>CM032455.1:19364948-19652753 GCA_019049505.1 Pachyrhynchus sulphureomaculatus | reverse complement strand
ATAGAAAATTTTTACCGAATTCCAGTAGGTAATTTTAAAGAGAGAAAGCAACCTGCTACCTTTAGGAGGAGAGGATAACAATGGTCAATCCTATTATTATCACACCAAATTGATGGTGATATTCAATGACAAAAACACAACAAGTATTCCATTGTAACTGGCGAGAAGATGGAGTGTTTTCATTATGAGTCATAAACAAAACGCCAAAGCTCTGAATTGGAAGCACCGAAGCGAAGAAAATCCGAAATAAGTCCTTTGGAGAAGCCAAAAGTGAAAATAATGTTGATTTGTTTCTGCGATTCGGAGGGTATCATCATATTTACACAGCTATTTAAATGTTCAAGATAAAAGAAGAAACAAACACGCTGTCATTAACAAAACTAAAAATTGCATTTTTGGTCTTTTCCAGCCGATGATTAAAACAAAGAAGAAAGACAGTGACAGCCGGTATATTGTTCTGTTTCAGTACACTTTGTGTATAAATACAGTGGCGCTCCACCATTACCACTGCTAGACGTATCGCGGACGTGGTTATGATGAGACGCCTTGTGTACATCTTTCTTTTTGTGTCATATCCTCTCCTCCGGATTTTGGCGATCACTACAGACAGTGCTTTTCTGTCTTCAGCTAGTCTAAAGAGATATCCAGCTTTTTGTATGCCTGTCCATTCTCTGGTAATCCTCAGGCAGGACCTCTGCCTTCTACCAATTCCACGCCTCCCTTCAATCTCCTTTTTCATAATTAACTGGAGGAGGTAGTATTTTTCTCCACGCAGTACAGGGTGAGTCAACGATAAAGTAAAGTTGACTATCTCATAGTTTTAGGGAATGTTAAGGTGCACAGTTTAAAATTATTTTTGAGTATACAGGGTACCTCAAAAAAGTGTGGCCGATATAACATATGTTTTTTTAAACGGAACATCCTATTTTCTAATTTATTCTTAAATTCTGCATAAAATTTTATAACTTTTTTATTAATAATGTTATATACCTAAACCTAGTAGTATTTCTAATATTTCAATTTTTTTAAAAAAAAAAACTAGTTTTCAGTTTTGTAAAAAATTGCCAGTAGCGCCATTGTTTCTGAAGGTGAAATACTCATAATTGGTACGAGCGTTCTATGGAGATGAAAAAGATATATGTAAAGATATTTGAGTTAGATGCTACAGGGTCTTCAAAATAAATTTATGCATTTCGACTATTAAATTGAAAAATCTCAAATTTTTTAAATGGCACACCCTGTATATTATTATTATTATTATTTCTGATAGATTTTAAAAAACCCTCCAACTTTTATTAAGTATGTCATATACCTGTTTCTAATACTTTTCAATTTATTTTGAATTTTTCAATTTTTACCCTTGTTTTTAATAGACTTACGCTATAACATCATAGTTGTCAAGACAAAACAAAAATGTAGGCATTGTCAAATTTTGACATGTCTATTAAGCAAATAAAAATAGATTAATTTGTTGTAGTAAGTGACGTATAAAGGTAATAGTTATGGATCTTCCTAAAAATGAATTAATTGATATGGTTTATCTACTGGGCGAGGCGGGAAAAAATTGTCTTTTAGCAGTAAGGCTTTAAGGAATGAAGTACCCTAATAGATGTTTACCATCTAGAAAATCTTTTCAGTGCATAATTGAACGTTTTGATGGTAGTGGTAGCGTTGAGTATACGAAACGGAAAGTAGTAAACCAGAATACTACCAATGAGGAGAAAGAAATGGATATTTACTTCATGTTGAAGATAATCCCCAGGTCAGCAGCCGTCAACTAGCTGACTTATCTGACACATCCTAATCTACGACTAATCGCATCACGAGAAAATACAAGTATCATCCTTTTCATATGGAACTACACCAAGAACTTCAAGATCGTGATTTTGAAGGACGAGTAAACTTTTGTACCACCATGAATGGAGCAATAGAGGCCGATCCAAATTTTTTATCCAAAATAATGTTTTCTGATGAAGCTACTTTTCGCAGTAATGGAGCACTTAACAGCCATAACATGCATTATTATTCAACAGTTAATCCATTTTGGGTCCGGGAAGTTCAAAATCAAAACCATTGGTCACTTAATGTATGGTGTGGAATATTAAATTTTCGGATTATTGGTCCATATTTTTTCCGCGAACCGCTTGACAGGCCTAGATATCTAAATTTTTTGCAAAACGAATTACCTCAGTTTCTTGAAGAAGTTGATAACTTTGAAAGGGAACAAATATGGATTCAACAAGACGGAGCTCCTGCTCATTACCACCGGGAAGTTCGGAAATTTTTAAACTATCGTTACCCACAAAAATGGATCGGTAGGGATGGATTCATTCACTGGCCCCCTCGATCATGTGACTTAACACCTTTAGACTTCTTTTTGTGGGGCTACATTAAAGATCGTGTTTATGTGAATCCCCCTACACATTTCAAATGCCTGCAGTCGATTCAACGTGCTTATTTTTATGGTCCAGCACTCTACTGCACACGGCAGCACCGATCAGGTATAGTCTTTGACCATTCGCTATCTTGTTTGAGGTTCAGATTGTCATGGCAAAAAAAAAGTGTTCATGTTTCTAAAACTAATACAATCTGCTCAGATTTTGCATTTTATTGCTATTAGCGCAGTAAAAAAAAGCATTTAAAATTGCACAGTGTAGATACAGCAATATTATGATTTTTATCCTCTCTGGGGTATCACCAGGAGTATTGACAAAAAGACAAACTCTTCGTAATGAAATTTGTAACAAATCCGCGTTGGTTTTAAATCGTTCAAGTATCTAGAAAATTGAAAAAAACAGGCAAAAAACTGTTTTTTTTTTTCATTTTATTTTACAGGGCGACTAAGCTAACCGATTGGCTTGAAACTTTCAGAAAATATGCCTTTTGTTATAGCAAAAATACCCTGAAATTTTGGTATAAAAATATTGAACCCAGTGGGCACAATTTAATTTGTTATTTAAAATTTGAACTGCCTGCCATTTTATGCCATTTGGTCCAAAATGGATCTTTTTTTTTTCAAAATTTAGATCTAGACGCTAGCTTTCCGATGCCATGAAAAAAAACAATTTTTCGGAGTCATTTTAACTGTTCTTTTTTACATTTGTTTATTAATCAAATAAATAAAAAAAATACGTTTTTTCAGTCATTTAAAAAAAAATTGTTAACAAAAAATTTTTTTTTATAAAAATCTCGCGATTCTCTACCAGATGTGATAAAAAATTTTATTTTTTTTTTCACAATGACCGAAACACACATTTTTTTGTTATTTGATTAGTAAACAAATGTAAATAACCGGTCAGGTGCAGGTTGGACTTGCGCAATTAGTGTTCCGTACGTTTATTGCTTTTAAAATAATTTTTTTTTTTTACGAAAGTATAAAATGATCAGTGACTTCACAAAATACATCCCAAATGAGTTTTCAACAATTTTTTTTTCCGGTCTTTACTGAAAACTGATGACCTTGAAACTCCTGTTTTTTTATACCAGATAAATTATTAAAGGTAATGCACTCGTGATAATTTTCGTTCGAACTACATCCTGTAGAATTCAGAATTTTTTCAAAATTTTTCAATCCGTACCTTTTGAGATAAGGGGGGACAGCGATTTTTCACACTCTTTTAAAAATAATACAAAGACAAGCGTGCGCAAACATTATTTTATATGTATATATATATATATATATATATATATATATATATATATATATATGTATATATATATATATATATATATATATATATATATATATATATATACATATATATATATATATATATATATATATATATATATATATATATATATATATATATATATGTATATATATATATATATATATATATATATATATATATATATATATATATATATTTGAACTATTTTTTACAAGTTTTCATTTGACACCCAACTCGACGACTTGGAAAAAAAAATTTCACTTCCTATTTCATCCCCCAAAACTAACTCCTTGAGGTAAAATTTAACTTTCAAAACGGTACGGTCTGATGAGGCCATTAATTCCTATATTAGTGCCAAATTTCAACTTTCTATGTCAAATAGTTTCGGAGAAAATTGGGTGTGACAGACAGACAGACGGATGGACGGACACCGAAGTCATCTTATAAGTGCTCTGTACGGAACACTAAAACGCCTATCGGTTCACTTAGTCGACCTGTACAATAAAATGAAAAAAAAAAGAAGGTTTTTGCCTAAATGTTCAAGTTTATAGGTTATGTACACATTTGAGCGACTTAAAACCAACGAGGATTTGTTGAAAATTTCATTATGAAGAGCTTAGTTCTTTGTTTGTCTAGATCCGACTGATACTAGAGTTATTCACATTTTAAACTCAAAACGCTTTTTTATTGGCATAATCTTCATTCCGAATTTTATCTTTTCTAGATATTTTCCATGATTGTCTAAATAAATTAAGTTTATTTCGGTTGCATTCCTTCATCTTTCATGTCTCTGCACCGTAAATCAAGCTACTTTTAATAAGCCTTTTCTAGATATTATATTTTCAACTATTTCAAATCGCTAGAATATTCTATTAAAGTAGCTAATTATAATTCTTTTATTAGTCTCTATGTGGTTCTGCTCCTATTGTATCGAAGGCCACTTTTAAGTAGATTTAACTAGTATAATTTTCAGATTTTGTTTGTTTGTAATTATATGTTGATTTTTCCACTATAAATAAATAAATTATATACTTTGTGTCTGGGTTACACTTTTTTTATTTCTCGCTTTCCCAGGATATATTAAAAATCGTTATTTGCTACAATAACTTTGTTATTGGCAAACTAAAGAGCATATAAATATGTTCCTCATGCCCTTACTTTTTCTTTTCGTTTTGCAACATTATTTTAAAGAGCATAATTAACATACATTATTATTGTAAATTCATATTTACTAGAAACCTCGTGATATTTCATGATGATGACTTATCATCCAAGTTTTAAAATGTCCTAATTGGGGTATGGATAATGTTATTTATCTGTAGTACTTTCTAAAACCCTTAAGCGACTTAAAACCAACGAGAATTTGTTAGAAATTTCATTACGAAGAGTCTGTTTTTTTTTTTCGATTCGACTTATACAACCGGAGTTATTCACATTTTAAGCTCAAAAAAACGGGTTTTTAATTTTAAATTGTTTGTAAACAAAAGAGCACAAGTTTTTTGAGGTTCAAAACTCAAGGCAATACTCCTGGTGAGGATAAAATCATAATGTTGCTGTAGCTAAACTATGCCTATCTTATCATTATTTTGACCTTTTTTTACTGCACTATATATCGAGATCCAGATTGTTTGTAATCATATTCTCCAAATATTTAAATCGATGAGCTCGTTCTATCGATGCATTGTCAATTTCACATCCTCGTATTGATCTCGACTACACACCATGAACTTGGTTTTGCTGATATTGATGCTAAGACCTAAATCTTGTCCAGCTTCACTTTTTCTGTTCCCTAGATATTGCAGACCATCCAGATTATAGCACCTTATGACGATATATGCGTTTAGTACAACTCCATTACCATATCGATAACTCCATACTTAGCTCGATATTTTCTATCGTCCGAATATAAATTGAACAAAAGTTGAGAGAAGATGCAACCCTGTCGGACTCCGCGTGGAATGTTGATATTATTAGTGCCTCGTGTACACAATAGCTAATTTAACCCTGCCTAATTCATAAAAAAACATTCTTCGATATACAGGCATCACCGGCATCATCCCAAGTAATAGGTAAACAATACAATATATTTCTTCATAATGCGGGCACATGAATCAAACATCATTATCACATACTGGCATTCGGGATGGATAAATAGATTTATTCATTCAATTAATTGATCTAATATGCCCCTTAGTCATAGCCGTACTCAAATTATTTTTAGATACCTGTCTGCCCGATATTTTTTAAAAACAACGTGATATATATGGCACTGAAAGCATTCGTTGTAAATTTAAAAACATTTTAACTTGCATAATATCGAAAGCACATCATTTAATATTGTATTTCTTTAACAGTGCAACAGTACTTTCCTTGCAAATATGCATTTCTAAAATAATTAATGAATTTGACTTTCGCAGGTGAAAGGAAAACAAAGAGTAACCGCAAAAAAGTGTAATTATATATATATATATATATATATATATATATATATATATATATATATATATATATATATATATATATATTTATATATATATATATATATATATATATATATATATATAAATATATATATATATATATATATATATATATATATATATATATATATATATATATATATATATATATATATGAGGTTTTCACGGATGGTGGTATGTAATATATTAAAATTCCGGGTTTCAGTCCGTTCGTCTAACAATGAATTTGCACGACGTTTCGCCAAAATCTCATTTGGCATTTTCAAATGCTCCCGCTGCTGCTGCTACTCGACACTGTGATCTTGCTGCTGCTGCCGCTCGAAGCTAACTCGTTGACGGGTTAGCTTCGAGCCATGTTTTTGGTTTATGTGCTTCGTATACTACAAAACCGTTTCACCTATATATAAAAGACATCACAGACAAAATAGGAAGACTTCTCGGAAAACACCAAATTGAGACCATTTACACAACGAATCAAAAAATTAAAGATATTCTACCCACACCAAAATACATTATAGCCTTAGAAGACCAAGGTGTATATGAAATTCCCTGTCAGGACTGCGGCCTTTCATACATAGGCCAAACAAACAGGAAAATCAGCACCAGAAGAGACGAGCACAAAAACGCCGTAAAACCAAAATCCACCACCTCTTCTCTAGCACAACATGCACACAATAGCGGCGACAAATTCGATTTTGACAAAACCAGAACCCTACAAAAAAGTGATAACCTATCCACTAGGGTAATCAAAGAAGCCATAGAAATAGAAAGAAGCCCAACAACTTAAATAATCGGGATGATAGCCAACGTTTACCGAATTCTTAGAAACATATTCTATCCCATTACCAACTCAAACTAAGAGAAACAATAATTCAACCATATGTTACTTCACCAACACAAACATTACAAAGAACCTCAGGACCGATAACGCGCAGTCAAAGCCGAGCCTCTATTGGCCAGAACCTTCCGACCAATAGAGCCACGCCCCCAGCATATAAAACCGGGGTCCTCGGAGCCAGTCTAGGCATTCAACGCCAAGACACCGACCAGTGGTCAACGCTTTGAAAAAGATGGATGAGATTCCATCAAAACGTCAGCGAAAACCGTCCATCAAGGGACTTTAAGCTAACACGGGATACCCAAAAAACCACTACTACATATATATATATATATATATATATATATATATATATATATATATATATATATATATATATATATATATATATATATATATATATATATATACACACGTAAATCGGATATGTGGTTCTCAAGTGATAAGCGCACTAACGAACAGACAGGCAGAGAGACGTTGCATTTTATATATTATAGAACATAAATTATTATTATTATATAACCTGGAAAGAGATCATATGTATGAATAGAAAAAACACCTAAATCGTATAAGTGGTTTTCGAGTGATAAGCGCACTAACGAACAGACAGACAGAAAGATATGCATTTTATATATATTATATTTTTTGCTACATGATATTGTTCCATATTTAATGGTTTAGGCATTGTATTGCAAGAGAACGCGCTAGCGGCAAACTTTTCTCCGACTTGATTCACTATTATCGTCACTGCTTATTCCTTATGTCAGCTAACGTAATAAAATATATTCTATAAGCTGGCCAGAGAACATACGTATGTTTAAAAAAAAAAAGCACGTAAATCGGATAAGTGGTTCTCCCGTGATAAGCGCACAAACGGACAAACAGACAGAGAGACGTGGCATTTTATATATATTATAGATATCCTTTGCTACATGATATAGTGGTTTAGGCAGTGCATTGCAAGGAAAACGCGCCAGTGGCAAACTTTTTTCCGATTTGATTCACTATTATCGTCACTGCTTATTCCTCATGTTATCTAACGTAATAAAATATAGTCTATAACCAGAGAACATATGTATGTTTTAAAAAAAAGCACGTAAATCGGATAAGTGGTTCTCGAGTGAAAAGCGCACTAACGGACAGATAGAGAGCATTTTATATAAATTATATAAGATTATAGATAACCTGGCCAGAGAACAAATGTATGAATAAAAAAAAAACATATAAATCGGATAAGTGGTTCTCAAGTCATAAGCGCACTAACGGACAGACAGAGGGACGTTGCATTTTATTTATATTATATTCTTTGCTACATGATATTGTTCCACATTTAATGGTTTAGGCAGTGCATTGCAAGAGAATGCGCTAGCGGCAAATTTTTTACCGATTTAATTCACTGCTTGTTCCATATATTACCTAACGTAATAAAATATATCCTATAACCTGGCCAGAGAACAAATGTATGAGATAAAAAAAGCACGTAAATCGGATAAGTAGTTCTCGAGTGTTAAGAGCACTAACGGACAGACAGACAGAGAGACGTTGCATTTTATATATATTATAGATGACCCTCGGTCTTCCGTTTTTTAGTATTGTAATTAAATAGATTAACTAATTCATATCAATGTAATCGAAGTAACCTTTATTAAATAAATTTCCATAAAAACCCATATTTTGAATTTAGCTAAGTTAGATGTTCACTTAGCGTAAAATCGTTTATTAAGCTCACTGTGGTCATACCTAGACTTAACTAAAACTTATTGATTAAGTTAACAAAAAACTAGATTGCTCTTACTTCTATAAATAAGATAAACGGAACATTACATGTCGTTTAAGTTGATTTGTAGACTTTTTAAGAGGATTTATTTAAATTTTTGAGTCGAATACTAACTACGGATGAAACATGACTACATAATTATAATCCAGAAACAAAGGAATATTTGAAGAAGTGGATTGTTAACTCAACTTCGCTCAAAAATTGTGAAAAAAAAACACCGAGGAAGATGTGTACTGTTTTTGTAAAATAATGCGCCTGATCACAAATCGCTGTTACTTTTACAAAAACTAAATGAATTAATCATTAAACCGATTGAATATCGTCCATATTCTCCTCGTCTAGCTTCTTGGGACTATTACATAGAGATATTAGAATAGAAGAGGTAAACTATAAAGCCTTCTGTAAGCGTAAGCGTAGCGTCGTTAAAAAGGGAAAGAAATAATATAAGTCATTCTGTCTCTATTATTCTTCCTTGTTATTCGTTAAATCCGGACGAAATACGAATAACATTTTCGCACGGGGCGTACGCCAAGTAAGAGGGACAGAATGACTCATATTATTTATTTTTCCTTCTATGAGCGCCACGCTTCTCGCGAAAACTTACCTTCTCTATTCTAATATCTCTATGTACTATTACCTATTCTTAAAACCGAAAAGAGCATTTGAAAGGACACAGATTTCATTCAAACATCAAAGATTTTTAGTGTTCCGTACGGAACACTTATAAGATCACTTCGGTATCTGTCCGTCTATTTGTCTGTCCGACTGTTATACCCGATTTTATCCGAAGCTATTTGACATAAAAAGTTAAAATTTGGCACTTATATAGAAATTGATGGACCAAGCAGAGCCGTGGAGGTAAATTTTGATTTAAAGGGTTACTTTTGGGGGTGAAATCGGGAGCGAACATTTTTTTTTTTGACCAGGTGATCGAGTGGAATGTGAAAACACGAGTTCAAAAATTCACAGCCGTGTAGTTTTGAAAGTTAAATTTTGAACTTTGAATTGTTGTGGCTGTTATTTGATGGAAATTCATAACGAATGTAATGAAAGACTGATTTTGTCATTTTTTTTTTGTATAAATGTAACGACACTAATATTCAAATATCATTTTGTATCAGAAGAAGCTATAGTATAGCGAAACGCGTCGTACAGTTCCAGTGAAACTAAATAAAGTGGAAATTTGACAAAATCAGTCTTTCATTACATTAGTTAAATTTTGACTTAAAAGGTAGATTGAATGAAAATTATTACGAGGGCATTCCCTTCGATAATTTGGTATTTAAAAACAAAGATCGGAAACAAACTTTATTGAAAACTGCGGTGTGTTTTGTACAGTCACTGATCATTTTATACCTATCGAATCGAAAATTTGTATTTTAAACGGATTCACGGGATAATAATAATAATAATAATAATAGCTTTATTACCCAACAGTTTCCCATTAGTAGAGTAAATATTTAGACATTTACATATTCAATGACAGTCTGTAGTAATTGCTTCTTAGTACAACAGTATATGTCACAAACATTACAAATATGTTTAAAATTAGTACACATTACATGAATAGGTGAATTCAATAACAAATTAGTATTAGGTCTGTTACATCTGAAAAACATATTTGATCGTGAGTGTATCCATAGCACATTGATGTTAATACGAGACTGTATATCCCTGCAATCAGTCACATTGTGCAATACTTTATATAGGAATAATATTGAGGCATAAACTCTCCTGATTCCCAGGCTAAGAATATTTGTCTGTTCACACAAATAATCGCTGCTGATTCCCCGTTCAGGATACATTCCATTAATCTTAAACAACAGAAATTTCAGAAATCTCTTCTGCACTTTTTCAAGTGAAACTCTATGCACCTCGTACATTGGATTCCAGACAATACTTGTATATTCTAGTTTCGAGCGAACAAAGCAGAAATACAAATTCTTCAATGATGCAATATTAGTGAAACCCCTACAATTCCTAATGATGAACCCGTAAGACTTCATTGATTCAGAAACTTTCAATGCTATATGCTGAGCAAATGTTAGTTTTGCATCAAAAACAACTCCCAAATCCTTAGCTGTGCTACACCTACTTAAATTATGGTCTTGAATTTTATATTGAAACTCTATTGGCGCTACCCTCCTAGTATATGTTAGAACTTTGCATTTTTGAGCATTTAGATGTAGTTTGTTGTCACAACACCAAGAATCTACGAAATTCAACTGGCTCTGTAGATAGGAACAATCCTCAGTTTTTTCTATTGGCATAAACATTTTAAAATCATCAGCATAAATTAGTCTGTTACATTTTAAATCCTCGCAAAGGTCATTTATGAACATAATGATGAGCAAGGGTCCCAAATTTGAACCTTGTGGAATGCCTGAGGTAGCCACAAATCTTTCTGATTTGAATCCGTTGTAGGCTATAAACTGAGTTCGATTAAACAAGTAAGAACTTATAAGAGCCCTCGCACCATCAGTGAAACCAAAGAAAGACAACTTATTGATGAGAACATGATGGTCGATCCTATCAATGGCCTTCGAGAAATCTGTATAAATAACATCAACCTGCCCACCATCATCTAATATTTCCGAAATGAACTGTGTCATAACAGTTAGGCTTGTTACCGTAGATCTCTTACTAACAAAACCGTGCTGATAAGGAGAAATTTGATTTTTAATTTAGTTATAGATACGTACATACAAGACTGACTCAAAAACCTTTGAGAAGTTGCAAAGTAGAACGACACCCCTGTAATTTTCAACATTTCCCCTGTCTCCATTCTTAAAAATAGGACATAATCTACCTACTTTCCATCGTTTCGGATAAGCACCCTGTTTAATTGTTAAATTAAAAATATACTTTAAAGGTCTTACAAGGACAGTCGCACAGTCCCTAATAAGAAACGAGGGAACATTATCAGGGCCAGAAGTCATCTTATTTTTTAATTTTTTCGTGGCCATCAATATTTCATCCCCAGTAATGGGCGAGAATTCCACAATTGTCAAAGACGTACTAAGCGATTGATAAGTCGCTGCTGGTTCCGACAGTGCGAAGACACTCTTGAAAAAATCTGCAAACGCGTTAACAATGCCCGACGGAGACTTCAGAATGTCAATTCTATACATCATCATACTGGGAATCCTAGAAGAATTACTTTTGGAATGGACATAACCCCAGAAGCGTTGGGGATCCAGTGCCAGAGAAGCCTGTGCATTCTCCATGTATTTAACATATGACGCTTTAATTTGCTGCTTAGAAATTGATCTTAACCGTCTAAATTCTAGATAATCATTGTGATTACCATCTTGAATTTTTTTGCATGCTTTGCTTTCCTTTTTATATTTTTAATAATATCAGCAGAAAACCATGGAGGATACTGATGGAGGAACACTAACTGCGTAAGTCCGATTTGCAATTGACTTTTTTTTACTATTATAATTAAATAGATCAAATAATTCATATCAGTAATACCGAAGTATACTTTGTTATTAACTAAACTTCCATTAAAACCCATATTTTCAATTTAGGTAACTTGGATGTTCACTTAGCGTAAAATCGATTATTAAGCACACTAAGGTCATTTCTTCGGTTAACTAAAACTTAATGATTAAGGTAATAAAAAACTAAATTACTCGTACTTCTATAATAAATTCTTAAATAGATTATAAAAATGAAACATTATCTATCCTGCAAAAAATTAATTAGCAAATTTGTATTTCTTTTTATTATTTTTATTTAATTTAACATTGAAAACATAAGTAACTATTACACAGGCCAACAAAAAAAAATATTTGTATCGAGATGCAGGTTGTTTATAATCATATTCCCCAAATATTTAAATCGATGAACTTCTCGGTGGATTGTTAATTTCCCATCCTCGACTGAACACCATGAACTTGGTTTTGCTGACATTGATGCTAAGATCTAAATCTTGTCCAGCTTCACTTATTCTGTTCCCTAGATATTGCAGTCTATCCAGATTATAGCACCTAATGACGATATCATTTGCATATCTTATTGTGTTTAGCACAACTCCAATTAACTTTAATACCTAGCTCCATATTTTCTATGGCCCCTTTGAACATTTCGTCCGAATATAAAAAATTAATTACCAAATTTGTATTTCTTTTTATTATTTTTATTTAATTTAACATTGAAAATATAAGTAACTATTAACAGGCCAACAAAAAAAAATTGTACCTGATCGTTGAGTAAATTACCTGTAGTCCTTAATCGATTTATTTGCATTGTCTCTAAAAGGTTTAGTTTTAAACCTTTTGTTGGAAATGTAAAATTTTGAAATTCTTATTAAACCTGTGATTCTCTGTTAAAAGATGAAGATGAAACTTTGTTCGTGTTCTGTAATTCTTTGTATAAATGTACGTCCAGTTTGTCCTATGTGTGCTTCAGGACATATAGGACAGGTAGAGTTAAACAATTCACCATTATTGAATTTATTCTCCTAATTCCATATTTGTGTGGGATTTCCAATACTATCAATATAATTTAATTAGGTGTAATATTATAATTAAGAAATTATATAAAATTGTAAACATTAAACCTAACTTGACAGTGTAAAATGTAGATCTGAAGAAGCTGCATCGACAGCGAAACGCGTCATCACAATTATAAATAAGCCAGTGGAAATTGACCAAAAAGAGTCTTTTATTATAGATTTATAATTAATTTCCATCAAGTAGAAGCTACAACCATCCGAAATTTGTATAATCTTCAACACTTACCAAAATACACAATTCGTTTAAACACAAAACCAAATTCCCTGTTCATGTGGTACCATGTATATAGGCGAAACTGAAAGATCAAAAGCAATTAGAGTTAAGGAACATGAATGAAGTATAAAAAAGGGAAAATTCAACAATCAGCCGTACATTAATACTCTACAAGTCGTACTACCATTTTAAGAGAAACCAAAGTTCTTGCTTCTGTTTCCAATTTAAACGAAAGCTTAAGAAATCAGTCAAAATTTGCAAACACCCTAACAACATTGATAGAAATGCAAGTTACGGCCTGCATCGCACGTAGAAAATGATCATTATTCTAGGTCGCGGTCCTTGGAACCCCGGCCAGGAATAATATTTGGCTTGTGCTTCTTCGAGTTCATTCAGTGTTGACGAAGATGCGTCATGTCAAATGCAAATGGAACAACGCAATTGAGCACTTTGGGGAATCTCGAGCGGTGGCACTTAATATACCCAAGGCATTCGATGGTGTTTGGCATGATGGATTGTTGGCTAAGCTACGCTATTATGATATGTCTGAAAAGTTCTGTTTATAGCTCTCGTGTTTCCTCAGACAGCGTTCTTTACGAGTGGCAGTAGATGGATTTCTTTCTAACGCCTTCGCTGTCAAGGCAACTGCAAAAATTCTTGTATAGTCCACAATACTTTTTAAATTGATTTGATTTTGATTTTGATTTTTTTCTTCCCAAATTTGAAAAAATGTGTATCGGTGAAAACATTTTTATCAGACGTTAAAATAAAAATTAATGATATAATACTCGTATTATATCTTCTCGTTTATTTTTTTAGTTAAGTCAGAGACTTCGCAATCCGCCCTAAAAAATGTCAATTCAATTTATTTCAACAAGATCTTTATTCTTTCAAATTTGGGAATACAAGGTTTTCTTACTTATCTAGGTACAACTGATACATTTTACTGTATATAAATTTATCCATTGTTAGCCTTACGGCTGGCTGGTGATCTTGCCTTTTGGTAGCCTGTCCCTTATGTACTTGATAATATTGGTTTTAGTAATTTCCGAGTAATTCTTTAATGACTATTGTTGGTTTGATTTTGGACAAAGTTTTTTAGTATTTATTATTAATTAGTATTACCAATATGACTTTCGTAAACATAGATCAACAGGAGATTTTCTGACTTATGTAACACATGTTTGGAACAACGCAATTGAACACTTTGGAGAATCTCGAGCGGTTATCCAAGGCATTCGACCGTGTTTAGCACGATGGACTGTTGGCTAAGCTACGCTCTTATGGTATGTTTGAAAATTTCTGTTTGTGGCTCTCAAGTTTCCTCAGAGAGCGTTCTTTACGAGTGGCGGTCGACGGATTTCTTTCTAACCCCTTCACTATCAACACCGGTGTGCCCCAAGGCTTCATACTGTATCCTACTCTCTTTCTCATTTACATTAACGATCTGCTGGAAAAGACCGGAAATCCAATCTACAGCTTTGCAGATGACAGTACGTTTGTTTCTTCATTCACTTTGAACGCTTGGACATCGGCTACTCAGGCGAATATCCGCAAACAGCAGGAAGTCGTTCAACTTAACAAAGACCTGAAAGAAATTTTATCTCGGGGTGACAGGACAGTAACCAAGTGGAATTTCACGTTACAAAAACCCAGGCGACAGTTTTTTCTAACAAAGTTAACGTTGTTGAACCCGACATAGTTATGCCGGGGCACTCCATTCCCCTAGCATCGCCGCTCAATTTGTTGGGCGTTAATTTGGGAGCAAATATGTCCTGACATGAACATGTTGCAGGCATAGCAAGGAGAGCGTCTCAAAAGTTGGGAATATTATTTCGAACCGAAGCTTTCCACTCCACAACAACTGTTAATTCTTTACAAAGCTCAAATTCGGCCAACTATGGAATACTGCTCCCATGTTTGGGGCTCCGCTCTCAAACATACACTGCATTTGTTGGATTCTGTTCAGAGAAGTGCTGCTCGTCTAATTGGAGACCCAGAACTGACCGGCGGCCTTGATTCACTGGAACATCGAAGAACGGTTGGCTACTTGAGTCTGTTCTATAAGTATTTTCCATGAAAGTATTCGAAGGATGTAGCCCGCTTAATTCCTCCCAAAGCGGTGCATGTTAGAAATACACCTCGCGCTAATACTTCACATCCGTATGAGGTCCAGCTTGTTACTCCCCGTACAACACTTTTCAAGCAGTCTTTTATATGGAGAACATCATCCCTTTGGAATAATTTGCCCAGGGCTGTGTTTCCCAGCGAGTACAATTTACAGCGATTCAAGAACAACGTGAATCGCTTTTTCCGCAGACTTGCCGCTCTTGGAGCGCTTTAGGGACTTCCTTGCAGCACGTGTGCTAGGCTCATAAAAAAAAAATACTTGTGTAGATTTTCTAATTGGGTTTTACTGGGAAAATTCTTTCAAAAAACCCAATTTAATATTATCAGGTACTTGTAGTGATAATGTTATTAAACTCTGTTGTTGTCTTTTTAATCTCATTCATTCTCTCCCTTTCATTCACTCTGTTTACATTATTGACTATCTTATCTTTTAGAATATACATTTATAGGTTTATTTTGATAAATTAGTAATATGGTTTGATGTGATACGTCTTAGTATTTTATTTTGCATTCATTGAATTCTGTATGTTTGTATGTCTGATATGCCCCACCAAACTGGTGCTGCATACATCAATACTAAAAAAAAGTAGTATCATCAACTTTTCAAATTTTCTAACGTCGTCATACATACATAATGTGATTATTAGTGAAGGCAAATTGTTTTCTTGTAGGTTTTAAATTGAAAATGACAAATATCTACCATTTAAAACTAATCCTACATTTACCAAGTTTTTTTTATAGAAACCTTACATCAGTAATTTTACCTTAATTGTAAAAAGTTTTGTGTATTAATTTAGCTTTTAATAATTTTAGAATACTTACATCTTGGTTTTCATCGCTTAGAAAGAGTTGATGACAGATGCTAATTTCTTGGCAACATAATATGTCAAGAATTTGGGTAAAATTTTGCAGAAAAACAGTTTTGTTTATAAATACATTTAATATATTTACATCTAGTGTGAAATTTACAAGTAACTATTTACAAAATATAAAATAAGTATCACTAGAGACCATGAAAAATGAATCCATATTAATTGTTTTAATATAGTTCTCGATTTAATATATGTACATATATATATATATATATATATATATATATATATATATATATATATATATATATATATACATATACATATATATATATATATATATATATATATATATATATATATATATATATATATATATATATATATATATATATTACAGTCGTATTTAGTAGTACTAAAAAAGCATTTTAGAAAACAAAATTGTACTTAATTAACAGTGTTTCGTTTTTGTTTGCTAAACACATAATAAGATTCTTATACAGTGTCATCATACAATACATCATCGTTTTGGCAACATTAAAAATTAATGGCTTTGGTTAGAGAATATTCTTTTATTAACTTCATTTTTAATAAAAACCTTACAATTTTCCTAGTAACATTATTACTGTAGTAACTAAACTTGCAAAAATCCCACTATTTCTGTTTGCAGAATTACAGCCGTCGTAATCACAAGTTCCGCAGTACTCTATATTTTTGTAGTTATTATCATAAACTACGTCTTCTGGACAGGTACCAGTTGAATGGTCTTTTTTAACCATTCTGCATTCACGGATTACTTGGTTAGGAGCATGTGGTACTAAAAGAATAAATTAAATAAATAAATAAATAATATATATATATATATATATATATATATAATTATATGTATATATATATATATATATATATATATATATATATATATATATATATATATACATATACTTAGTTGGGGAACTCGGCAATAAGGGCGAGATAAGAGATCACACAGTTTTCATTAAGCCAATATCTCGGTCCTAGATTGGGACCTTCTTCTGGGTAAGAACTAAAAAGGAGAATAAGACATACACTGACAGAGCTTAGGACAATTTTAATTTAATGATGTTGTATTAAGTTGTTGTCATTATTAAAAACAATGTAAAATAAAAATAAGATATTAATCATAATAAAGTCAAAAACTCACATGAGTAGTGTGAAGTTGATTTAGCCTGAATGGCCGGTATCATATACATAAAAACCTTGGTTAATCCATAAAAATACACACTATAACACAGTAGATAAAATTACAAAAAACAGATTTAAAACAGGGATGTAATTGAGAACCTTGGATGTTGAAAATACCCGGAAGGAAACCAATCAAAATTAAGAAGTGCATGTATAGACCTTTAAAACAAGAAAGAGATAGCCAATTAAGCGACCTAAAACCGGTATGGAACCAATGATAGGAAAAACACAACCTAATTTTGGTTGAAGAGTGAACGAGTGAGAGAATAATGGGAGCAACAAAGAGGATAATCGTCTATTATATTGATTATTGATTTGTTAATTTCATTGTTGAAATATATGACTGGAGGAAGAGAATGTTCACAGAAATATATGAAGCTGAAAGCGGAAGGAGGACAGTAATTGTTAAGTGCATATAATGGTGCAGACCAAATGGAAAACAACTCTGGAACCCAGGAACAAAGAGACCCGTAAACAAAGAGAGGAAAAAGGAAAGAAGACGCTGGAAGTTAACCAGCTAAGAGAGAGAAGACTACTGTTACCTTTCAGAGGGATCATAAAACACTTGAAGACAAGGAATTGTCGTGCGGTATTGATTTATCACAAGAGAGGAGGAAACTATATATGTTACTGAGCCCATCCAGGTCGGTTCTTTTATTGACATTGGGGTGATTCTCCTGGATGTAATAAATTTCAACGAATTCTCTCTTAGAAAGATTTTTAGAGAAATGAAGTATTTTGGGTTCTCTGAAATAAAAGGAATGTCCGTTGTCCACAGAATGGGTCGCCAAAGCACATCTTTGCGGATGGCATCTAGTATCACTTTTATGGAGTGCAATACGACGACTCAAGGATCGCCAATATAGATTGATTCCCCCAGAACCCCCTCCCCTCCACCTACCGCAAATCCCCCCGCTTCCTCAAACTCCCCAGTTGAAATTAATTGGTCGTTGCTTTTTTTACCATTCATTCCTGGCCTTACCAACAAATTAGTCCATATTTTGCGTGCCATTCCTAACATTAAAATTGCTAAATATTATTTCTTTAAAAATAGACCTGTTTTCAGCAAGTTGAAGGCCCCGTTGCCAGTTCTGTCTATGTCAGACTTAGTGTACTCAGTTTCCTGCCTCAACTGTCCATCAATCTATATTGGCCAGACTCCTCAATCAGTCGCCGTATTGCACTCCATAAAAGTGATACTAGATGCAATCCGCAAAGATGTGCTTTGGCGACCCATTCTGTGGACAATAGACACTCCTTTAATTTCAGAGAACCCAAAATACTTCATTTCTCCAAAAATCTTTCTAAGAGAGAATTCCTTGAAATGTGTTACATCCAGGAGAATCACCCCAATGTCAATATTGGCTTAATGAAAACTGTGTGATCTCTTATCACGCCCTTATTGCCGAGTTCCCCAACTAAGATTTTATTTTTAAGAATTTTGGTAGATACGGCAATCTTTTGCTTTCTTTCTTTATTATATATATATATATATATATATATATATATATATATATATATATATACTTATATATATATATATATATATATATATATATATATATATATATATATATATATACATATATATATATATATATATATATATATATATATATATATATATATATATATATATATATATATATATATATATATACATATATATATATATATATATATATATATATATATATATATATATATATATAGAATAAAAAAGAAAAGCAAAATGTTGCCGTATCTACCAAAATTATTAAAAATACAATCTTAATTGGGGAACTCGGCAAATTTGGGCGTGATAGGAGATCACACAATTTTCATTAAGCCGCCAATATTTCGGTCCTGGATTGGGACCTTCTTCAGGGCAGGACTGAAAAGAAGAACAGAGCGTATTCACTGATAGTGTCTGGGACAACTTTAAATTAATGATGTCAACATTAGGTTGTTATAATAAATAAAATTAGTGTGGAACAAGAATAAGATATTAGTCATAATAAGTTAAAAAACTTACATGAGAAGTGCGCAGAAATTCGTTAGCCCGAATGGCCGTAGTTATACATAAAAAAATTGTTACATACAAAAGTTGGTCAAACCATAAAATATACAAAATACACATTGAAACACTGTAAATAAAATTCTAAAAAACAAATTTAACACATGGATGTCATTGGGAACCTTGTATGTTGAAAAACATAGTTAATTAATTTACTTTTGACCCCCACATATGGCCACCGCCATTTAGGAACAGATGACAAGAACGACAGGAGACAGCTACTCGACAGAGATAAGGCGTTTAGTCAAGAAAACTCAATTAACCAGAATGCGGGGTGGACACCTGGAAGGAACCTGTACTTCCTTTTCTATCGGTTCCTTCCAGGTGTCCACCCCGCATTCTGGTTAATTGAGTTTTCTTGACTAAACGCCTTATCTCTGTCGAGTAGCTGTCTCCTGTCGTTCTTGTCATCTGTTCCTAAATGGCGGTGGCCATATGTGGGGGTCAAAAGTAAATTAATTAACTATGTTTTTCAACATACAAGGTTCCCAATGACATCCATGTGTTAAATTTGTTTTTTTAGAATTTTATTTACAGTGTTTCAATGTGTATTTTGTATATTTTATGGTTTGACCAACTTTTGTATGTAACAATTTTTTTATGTATAACCTACGGCCATTCGGGCTAACGAATTTCTGCGCACTTCTCATGTAAGTTTTTTAACTTATTATGACTAATATCTTATTATTGCTCCACACTAATTTTATTTATTATAACAACCTAATGTTAACATCATTAATTTAAAGTTGTCCCAGACACTATCAGTGAATACGCTCTGTTCTTCTTTTCAGTCCTGCCCTGAAGAAGGTCCCAATCCAGGACCGAAATATTGGCGGCTTAATGAAAATTGTGTGATCTCCTATCACGCCCAAATTTGCCCAATTAAGATTGTAATTTATATATATATATATATATATATATATATATATATATATATATATATATATATATATATATATATATATATATATATATATACCAGGTGTACAAGTATGAAATGCGGATTTTTTTTTCTAAAAAAACATGTTAAATTCAGAAGAATGATAAAAAGTGTTTTATTCAAAGTATGCTCCATCGCTTGTTATACATTTTTCCCATCTTTCGGGCAATTTGTGAATATTACGCCAGTAAAAATCTTCCCCTTTTGCTGCGAACCATTCATCGAGCCATTTTTTCACATCTTCGTACTAACCAAAGCGCTGCTCAACAAGTGCGTGACCCATCGATGCAAACAAGTGGTAATCGGAAGGAGCCAAGTCTGGTGAGTAAGCCGCATGGGGTAGAACTTCCCAGTTGAGTGCTTCCAACGTGTCGCGAACTGGTTTTGCCGTATGTGATGAAGCATTGTCATGAAGAAAAATGGCTTTCTGTTGCCTCTTTCGGTATTGTGGCCTTTTTTCAAGCAGCGAACGGTTCAAATCGGTCAATTGTTGTTGGTAAAGTTTAGTATTAACCGTTTCCCCAGGTTTTAACAGCTCATAATAGACCACGCCCCTCTGGTCCCACCAAACACAGAGCTTCGTCTTTCTGCCAAAGCGATTCGATCTTGCGGTCGATGTGGATGGTGCGCTTGGGTCTACCCATGATTTTTTGCGCTTGGAATTCTTAAAATAAATCCACTTTTTATCCCATGTAACTATACGATGCAAAAAACCACTTCCTTTTGTACCGAGCGAGAAAAATGTCACACGGGTTTTTGCGCTTTTCCATTTGCCTGTCGTTCAACTCATGTGGTACCCATCTACCGGTCTTTTGAATCTTTCCTATCTCTCGTAGTCAATTGGAAACAGGTTGTCGACTAACGCCCAATTGCTCGGCGAGTTGTTTTTGTGTTTGCGAATCATCTTGGTCCAACAATGCTTGCAATTCCACATCTTCGTATTTTTTTAACGGTTTTTGACGTTCCTTGTCTGCAACATCGAAGTCACCACTTTTGAAACGCGAAACCATTGTTCACACGTATCTTGCGATGGAGCATGTTCACCATAAGCTTCTCGAAGTAATCGGTATGATTCAACAGCAGTTTTCTTCAAATGAAAACAAAAATTTAATGCTGTCTGCGAATGCTCTTGCTTCGGTATAAATTTCAACATATTGAACATAACAACACAACACTATGCACACACTTTTCCAATTTATCACTCGTGCGCGTCTGACACTTGTTGATGACACAACAAAATGGCGCAGTGTCAAATCTTTATAGCACAAACTGCATTGGTGAACCATCTGTTATCTGAAATCCGCATTTCATACTTGTACACCTTGTATATATATATATATATATATATATATATATATATATATATACATGTATATATATATATATATATATATATATATATATATATATATATATATATATATATATATATATATATATATATATATATATATATATATATATATAGAATTTTTATAATGCTTTTTTATTGCGTTTATCTCGAATAGTGTGGTGTGGTGTAGTAGTAAGCTAGGCTAGAAATATTTGGAAATCTCTGGTATGCTTATCTATTATGACGGTACTTAACTTCTAGTCTAATCTTGCGTACTCGAGTGCATTGAGTACATCACTATCTAGTGTTTATCAAAACTGTTAGTTTATGTTGGTGAATTAGATTGATCTATTGCTATGATAAAAACAAAACAGAAAGTCAACTTAAGACAAACTAAGCAAACTCGTTCACTCGTAATATAGATTCCGCACTATATTTAAACATAAGATAAAAAATTCTCTTCGGCTATTGTCTTCATCGTCCGATTTAAGACATCGTTTTTTAACAGAATCTAAACATATCCTAGTTGGTTATTCGATAGGACTGATTTTTTTTCTTCTCTCTCAGTCCGTCGCTGGGTTCGCCTATGGCTTATACTCCTTAAATTAAGAACTACAAAAGTATAACACCCTATATATATATATATATATATATATATATATATATATATATATATATATATATATATATATATAATATAGGTATAACACATGGGCTGAAAAGTCCCGGGCCTAACAAAGAAAACACGGTTTTTTTGGTTCAAAATTAGCTTTATTCATCAACGTAATCTCCATCAAGAGCAACGCAATCATTCCAGCGCCGCTCTAACATTTCAATACCACTTTTGTAGAACGATTTATCTTTTGCCTCAAAATAGGCCTCAGTTTCAGCGATAACCTCTTCATTCGTGCGAAACTTCTTACCGGCGAGCATTTTTTTCAGGTCTGCGAACAGCCAGTAGTCGCTGGGAGCCAAATCTGGCGAATACGGTGGATGTGGGAGCAATTCGAAGTTCAATTCATGTAGTTTTGCCATTGTTTTGATTAACTTGTGACACGGTGCGTTGTCTTGATGAAACAAAATTTTTTTCTTTGCCATTAGCGGTCGTTTCTTTGCAATTTCGGCCTTCAAACGCTCCAATAACGCTATATAATATTCACTGTTGATGGTATTTCCTTTCTCAAGATAGTCGATGAATATTACACCACGCACATCCCAAAATACCGAGGCCATAACCTTTCCAGCCGATTGTTGTGCTTTCGGGCGCTTTGGACGAGGTTCACCAGTTGCTGTCCACTCAGATGACGATCGTTTTGATTCCGGAGTGAAGTGATGGATCCATGTTTCATCCATTGTCACATATCGACGCAAAAATTCCGGTTTGTTACGTTTAAACATGGCCAAACACTGCTCAGAATCATCAACACGTTCTTGTTTTTGATCAACAGTGAGCAAACGCGGCACCCACTTTGAACAGAGCTTTCTCATAGTCAAATGCTCATGCAATATAAAGCCAACACGTTCTTTTGATATCTCTACGATGTCAGCTAACTCACGCAACTTCACTTTTCGATCATTCAAAACGATTTTATGGATTTTTTTTATGTTTTCTGGTGTTACCGCCTCATTTGGACGTCCACTGCGTTCTGCATCATCGGTGTCTCTACGACCACGTTTGAAGTCAGCAAACCAACGTTTTATTGTTGTTTCTGATGGAGCGGAGTCCCCATAACACTTTTCAAGCCATTGCTTCGCTTGAACGGTATTTTTTCCCATCAAGAAGCAGTGTAAAATTAAAACACGAAATTGTTTTTGATCCATTGTTTTGAAAATAACAAAAGTAGCGTCACTCTTAGCACAATAACTCACAAACTAATGAATAGAATATCATGAAATTTTAACAGCTGTCTTTTGAAGGTTAGTATTAACTGAAAAAAAGGTGACTGCAATAAAACTAGCGCCATCTATGTGTTAGGCCCGGGACTTTTCAGCCCATGTGTTACATATATTTGGAATTTTTGTAATGCTTTATTATTGCGTTTATCTTGAAAAGTAGATAATAGAAATAATTAATTATCGGTAAAAATACTAGGAGTAATAATAACTAGTTAGCCTAGAAGGCCTGTGGTGGCTCTAGCTCCGTGACGTAGTGTCTGCTTATGGCACAGTCGGTATACTTATTTATTAATTTATTTAACTATATTTGGCTTGGCCACGTGTATTAGTAGTAGTTGAGGCAGAAATGTATTAACGCCCTTCGCAGCATTATTGCGGTGTCTAAAGAGTGAAGTGAATGTATGTTTCGGAACTTTGACAACATTGACGGATATTACATCCTCGCCGATACCCTTAGGAGATGAAACAAGAGGAAATTACTATTCAAGAGGGAAGGAAAACTATAAAACAAATATACCATTTGCCATTGTCAAAAATTGATATCAGTCATGAACACCCTGCTAAAAGACCCGTTTTTGCGTCTACCCGAGAAAATGTTGAGGCGGAATCAACGAATGGGTCTGACACAGCAGATACTATGGACATTTCATAAGAACATGTTTTTCACATTGTTGTTTTTGATTTGAGTATAAGAAAATTATCTGCTATATGGATCCCTAAATGTTTGACCAAAAACGACTGTCCCAACAAGGCCTCTTAAAAAGGCTACAAATTGATTTGTAGCCTTTTTAAGAGGCATCGTAATTTTTAGATCGAATAGTAACTATGGATGAAGCGTGGATCGATAGTTATAATCCACAGACAAAGGCATAGTCGAAGGAGTGGAAACATGATGTCTCGCCTTTCACCAAAAACTTCTACATATGCAAATCAGCAGGAAAATTTCTTGCTTCCATTTTTTAAGGCAAGCATATTGTTCTTTATTATTAACTAAACTTTACTAAAAAATTGTGAAAAAACTCCGAGAAAAATTGTCTAAATGGTGGTCTAAACGGAAAAAAATTAAATTGGTGAACTACAGACCCACCAGCATGTTATCGGTACTATGCAAAATCCTCACTAGAATCATAACGTATAGATTAACGAACAAATTAGACAGTTATCAACCACGTGAACAAGCGGAATTTAGACGAGGATACAGCACTTTGGACCATCTTCAAACCACTCGATTACTAGCGGAAAAAGCAAATGAATATACGAGGCTGGTTTGAAAAAATCCGTGCAAAGTCCGAGAGATGGCACCACCGGCGCGTATCGAGGTCATGTTTAGTTAGTAGCATCTCTTGAATGAACGCACACCAAGTTTCAACCATATTGGTCTATTTCTTTGTGTTTGGCATTCATGTGAATCAAGGAAGTCGAGTGATTTTCAAGAAATGGACGAAAAAGAATTTCGTGTGGTGATTAAACATTACTTTATGAAAGGCAAAACGCCTCAGGAGACTAAAGAGAAGCTTGATAAACATTATGGTGACTCTGCACCTTCGACTAGAATAGTTTATAAGTGGTTTCAAAATTTTCGGACTGGTCATATGGGCACAAATGATGCTGAACGTTCTGAACGGCCTGTGGAGGTTACGACTCCAGAAATCATTGATCAAATACATGATATGGTGATGGATGACAGAAGAGTTAAGGTGCGTGAGATTGCTAGTGCTGTGGGCATCTCGACTGAACGGGTACATAATATTTTGCATAAACATTTGGACATGAGAAAGATATCCGCAAGATGGGTGCCGCGATTGCTCACGCTCGACCAAAAACGGAATCGTGTGAAGTGTTGCAAGGATGGTTTGCAGCTGTTCCAGAAGAATCCGGAGGACTTTAAGCGTCGTTTCGTCACTGTGGATGAAACATGGATACATTACTATACTCCTGAGACCAAACAACAATCTAAACAATGGGTTACCAAGGGGGAATCTGCACCAAAAAAGGCGAAGACCGTTCCTTCGGCCGGGAAGGTTATGGCGACTGTCTTTTGGGATTCGCAAGGGATAATCCTCATCGACTATCTGGAAAAGGGTAAAACTATTACAGGTGAATATTATTCATCGTTATTGGACCGTTTGAAAACCGAGCTGCAAGAAAAACGCCCACGATTGGCCCACAAGAAAGTCCTTTTCCATCACGACAACGCATCAGCACACACCTCATCAGTTGTGGTCGCAAAATTAATGGAAATAGGATTCCAACTCGTTTCACATCCCCCCTATTCTCCAGACTTGGCTCCCTTGGACTACTATTTGTTCCCCAATTTGAAGAAATGGCTGGCGGGACAAAGATTTTATTCAAACGAGAAGGTGATTGCAGACACTAATGGATATTTTGCAGACTTGGACAAATCCTATTATTCAGAAGGGATCGACAAACTAGAACATCGTTGGACGAAGTGTATAAACCTAAAAGGAGACTATGTCGAAAAATAAAAAAGGTTTACCCCAAACACATAAGTAGTTTTTATTTTTGCACGGACTTTTCAAACCAGCCTCGTAAGATCACCTTGTGGATAGCAATGGTTGACTAGGAAAAAGCATTTGATTCGGTAGAGATATGGGAAGTGTTTAACGCCTTAAGTAACAGCAGAATCGATGAAAGGTACACAACTCTTCTTGAATACATATATAAAAATGCCACATCACAAATAATGCATGCAGAAAAAACAAATAAAATCAAAATTAAAAGAGGAATTAGACAAGGCGACTTGATATCCCCAAAGCTGTTCACTTTGATTCTAGAAAACATGTTCAACTCGCTAAAGTGGGAAAATAAAGGAATACTAATAGACGGTGACCCATTAAATCACTTAAGGTACGCAGATGATATCACTCTGATCGCCAAGACAAAAGAAAAATTACAAGAAATGTTGATGGAATTAAATTACACGTCTCGAGAAATAGGTCTAAAAATAAACTTCACCAGAACCAAATATTTGAACAACGAAAGTGAAGATAACAGCAGGAACTGTTAATAGAACGTGAGAGAATAGGGAAGGTACAAACATTCATATATTTAGGACAAAAAATCGAAATATGAAAAAATTATGTAAAAGCTGACTTGGTTAGAAGAGTCTCGTTAGCTTGGTCTGCGTTCGGAAGATTACAATCTACATTTAAATTGGACATCCCAAATACAATAAAAGCCAGATTATTTGATCAATATGTACTGCCAGTATTAACATATGGCACTGAAACGTAAATAAAAGTATAATAAATAAACTCCAGGTAACCCAAAGAGCAATAGAGAGGAGAATTTTAAAGATTAGATTCCAAGATCGTATTCCTAACATCGAGATACGAACAAGATTAAAACTGACAGATGTAATACAACGAATATGTATATTAAGGTGGAATTGGGCAGGACATATTACAAGCTGAATGATAACAGACGGACACGCCGTATAGTGGAATCGAGGTCTAGACAACACAAAAGATGCAGAGGTAGACCACAGACAAGTTGGACGGACGACATAAAAAGATTAGCGGGACATGATTGGATGCAAAAAGCAAACAACGAAGGTCATTGGAGACAACTTGGGGAGGCTTACATCCGACTATGGATGGAATAAGCTAATGATGATGATGTTGTATATTGTATAGCTGAATGCTGTCTATCTATCTACGAGTGTGGTTTGAAAAGTCTTGTTAAAAACAACGTGAAGAATAGTTTTTTACCGAAACAAAAATTTATTTCTTAACATAATCTCCATTGAGCTCAATATATTTGGTCTAGTGATATTCCAATTTTGTTATTCCTTCAGAAAAAAATGTTTAGAACTCATTATACTTATTTACAGCACAAATAACTTCTTCATTCGAGGAATACTTCTCCCCCGGGCCAATTTTTAAGGCTAGGACACAAAAAAAGTCATTTGGGGCCAAATCTAGGCAATAAGGTGGGTGAGAAATTGTTCTGAAGCCCAGCTCATGCATTTTTGCCATTGCCATGCAACGGCCTATGTGTGAGCAAGTGCATTGTCCTGGTAAAGGAGCACCTTTTTGGGCCCCACTCTTAGTCGCTTCTGGTTTAACTCACTCTACAAACGATATAATAACGTTGCGTAATAAGAACCAGTCCCTGTTTTACCCTTTTTCAAATAGCTAATCATGATGATACCCTGTGAGTTCCAAAAAACAGTTGCCATCACTTATTCCCTCGATAAAACTGTTCTCGCTTTTTTCGTTGCACTTTCACCTTCGCTAACTCACTGTTTTGACTGCCATTTTGTCTCCAGGCTGTATGTGGTGGATCCACGTTTCATCTACAGTCACAAAATGACGCCCGAAGTCATACGGATTATGCTGCAACTTTTCCAAACACGATTTTGAAATGTCCGTCCTCGCGTGGTTTTAGTCTCGACAAACCTGAGCAAACCTCGGCGCCCTTCGTCCACTCAGCTTTTTCATTTTTAGATCTTCATGCAAGATATTATGTACTCGTTTATATGAGGTGAGCAATCTCACGAAGCTTAATGCGACGATCTTCCATCACGATACCATGTATTTTATCGATCATTTCTTCAGAATACGGCTCACTCGTGCGTCCTGAACGTGCAGCACCTGCGCTGCTGGTACTCTCTTAATCCTTTTACCCCAATAGGAGTATCGGTGACATTATGCAGTTGCTGCCTCAACAGTCAATCTCCAGGTATCTCGATCCTGCACGACCTTACTTGACTCGTGCATACCCATATCAAGAAGAGATCTTACTTGGTCGGACCATCTTGTTGAAGACCGTCCCCTTGATCTTCTACCTTCTCCGTTACTACAAGCTTTTCTATGGCATCCACTTTCCTCATAATATGACCCAAATATTTCAGGTACTGTCTACTAATTCTGATTGAAAGTTAGTCATTTAACTAAGCTCTTCATTAATATGGTGTTCGGTATATGATACTCTGAGAATTCTTCGATATGCCCATATCTCAAACACATCGATTCGTCTTTTGTCAGCTTGTCCATGTTTCCGATACGTAAGTTGCTATGAGGAATATAAGGCTGGATATCAATCCTAAGTTGGTATTTTTTTGTGACAGTTGGCTCTTTCCAGACCTTAGTGAGTTTGATCGTCGAGTTTCTAGCCATAGCCAAACGTCTTTTTACTTCCGCTTCACAACCACCATTGTTAGTTATGAGGGATCCCAAATAGTTGAAATGGTCTACAACAGCAATTTTATTTATGTGTGAGAGATCTTCATTACGACTAACAATCATTACTTTGGTTTTCGTTCTATTAATTATCAATCTATAGTTTTTGCTAATGATTTCTAGGTCTTGTATTGAAGTTGCAAGTATAACAGTATCATGCGCATATCTCAGGTTACTTAGCTTTTTCCCATCGATTGGCACATTCTCACTCCAGCCCTCCAAAACTGATCTCATTATATGGTCCCTATATATGTTAAAAAGTAAGGGTGACAGAATGTAGCCCTGTCTGACGCCGGCTTCTACGTTAAAGGGATCGAAAAAAGAATTATTCAATTTAATTCTGCCATCTGTGTTCTCATACAGGGATCGGATAAGGGGAAGATGTATAGGTGTTCCCAGGCTGATTAGAATCGACCAAAGTTTATTCCATTGTATGCAGTCGAGAGCTTTAAAAGCTTTAGAGTAGTCTACCAAACAGATCTGATGTATGTTGAGAATTTGTTCTCTAATCCCTCTTCCTGAAATGAAGCCTGTTTGTTTAATAGATATTTGCGGCCTCAGAAAAGTTTTAAGTCTTTCATTTAGGATCCAGAGAAACACCTTAGCAGCATGTGATACTAGAGCGATTGTTCTAAGTTGCTGTAATCCAAAGGGGACCCTTTTTTATGCAAGGGTATAAATGCAACTTCACACCAGTCTTTCGGCCATTTTCCAGTCGTCCATACCACATTACACAGTTGATGTACCATAGTCACGGACATTTCTCCCATCATCTTTATTATTTCCACAGTGATCTCGTCAGTACCTACTGCTTTTCTATTCTTTAACCTTTGAATAGTCTTCCTGACTTCAGATTTAAGAATACTTGGCTCTTGTTCTTCTGCGGCTTCGTTGTCGACACTGCAGTCACCCACTAATTGAGCCGCAGAAAGTTCTTTTAAGTAATCCTTCCAAACGTCAATGATTCCAGGCATATCGCTGACTGTTCTGCTTTCCTTATTTCTCATTATTTGTGTTTTAGGTTTGAATTCTTTCGATAGCTATTTTACCTTTTCATAAAGTTCTTGTGGTCAATTGTTCGTAGCATGTTGTGCTGGTACAGCCACCTTTAAATTTATTTATCCATTACTAAATGGTCTTCAATGGTCGTGCAGAGTTTATATGAACTTCCTTCATTTCAGTATCTATCTGAGACGCCGTCCATTTTTTAAAATAAAAATGTGTTATCACTGCACGATAGTCAGCTTTATTCATTTCTATGAAACGTGTAACATCGGTCACTTACGATAGCTATAAAGCTACAAACAACAGCTCGTTGCATATTTTTGAAACTTTGAATACAACCGTTACAAGAATCACGCTCACCAACAGTTATGCCGCGGAAAATTCTGGCAGTTGCACTCAAAGTTCAGTAAAGAGCGTCAACTGTTCTTGTGTCATCATATATTTAATTCTATTTGTCCCCAAAAAATCATACTTACCTATAAAAACTCGTTTCAAACACACATTTTTATATTGACTCATCGTTGAGGTGTGCATTCCTTCACATTCTGTCAAATGGGGCTCGGTTCTCACAGGTTGGAGATTACCATAGTTGTATAAATCGAAGTGTCTTTGGTTCAGGAGAATTCTGGTTGTATTGAAGTAATCCCTACATGTTGCATCGGATAACGACGAGCATTTCCAACAATTTAGGGAAAATCCTACAAAAACAAAAGTCTATAAATAATTTGATGTAAAGATATATTTGTTGTGTTGGAGAATTCCCACAGCAAGTTGACTACATTGTCAATGACGTTAAATTCTCGGCCGGGTGGTAAATGAGTGTTATGTGTCACCCCTGAAATATTCTACTCAGTATATATCACCACTACACCAAACACTTTATTTTTGCTCTCGACGCGGGATTCGCTAACCATGTTAGCTTCTTCAGGAGCGATGATTGACTAGTTTCTAACGTGGTTGTTATGCTATATTACATTCTACCACTACTTTCTTTGTCAATTTTTTGTTCTCTCGTGGGTACGTATTTTCCTCCATACATTTTCTTATTTGTTCATTAGCGTTATTGTATGATTATCCTTAATTATAGTTCCATGGTTGGGCTTGCGCACTAACTAGGCCAGTACACGCGACATCGGGGGAATGAACGTTGACACATAGAGCAACCCCTCTGAATTTGTGAGTTCGATTGCCGCTGGCACTAAGAAATATAATACATTTAAATATCAGGTTTCAATCCATTCGTCTAACAACAATGAATTTGTACGACGTTTCGCCAAAATCTCATTTGGCATTTTCAAGTGCTCTTGCTGCTGCTGCTACTCGATACTGTGGGATTTTGGCGAGACGTCGTGCAAATTCATTGTTAGACGAATGGATTGAAACCCGTGTATGTATGTATTACATTTCTACCATCCGTGAAAACCTCTATTGATATATAATATATATATATATATATATATATATATATATATATATATATATATATATATATATATATATATATATATATATATATTTATAAAGATATATAGATTTGGTATCTGTGGAGTAGCCAAAGTGGGTCAGGGAGTCATTTATTTGTCAGATATCCCATGGAATGTAGAAACGGAGTTTTTTTGCTAGGGGTTCCTTTTGTAACAACTGTTCACCCCCGATCATCCACTTTTACATTCGATATAAATTTTTGGTTTCACTGTAGGAGGAGATGCTTTTGTAGAAAATTTTCTCCAACCTACATCGATTTTCAAATGAAATATAACTTTTTAAAGTTTTTTTCGTTTACTGAATTGGGAGAAGTCTAAACTTTTAAAGTTTTTTCTGTTAAGGGGTTTCGCCCCCTATTTGCCCATTGGTACTTTTTACTGCCTTTATTGTTCTCATTCTCGCCCTTTGTGTCCATATAATCCGTCGCTCCTCGAACTTAGCTAATATGTATATGTACAGGGTGAGTCAACGATAGATTAAAGTTCATTATCTCATTTGTTTCTGGAATGATCAAAAAAATGTTAAATACAATAGTTTTAGGGAATATTAAGGTGCACAGTTTAAAATTATTTTTGAGTGTACAGGGTACTTCAAAAAAGTGTGGCCGATATAACATATGTTTTTTTAAATAGAACATCCTATTTTCTAATTTATTTTTAAATTCTGCGTAAAATTTTATAACTTTTTTATTAATAATGTTATATACTTAAACCTAGTAGTTTTTCTAATATTCCCATTTTTTAAAACAAAATACTAGTTCTCAGTTTTGTAAAAAATTGCCATTAGCGCCATTGTTTCTGAAGGTGGAATACTCATAATTGGTATAAATGTTCTATAGAGATAAAAGATATATATATATATATATATATATATATATATATATATATATATATATATATATATATATATATATATATATATATATATATATATATATATATATATATATATATAAACAATTTGAGTTAGATGCTACAGGGGGTTCAAAATAAATTTATACATTTTGATTATTTTAAATTGAAAAATCTCAAATTTTTTAAATAGCACGCCCTGTATATTATTAGTTTTTCTGATAGATTTTACAAAACCCTCCAATTTTTATTAAGTATGTCATATATCTATTTCTAATAGTTTGTGATATTGTGAAAACATAAACAAAAAGTTAATAATAATTTTAATACAGTTTAACTTATTTAATGATTAATTTATGACGTAATAAATGTTCAAAAATATGCCCGTCTACTTGAATACACATGTTTAGTCGTTTTACTATATTTTCCTTCACTTTCCTTAGCATAAAGGGCGTTATTGTCCTGCACGCATCCCCTATCCTATTTTCCATATCTACTGATGTTGTAGGGAGATTCACATAAACACGATCTTTAATGTAGCCCTACAAAAAGAAGTCCAAAGGTGTTAAGTCACATGATCGAGGGAGCCACTGAATGAATCTATCTCTACCAATCCATTTTTGTGGGTAACGATCGTTTAAAAATTCCCAAACTTCCCGGTAGTAATGAGCAGGAGCACCGTCTTGTTGACTCCATATTTGTTCCCTTTCAAAGTTATCAACTTATTCAAGAAGCTGGGGTAATTCGTTTCGCAAAAAATTTAGATATTTGGGCCCGTTAAGCGGTTCGCGGAAAAAATATGGACTAATAATTCGAAAATTTAATATTCCACACCATCCATTAAACGACCAGTGGTTTTGGTTTTGAACTTTCCAGACCCAAAATAGATTAACTGTTGAATAATAATGCATGTTGTGGTTATTAACTGCTCCATTACTGCGAAAAGTAGGTTCATCAGTAAACATTATTTTGTATAAAAAATTTGGATCGACCTCTATTGCTCCATTCATGGTGATACAAAAGTTTACCGTCGTTCAAAATCACAGTCTTTAAGTTTTTGGTGTAGTTCCATATGAAAGGGATGATACTTATATTTTCTCGTGGTGCGATTAGCCGCAGATTGAGATGTGTCAAATAAGTCAGCTAGTTGACGGCTGCTGACCTGGGCATTATCTTCAACATGAAGTAAAATTTCCATTTTTTTTTCCTTATTGGTAGCATTCTGGTTTACGACTTTCCGTTTCGTATACTCAACGCTACCACTACCATCAAACCGTTCCATTAAGCACAGAAAAGATTTTCTAGAAGGTATACGTCTATTAGGGTAGGCTTCGTAAAGCCTTACTACCAAAAGACAATTTTTTCCCACCTCGCCCAGTATAGAAACCATATCAGTTAGTTAATTTTCAAGAAAATCCTTAACTATTACCTTCATACGTCACTTACTACAACAAGTTAAACTATCTTTACTTGCTTAATAGACATGTCAAAATGCCTACATTTTTGTTTTGTCGTGGCAACTATGATGTTCTAGCGTAAGTGGATTAAAAACAAGGGTAAAAATTGAAAATAAATCGAAACTATTAGAAATAGGTATATGACATAGTTATTAAAAGTTGGAGGGTTTTATAAAATCTATCAGAAATAATATACAGGGTATGCCATTTAAAAAATTTGAGATTTTTCAATTTAAAATAGTCGAATTGCATAAATTTATTTTGAACGCCCTGTAGCATCTAACTCAAATTTCTTTACATATATCTTTTTTTTTATCTCTATAGAACGCTCGTACCAATTATGAGTATTCCATCTTTAGAAACAATGGCGCTACTGGCAATTTTTTACAAAACTGAAAACTAGTATTTAAAAAAAAATGAAATATTAGAAAAACTACTAGGTATAGGTATATAATACTATTAATAAAAAAGTTATAAAATTTTACGCAGAATTAAAAAGTAAATTAGAAAATAGGATGCTCCATTTAAAAAAAACATATGATATATCGGCCACACTTTTTTGAAGTACCCTGTTTACTCAAAAATAATTTTAAAACTGTGCACCTTAACATTCCCTAAAACTATTGTATTTAACATTTTTTCGTCAATCCCGAAACAAATGAGATAATGAACTTTACTTTATCGTTGACTCACCCTGTACATATATGTACATATATTTCTTGTAAAATTAATATTATACTTGCAGGCCACTAGGTTAATCTGAAATTATAAGTGAATAAAGAAAAATATAATCGGGTACGACTTGCGTCACCTTCAAATTTTTGCTTAATTTTATGTGTTTACGTATTATATTATGTGTATTAGGAATATATTGCTTTCATTTCTTCGTTTTTCCTTAATATGAGGCGTTGCGGATAGTAAGGGCGAACTCAACAAAATGAAGTTTCGAAAAAAATTGAATTTATAGAAAAAATCTAAATGGCGAACTCAACAAAATATTTCCAAAATTAGGTTTTTATTATTTATTTATAATTTATTAGCTTTTTATTATTTACTTAAGTAGAATAGTGTATTCCGTGAATTTTTAAATGTTTTTTAAATATTTATTTGTGTATTTTTTTTTTTCATATTTTACTGTTCGTTTCTGATGCTACACTATCACCTAAAATTGGCAATACCTGGGAAAAAATTAGACCGGTATTAAAAATTTTGAACACATTTTATTTAATTTTAAGGTTATTGTTTTAATTAAAGGTTTTGTTATTACAAAATAGTTACTTGATACAACATACAAAACAGTGGAAATATGGTATTGAAACTAACATAAAAAAAACTAAAGAAAAGAAACAAATAATTAGCCAAGTTCAGTTGTAATCTATTTGGTCATCGTCCATAACATCTTCATTTTCGGTGCTCTTATTCGTTGCTGCGTCTTGAGAGGCTATAATGTTAGTAAAGTACCGACTCCAAGGTAGGGGAACATACGGTAACAAGTCCTGAATGTCCTTTAATGGGGGGGCTGGTATTTTTAATGGGAGCACTGTAAAGTCTCGTCAGTGTTTCACTGGCCAAATGAAAATGATCAGGATCATAGTTTTTCACCTTGCCTTTTTGTAGTTTGACTGCCGTTTTGACATCCAAATTATAAGCAGAATGAATGTAGAAACCTTGCTTAAAGTTATTTGTAAATTCAAAGATCTTTCCATCTTTAAACTTAGCACCAGCCATCTGCATTTTAGTAATTTTCTTTTGAAAATTAGAGAAATTGAAAATCATGTCCTGTCTAAGTTGGACAACGCAAAACTGGTTTTTTTTCGGCGACAGCTTTCAATCATTAACTTATAGTGATCCATGGTATACACAGTGCTATTCCGTATTTCTCTCTCAATGTTCCCAAAATCCCTATCACAGGGAAGGTATGAGTGCCCCAGGTATCATAAAATAGTGTTTAATTTCAGTGAACTGGTCTTTGTGTATAAAGTATAGATTTGCCAAAACAAGATTTAAATTCTTGTTCTGTCCAGAACAGTTATCACTGAACATAATAACTTTTTTAACATTAACATCAACTTTACACAAATAATCGTACAAGCAACTTGCAATCTCACATGATCCACGCCTCCCTGTACTTTCATCCCAAAGGTACATCGTTGAAGAACCGGTTTTTACATTATGGATACAAAAGTTATAGGTCCATAGCTTCCTTTTGTAATACTGAATCCCAGTAGTCAGCTTTGGGGTTGGCAAAGCCTGCTGCAGATCAAAAGCTATGACCAGTCATCGGCATTACTCCTTAATCCCTTCAGAAGAGACTGAGCAGCTTTTGCACGGGTCAGATGTAACTCCTTCTCTTGTTTAAGATTCTCGATTTCAGCAAAATTTTCGGAATCGTGCATTTGACTACTTTTAATTTTTATGTCTACTTTATCGCAATAATTACAGGTGTCACTTTTTGGGGGCTCAAAACCAATATTGAACTGCATATTAAACGTATCACGATAATAGTGCTGATTTACCGGGCTGTAACCAGGGTAATTTTCCGTAAGCCATTCATTGTAAAGAGAATAGAGCTTTTTAATATTAAGTCCAACAGGTAAGTATTTTCGATGAGGGCTTTTGACGCGACTGTAATGACTGGTGACAGTAGGTAGTGACATGATGTGTTCTTTTACTTTAGAAAGATCGTCATTTCCTATTTTCTTCGCGGGTTCACACCTCCCCTTTGATTCGTTGTAACAGTTCCAGTTCTGCTGGTTTTGTCAACTACGACTCGAACGCGCTTTTCAGAGATGCCATGAATGTTATAAAACGCAGTACGACAAACTTCACGATTAGCGTGATCAACAGTCACATTATATTGAATGCGTCTCAGGGTACGACTTGGACGCCCCTTTACGTAAGATCTTTTTACATCATTGCAGATCAACAATTTTGATAAGTAAGCATTCTGTAGATCATAGTTTCCAATTTGCCAAAAAGAGTCAAGAATATAGGTGACCAGTTCAGCGCCTATTTTCTCAAAACATCCACACTTGCAAGGAGGTCCAATTTTGCGGGCAACAACGTGCCTTTTGTTATTTCTTGAAATGTAAGCACTTCCTGAATTTCGTTTCAACTTACACTCGTTTTATTGCCAATCATTCATCTTAGCAGGTCTCTTTCGCGAATAGCCCGACACAGCACTACCATCTAAATGTTGTACACTTACTTCACTACTAGAAGGTCCAGGTTGCGCCATACTTTTCTTAAAAAAAGAAGCAACAAAACCAAACAAAACATAAACGTATTAACTTCAAAATTAACTTGAACTAACACGCAGAAAGCGTAAAATTTCAAGTAAACCTCATTTAGTGACGCAATACCGGCGGTTGCTCCGCGCGAAATTGTTGAGTTCGCCCTTACCACCCGCCCGGCTATCGCCTGTTCGAAATTTTTCATTTATTTGATACTGAAATTTGAAGGCGAAGCAAGGGCGAACTCAACAATTAGACCGGTATGTGATGTAGGGAAAGTACTATAAAATAGAATTATATAAAAAAAAAAAATTTGACCCAATGTTGAGTTCGCCCTTACTATCCGCAACGCCTCATATTAACAACAGCAGAGATTTCTTTTTCCAATTGCATTTTTTGAAAGCACTTCTTAATATTAAGGGACGATATTTTCTACTTTTTACTACTTTTTTGTGAAGCTAGTTTTTTGTTTATTAATGCTATACTTGATACTGTACTACTATAATATTTATGCCAGTTAATGATGAAATATGTATTTGGTGTGTGGTAAAAAGAATTAAAATACTTTTAAGGACTCTAGGATGTATCAATTATTTTTTTTTATATAATTCTAATCAGTATTGACATAATTAAAAATAATTTTAAAATAGTCAGCCATAAATTTCCACTATTAAAATTTACAGAGTTACAAAATTACAAAATTTAGGAATAATTTAAATATTCAACAGCTTACGTCTAAAATCATAAAAAGGTCGTATTTTAAACGCATACTGTCTCAGTAAGATATATGAGAGACTTCCAATGTCCAGTACATGTGAGATACAATTTATAGCTTTTTTATTTTGAGATTTTAACTTTATTCAGTTTTCCACTCTTCTAATTTTGAAAGAGACATATATAATAAATAAATACAAGTTTCCTTTTTATAAATTACTTTACACGCAATAGACAATTTAAGTCTACAATACAAACATATAATACAGTAGTTATAGTTCAAGTGACTAGAGTCAATCATCGCTCCTGATGAAGCTAACAAGGTTAGCGAAACGCGCGTCGACTGCAAAAATAAAGTGTTTGGTGTAGTGGTGATATATACTAAGTAGTGTCATTGTGCCAAAGATTCCACATTTCCAACTCACACCTCAATACTGTTGTAGGTTTTACAATTTGGTGCTAGTAATAACTACATAGGCTGTCTGAAAAGTTCTCGGTCTGACACATAGATGGCATTAAAAACTGTGAAACCATAATTGTATTGGAAAGTTCTATCCTTTATATAAACATATCTCAAATTCTATTTCGATCTGTCAAATTATTCAAGTATTATCAACTGTTTAATATTGACGTGTTACTGATTTTTCGAAAATGGAAAAAAATGAATATCGTGCAGCGATTAAATTCTTTGTTATGGATGGTTTAAGACCAACAGAAATTCATCCGAAATTGTTAGAAGTGTATAAGGATGCATCACCTTCACTGGCCACTGTGAAAAAATGAGCTGCTCTTTTTAAATCTGGTCTTACAAGCCGCGAATATGATCTATGCGAAGGTCGTCCAAAAACTGCCACAGCATCACAAATCATTCAACAAATCCATGATACGGTATTAGATGATCGACGAGTGAAAGTCCGTCAAATAGCTGGGGCCAAAGGCATATCAAAAGAACGAAATGGAAATATTTTCCATGAAGAATTACACATGAAAATGCTTTGTACAAGATGGGTGCCGTATTTGCTACGAGTATTTCTTAAGCATATTTAGATCATTTTAATCAAAATAAAATAGATTTCAAGCATCGCGTCATAACTGTTAATGAAACTTGGATCAATCACTATACACCAGAACGAAAAGAACAATCAAAACAATGAATTGAAGCCGGTGGAAGTGAATTAAAGAAGACAAAGGCGGTTCCATCAGCAGGGAAGGTTATGGCAACAGTTTCTTGGAATTACAAAGGTGTTTTGTTGGTCGACAATTAACTCTGAATAGTATTGTAACATTTTGGATCAGTTGGGTGCAAAAATTCATAAGAAAAGACCTGCTTTAAAGAAGAAACGAATTATTTTTCATCAAGACAATACACGTGTTCACACAAGTTCTTTGACGATGGCTAATTTCAACGAATTAAATTACGAATTGTTTGAATTCTCTTTCTCATTTACATTAACGATATACTGGAAAAGACCGAGAATCCAATCTACAGCTTTGCAGATGGCAGTACGCTCGGACATCGACTACTCAGGCGAATATCCGCAGACTGCAGGAGGTGGTTCAACTTAAGAAAGACCTGGAAGAAATTCTATCTTGGGGTGACAGTAACCAAGTGGAATTTAACGCTGCAGTTTTTCTAAAAAAGGGGGGGGGGGGGGGGGTGGGGGGCAACGTTGCTGAACCCGACATTGTTATGTCGGGGCACTCCATTTCCCTAGCATCGTCAAACAATTTGTTTGGCGTTAATTTGGGAGCAAATATGTCCTGGCATGAACATGTTGCAGGCATAGTAAGAAGAGCTTCTCAAAAGAAGAAATCTTTACACTCCACAACAATTGTTAATTCTTTACAAAGCTCAAATTCGACCAACTATGGAATACTGCTCCCATGTTTGGGCTCCGCTCTCAAAACATACTGCATTTGTTGGATTCTGTTCAGAGAAGAGCTGTTCGTCTGATTGGAGATCCGGAACTGACTGGTGGCCTTGATTCGCTGGAACATCGAAGAACGGTTGGCGACTTGAGTCTGTTCTACGAGTATTTTCATGGAAAGTGTTCGAAGGACGTAGTCCGCTTAATTCCTCTCAGAGCAGTGCATGTTAGAAATACACTACACTTACTCCGCGTACAACGCTTTTCAAGCAGTCTCTTATATAGGGAACGTCATCCCTTCGGAATAATTTGCCCAGGGCTGTGTTTCCCACCGAGTACAATTTACAGCGATTCAAGAAACACGTGAATTGCGAGCGCTTTAGGGACTTCCCTATAGCACGTGTGCTTGACCCATAAAAAAAAATAACCGGTCAACTACCAGTTGAACTTGCGCAATTAGTGTTCCGTACGTTGATTGCTTTTGAAATAAAAAATTTTGTTACGGAGGTATAAAATGATCAGTGACTTCACAAAACACACCCCAAATTAGTTTTCAACAAAGTTTGTTTCCAATCTTTACTGAAAACTGATGACCTTGAAATTTTTGTTTTTTATATACCAGATAAATTATTAAAGGTAATGCACTCGTGATAATTTTCGTTCAATCTACACCCCGTGAAGAATATTCCAAAATTTTTTAAAATTTTTTTTCGAGATAGGGCGGGTGACAGTGATTTTTCGCGATTTTTTAAAAATAATACGAAGAAAAGTGCGCGCAAATATTACTTTATATATATATTTTTTACTCGTGTTTTCACAACGTTTCATTTGACACCACACTCGATGACCTAGTAAAAATTTTTTTTTTCACTTCCGATTTTACCCCCCAAAACTAACCCCTTAACTCAAAATTTAACTTTCAAAACTACATGGTTCTGATGAGGCCAACAATTCCTATATTAGTACCAAATTTCAACTTTCTATGACAAATAGCTGCGGAGAAAATCGGGTGTGACAGACACCGAAGTCATCTTATAAGTGTTCCGTAAGGAACACTAAAAAGAACATCCAGCGTTTCCAAACCTGAAACAATTTCGGGCTGGAAAGCGTTTTACATCAAATGACGAAGCTATTGCAGCCGTGGATGGATAGGATAAGTTTCAAGAGATTATATGGAAAAATAAAACATATTTCCCGTCAAAAAAAATTCTTTTATAGTTAGGCCGAGAAGTTTTCAGACAACCTATTCGTTGAAATCTCGCAGATTTTATATTTGGAAGATAGGAAAGTGAACGGAAATTGTGTGCTTCATGACTAAAATTACATAAAATTTATAAATATCTACAGATGTTTACCCAGCAACTCCCCATTTATCCATTTAAATGTCATTAAGCTAAATTAACCTCGGGCAATTGTAAGGAAATTAATTATTTTAAATGTTTGTGAACCCACCCACGTCTCAAACCTGCAATTCAGAAAAGAGTGACCAGTTTAATTTAAGGAACTTTCGACAAGGAGCAGAAGAAATCAATAATTTGTTCGAAGCTTTCAATTTCGAGATAATTATAAAAAATCTTATACAAATTTTTATTATTTTTTGATTTACATTAGAACGAAATGTTTCAATTGCTGACCTTCATTTATTAAATTATCAAATACCAGCATGTATTATGGAAAGTATTAAATGATGGAACGGATTAACACTCCCTTTACCTATACTGTTTACGTCGCCTTCGTCATATGTTACCAACATTGACAAAAAAACATGATTTCCCCCAAACCTCATAACGATACTGACTAAAACCTTGCGTACCTTAATACAAAAAGTAATTGCATGAAAATTGAATTAGGTGATATCGGGGTATAAACAGGATTATGCACACACACACATACACACACACACACACATCTGTGTACTATTGTGTCCGCGATATCACCTGCGTGCAAATCTTATATTGTTTAAATCCTTTGTATTCACTCATCAGGCACACTGGGCAAATATGCCTTTAAAACTAGGCTTACAGTAGCGAGGGATACTATTTATATTTTACTGATTCTTACACTGGTACTGTGATAAGTACTTAGAGTTTTGTCCTTTTCTTGTTCCATTCTAGCTCTGCTGATAAATCGTGATGCGACGAAATGCATTTCGAGATGGTACAGGTTCCACCAACGAAATGTTTTCATGAGAAAAAAAAAAGAACAAACATCTATATTACATTTATCCAACCATGAAACTATTTTTTAAGCTTATAGGAGTGCCAATGGCAACGATCTTCTTGTTTTCTTCAGAAAGAGATAGCAGGTCCCTTATTACCAACTTTTATAAGGCGTCGATTCTAATGAATTAGGCATTTTTTTTCTACTTTTCTTTTTTTCGCACACTCTTTCCATATATATATGAGGCGTTGCGGATAGTAAGGGCGAACTCAACAAAATGAAGTTTCGAAAAAAAATTGAATTTATAGAAAAATCTAAATGGCGAACTCAACAAAATATTGGCAAAATTAGGTTTTTATTATTTATTTATAATTTATTAGCTTTTTATTATTTACTTAAGTAGAATAGTGTATTCCGTGAATTTTTAAATGTTTTTTAAATATTTATTTGTGTATTTTTTTTTTCATATTTTACTGTTCGTTTCTGATGCTACACTATCACCTAAAATTGGCAATACCTAGAAAAAAAATTAGACCGGTATTAAAAATTTTGAACACATTTTATTTAATTTTAAGGTTATTGTTTTAATTAAAGGTTTTGTTATTACAAAATAGTTACTTGATACAACATACAAAACAGTGGAAATATGGTATTGAAACTAACATAAAAAAAACTAAAGAAAAGAAACAAATAATTAGCCAAGTTCAGTTGTAATCTATTTGGTCATCGTCCATAACTTCTTCATTTTCGGTGCTCTTATTCGTTGCTGCGTCTTGAGAGGCTATAATGTTAGTAAAGTACCGACTCCAAGGTAGGGAAACATACGGTAACAAGTCCTGAATGTCCTTTAATTTGGGGGCTGGTATTTTAATGGGAGCACTGTAAAGTCTCGTCAGTGTTTCACTGGCCAAATGAAAATGATCAGGATCATAGTTTTTCACCTTGCCTTTTTGTAGTTTGACTGCCGTTTTGACATCCAAATTGTAAGCAGAATGAATGTAGAAAACCTTGCTTAAAGTTATTTGTAAATTCAAAGATCTTTCCATCTTTAAACTTAGCACCAGCCATCTGCATTTTAGTAATTTTCTTTTGAAAATTAGAGAAATTGAAAATCATGTCCTGTCTAAGTTGGACAACGCAAAACTGGTTTTTTCGGCGACAGCTTTCAATCATTAACTTATACTTTTGAAACTGCATATTAAACGTATCACGATAATAGTGCTGATTTACCGGGCTGTAACCAGGGTAATTTTCCGTAAGCCATTCATTGTAAAGAGAATAGAGCTTTTTTAATATTAAGTCCAACAGGTAAGTATTTTCGATGAGGGCTTTTGGCGCGACTGTAATGACTGGTGACAGTGGGTAGTGACATGATGTGTTCTTTTACTTTAGAAAGATCGTCATTTCCTATTTTCTTCGCAGGTTCACACCTCCCCCTTTGATCCGTTGTAACAGTTCCAGTTCTGCTGGTTTTGTCAAGTACGACTCGAACGCGCTTTTCAGAGATGCTATGAATGTTATAAAACGCAGTACGACAAACTTCACGATTAGCGTGATCAACAGTCACATTATATTGAATGCGTCTCAGGGTACGACTTGGACGCCCCTTTAGGTAAGATCTTTTTACATCATTGCAGATCAACAATTTTGATAAGTAAGCATTCTGTAGATCATAGTTTCCAATTTGCCAAAAAGAGTCAAAAATATTGGTGACCAGTTCAGCGCCTATTTTCTCAAAACATCCACACTTGCAAGGAGGTCCAATTTTGCGGGCAACAACGTGCCTTTTGTTATTTCTTGAAATGTAAGCACTTCCTGAATTTCGTTTCAACTTACACTCGTTTTTTTGCCAATCATTCATCTTAGCAGGTCTCTTTCGCGAATAACCCGACACAGCACTACCATCTAAATGTTGTACACTTACTTCACTACTAGAAGGTCCAGGTTGCGCCATACTTTTCTTAAAAAAAGAAGCAACAAAACCAAACAAAACATAACGTATTAACTTCAAAATTAACTTGAACTAACACGCAGAAAGCGTAAAATTTCAAGTAAACCTCATTTAGTGACGCAATACCGGCGGTTGCTCCGCGCGAAATTGTTGAGTTCGCCCTTACTACCCGCCCGGCTATCGCCTGTTCGAAATTTTTCATTTATTTGATACTGAAATTTGAAGGCGAAGCAAGGGCGAACTCAACAATTAGATCGGTATGTGATGTAGGAAAAGTACTATAAAATAGAATTATATAAAAAAAAAATTTGACCCAATGTTGAGTTCGCCCTTACTATCCGCAACGCCTCATATATATATATATATATATATATATATATATATATATATATATATATATATATATTTAACTGCACTACAAAATGGCCGTTTAATTATATAACAATGTTCCCAATTCTTTGTTACATGTTTTTTTTTGCAATTTTTTAATCCAAACTGTTACAATTTATCGTTCACGCGATGCAATTTGCCTATTGCCTATATACCTCAAGTAGTCAATAATTTTAACATTATAGTCTTACTTAACAGTTTTTAACTAGAAAACTGGATTGTTTTAAGAAAATATTTCCTAGTCAAGGATGTTACTGGAAAAATATATGAAGATTTGCTAACATTTTTGGCACGGACATTGGAAAAGGGTCCGTAAATGTGATTTTTACGAAATTTTTAAAATGTCCCATTCGAGAAAACAAGTAATAAATGGTTTCTTGTTTCATCTAAAGAGTCGTCTATTTCAATATAATAAACGAAGGCGAGATGAAAAGAAACGAGGGTCATGCTTAATAAAAAACATTTATTACATATCTTGTCGAAAATTCTTCTATCGGGTCGTCGACAGATGACCAAAGTATGAGTAAGGCATTTAATTTATTTATAATTTATTGTCCTTTTTACGTGCTCGTTATGTTCTAATTAGGATTGTAGAATGATGTTATTTTTAGAGTTGAATCCGAAAAAAAGAAAACATTTAATAAGGGAGGGACTGCAACGCTATTCCACTGGAAACATGCACAGGTACATTTAATCTAGATATGCAGAAAGAATGTGTAACGAAGTAAAATTAAACTTCATGAATTTAAATACAGCAAATCAAATTAAATATATAGAACCAACTGATCAATCGTGTGTAAAATTGGACTTCGAATTTTATCCGTTTACTGTATTTATTTGTCTTTAAATTTAGGGAATTTTCCCAAACAAGTATAATAAACAAAATTACATAATTCCTTAGGTATTTAATATAATTAATAGTTAATATGGATAAATCATTACGAATTCGTTTTTTTTTACCGCATTTGTCTGTTATTTGCATTTTAATATTTTGTACGCTCGGCGAGAGAGTCGGGCTGACAAGATTACTCCTAGGCTTAGCTTTTCCAGAGGGCTAGGTGCCTGTCTAGACGAGTCTGTTTTTACTGAAAAGAGATTTTTAGTGTTCCATACGGAACACCTATAGGATCACTTTGGCGTCTGTCTCTCTGTCCGTCTGTCACACCCGATTTTCTTCGAAACTATTTGACATAGAAAGTTGAAATTTGCTACTAATATAAGAATTTATAACCTCATCAGAGCCGAGTAGTTTTTAAAGTTAAATTTGACTTAAGGGGTTAGTTTTGGCGGGTGAAATCGGAAGCGAAAAATTTTTTTACCAGTTCACCGAATGGGGTGTCAAATGAAAGGTTGTAAAAGCACGAGTTCAAAAATATATATAATCTAATACTTGCGCACACTTTTCTTTGTACTATTTTTAAAAAATAACGAAAAATCGCTGTCCCCCCTTATCTCGAAAAGTACTGATCAAAAAATTTTTAAAAAATTCTGGAATATTCTCCACAGGGTGTAGATTGAACGAACATTATCACGAGTGACCTTTAGTAATTTATCTGATATAAAAAAAAAACAAACATTTCATGGTCACCGGTTTTCAGTAAAGATCGGAAAAAACTTTGTTCATTTTGGGTGTGTTTTGTGAAGTCATTGATCCTTTTTTACCTCTATAACAAAAATTCATTCCTCCGTAACAAAAATTTTTATTTTAAAAGCAATCAACACTAATTGCGTAAGTCCGACTTGCACTTGGCCTATTTTTTACATTTAAGAATTCCATCGTAAGAGATGGATCCTTTTTTGTGGAAAACCTCCAATTTATCAATTTTTAAAAGTGATAAAATATTATTATATATTAAGAGTCAGTCTCACTCCACTCCGATTATTAATTTTTGACAGTGGTAAAGTTCCTCATAAGACAGGATTTCCCATATCCGGTCACTAATTTTTAAACCTGACGAATTTACGTTATACAAGAGACTCTTTTTTTCAGAAATCCTCCCAGTCATAGTTTTTCGAAGTAGGTAAATAATTATCATCTTAGAAATTTCTCCCTACGGTCAAGTCAAGTTCCATTATAGAGAATATTTCTTCAGGGCCTATTTTTTCTCAACGGCTTTGAGTATTGGAAGGATTTTCCTGGAAGGCCTTCCCATCCTCAGTTCTTATAGGAGATAGAGTTATATTATAAGAAAGAGTTCTTTCACCGTCTTATTTCAGTCCATAAAGAAGATAAAGTAATAAAACCATTTGATGAAAATTAAAACGTAACCTAAAATTACGGGTCAGGAATATTCAAGAAAGTTTCCTAGCTTCCTAACTCTTAGGAGAGGGTTACTTTTCTAACTATGCAACGATATTTATGACTTAATGTAAATCGAAAGTCTAGCAGAATCTCAATGAACGACTATCAATATGGGCCTAAATAACGTCCATTCAAAATGTGCTAAAAAAAAAGTGTGTACCGTATGCTTGAGAGTATCCTCAGGAGCTCGCTACCTGCGTTGACAATATGTGTATCGGTAATTTTCTACATTAATTAAAAAAAAAATCGGCCAAGTGCAAGTCGGACTTGCGCAATTATTGCTCCGTACCGTAATTGCTGTTAAATTAAAAATTTTTGTTATGGAAGTATAAAATGATCAGTGACTTCACAAAATATACCCTAAATGACTTTTTTCCAAAAATCAACATCTAGGATTCAGACACACACTTGTGGCTAAAAAAACTTTTTACAACGTGAACTCTTATATCAATAGGAAAACAAATTGTCTATCAAGGTTCTGCCTCCGGTAGAACTAATATCTTTTATCATTTGTATAAGGCATTCAAATAGGTGGATAGACTAGACAAGGTATTCAAATAGGTGGATAGACTATTACACCATATTTCAAATTTTTTTATATACCATACAAATTATCAACGATATTGCGGTAATAATTTTCATTCAATCTACCCCTTATGGAGAATATTCCGGAATTTTCTCGCAGTTTTTTGATTAGTACTCTTAGAGATAGGCTGTGGGACAACGATTCTGGTAAGTTTTAAAAATAATATAACCTAAAGTCGAGAAATTTGTACATGCAAATGACCAACAAAGATCCCATGAATGCTATATTCCATGCTTTTCCTCCTACGACTATAGTTTCTGAGCCTATACTCTTCATCAGGTAGGCTTTAGGCAACGGTATCGATCGTGAAGATCTGAGTACCATGGAGAGTCGAGTTGGAATGACTCTCGCTGGCTTATAGCAATCATGTTACCTTAACTAAACGAGATACTACTCGTTGGGCAAGATACAGAGCCTTGCGCCATCTGTTGAGGTTTTCGAACTTCGAAAAACTGCTCAACTATATAAAACCTAACATTGTTAGGAAGGATAAACTAAATCGATATTCCGAAATAAAACTTCGGAATATGGTTATATGGTATATATCGAATATAGCATTCATGGGATCTTTGTTGATCATTTGCATGTGCAAATTTCTCGACTTTATGGTGTAGTGACCAATCAAGTAACAAACCATAAACTACGCAGCTCTGATGAGGCCATCAATTCCGATATTAGTGTCAAATTTCAACTTTCTATGCCAAATAGTTTCGGAGAAAAAAATTGAGTGTGACAGATGGACAAACAAACAGACGGATAGATACTGAAGTGATCTTAATAGTGTTCCATACGGAACACTAAAAAAGAAAAGTTTTTACAAGCTTTCATTTGACACACCACTTGATGACCTGGAAAAAAATCTTTTTTTACCCAATTTCACCCCCTTAAGTCAAAATTTAACTTTCAAAACTACGCAGTTCTGATGAGGCCATCAATTCCGATATTAGTGCCAAATTTCAACTTTCTATGCCAAATAGTTTCGGAGAAAATTGAGTGTGACAGATGGACAAACAAACAGATGGATAGACACTGAAGTGATCTTAATAGTGTTGCATACGGAACACTAAAAAAGAAAAGTGGGAGCGAGTATTACATCATATATATTTTTGAACTCGTGTGTTCAAAAGCTTACATTTAACACCCCACCCAGTAACTTTGATTTTTTTCACTTCCAACTTCACCCCCCTAAACTAACCCCTTGAGTCAAAATTTAATTTTCAAAACAACATGGCTGTGATCGGGCTAAGAATTTCTATATTTGTGACCAATTTCAACTTTCTACGTGAAATAGTTTCGGAGAAAATCGGCTGTGATAGACAGACACCGAAGTGATTCCATAAGTTTTCCGTACAGAATACTAAAAATAATGTCAGTGGTGAAAAAAGGATTTACAGGTACGAAAATCGTCCAACTTGACCGATTATGGCGGATTATTCAGATTCTTAGTATTTATGAAATCTGTACTGTATTCCAGATTGTTCCAACTTGCCAAATAGCCAAACAAACGGAATTAATATGCATAAATTAATTTTATTTCTCTAAATAATATCGCATAATATACTTTAATTAAAACTATTATTTAAAAAAATATGTAAAATTCAAATTTCCAAATAATTTTTATGTAAAATATAAATTTCTAATTAAAAATAATATATTTGTTTAATAAAATATGTTTAAAACATATTAATTAGAAATAAAATTTTCAATAAAATAACCGGCCAAGTGCAAGTCGGGTTTGCGCAACTAGTGTTTCGTACGTTGATTGCTTTTAAGGAATTGCATACATCTGGAATTTTCAAAAATTCGATTTTTTTACGGATTTTTATTCTCTATACTTCTAAGAATTATTCAAACAAAATTTTTAAGAAAATTACATTCCATTAGAAAATTATAGAATTAAATGTGACCTGGCGTCGGATTGGGACCGCTACCTGTCTCAATTCACTATCTGTAATATTACTCAGTCACTTTTTAGTTTTTTTATTATTTATTTTTTATAATTTTTATAATAAAAATGTTTTCATAAATAATTTAATATAAATTTTTTAGGCGAAAATTGCATACTAAAGTTTGAAACACCGTAAATTTTTTATTTTTGAAAAAAAAAACCTTCGTCAATTTTTAACTACTACATTATTTTACAAGATTAATTTTTATTTTTGCAGATTGGATTATTTTTTGTGAAGTTATCCTGCAGACAAGGAGGTGCCATAGTTTTTATCAGTGGTCCGTTTAACCCAATAAAAAATAATGTTAACATTTAAAACATATTTAAAAAAAATTCTTATAATTTAAAGTACATTGAAAATATGTAACCGCCATTCTTTTGTATTATTCACTTAATAGCCTTCAAAATATATTTTTGTTAAATATACATAATTTTTGTTACGAAGATATAAAATGATCAATGACTTTACAAAACACACCCCAAAGGAGTTTTTAATACAGTTTTTTTTCAGATTTTTACTGAAAACTGATGACTTTGAATTTTTCTTTTTATATACCAGATAAATTATTAAAGGTAATGAATGCACTCGTGATAATTTTCGTTCAATCTACACCCTGTGGAGAATATTCAAGGATTTTTTCAAAATTTTTTATTCAGTACTTTTTGAGATAAGGGGGGACAGCGATTTTTCTCAATTTTTTAAAAATAATACAAAGAAAAGTGTGCACAAATATTAAATTATATATTTTTTTGAACTCGTGTATTTACAAATTTTTTTTTCACATCCAATTTTACTCCTCAAAACTAACCCTTTAAGTCAAAATTTAACATTCAAAATTGCACGGCTCTGATAAGGCCATCAATTCTTACATTAGTGCCAAATTTCAACTTTCTGGGTCAAATATTTTTGGAGAAAATCGGGTGTGACAGACGAACATACAGACGGACTAACAGACAGAAGGACAAACAGACAGACGGACAGACAAACACAGACGTGATCTTATAAGTGTTCCGTACGGAACACTAAAAAACGACATAAAAATAACTTTTAATGTGGCGAAACAAAAGTATATTTTACAAGAAAATCTATTCTAAACTTATTATTATAAAAATTGATTGATTCTTTAGCTTTTACTGAAAAAATATTTTAAGTAATAACCAGCAACAAAATGCTAAAAATCAAAACTTACCCCTTTCAATTAAACCAAAAACCAATAACACATAAGCTTGAAAATAAACCATGTTCACAATACTTTTTCTTAAAATAACGGCGAATTAATGAAAAATACCGAAACTTCTCTTGTTTTTTCGTTAACTCTCTTTTAACCTTCTATTAACTTTTAACCCCGACCTTTAACTGAAGCCGGCTTAAGAGTAGGTTTAGTGTTTTATGTATTTACTCGAAGCTTTTTGATCCTATTAGATGCTGCATCGCGTCTTACCCCACCATAAAACATGTGGGTATAGGTGGAAATGTTTAGCATGTTATTCTATTCTACTGCGTGCTCTATTCTATTGATTATTTCATTGAAGAATGAACGTAGTTAGATGAATCATGGGTGAGTAAAGGAATACGCCCTACGATGTCATTTCTCAAAATTGCGAGTATGAATGGATCATATGTTCAAATTAAACAACTGAGACGTAATAAAAGTGGTTAATAATTTATTTGAAGTAGTGATAATAATATATATATATATATATATATATATATATATATATATATATATATATATATATATATATATATAGATGTGGCGTAGCCAAGTGAAGACCAGTGGGAGCATATGTATATGTGTATAGTATTATAGTCGTGAAAAAATCTCGAGATTTTCACTTTTCTTCACGTTTTAGGGTTCCTAGGTCACGTGAAACATAGTCACTCATTTCTGTGGGTCTGTCTGTCAGTCTATACGCACGATAACTTCCGCATGAAATGAGATATCAGTTTCAAACTCGGTACATAAAAGGTAACAAGGAGATGAAGCCTATATTAATGTTCCGTAGGAAACACTTATAAGATCACTTCGGTGTCTGTGTATCCGTCTGTCTGTCCGTTGATCTATCCGTTTGTCACACCCGATTTTCTCCGAAACTATTTGGCACAGAAAGTTAAAATTTGACACTAATTAAGTTGAAATTTGTCACAAATATATCACAGCTGTGTAGTTTTGAAAGTTAAACTTTGACTTAAGGGTTTAGTTTTAGGGGTTAAAGTCAGTTGTGAAAATAAAACCATTTTACCAGGTCATCGAGTGAGGAGTTCAAAAATATTTATAATGTAAAGCCTGCGCACACTTGTTTTGTATTATTTTTAAAAAATTGCGAAAAATCGCTGCCCCTCTCTTATCTTGAAAGATACTGATCAAAAAATTTTGAAAAAATTCTTGAATATTCTGTTTACCTTTGATAATTTATCTGGTATATAAAAAAAAACAGAAATTTCAAGGTCATCAGTTTTTAGTAAAGATCGGAAAATAACTTTGTTGAAAATTCATTTGGGGTGTGCTTTGTGAAGTCATCGATCATTTTATACCTAACACTAATTGTGCAAGTTCGACCTGCACTTATCCGGCTTTTTTGATATGGTTTCAGGTCGAGGGGATGAATGGGTGAAGATGATAAATTTTAGAAGGTTTTTAATAGTAATCTGGAAGTTTTTCCTGGTTTTTATGTTGAGTGTGTGAAAAGTAAATGCATAAACATTTATATTCAAATATATAAAGGTCGAAAATGGTGGGGGAGGAGATTGAAGGGGGTTGCCTCCTATATATCGTGTTATATATCGTTTTCTGGGTTTTTAAAGTTTAGGAATCAAAAAATTAGGTTATTTTTTCATTGCTTTCAAAATCTATCCCAAGAAGGATCTGAAGGAGGCAGGGTTGTTTATTAATGGGTAATTTTAATAGCACTTTAAAATATTTAGAGGTTTTTTTTGATTAATGTACTAGACTAATTATTGTGTGTAAAATATGTAGGGGGTTAAAGGGTGGAGTAGAGGGTTAATAGGGTTGCTTCCTATGTATGGTGTTCCAGGGTTTGTGTGGTTTAGAAATCTGAAAATTAAGTTACTTTTTCATTACTTTCAATTTTAATGGAGAAATAGGGGACAGAGATGGAGTGGTCAAATATTGTATGATATTATTAATATTATGGGTTTTTGGTTGCAATAATGAACACATTTTAAACATAACTACCAGGTGGACAAGTATGAAATGCGGATTTCAGACGACAGATGATGCACCAATGCAGTTTGTACTATAAAGATTTGACACTGAGCCATTTTGTTGTGTCATCAACAAGTGTCAGACGCGCAAATTGGAAAAGTGTGTGCCTAGTGTTATGTTGTTGTTTTCAATATGTCGAAATTTATACCGAACAAAGAGCATTCGCGGACAGCATTAATTTTTTGTTTTCATTTGAAGAAAAACTGCTGTTGGTGCATGCATGGTGAACATGCTCCATCGCAAGATAAGTGTGAACGATGGTTTCGGCGTTTCAAAAGTGGTGATTTTTATGTTGCAGACAAGGAACGTGGAAAACCGCCAAAAAAATACGAAGATGTGGAATTGCAAGCATTGTTGGACCAAGATGATTCGCAAACACAAAAAACAACTCGCCGACCAATTGAGCGTTAGTTAACAAGCTGTTTCCAATCGGCTACGAGAGATGGGAAAGATTCAGAAGCCGGTAGATGGGTACCACATCAGCTGAACGACAGGCAAATGGAAAAAAGCGTAAAAACACATGTGACATTTTGCTCGCTCGGTATAAAAAGAAAGTCGTTTTTGCATCGTATAGTTACAGGGGATGAAAAGTGGATTTATTTTGAGAATCCCAAGTGCAAAAAATCATGGGTAGACCCAGGCGCACCATCCACATCGACCCAAGACCGAGTCGCTTGTGTTTGGTGGGACCAGAGGGGCGTGGTCTATTATGAGCTATTAAAACCTTGGGAAACGGTTAATACTAAACGTTACCAACAACAATTGACCGATTTGAATCGTTCGCTGCTTGAAAAAAGGCCAGCATACCGAAAGAGGCAACAAAAAGTAATTTTTCTTCATGATAATGCTCCATCACATACGGCTAAACCAGTTCGCGACACGTTGGAAGCACTCAGCTGGGAAGTTCTACCCCATACGGCTTACTCACCAGACTTGGCTCCTTCCGATTACCACTTGTTTGCATCGATGGGTCACGCACTTGCTGAGCAGCACTTTGGTTCGTACGAAGATGTGAAAAAATGGCTCGATGAATGGTTCGCAGCAAAAGGGGAAGATTTTTACTGGCATGGTATTCACAAATTGCCCGAAAGATGGGAAAAATGTATAACAAGCGATGGAGCATACTTTAAATAAAGTACTTTTTATCATTCTTCCGAATTTAACATGTTTTTTTAGAAAAAAAATCCGCATTTCATACTTGTACACCTTTATGATATATAATTACGTTACGTGAATACGTTTAAGAGGTGAGAAGGATAGTTACAAGAGTGATTTCGTATTTATTGTGTTATAGGAACTATTTAGAGCTCTTTGAGTCAAGGAAACGAAAAATTACATTATTTTTTTTCGTACTTGCAATATTAGCAGGGGTAGAGGGTGGAGCGAATCGTTAGATATTGTATAGTTTCAACTTATTATAAAAAATTTTGGTTCGGATATTTTTAAAAAATTTAGGGAATCAGTAGAGGGTTAGAAAGGAAGTTGCACAAACTTTTTTTTTATGCGTCTAGCACACGTGCTGCAGGGAAGTCCCTAAAACGCTACAGGAGCGACACGTGTGCGGAGAAAGCGATTAACGTTGTTCTTGAATCGCTGTAAATTGTACTCGATGGGAAACACAGTCCTGGGCAAATTATTCTAAAGGGATGATGTTCTCCACATATAAGACTGCTTGAAAAGCGTTGTACGAGAAGTAACAAGCTGAACCTCATACGGATGTGAAGTATTAGCGTGACGTGTACTTCTAACATGCACCGCTCTGGGAGGAATTAAGCGGGCCACATCCTTTGAACACTTTCCATGAAAATACTTGTAGAATAGGCTCAAGTCGCCAACCGTTCTTCGATGTTCCAGCGAATCAAGGCCGCCGGTCAGTTCCGGGTCTCCAATCAGATGAACAGCTCTTTTCTGAATAGAATCCAACAAATGCAGTGTATGTTTGGGAGCGGAGCAGTATTCCGTAGTTGGTCGAATTTGAGCTTCGTAAAGAATTAACAGTTGTTGTGGAGTGTAAAGCTTTCTGATTCCAAATAATATTCCCAACTTTTGAGAAGCTCTCCTTGCTATGCCCGCAACAAGTTCATGCCAGGACATACGAGGCTGGTTTGAAAAGTTCGTGCAAAAATAAAAACTACTTATATGTTTGGGGTAAACCTATTTTATTTTTCGACATAGTCTCCTTTTAGGCTTATACACTTCGTCCAACGATGTTCTAGTTTGTTGATCCATTCCGAATAATAGGATTTGTCCAAGTCCAAATATCCATTAGTGTTTGCAATCACCTCCTCGTTTGAATAAAATCTTTGTCCCGCCAGCCATTTCTTCAAATTGGGGGACAAATAGTAGTCCGAGGGAGCCAAGTCTGGAGAATAGGGGGATGTGAAACGAGTTAGAATCCTATTTCCATTAATTTTGCGACCACAACTTCTGAGGTGTGTGCTGGTGCGTTGTCGTGATGGAAAAGGACTTTCTTGTGGGCCAATCGCGGGCGTTTTTCTTGCAGCTCGGTTTTCAAACGGTCCAATAACGATGAATAATATTCACCTGTAATAGTTTTACCCTTTTCCAGATAGTCGATGAGGATTATCCCTTGCGAATCCCAAAAGACAGTCGCCATAACCTTTCCGGCCGAAGGAACGGTCTTCGCCTTTTTTGGTGCAGATTCCCCCTTGGTAACCCATTGTTTAGATTGTTGTTTGGTCTCAGGAGTATAGTAATGTATCCATGTTTTATCCACAGTGACGAGACGACGCTTAAAGTCCTCCGGATTCTTCTGGAACAGCTGCAAACCATCCTTGCAACACTTCACACGATTCCGTTTTTGGTCAAGCGTGAGCAATCGCGGCACCCATCTTGCGGATAGCTTTCTCATGTCCAAATGTTTATGCAAAATATTATGTACCCGTTCAGTCGAGATGCCCACAGCACTAGCAATCTCACGTACCTTAACTCTTCTGTCATCCATCACCATATCATGGATTTGATCAATGATTTCTGGAGTCGTAACCTCCACAGGCCGTCCAGAACGTTCAGCGTCACTAGTGCCCATATGGCCAGTCCGAAAATTTTGAAACCACTTATAAACTGTTCTAATCGAAGGTGCAGAGTCACCATAATGTTTATCAAGCTTTTTTTAGTCTCCTGAGGCGCTTTGCCTTTCATAAAGTAATGTTTAATCACCACACGAAATTCTTTTTCGTCCATTTCTTGAAAATCACTCGACTTCCTTGATTCACATGAATCCCAAACACAAAGAAATAGACCAATATGGCTGAAACTTGGTGTGCGTTCATTCAAGAGATGCTACTAACTAAACATGACCTCAATACACGCCGGTGGTGCCATCTCTCGGACTTTGCACGGACTTTTCAAACCAGCCTCGTATTTGCTCCCAAATTACCGCCCAACAAATTGAGTGACGATGTTAGAGGAATGGAGTGCCCCGACATAACTACGGGTTCAACGTTAACTTTTTTAGAACAGCCGCCTGGGTTTTTGTAGCGTTAAATTCCACTTGGTTACTGTCACCCTAAGATAGAATTTCTTCCAGGTCTTTGTTAAGTTGAATGACTTCCTGCTGTCTGCGGATATTCGTCTGAGTAGCCGATGTCCGAGCGTTCAAAGTGAATGAAGAGATAATCGTACTGTCATCTGCAAAGCTGTAGATTGAATTCTCGGTCTTTTCCAGCAGACCGTTAATGTAAATTAGAAAGAAAATAGGGGACAGTATGGAGCCTTGGGGTACACCGGCGTTGATAGTGAAGGTGTTAGAAAGAAACTATCCGTCGACTGCCACTCGCAAGAACGCTCTCTGAGGAAACATGAAAGCCACAAACAGAACTTTTCAGACATACCATAAGAGCGTAGCTTAGCCAACAGCCCATCGTGCCAAACCCAGTCGAATGCCTTGGATATGTCAAGAGCAACCGCTTGAGATTCTCCAAAGTGTTCAATTGCTTTGTTCCAAACATGTGTTATATAAATCAGAAGATCCTGTTGATGTATTTTTACGAAACCATATCCTTCAAGATATTTTAGAAGATGCTGATTGATAGACTTTCGATATTATTGAAAGCAGTGGTCGGTAGTTATTTGGCAAGGTCTTCTTGCCTTTTTTAGGTGTTGGCTGAACTGAGGCACATTTCCAGCAGGAAGGAAATATTCCCCTTCTGTAGGATAGGTTAAAAAGTCTACAGAACACTGGTGTTAGTTCCCTCGTACAGTTTTTGAGAATTATGGCAGGTATTCCGTCAGCGCCAGAAGTTTTTTTGGTGTCTAGCTTCATTAAAATACGTTTTATGATACGCTGTCTGAAGACAATATCGGGCATCCTTGACTGCAATATAGGAGTAGTAGGTGGTATTTTTCCTCGGAAGTCGACAGTAGAATGTGAAGCAAAGTGTTCAACCAACAAGTTCGCTTTCTCAACACGTGTCGTTGAAATAGAATTATCTGGCCGCGTCAGTGGTGTTGACTAACTGCCTTAGCGACTGACCAAAAGGACCTAGAATTGTTGGGACAAGCGATAAATTTGCTTCTAATTCGTTGATTGTGGGCCTTCTTGGTTTCGTCGATAATTTCTTTCCATCTGTTCCTGGCACGAACAAAGGTGTTACGACTTATGGTGTTAGGATTTTCACGCCATTGTCGGTAGGCAAAATGTTTGGAAGCAACAGCTTCTTTGCATTTTCGGTCAAACCAAGGCTTGCCGTTGGAAGGGCATTTCGTCGAAAAAGGGATGTAAGCCTCCATACCGGCCAAAATAACATCGGAAACCTCCCTGGCGCAGTTAGATGGGTCGTTCGATCGAAAACAAACGTCTAACCAAGGGAAAATTAGAAAATATTCCATGAGATCTTCCCATTTAGCAGATTTGTAGTGCCAAATCTTGCGCGGTTTAGGCGTCTCTCTCTGACACTGATTGGTAGGATACTCGATGTCGAAAGCAGTTTATGATCGGAAGAACCTAAGGGCGGATTTACGTTGACCGTGTAAGTCTCCGGATTGGTGGTCAAAAACAGATCAAGACTGGCGAACTGCCCGTCTCGATCAGGGACTCCTGACACGGTGCATTGTCTTGATAAAAGTGTACTTTTTCTTGTTCATTTGGGGGCGTTTCTTTGCGATTTCTGAATTGAAACGCACCAGTAACTTTATATAATATTCGCTATTGATGGGTTTTCCCTTCTCAGCATAGTCGATGAAAATTATTCCATGCGCATCCCAAAATACAGAAGCCTAAACTTTCCCAGCCGACTGTTTTTGGTCGCTTAGGGCGGCTTTCACCGGCGCTGTCCACTCAGCTGATTGCCGACTTGATTTCGGTGTGTAGTGGTGGATCCATATTTCATCCATTATCACATATCGCATGAACAAATTCTTTTTATTGCATTTACACAGGTCCAAACAGCGCTCAGAATCATCAACACCTTGTTGTTTTTGGTCCACTGTGAGCAAACGCGGTATCCATTTCGAACAAAGCTTTCTCAGGTCCAAATATTCATGGAAAATATGACCAACACGTTCTTTTGATATCTTTAGGGTGTCAGCTATTTCACGCAATTTCACTTTCCGGTCATCCAAAACAATTTTGTAGATTTTTTTGATGCTGTCGGGTGTAACCACCTCATTTGAGCGTCCAGAGCGTTCAGCATCATTTGTATCTGTACGACCGTGTTTAAATTCAGCATACCAGTAAATGACCATTGATTTTTCAGGGGCAGAGTCTCCGTAACACTTATCAAACCATTGCTTTGCTTGAACGATATTTTTCCCATCAAAAAACTGTTTTAATCAACACACGAAATTCGATTTTTCCATTGTTTTTAAAATATCAAAAGTAGCATCACTAAAACCACTGTAACTTGTAAACTAATCGTCAAAATGTCATGAAATTTTGACACGTATCATTTGAAGATTGTTACTTCCTAAAAATTATATGGATTATTTTGAAAAGAGCGACATCTATGTTTCAGACCAAAAACTCTTCAGCCTAAGTGTTAATATGCTGAAGTACAGACAAGTAAGCATACCTTGGAAGTACCGATTGCTAAGTATTGAAGCCAAGCGGAAATAAATTTGCGGAAAACTGAATTAAATTATTTAAATTCAAGCAGATACAGGATTGCCATTGATTGTGGTATGATTTTTTTAGATTCGAGGGTTGTGTGATAAGTACCTGGCCTAGACAAGAAAAAAAACTTTTTTTTGTGTAAAATTTATTTTATTTTTCAACGCAGTCTCCTTTTAGCTCGGTACACTTAGTCCAACGTTTTTCTGTCTTTTGTATCCCATTTAATATATATATATATATATATATATATATATATATATATATATATATATATATATATATATATATATATATATACGAGGCTGGTTTGAAAAGTCCGTGCAAAAATAAAAACTACTTATGTGTTTGAGGTAAACCTTTTTTATTTTTCGACATAGTCTCCTTTTAGGCTTATACACTTCGTCCAACGATGTTCTAGTTTGTTGATCCCTTTCGAATAATAGGATTTGTCCAAGTCTGCAAAATATCCATTAGTGTCTGCAATCACCTCCTCGTTTGAATAAAATCTTTGTCCCGCCAGCCATTTCTTCAAATTGGGGAACAAATAGTAGTCCGAGGGAGCCAAGTCTGGAGAATAGGGGGGATGTGAAACGAGTTGGAATCCTATTTCCATTAATTTTGCGACCACAACTGCTGAGGTGTGTGCTGGTGCGTTGTCATGATGGAAAAGGACTTTCTTGTGGGCCAATCGCGGGCGTTTTTCTTGCAGCTCGATTTTCAAACGGTCCATAGTTTTACCCTTTTCCAGATAGTCGATGAGGATTATCCCTTGCGAATCCCAAAAGACAGTCGCCATAACCTTTCCGGCCGAAGGAACGGTCTTCGCCTTTTTCGGTGCAGATTCCCCCTTGGTAACTAACCCATTGTTTAGATTGTTGTTTGGTCTCAGGAGTATAGTAATGTATCCATGTTTCATCCACAGTGACGAAACGACGCTTAAAGTCCTCTGGATTCTTCTGGAACAGCTGCAAACCATCCTTGCAACACTTCACACGATTCCGTTTTTGGTCAAGCGTGAGCAATCGCGGCACCCATCTTGCGGATACCTTTCTCATGTCCAAATGTTTATGCAAAATATTATGTACCCGTTCAGTCGAGATGCCCACAGCACTAGCAATTTCACGCACTTTAACTCTTCTGTCATCCATATCATGGATTTGATCAATGATTTCTGGAGTCGTAACCTCCACAGGCCGTCCAGAACGTTCAGCGTCACTTGTGCCCATATGGCCAGTCCGAAAATTTTGAAACCACTTATAAACTCTTCTAATCGAGAGTCACCATAATGTTTATCAAGCTTCTCTTTAGTCTCCTGAGGCGTTTTGCCTTTCATAAAGTAATGTTTAATCACCACACGAAATTCTTTTTCGTCCATTTCTTGAAAATCACTCGACTTGCTTGATTCACGTGAATGCCAAACACAAAGAAATAGACCAATATGGCTGAAACTTGGTGTGCGTTCATTCAAGAGATGCTACTAACTAAACATGACCTCGATACGCGCCGGTGGTGCCATCTTTCGGCACGGACTTTTCAAACCATATATATATATATATATATATATATATATATATATATATATATATATATATATAACATATATATATATAGATATATATATATATATATATATATATATATATATATATATATATATATATATATATACACATACATATATATACACATACATATATATATATATATATATATATATATATATATATATATATATATATATATATATACCAGGTGTACAAGTACGAAGCAAAGCGCTGCTCAGCAAGTGCGTGACCCATCGATGCGAACAAGTGGTAATCGGAAGGAGCCAAGTCTGGTGAATAAGCCGCGTGGGGTAGAACTTCCCAGCTGAGTGCTTCCAACGTGTCGCGAACTGATTTTGCCGTATGTGATGGAGCATTATCATGAAGAAAAATGACTTTGTGTTGCCTCTTTCGGTATTCTGGCCTTTTTTCAAGCCGCGAACGGTTCAAATCGGTGAATTGTTGTTGGTAACGTTTAGTATTAACCATTTTCCCAGGTTTTAACAGCTCATAATAGACCACGCCCCTCTGGTCCCGCCAAACACAGAGCATCGTCTTTCTGACAAAGCGATTCGATCTTGTGGTCGATGTGGATAGTGCGCCTGGGTCTACCCATGATTTCTTGCGCTTGGGATTCTCAAAATAAATCTACTTTTCATCCCCTGTAACTATACGATGCAAAAACGATTTCCTTTTGAACCGAGCGAGCAAAATGTCACACATGTGTTTTGGGCTTTTCCATTTGCCTGTCGTTCAACTCATGTGGTACCTCTCTACCGGCTTCTGAATCTTTCCCATCTCTCGTAGCCGATTGGAAACAGCCTGTTGACTAACGCCCAATTGCTCGTCGAGTTGTTTTTGTATTTACGAATCATCTTCGTCCAACAATGTTTGCAATTCCACATCTTCGTATTTTTTTGGCGGTTTTCCATGTTTCTTGTCTGCAACATCAAAGTCACCATTTTTGAAACCCCGATACCATCGTTCACACGTACCTTGCGATGGAGCATGTTCACCATAAGCTTCTCGAAGTAATCGGTATGATTCAACAGCAGTTTTCTTCAAATGAAAACAAAAAATTAATGCTGTCCTTTAATGCTCTTTGTTCGGTATAAATTTCGACATATTGAACACAACAACACAACACTATGCACACACTTTTTCAATTTATCACTCGTGCGCGTCTGACACTTGTTGATGACACAACAAAATGGCGCAGTGTCAAATCTTTATAGCACAAACTGCATTGGTGCACCATCTGTTGTCTGAAATCCGTATTTCATACTTGTACACCTGGTATATACTACTGTGATCAAAAAATAGTAAGATTTTTTAAATAAAACGCAAACGGGTTATTTATTTTTCCAAATTTATTTCGTCCCCTTCAAAGTAATCCCCCTTGGATACAATGCATTTATGCCAACGTTTTTTCCAGTCTTCGAAAGAGTTGTTAAATTCGATTTCTGGAATGGCCTTTAAAGCCTTCTTCGATTCGGTTTTAATCTCCTCAATCGACTCAAAATGATGTCCTCGAAGCGGTTTTTTGAGTTTAGGGAATTGCCAGAAGTCCGACAGAGCTAAATCAGGCGAATAGGGCGATTGCGGAATGATATGAGTTGAATTTTTGATGAAAAAGTCGCGAAAAACCAATGCTGTGTGAGAAGGCGCATTATCGTGATGAAAAACCAAGAGTTATCGGCCCATAATTCCGACCTCTTGAGACGTTTGGGAAGCCGAAAAACTATTTTTAACTTCTTTGCTGAATTTTATCACTCACGTTAAAAATCGAAATACGCACTTTTGTTGTTGCACGAATGCAAGCGAATTTTATTAACTACTGACGCTATGGTCTTAAAATTTGACACAGATGGCAGTTAAGGTCCTGCCAACCTAACGAAAAAAAAAATAATCCGATTTGGAAATGCCCGGGCGATTTAAATTTACAACTTTTACTATGTTTTGATCACAGTAGTATATATATAAAGGGTGTTTTTTATAGAGGTATAAAACTTTAGGTTGGCAACACTTTTTTAACTGGCGGTCATTTTGTCAGCTGTCAAGTGATTTATGTTTAGTTTGGTTTGGCATTTCAACATGAATAGACTGACGCCTGAACAACGCTTCCAAATTGTGCAAATTTATTTTGAAAATCATGGTTCTGTTCGAAATACGTATCGCGCACTACGTCCATTTTACGGTCAACATAATCGTCCATCAGAGCAATTAATTCGATTAACTATGGAACGTTTTCGCACCACGTTTACTCTAAATGATAATACGCATCCACAGAGACGTCGTACAGTGCGTACAGAAGACGTCATTGCTGCTGTAGAGCGTAGCGAATCAGTCTATCCGCCATCGTGCACAGGAATTGGATATGTGTCCATCCACTCTATGGAAGATTTTGCGGAAAGATCTTGGTTTGCGTGCTTACAAAATCCAACTCGTGCAACAATTAAAGCCACACGATCACCTAACAAGGCGTAGATTCGATGAATGGGCCCAAAACAAGATTGCCGTTGATCCCGATTTTCATAAGCGAATTTTGTTTAGCGATGAAGCTCACTTTTGTTTGAACGGAAACGTCAATAAACAAAACTGCCGTATTTGGAGTGATGATAATCCTCAAGTGTATGTTGAGACACCGTTACATCCAGAAAACTGACTGTTTGGTGTGCTTTATGGGCTGGTAGAATCATTGGTCCGTACTTCTTTAAAAACGATGCTGGTCAGAACGTTACAGTCAATGGTGACCGCTATAGAGCCATGATTACTGACTTTTTCGTTCATCAATTGAATAACCATGATGTGCAGGAGCTGTGGTTTCAACAAGACGGCGCAACATGTCACATAGCTCGTGCCACAATTGATAACCTCTTTGTTCTAAAACGTGAATAAATTTTGGTTTGTTTGCATGAAATTTATTTTGTACTAAAACTCGCCTGATCGACTCTCAGATAGTACCATTGGAGGTTTTTGGACAGTCGGGACTTTGCATTAAAATTTTCTTCTTTGTTAGTAACAGTTATTGAAGGAAACGTTTGGTAACCGCATAGGATCCATGAATTGGCCTCCAAGATCGTGAGATTTAACGCCGCTAGACTATTTTCTGTGGGGATATGTGAAGTCGCTAGTCTACGCCGATAAGCCCGAAATGATTGACCACTTGGAGGACAACATTAGCCGCGTTATTGCCGATATACGGCCACAAATGTTGGAAAAAGTCATCGAAAATTGGACCTCCAGATTAGATTACGTCCGAGCCAGCCGTGGCGATCATATGTCAGAAGTCATATTTAAATTATAATGCCAGAAGATTACACAGCCCCACAAAAAAAAAGTGGGGTGTACTTTTGATGCGATATATCAGATCCGTAGTATTTTTGCCCGCTGATCACGAATCTGACGTCAGAATATCGCCATCACATCTCAGTTTTTTTCTAAACTCAAAAAATAGATAAAAATTAGTAAAAATTAAGAAAAATAGACTCCCAAAAAATTGATTCAAGCTTTTCATGAATCCAAAGATGTATTAATATGTATTCGGACACGCTAAGCTAATATTCATTGGTTGGATTAAGCCATACAGTTCTGTTTTCTTTCTAACCTCAATAAATCAGACAGATATAGTGCTTCTCGAATGCAAAAACGAATTCAAATTAAAATTCAACCGATTCTTACCAAATTTGGTACACGGGGGTTTTTTGGGTTGCTGATCATGAATCTTAGGTCGGATTTGCAAAATTCAAAATGGCGGATCCAAGATGGCGGACAAAATTTTTGAAAACCAACCGATTCCTACCAAATTTGGTATACAGTTGGGAAATCCTCAAACCGGATACTCTTAAACCCTAAACCCTGAAACCTTAGACTCCCGCACCCTGTAACCTCAAAAAATAGACCTCAATAACCCCTGTAACTTTAAAAATGAGACCCAATAAACTCAAAACCAGGACTTTTAAACCATATACTCTCAAATAGTAGACCCTTAAGCCCTAGAATTGCGAAGGTTAGACCCGCGCCTAACTTTCCTTTTTTTGGCTGTATCTTGTTCTTTTTTTCCGCGAATGACCTATTCAAAGGCTTTCTGCCCAAACGCTTTTGAGGACTTGTTTCTCTTTTTAGCGACCAGCAATAGTCCGCTAGCATATGGTCATCCCTTCGTCCTTGATACCGATTTTCTATGATTTTCAGATCTTGGTGAAAACGTTCCCCTTGCTCCTCACTGTAGTCACCAAGATTATCTGGGAAATCATCGATGTGGGAGTCCAGGAAATGTAATTTTAGATTCATTAAGCAACCTAATGTTTGAAAATTTTTTACCATTTTCTCGACTATTTCTTTGTACTTAGGACTTTTATTATTTCCCAAAAAGTTTGTTGCGACTTCTTTAAAACTAAGCCAAGCAGCTTTTTCAACTTTATTCATTTTAGTAACAAATAATGAATCTTAAAACAATTTTCTTATTTGTGGCCCGTCAAATACTCCTGCCTTAATTTTAGCTTTAAAAAATGTCGGAAATTTTTTATGCAAATATTTGAAACATGGGCCGTTTGTATCTAATGCTCTCGTGAATTGCTTCATAAGTCCAAGCTTAATGTGAAGCGGGGGAATAAGAACTTTTCCTGGATCTACCAATGGTGGAAACAATACATTATTTTCACCAGGAGTGAACGATTCTCTTGTTGGCCAAATTTTTTTCTTATAATGACGTTCCCTGTCTCTGCTATTCCACAGACATTTATAACAGGGATAAAGTGTAAACCCTGACTGTTGGCCAAGCAATATTGTTACAATTTTCAGATCTCCACAAATTTTCCAGTTATGATCAGCATATTTTATTTTTATCAAAAGCTGCTTCATTTTTTCATATTGCTCTTCCATAACTGTGGAATGAGCAATCGGAATGGGAGCGTAAACGTTGGTATTATGCAGCAAAACTGCCTTAATGCTCCGTTTAGAAGAATCAATGAACAGTCTCCATTCTTCAGGATCGTATGAGTTATTTTGAAATTCATCCATTAGACCTTTTACATCGGTACAATATGAAAGTGACAATTCCTCGTCCATTGTGAAATATTTTCGAAATTCTTCATCTAGCTTCTGGCTTAAGTAAATGTCTTTTCTTTAAAAAGGAAGCAAGATGCTCTGAACCATCTTTGGATAAGCCTAAATCTCTGACTAGATCACTAAGTTCTGTCTGTGATACGAGTATTGGTTCTGGTTTACGGTTGTATGGTAGAAATTCTTTATCTGTGTCACTAATATATGATAGGTTGTCACTAGAACATTCATTAGTAACAGTGTTTGAATCTTTTTCGACAGTCTCAATGTTTTCGGCATGAACTGATAAGGTGAAATCATTTGTTTCCATAACATCAGCATCAAGTGGTTCAGGAGGCGTAATTAGTTTAGTTGGTCTTGTTACTGTCGAAACATCGTTATAAGTAATAGTGCTTTTATTTTTTCGGTTATGCCTAGATACAACATTCATACAAAAGTAGCAATCATTTTCACTGTATGGTCTATTCCATATTGCTGGTCTGGAATATTTAATCGCCTTCTTATTGATGTACAACATTATTTTGCAAGAACTGCAAATGATGTGGGGAACCCAATCTGTATCCTGGTGCTGTATTTCAATGTTAAAACAATCCTTATATAAGGTTTTAATCTTATCCGTTAACGGTGACCCCATTTTAATCAATACGTGTTGACAGCAAATATAACAAAATGAATCACTGTTTTTATCGCACTTATGAAAAGTCCTTGTACCGTGAGACCGTTTTCTTGTAGCATTATACTCTACATGAGCCAAGTCACCCACACATGAAGAGCTACGGTCGCTGGATGACGACGGCTGCGGGCCCACTTTCCCACCCTGACCAACCGCCGATACTGGGTTTTCGAGTCCCTGCATCGTAATTCTCTTTCTTCTACCTGCCATGACGGCATCTAAGCCGTTATCCAGGGACTCCGCCGGCTAGTGGAGTAACACCGTTGCCCACCGTCACCACGTGGAGGTGCCCTGGATGCAGGTAGAAGAATAAAAATCGACCGATGAATTTTCTCGGCGTTCAAAATGGCGCGAAAACATCTGCCATCTTGAATTTTGCAAATCCAACCTCAGATTCGTGATCAGCGACCCAAAAAATCCCCGTGTACCAAATTTGGTAAGGATCGGTTGAATTTTAATTTGAATTCGTTTTTGCATTCGAGAAGCACTATATCTGTCTGATTTATTGAGGTTAGAAAGAAAACAGAACTGTATGGCTCAATCCAACCGATGAATATTAGCTTAGCGTGTCCAAATACATATTAATACATCTTTGGATTCATGAAAAAGCTTCAATCAATTTTTTAGGAGTATATTTTTTCTTAATTTTTACTAATTTTTACCTATTTTTTGAGGTTAGAAAAAAATTGAGATGTGATGGCGATATTCTGACGTCAGATTCGTGATCAGCGGGCAAAAATACTACGGATCTGATATATCGCATCAAAAGTACACCCCACTTTTTTTTTTGTGGGGCAGTGTTATCTTTCGAATAAAGTAAATTTCATGTCAATTTAAAAAGTTCATCTTTATTTTATTCCATTTCAAAGTTCTATACCTCTATAAAAAAAACACCCTTTATATATATATATATATATATATATATATATATATATATATATATATATATATATATATATATATATATATATATATATACATATATATATATATATATATATATATATATATATATATATATATGTATATATATATACATATATATATATATATATATATATATATATATATATATATATATATATATATATATATATATATGTATATATATATATATATATACATATATATATAAATATATATATAGATATATATATATATATATATATATATATATATATATATATATATATATATATATATATATATATATATATATATATATATATATATATATATATATATATATATATATATATATATATATATATATATATATATATATATATATATATATATATATATATATATATATATATATATATATATATATATATATATATATATATGAATATATATATATATATATATATATATATATATATATATATATTCAAAAAAATCCATCTACTAGTTTAAACCCTACTACCAAATAAAGAACCATTTATACAAAGCGGTAATAAACATTACCTTCCTCGGATATGCAGTCAATTAACAATTTTATGCTCACCCGGTATATTTATGGGTGCACATGTCAATAGAGCGTTATAAATTCCTTAACTTTTTAATAAAGAAATAATTAACGGAATATGCGTCGCGTTGAAATGCTCCCATGCAACCCCAGACGGCATATTTACAATCAAATTACTTCAATATCGTTTTATTTCTAATATTTATTAATGGGAATATTCACCCCATGAATTGCATTTGTGACTGGAAATTTATTTGGTAGTGGAGTTTAAGTATTTCATCACAGGTTTGCCCAATTTTATACACAGCATCATACCCCTATTAGAAATATTTAGAATTAAAATTCCTCTCCTTAATATTGTGTAGTGTAGTTTAGATTTTTTTAGAATTTCAAATAAATCTTCTCTAGCAGGTCATGTTAAACTCAGTGGCCCATTAATTTACGTTATATGACGATCACCTGGCCTCGGCCAGAGACGGCGCTACTACTGTTTTAAAAATTGTATTTTTCGTAAACATAACCTTTCACAAGAATGCTGTCAAATTTTCAAGTTGCTGGGTGATTTAGTTTGTGAGTGGCAGCCATTCAAATAGAACAACTTTTGTGATTTTACAACAATGGAAAATTCAATATCGACCGGTGATAAAATATTTGTTTTTAAAACGAAAACGAATGATGAGATAAAAACGGAATTCAAACGCGGCCCGTACAAGCATTTTTGATGAAGAACGTCCAGGTAGTACAAATGAGGTTACCACATCAGAAATGATTGAAAGAATCTACGATATTGTGATAAATGATCGGAAAATGAAAGTGCGTGACATTACTGAGACTGTAAGCATCTCAATTAAATGGGAGCCGAATATTTTAACAACTGATTTCGATATAAGAAAGCTTTCCGCAAGATGAGTGCCCCGATTGCTCACAATTGACAATAAACACGTACGTGCGTCAACTTCAAAAGAATGTTTGGCGATGTTAAAGCACAATCGGAATGCTTTTTGGCGTCGATTCATAACTATTGACGAAACATGGATTCATTACATCATACTAGAGGTCAAAGAACAGTCCAAACAGTGGATTTTCAGTGGCGAACCAACGTCAAAGAGGACCAAGTTATGGCTACAGTGTTTTGGGATGCACGCGGCATAATCCACGTAGAATGTCTTGAAAAGTACAAAACGATTAATGGAGAATATTATGTCAACTTATTGGAGTGTTTCAAAGAAAAAATTCTCTTTTATCAAGACAATGCACGCGTGCGCACTTGTGTCATCGTTATGACAAAATTACATGAGTTAGGATACGAATTGTTTCCGCATCTACCATATTCGCCAGATTTAGCCCCCAGTGATTATTTCCTATTTCCGAATATGAAAAAATGGCTTGGCGGAAAAAAATTTGGCTATATATAGATATGTATATATATATATATATATATATATATATATATATATATATATATATATATATATATATATATATATACATATACTTAAATATGAAATTAATTTGGGAACTCCGCAAAGGGCACAGCAGGTGTTTACACAATGTTCACTTAGCCAATATTTCGGTCCTAGGTTGGGACCTTCATCAGGGCACAAACTGAAAAAGAGAACGAAGCGACAATTGAAGTAATAGAAGAGTATTAATTATTTTCTTTTAATAAATTGTTGTAAAAAGTATGTAATAATAAAATTGAAAAACCACTCACATGCTTGCCAATGCAAGTGCCACCCACAGAGTTGTGCATTGGCAAGCCACTCCGTTGATAATGGACATTCTTTTAATTTCAATGAACCTAAAATTCTCCATTTCTCAAAACATCTTTCAAAGAGAGAATTTCTTGAAATGTGCTATATTAATGAAAATTCCAACAACATTAATAAAAGAACGGACCTCAATATGAATATATTACGTCCTATAGCGCGCGTGTGCGGAAAAAAGCGATTCATGTTGGTTTTGAATCGCTGTCAATTCTACTCGGTGGAAAACACAGTCCTGGACAAATCATTCCAAAGGGATAAGGTTCTCTATATAAAGACTGCCTGAGAAGGATTGTTATGGAGTGACAAGCTGAACTTCATACGGATGAGAAGTATTAGCATAACGTGTATTCCTAGTATTTACCGTTTTGGAAGGAATTATCAAACAGTCGCCAACTTATCTTCCATGTTCCAAAGAACTGGCCAGTTCTGGGTCTCAAATCAGGCATACAGCTCTTTTCTGAATAGAATCCAGCAAATGCGGTGTATATTTGGAAGCAAAGCTTCCAATATAGGAGCAGTATGCCATCGTTGGTCGAATTTGAGCTTTGTGCAGAATTAACAGTTGTTGTGGAGTGTAAAACTTTCTAGTTCGAAATAATACTACCATCTATTGAGCAGCTCCCTTTGCGTTGTTGTCATAACATTTCTGCTCCCAATTAACGCCCAACAAATTGTGTGACGATGTTAGAGGAATGGAGTGCATAGCATGACATGTCGTATTCAGCAACGTTAACTTTCTTAGAAAAAACTGCCTCCTGTGTTGTTGTAGCGTTAAATTCTGCTTGCTTACCATCATCCTAAAGTAGAATTATTTCCTGCTGTCTGTAGATATTTGTATGATTAGCAGTTGTTCGAGCGCCCAAAGAAATTGAAGAAATAAGTGTACGGTCATCTGCAAAGCTGTAGAATGGATTTCTGGTCCTTTTCAGCAGATCGTTAATGTAAATGAGAAAGAGAGTAGGAGATAGTATGGAACGCTGGGGACAACGGCGTTGCGTGTGCGTGTGGGTGTCTATGTGTGTGTATGTTTAAAATGATTTTTAAACAAATGTAAGCATTGCTGTAATGAACTGGTTATTCCAATTGAAAGTCATCATTTAGTTACCCTTAACTGTGCCGATGATGCAGTACTTCTGGCCAAAGATGATACTGAATTTATGCTTATGTTAATAACACAGGGGAACAGCTGTTTTGGTGTCGAGGTTTTTTGAGCTGATTCTATATCAATTTGATGTCCTGAATTCAAATAACGTATTCATTTGTACCTAGGAGCTCAAATTTTTAAGATATACAATTTTAGAGAAATATAAGTTACATTATTTTAACTCAAATCCGTAAGTGTAGTAAACAAAAGTAGATACGAAATTTTTATTTTAGTTATACAAAATACAATATTATGTCGTACTTACAAACAAAAAAGAAACATTGAAGAAATGAAATAGTCACTCAACACTTGGAAAGCTTCTTTTCCGCGACATTCTTGAATGTTTTTTTTAAACAGTCCCTTTTTAAACTCCAGCAGTAATCTGCCATCATGTGCATATCCCATCTTCCTTGGTAGCGGTCCTCCATAACTTTAATATCTTGGTGAAATCTTTCCCCTTGTTCCTCACTCATGTCTCCTAAATTTTCTGGAAAACGGTCTAAGTGGCTGTGTAAATAGTGTATTTTAATACTCATATTGCACCCTAAAGATTTGAAACTATTAAGCATCTTGTTAACCATTTCAACATAGTTTTGAGCTTTATGTTTGCCTAGAAAATTTTCTACAACTGCAACAAATGATGTCCAAGCTTCTCGCTCAACTTGATTCATTGAATTTATGAAGGCAGGATCCTTAATTAATTGTCTTATTTGTGGGCCGTCAAATATCCCTGCTTTGAGTTTTTCTGTGCTCAACTGATGCATTTTTACACCTATATATGCAAAACAAGACCCATTCTTATCAAGAGCCTTTACAAATTGCTTCATTAAGCGCAACTTTATATGTAACGGAGGAAGTATGATTTTTTCTCTCTTCAACCAAAGCGTCGTTAATGACATTCTTTTCCCCAACGTCCATGTTTTCTCTCTGAGGCCAATCTTTTCTAACTCAGTGGTGTGTTTTGTCCCTACTATCCCAGAGGCACAAGAAACACGGATATTTCGTGTAACCACTTTGCTGCCCAAGAAGAAAGTTTACCATTTTTAAGTCTACACAAATCATCCATTGATGTTCGTAATACTTTATCTTCTGCAAGACCAAAGCTATGGTATTATATTCTTCTTTCAGTTTCGTTGAGTGAGCTAGTGGTATTGAACCATATTTATTCCCATTATGTAGAAGGACACATTTTAAACTTCGCTTTGAACTGTCAATAAATAGGCGCCAATCATCTGGAATATATTCAGAAAGTCCCATTTCTTTCATGAGTCCCCTAATTTCGTGACAAAATACAAGATTGTCTTCTTGAGAAAAGAATGGTAGCAGATCTTTTTCTCTTGTACGGTAAAAGGTAATTTTGGTTCCTTGTTCCAGTAAATTTTTGTCGTTCAACCTAGAAGCCAGTACTTCAGAAGCTTTTTTCGATAAATTGGGATCCCTGGTGAGATCATTTAATTCATTTTGATTGAAGCGTTGAGGAACTGATGACGTCCCCTCATAGTCACTGTTAGTTTCATTAGCATCAGAACTTTTATTAGCATCAGAAGAGCGATCAGAGGGAAAATATTCGTCATCAGAGATATGTGGTAGCTGATGAAATGTTGGAATCGGTATTTCATCTGAGTGCGGGATAGGGCGTATTGCCGAGTCTAAATTGGGATAAGTCCACTTACTGCGGTTATTTCGATTGATTCCATTCGTATTTACTAAACAGAAATAACAATCATTGAAGTGGTTTTTTGGTTCTCTCCAAACCATTGGTACGCCGAATTTTAGACATTTTCTTTTCCCGGTAGTCCACTGCCGTAAATGCTCTGTACAAGTTTTACATACGAGGTGCGGGGCCCACGTTTTGTCCTGATCACCAAGCTTAACTCCAAAGTATCCAAGATACGCTCGCTTTACAAAGTCAGTAATAGTTTGTCTGTTTTGTTGAAACATGTATTCTCCGCATATATAGCAAAACACATCAGGTTGATTTACACAACTTTTTCTTGAACTGGAACCTGAACTCATTTTAATTCTGTTCAATAACACAAAAACACTCTTTTCTTAACATAAAATAACACGCCGAATTCGATCTACTCTCATTAGTAAGAACGCACAAACTGACGAGACTTACCCGAGTTAGGTGATTAAAAGGGTCAGTTCAGGTACCTGATAGGCAATGGTTCCACTATTTATAGATTTACCTGGAATTTACTCAATTACAGACTGACAATAAAACCATTGTACCTACATTAATGAATATATAATAATTTTAGAACTCTCATAAATACTGAATAAAAACCACATTGGTAGATAAGTTGATGTATCTAAAAAAGTAGAGCTGATAGAGAAAAACGGATTGCATGTATAGATTTAGCGTCCCAAATATAGTTAAAATCAGCTCTAAAATCCCAGGCACCAAAACAAAAATATTTTTTTGTTGCCCTGTGTAATAGATTATAATATTATATTGTATTATATTTATATTTTATTAAAATATATTATATTATGTTATATTATATATAATAATCCATAAATATTATAATTATATATAAAAAAATATAACTTAGAAGCTAGATTTGAAGTTCTGCTGGCTAAAGACTACTATTGGGAAGTTGAAAAGTATTGTTGAAAGAATTGGTATAGGAACACAAAAAATAAGGCACAGAATTCCAAAATGCACAAAAAATTCTTGAGGCATTGAATCCAGTGGGATAATGAAGAAAACTAAAAAGGTTAAATCAATGAATATAACAGAGTATGAAATAAAAAAATTAGAAATCTAGATTGAAATTGAAAGTCCTTAGAAATATTTTTTACAATTTCTATCAAAAAAATAAGTGTCAACAATTTGAAGTCATTTTTTATAAAAAAAAAAAATAGCTTTGTCATAATACATTGCAGGAATTGATGCAATAATTTATTATTATTTATAATAACGAACCTTTCGAGTGTCGAAAAGACTCAGGTCAACTAATATGGTTCAGTTAATTTTAGTGTTTTATATCTAACCTGACATGTGCTTAAATTTTATTACTTTTTTTTTGGTAATTTTAGAACCAATCTGTCGCATGTTGATAGAGATTAACAAAATAAGCTTCATATTAATTAATTGAAAGTGACATATTTGTTAAGAGAGTTGGTGACATATATAAAGGTATCAGACCGAAGCTAAAATTATTATAAGGAGTGTGAATTAATTTTGAGGTATTTCTAACTGAGGGTGTAATATGTATTATATCTCATTGGAGCATACTGTTGCTATATACATGGTGAAGCACCATCATTAGACTTTAATTTTTAGTATATGTCATTTTGCCGAAGTGTAAACAACATATTTTTTTTGAGCATTGAATATGTCGAATTACGTGCCAACAAAACACCAGTTATGGGAAGCGTTACTTTTCTTGTTTAATTCGAAGAAAAATGCTGCTGAAAGTCATCAATTGCTGTCGGAAACCATTGACGATTATATTCGATAGATAGAAACATATGAGTACTGGTTTCGACGCTTTAAATGTGGTAATTTCGACACGAAAAACAGAACGTCTAGGCCAGCAGAAAAAGTTTAAAGACTGGAGGCATTACTCGATAAAGACTCGTGCCAAATGAAATAACCGGTGAAGTGCAAGTTGAACTAGCGCAATTAGTGTTCCGTACGTGCTTTTAAAATAAAAAATTTTGTTACAGAGATATAAAATGATCAGTGACTTCACAAAACACACCCCAAATGAGTTTTTAACAAAGTTTATTTCCAATCTTTACTGAAATCTGATGACCTTGAAATTTTTGTTTTTTTATGTACCAGATAAATTATTAAACGTAATGCACTCGCGATAATTTTCGTTCAATCTACACCCAGTGGAGAATATTCCAAAATTTTTTCAAAATTTTTTTGATCACTACTTTTCGAGATAAGGCGGGGGGACAGCGATTTTTTGTGATTTTTTAAAAATAATACAAAGAAAAGTGCGCGCAAGTATTACATTATATATATATATATATATATATATATATATATATATATATATATATATATATATTTTTACTCGTGTTTTCACAAGCTTTCATTTGACACCACACTTGATGACCTAGTAAAAAAATTTTTTTTTCACTTCCGATTTCACCCCCCAAAACTAACCCCTTAAGTCAAAATTTAACTCTTAAAACTACATGGCTCGGATGAGGTCATCAATTCCTATGTTATTACCAAATTTCAACTTTCTATGTCAAATAGTTTCGGAGAAAATCGGGCGTGACAGACAGACAGACAGACACCGAAGTGATCTTATAAGTGTTCCATACGGAACACTAAAAAGAACTTGCAGAATTATTAGGAATTGATCGCACAACCATTTTCAAGCGCTTATATATACGGGGAATGATTCAAAAATAAGGAAATTGGGTGCCGTACGAATTGAAACCGAGACTTCACCTGGGAACAACTGCGTCAACGGCAAAATCGGAAAGGTTTACATACAGTTTACTACAAATAATGCACTTAAAATTTATCCAAGAAAAACCTGTAAATATTTCAAAATGCTGCTTAAATCATATTAAACAAATCCCGCCCCTTTCAGACCTTTCTTGGGTTAAAATTGAAAGCAATGAAAAAACAACGCAATTTTTGAATTTTTTGACTCCAAAAACCCTAAAAAGGACATATTACACGATATATACGGCTCAATCCCTCTAATCTCCTCCCCCACCTCTTTCAGCTTTTCATTGGCTTTAAACTAACCTGAACCTGCAACCAGAAAGCATTGACAATGTCAAATGAGATTTTGGCGAAACGTCTGCAGAATTCCACTCAGAATGCAACAAATGAACGGATGTCAACCCGGACCAGCAATTCTATATACTTCCCCATCCGTGAATCCTTACGAATTAATATATATATATATATATATATATATATATATATATATATATATATATATATATATATATATATATATATATAACATATCAGAGACTGAAAAGTTTTTAGTCTGACACATAGATGTCTCCCTTTCAAAAAATCCATATGATTTTTAGGAAGTAACAATCTTCAAACGATACGTGTCAAAATTTCATAACATTTCGACGATTAGTTACAGTGGTTTTAGTAACGCTACTTTTGATATTTTCAAAACAATGGAAAAAATCGAATTTCGTATGTTGATTAAACACTGTTTTTTGATAGGAAAGATACCGTTCAAGCAAAACAATGGCTTGATAAGTGTTACGGAGACTCTGCTCCTGGAAAATCACTCATCGTTTACTGGTATGCTGAATTTAAACGCAGTCGTACAGACACAAATGATGCTGAACGCTCTGGACGTTCAAATGAGGTGGTTACACCGGAAAACATTTTCGCTTACCATAAAATGAAATTGCGTGAGATAGCTGACGCCCTAAAGAGATCAAGAGAACGTGTTGGTCATATTTTGCATGAACATTTGGGCATGAGAAAGCTCTGTTCGAAATGGGTACCGCGTTTGATCACAGTGGACGAAAAACAACAACGTCTTGATGATTCTGGGCGCTGTTTGGACCTGTTTAAGCGTAGTGAAAAGGATTTTTTCATGCGACATGTGATAATGGATGAAATATGGATCCACAACTACACACCGGAATCAAATCGGCAGTCAGCTGAGTGGACAGCAGCCGGTGAGAGCCGCCCGAAGCGACCAAAAACACAATAGTCGGCTGGGAAGGTTTTGGTCTCTGTATTTTGGGATACGCATGGAATAATCTTATATCGACTATGCCGAGAAGGGAAAAACCATCAATAGCGAATATTATATAAAGTTATTGATGCGTTTGAAGGTAGAAATCGCAAAGAAACGGTCCCAAATAAACAAGAAATAAGTGCTCTTTCATCAAGACAATGCACCGTGTCACAAGTCAACAGTTACGATGGTAAAATTGCTTGAATTGAAGTTCGAGTTGCTTCCTCATCCACCGTTTTCTCCAGACTTGGCCCCCAGCAACTACTATCCATTCGCAGATCTCAAAAAAATGCTCCCGGGAAAGAGATTTGGCTCCAATCAAGAAGTTATCGTCGAAACTGAGGCCTATTTTGAAGGTAAAGACAAATCCTTCTACAAGAAAGGTATAGAAATGTTAGAAAAGCGTTGAACTGATTGTATCGCTCTTTAAGGAGACTATGTTTTAAATAGCTAGATCAAAAGCTTTTCAGCCTACGTATATGTAAAGCCCTGCAAACTGCCTGGTCCATTCGTTTAACCCCTTATATATTTGACTATAAATAATTATGCTTAAAATTCGTGCATTGTCAAGAAATTTCCATTATGCTATTCAAACTATACTAAGGACTCGCATTATTTTCACCTACTTCTCTCAAAGTAATATCGCTCAAAATCTATAAGTTTCTTTATTAATTGAAGTATTCTGTTTGCACTAAATTTAAAATTAATATCTCACTTCGTTTCCAAATTATCTTATCAACAGACGGAAGGAAATGATAAAACTACGTTTCTCGTTATATAGGGTCTCTGAAATGTCAAAAAATGCAAACATCTCGAGGGGTAATTTTCTCACGAATACTTAACAGGCAAGAAAACAAATCTAATAAATTTCAAATCGAATAAAATATTTTCTAAAATAAAGCAACCTGCTTGCATGTCATAAAACAATAACGGCTTCCCAAAATAGTTCTTATCGTATCGACACCATTAAGTCATGTGTTTTATGTAGTATTTCTTTAACGTGACCAACTTATTTATTTCAAGGTGTCTATGTCACTGAAAAACGTAATAGTATGGTAATAGTAATTTTTAGTACCATGAATAACAAATAGATCTATTAGCAATATCTATAAAAACTATGTTTATTAAAATGATTCACGTTATTCTAAAAATAAGTTATTTTTAATTTTTTTTTTTTACCATTTTTCAAGTTTATTAGTATTAATATTATTACTACTATTAACGAGTGTTTGTTAATGCAGTACGCCATTTTCAAAATAAATGTAAATATACAATAGAGAGATTTTGCAACGCTTATTTTTCACTTGCCTTTGTTCTTACCATTATCTCAAGCATGCGCAGTATTAACGTGAAGGAATTACAAGGTTAGGTTAGTATTCATCTTCTATAAATCTAGGGGATTTTTTTCATTCATTTCATGGTTATTAGTATTTGATGGGTCAACACAAGTTTCCAAGTTAAAGCCGGGTCTGGCATGTTTCTATAACTTTCTTCAACATTTTCAAATTAATACGAATGTGCGATAAATAAAATTTCATTCGAAATTAGCACTACACACCTTGTAATGCCATTGTGCCAAAGATTACAAAATAACAACCTAATCTGAATACTAATTAACTGTTGTCAGTGTTATTTGCAATAAAAGATTATCATTTTACTTTTACTGTATTTTCTTAGAGGTTTGTATACCTAAGTAGGCAAAAAAACAGGCCCTACCATAATAGCGATAAGGATAACGAACTTCAAATAACCTTTCTTATAAGTTCCTAAATAAGGGAAATCGTTATCCTTAATAAAGGTTTCTTTTATTTTGTTTCCATACTGTGCAAGTTCTAAATGGTGGGCGTATGCTTCAAGTAACGATAACAGCTGAGTCTTTTGTATTTAATTTTTTTCCTTTACTACTACGCAAGCTCCAAATGGTGGGCGCATGCTTCCAATAAAGATAAAGAAAGTGGCCTACCAAAATAAGTGTTGCACAATCTCTCTAATAACAAATAATAAGATCCGATAGCATCACTCATTCCAGTAAGAGCTAAGCAGCTAAAATATTCTAAAATTCATACCCAATCTTAGAGGAAAAGAAGAGAATACTGTAGGTGGAACCTCTTATAGAAGGAGATGCCAACTGACAAACAGGGGAGTGATAAACGATAATCGAGAGGCAAAGCCTCTTGATGAAAAATACCTTCTTACACTGGAACTTTAGAAGCATACGCTTTCTCCAATAAAAAATCAATGATAAGAGAGAGGGAAAGTTTTCATTAGGAAGAACCCTATCAAAAGTGATACTTTTTACTAGTCCTAATTGAAACATCGATGGCCAGTAGTGAAAAATTTTCAGAAAAAGAACTCCCCTTAAAAAGAACCTGTTTCTACATCCGCAGGGACAAGAGAGGTATATGCCCTCTCTGGCCTAAACTTAGCTACGCCAAGGAGGTCCATTCCAGCTAATCATTAAGATAAGGCAAAAAAATCGGTCAAGTGCAAGTTGGACTATTAGTGTTCCGTATCGTGATTGCTTTTAAAATGAAGTAAAATCCTTACCTTGGCTAAGTTAATTAGGTCCCTGACATCTTAAGATCCAATATGTATTTTCGCATTTTTCTTAGCCAATAATATATAATAGTTATGGCAGCTTAGCTACTTAATAGCCGATCAATGAATCTAGTTCAATCTGTAGTAATAAAAAGCAAAACAAATATTTACTGCCTAAATATTTGTTTAATTATAAACAAATAAAATAAAAATATATCTTGGCATAAAACCGACTCGCCACTCGGTTACAATAATGTACAGGGTGAGTCAACGATAGAGTAAAGTTCATTATCTCATTTGTTTCAGGAATACGAAAAAATGTTAAATACAATAGCTTTAGGGAATGTTGATGTGAACAGGTTAAAATTATTTTTAAGTACACAGGGTACTTCAAAAAAATGTGGCCGATATAACATATGTTTTTTTAAATGGAACATCCTATTTTCTAATTTATTTTAAAATTCTGTTATATACCTAAACCTAGTAGTTTTTCTAATATTTCAATTTTTTTAAAAAAATACTAGTTTTCAGTTTTGTAAAAAATTTCCAGTAGCGCCATTGTTTCTGAAGATGGAATACTCATAATTGGTACGAGCGTTTTATAGAGATGAAAGAAAAGATATATGTAAATAAACTTGAGTTAGATGCTACAGGGTGTTCAAAATAAATTTATTCATTTCGACTATTTTAAACTGAAAAATCTCAAATTTTTTAAATGGCACACCCTGTATATTATTATTTTTCTGATAGATTTTACAAAATCCTCCAACATCGTAGTTGCCAAGACAAAACAAAAATGTAGGCATTGTCAAATTTTGACATGTCTATTAAGCAAGTAAAAATAGTTTAATTTGTTGTAGTAAGTGACGTATAAAGGTAATAGTTATGGATTTTCCTAAAAATGAATTAATTGATATGGTTTATATACTGGGCGAGGCGGGAAAAAATTGTCTTTTGGCAGTACGGCTTTACGGAGCGAAGTACCCTAATAGACGTATACCATGTAGAAAATACAAGTATCATCCCTTTCTTATGGAACTACACCAAGAACTTCAAGACCGTGATTTTGAACGACTAGTAAACTTTTGTACCACCATGAATGGAACAATAGAGGCCGATCCAAATTTTTATCCAATATAATGTTTTCTGATGAAGCTACTTTTCGCAGTAATGGAGCAGTTAACAGCCATGACATGCATTGTTAGTCAACAGTTAATCCATTTTGGGCCCGGGAAGTTCAAAACCAAAACTATTGGTCGCTTAATGTATGGAGTGGAATATTAAATTTTCGAATTATTGGTCCATATTTTTTCCGCGAACCACTTAACGGGCTTAGATATCCAAATTTTCTGTAAAACGAATTACCTCAGCTTCTTGAAGAAGTTCAAGACTTTGAAAGGGAATAAATCTGTATCTATATTCAACAAGATGGAGCTCCTGCTCATTACCACCGGGAAGCTCGGGAATTTTTAAACGATCGTTACCCACAAAAGTAGTTCGGTAGGAATGGATTCATTCAGTGGCCCCCTTGATCATGTGACTTAACACCTTTAGACTTCTTTTTGTGGGGCTACTTTAAAGACCGTGTTTATGTGAATCCCCCTATAACACCAGTAGATATAGAAAATAGGATACGAGATGCGTGCAGGACAATAACGCCCTTTATGCTAAGGAAAGTGAAGGAAAATATAGTAAAACGACTAAACATGTGTATTCAAGTAGATGGGCATATTTTTGAACATTTATTACGTCATAATAAGTAATCAGTAGATAAGTTAAACTATATTAAAATTATTATTAACTATTTGTTTATGTTTTCACAATAGCGTAAGTGTATTAAAAGCAAGGATAACAATTGAAAAATTCAAAATAAATCGAAAACTATTAGAAATAGGTATATGACATACTTAATAAAAGTTGGAGGGTTTTGTATAATCTATCAGAAAAAATAATAATGTGTAATAAATAATAAATGGTTTGTCATTTGAAAAACTTTTCAATTTAAAATAGTCGAAATGCATAAATTTATTTTGAACACCCTGTAGCATCTAACTCAAATTTCTTTACATATATTTTTTTTTCATCTCTATAGAACGCTCGTACTAATTATGAGTATTCCACCTTCAGAAACAATGGTACTACTAGCAATTTTTTACAAAACTGAAAACTAGAATTTTTTTTTAAAATTGAAATATTAGAAAAACTTCTATGTTTAGATATATAACATTATTAATAAAAAAGTTATAAAATTTTACGTAGAATTTAAAAATAAATTAAAAAATAGGATGTTCCATTTAAAAAAAAAACATATGTTATATCGGCCACACTTTTTTGAAGTATCCTGTATACTCAAAAATAATTTTAAACTCTGCACATAACATTCCCTAAAACTATTGTATTTAACATTTTTCGTCATTCCCGAAACAAATGAGGTAATGAATTTTACTCTATCATTGACTCACCCTGTACACTTAAAAGTATATTACATAAACCCTCATCATACATCAAAGAACATAGTTTTCTAGTTTTTTTTTTTATACCAGATAAATTATCAAACATAATGCATTTGTGACAATTTTCACTCCATCTACATTTTATGAAGAATATTCCAGAAATTTTTCCAAATTTTTTTGATCAGCAGATTTACGAAATAAGGGGGGGACAGCTATTTTTGGCAATTTTTTTAACATAATAGAAGATTGCGCAAGTATTACATCATATATATTTTTGAACTCATGTTTTCACAAATTTTCATTTGACACCCCAGTCGATGACCATAGAAATCCTTTTTTTCACTTCCCCTTACGAGCTAATTCCTTAAATCAAAATTTAACTTTGAAAACTACACAGTATGATTGGGCCATCACATCCTATATTTATATATATACAAACTAGCCGGGCCGCGGCTCCGCTCGCGTGGACTTGATTCACTACTATCGTCACTGCTTATTCCTTATGTTACCCAACGTAATGAAATATCTCCCATTATTTCTCCTTATCTCCCAATATTTCTCCTTATTTCTCATTATCTCTACATAATTTCCATTATCTAGGCTTATCTCTGCTCATCTCCCATTATTTCTCCTTATCTCCCATTATTTCTCCTTATCTCCCATTATCTCACCTTGTTTCCCATTATCTAGGCTTATCTCGACTTATCTCCCATTATTTCTCCTTATCTCCCATTATTTCTCCTTATCTCCCATTATCTCACCATAACTCCCATTATCTAGACTTATCTCTGCTTATCTCCCATTATCTCTCCTGATCTCCCATTATTTACACTTATCTCCCATTATCTCACCTTATCTCCCATTATCGAGGCTTATCTCGAGTTATCTCCCATTATTTCTCCTTATCTCCCATTATCTTACCTTATCTCCCATTATCTAGGCTTATATCGAATTATATAGAACATATGTATAAATTTACAAAAACACGTAAATCGGATAAGTGGTTCTCGAGTGATAAGCGCACTAACGGACAGACAGTCAGAGAGACGTTGCATTTTATATATATTGTATTCTTTGCTACATGATATTGTTCCATATTTAATGCTTTACGGAGTGTATTGCAAGAAAACGCGCTAGCGGCAAACTTTTCTCCGACTTAATTCACTATTATCGTCACTGCTTATTCCTTATGTCACCTAATAAAATATATCCTATAACCTGGCCAGAGAACATACGTATGGTTAAAAAAAAAGCACGTAAATCGGATAAGTAGTTCTCCAGTGATAAGCACACTAACGGACGGACAGACAGGCAGACAGACAAACGGACAGAGAGACATTGCATTTTATATATATTATAGATATTTTCTGCTACATAATATTGTTCCATATTGAATGGTTTGGACTGTGTATTGCAAGAGAACGCGTTAGCGGCAAACTTTGTCCGACTTCATTTACTATTATTGTCACTGCTCATTCCTTATGCTACCTATCGTAATAAAATATAGCCTATAACCTGGCCGGAGAACATATGTATGTTTTTTAAAAAAAAAGTACGAAAATCGGATAAGTGGTTCTCCAGTGATAAGCGCATTAACGGACAGACAGACAGACAGAATACGTTGCATTTTATATAAATTATAGATGTAATAAAATATATACCTATAACCTGGTCAGAGAACATATGTATGAATTTAAAAAATCACGTAAATCGGATAAGTGGTTTTCGAGGGATAAGCGCATTAACGGACAGACAGACAGACAGACAAACATTGCATTTTATATATATTATAGATATAGATTATCATTATTATTATATAACCTGGCCAAAGAATATATGCATAAATTTAAAAAAAGACAGGTAAATCGGATAAGTGGTTCCCGCGTGATAAACGCACTAATAGACAGACAGACAGACAGACATTGCATTTTATATATATTATAGATTATACATTACGGATATTCTTTGCTACATAATATTGTTCCATATTTAATGGTTTAAGCTGTGTATTGCAAAGGCACGCGCTAGCGGCAAACTTATTTCCGACATCATTCACTATTTTACGTCACTGCTCATTCCTTATGCTATCTATCGTAATAAAATATAGCCTATAACCTGGCCAGAGAACATATGTATGTTTTAAAAAAAAAAGTACGTAAATCGGATGAGTGGTTTTTCAGTGATAGGCGCACTAACGGACAGACAGACAGACAGACAGAGAGACGTTGCATTTTATATATATTATAGATTTCAACTTTCTATGTCAAATAGTTTCGGTGATAATTGGGTGTGACAGACGGATAGACACCGAAGTGATCCCATAAGTCTTCCGTAGAGAACACTAAAAAAAGGTGTAGTATCGCTTACAAAGAACGATTACTCCTCCCCTGAATAAGCAGTGATAGGCGCAGGTGTTAGAAGGTGCATTAACATGGTATGATTGCCATGAGTTGTTTCGTCGCAAATCAGGGCATATTTTTCAGATTAGTTCATGCAAACGGCACAGAAATTCCAGATAGTACTCCTTATTTACCGTACGATCTGGTCGCAAGAACTCCTTGTATACTATGAGCTTGAAATAAGGAAAATAGTGAGCAGGACCTTCACATTCGATCGTACTTGGCGAACTTTTTTCGGTCTTGACTCTTCAGGACGTTTCCAATGGGACGATTGGGTCTTAGTTTCAACATCATATCTGTTTCATCACCAGTTACAACCCGTTTGAACAGTTTTGAATCATCGTTGACTGTATTTAGCAACTCCCGACGTAATATCCATTCGGAATTGCTTTTGGTCGAAATTTAACAATTTCGGGACACAATTTGCTGCCACACGTCTCATGCCCAACACATCAAAAAAAATTGCTTGGCATGACCCAAATGATATGCCAACATCATCGGCAACCTCTCTAATAGTGATTCGGTGGTTATCCATAATCATTTTTTCCTTTTTTCGACGTTGTCCTCGGTGCTGAGGCGTCCTAAGCGCCCGTCATCTTAAATATCCTCAAGGACCTCTTCAAAACAACTTGTAAACACTTTTTTTTATTTATAGAAAACTCGTCAAAAGCAATGTTCAACATTGTCAATAATGTGCTACACTTTATCCCATTCTTAAAGCAAAATTTAAAACAAATTCTTTGTTCCATTTTTTCCACAAGTAAAAAATCGCCGAGCACACGAGAACACGCGTAGCCTTTCGCTAGCTAGCAATAAATTAAGCATCGAATATGGTCGCCAATTTTAAGATACATCAGGAACAAGTGTACCAACAGAACAAATTTTTGCCAACTGGACTTCTACAGCTGAGAAAATTCGAAAATTTGGCATATTTTTTAACAAAAATTCTGCTCCCAAATAACATATATAATACTCCCATGAATCCTGTTACAATGAAAACATTGTCTAAACATTTAATTTCTATGAAAAATAAAACACGTTATTATAGAATTAATTCATATATTCATAACAAAATCGCTCTTGCTTTTACACAAGCCCTCAAACAATTAGACCATTCGTCTATGGCAGCACGCACTTGATCCAACTGAAAATTGTCCACTGCTTTTGTTAAAATTCGTTTTAAAAAGTCAAGATTGGCATGTCTTTTAAAGCAAAACATACCCTTTAAGAGGGACCATAGTTTATAATCTAAAGGATTTAGATCAGGACGTGCAGAAGGCCATTCTTCTGTAGTAATAAATGAAGGCACATTTTGTTGAAGCCGTGCTTGTGTTGTTTTAGCTTTGTGTCCTGCTGCAGAATCTTGCTAGAAGACCCAATGGTTATTCTTGAAAAGAGAGAGAAAGAGAAAAAGTATTGTTTAGAGGTTTTATAACGTTCTCTAAAATAGTGTCTTGATATATTTTAGCCGAAGTTTTCACACCTTTTTCACAAAAATGAATACTAGTAACCCCATCAAAGCTGACTCCCGACCAAACCATAACTGATGCTGGACGATGACCCCTCTGAACTTTTTCAACAAGTTCAGACGCTTCTATAAAAAATCTAGCATAACTCCTATCATTTTAATTATGAAAGATTGTTCCACAGTTAACAGTTTTTCGTCAGTAAACAAAATTTTTCTGTGTTTGTCATTAGCGTATTCCTTCAACAAACTTTTAGATTTTAGCCACCGTTTTCGCTTCCGTTAGCAAATATCCAGTGTGTCTCTTATAAGCGCCAAGTCTTAGGTCTTCTTTAATAATATCAGACTTAAAGTTTTTCGAAATTTTCATCTCACGAAATAAAATTTTTTGTTTGCGGAGAGAATTTCTGTCAATTCGTGCTATTACAGCTTTAACAGCTTGTGGAACTGTCCTTGGTCTTCCTGAGCATTGCCCCTCTATCATATCTCCCATCTCAGTAAATAATTTTATTATTCGGTAAACAAACATACGACTTCTGTTAAGGGGTTTTAAGGTTTTAAAATGTCGCCTTTTTTTCTTACCGCACTTAAATAAAGCTATAACAACAATTTTATTTTCTTGATCTCCCCACTGCATTGTTTAGAGAATTCAAATTTTAAATAGGTTTACACACAATAACTGTATAACAACCAAAAAAGTGTTTATGTTTATTGAGGGCGTACGTGAAAGTTTGTAACAGTATTTATGGGAGTACTATGTATATTGAGGTGGATTAGAAAACATAGTGTTAAAGATAAGGTCTGAATGCAAGCGTCATTAATATGTTATTCTACTTACTAATCAATTCACATAGAAAAGCAAAACTTTTGTTTTTCCTTTGATAATATAAAATATATCTTGGCCGATGCTTCTAAAACTTCATTGAAAAATTATTCACGAATAAATTGCCAAAAAAAATTGTGTTTCCCAGGTTTAACTGGTAGCAAGTTAACTGATACAGAAGAATTTTATTTAGTTCTCGTTGTTAAAATTCTGTAGTTTATTGACAAATTGACAGAACTGAATCACTGCTAGTTTCTCATACATATTATGTATTTCACAATATTGACTAGATGGTGAAGGAAAATAAAATTTTTATTTGTAATTTCAAATGGTGGTTTTAATCGTACTCCAATGTGTTCGTTAGCAGAAAGTATTCCCACATTAAGTAAGAGAGTAAGATAATTTAACATGTCGTATAACATAAATAAGTTAAAGTTTGTTTTGCTTGGCATAAGGTGGAAGTTCAGGGCGTAACCCTCGGTCCGCTAGAATTTCAGCTAACTGATACTGGTCAAAGGCTTAAGTTCGATAAATTAACGTTGTACTTTTTTCGGCATTTATCAACATCTCATACTAGGGTAAGGTATATTTTCACCTTTACCACCGAGTCAGTAAACCGAGTAAAATATATTAGAGTCCGAAATATAGAAAACTAAAGCATCAAAATGTATTTATATACCTCTAAGTAATGACTTAAGCCCCATTGTTGACACATTAAATTATACCATGCCCTAAAGACTACCGGACTTTTGAAGAAAAAAACCTAACATCAGCCTCGAAAATAAAGAGTAAAAATTGCTCGTTTTGGTACCTTTTAATTCTGATACCAATTGGATGCCAAATGATTGTTAATGATGATGACTCTCTCATTACAAAGTTTCAAATTGAGTATATATTTTGTTTTTTTGCGGTAAAAGGGATGGAAGTTACCATTTTTGCCTTCAAACCTATTTGGATGTATGTTACACAAATGGTGTTGTAATAAGCGATGTAGACATATCTTATGTGTATAACAAAACAGCCCATTTACATTTTCACATATACTCACCTAGCGATGCCAAAAGCGAGCCGTATTTTCTAGGGGTGAAAATCAAGCGAAACTGGGGATGAAAGAGGCACAAAATCGCACGTTTTTGCTTATATCATTCGCATATTATAACTTCAATCCCTCATACTTTAAAAACCAAAAGTATACTTAACTCAAAACTTTGTCATGAGTAAATCCTCATCATGAACTATCTTTTAGCATGCAATTTGTATTAGAATTCGAGGGCGCCAAACCGGACGATTTTTGGCGTTCTTTTGAGGTCAGTCTTTAGTAGAAATACTTGTATTCTACACACTCAGGCATGCATCTTAAACTTGGACTATACGTATCAATCGGAATGTGACGGAGGATGCTGAGGATTCTGTGGACAACTCGGCGAACAAATACTTCAATACTTAATGAGATCAAGCCGAAACAGAGACTTTCCGCCACAATCTACGCAAGCATCCTAAAGTATTTTGGGCACATAACACGTGCTGATAATATAAAGAAACTTGTGGTGCAGGGCAAACCAAATGGAAGAAGGTTAAGCAGAAGATCAATCAATCAATTTAGAGAATCCATTAAAATTTACAAACACACTTACAGTATTAATAGAGATTCCGGTTATCGTCTGTACCACTTGTCGAAAACCATTATTAGTTGGTCACGATTCGCTGAACACCGATCAGATATAAAATCTGAACTTGTGCTTCTTCAAGCTCATTTATTTTTCTAATCTCGAAGAGTAAAGATATCTAAAGATGTCTTGTGCTATCGTAAGTTAAAAGTTTCTTAAATATAGTTGAAAGTCATAAACATACTTAGTTTGATCCAGTTTTGTCAAATTTTGTACAAAGTTCAAGTTCGATTCTGTACAAAGCTTAAGTTCGAACAACGATAGAAGACTGCTCCCCTGTTTGAGACTTTGCTCCCAAACATACACTGCATTTGTTGGGCTCTATTCAGAAGAGAGCTGTTCGTTTGATTGGAGACACGAAACTGACCAACAACCTTGATTCGTTGGAACATCGAAGCACGGTTGGCGACTAGCGTTTATTATACAAGTATTTTCATGGACGATGGCTGTAGTCCGCTTAATTCCTCCCAAAGCGGTGCATGCCATGAATACACGTTACGCTAATACTTCACATCCGTATAAAGTTCAGCTTGTCAATCCTAGTACAATCCCTTTCAAACAGTCTTTTATATGGAGAACCTCATCCCTTTAGAATAATTTGCCTAGTACTGTGTTTCCCACCGAGTACAATTTACAGCGATTCAAGACCAACGTGAATCGCTTTTCTGCACACACGCTGCTTCTGTAGCGCTTTAGGGACTTCCCCGCAGCACGTGTGCTATGCCCATAAGAAAAAGTTAGTAGAAATTGTGATAGAAAGTAAAAATGGTTACTTGAGATAAATTTGAAGAGGATAATGATTAGATAAAAGAAAGACTCTACTCTGAATTGTGACAGGCTGCTTTTCGCTGATGATCTCAAGCTGTATGCGTCCGTCTCATGTATTCAGGACTGTAAAGTGCTTCAAACTGAGCCTTGCGTGCTTGAGGATTGGTGTAAGCACAATAAATTAGACTTGAATATTTCTAAATGTAAAATTATGTCGGTGACGAGGAAAAACCATATAATAACATATGAATATTCACTAGGAACGTCAACTCTCGAGCGCACCAATAGTGTAAGGGACTTACGAGTAGTATTCGATAACAAAATTAATTTTTCTAATCACATTAATAACGTAACGCTGGAAGCCAATCGTCTATATGGTTTTACAGTGCGCAACTGTAGAAGCTTTAATAGTGAACGATCTTTAATGAGTCTTATGTGAGATCTAAACTAGAATATGCCTCTCTTATTTGGAGCCCATATTGTCTGTGCTACAAACTAATGCTAGAACGAGTTCAAAAAAGATTTCTAAAATATTTATCATATAAGGTAGATGGTGTCTATCCAATGAGAGGAATAGAGTACTCTTTGTTATTGGAGATATTTATTTTTCAATCACTTGAGGCTCGCAGAGAGTGTTCGTCTATAATTTTCTTGTATAGATTGTTGCACGGAGTCATCGACTGTCCTCAGCTGCTATCGAATGTGGCTATATTGGTGCCTAGAATTAATTCACGAAATACTGCTACTTTTGTTTGTTCACGTGCTAGGACTAATCTCAAGTTAATTGAACCTATCAATGTTATGTGCAATAAATTTAACTTAATTAGTAATGAATGTGACATTTTTGCAGACACCGAAAATAAGATTCGGTCAATATGTTTAGATCATTTCACTTGATAGGACATTTATAAAAATTCTTTTAGAAGCTTGTTTTGCTTGTTGGATGTATGTAACTAATATTTGTTTTATTTCCCTTTGTACTGCGCTGATTCATTTAATTTCTTTATTCATTTTTATTTCTTTCTTTCTTCTTTTTTTGTTGTTACTTTAGTACCTTAGTTTTAAGAGAAAATTTCATTCATATTCTTTCTTGTTTTCCCTGTAAATGGTTCTTACTGTTGGGAATAAAGCTATTATTATTATTATTATTAAAACCATAATCAACGGCAGATCTTTACCCGAGAAAAGTAATGCTGTGCGTCTGGCGAAATTCTATATTCGTAAATTATTTAAAACTAGTATGACTCAACCAAATGCTCACCAGTGAGGAATATTGCCAATTATTTAAGACACTTAATGAAGGTTTAAGATAAAAAGAACTCGCCCGGCTCAATCAAAAGAGTGTAATTCGTCAGGGTTATATTATATCGCCCTTGTTGTTCACCCTCTATTCGGAGGTAATATTCAATAAAGCACTCATCGGTACCACTGAAAGAATCAACATCAACGGCGTTAACACAAATAACATCAGATACGCCGACGAAACATTAATTATCCCTAAGAACGGGAAAGATCTACAAAAACTTATGGATAAAATAAATGAAACTTGTACATAGTTTGGCTTAAGGCTCAATGCAAATAAAACAAAACACAGAGTGCCTCATAATGATTCTATAGCATTAATTAATCAGTGTATCACGCGCACATGCTGACGTTGACAATAAAATGTTTTGAACTGTCAGTTCGAAGAAATTACGCGATCCTAAATTTTTTTAAATGAAAAGTCCTGTATATTATTCTTGAGTCCTACTACTGCATTTTGTGAAATTGCAATTTGAGCGTAATATCATAATGGTACATTTAACAGAAACTGAAAGAATCACTTTGTTAATGATGGTTGGTTACGGAGACCGTAGGAGAACAACATGAGGTGTGTGATCTTTTTAACGCAGAATATTCGAACCTCTAACCCAATCCGTACTTAGCAAAACATTAAAACGATTTAGACAATCAGGTCATGTTAAGGATCGTTCTAAATCTGGACCTCCAAAAGTTAAAACAACCGATGATAAAAAGTTAGATGTTTTCTTGGAAATTACAGAAAATCCCTATACCGCCAATCGTCAGCTTTGCCTAGACCACAACATAAATAAAGGTATCTTAAGTTGTATACTGAATGAAGAAAAATTGCATCCATACAAACTCATTCTATTGCAAGAATTATCTGAAGATGACTATGATAGACGAGTTGAATTTTGCGTCATGGTGGAACGAATCAAGAATGATCATAACCTAACTCATAATATTATTTTTTCTGACGAGGCCACATTTTATCTTAACGGAAGAGTTAACAGGCATCACTGCCGGTACTGGTCTACTGAGAATCCCCACTGGATAATCGACAGTCATTCTTAAAAACCACAAAGGATAAACGTGCGGGCAGGGATTTGTGGACGTTATATCATTGGTCCCTTTTTTATCGATGGAAATCTTATAGGACAGCGGTATTTACAGTTACTCCAAGAGCAAGTTATTCCAACTTGTGTAGGTCTTTTTCCCGATAAAAATAATTTGGATACCCCTAACAGGAATCTGTGGTACCAACTGGACGGAGCACCTTCTCACTATGAAATCGATGTTCGTAGGAAAAAAAGAAAGAAAAAAAGAGATGCGATTTTTCATAATCGATGGATAGGCAGAAGAGGTGCTGTAGAATGGCCTGCAAGGAGTACCGACCTTACGCCACTCAATTTTTTATGGGGTCATTTAAAAATCAGAGTTTACCGAAGTCGACCTGAAATTGTAGAAGATTTACAACAAAGAATTCAATATGAAGTAGCACGGATCACCCCGGATTTTCTGCAAAACTCTGTTCAGACTGTTTATGACAGATTGGGTCATTGGTCGGGATAGAATATCTCCCCCGGTATGTTCTGCCTATCGTAGGAGGCGACTTAAAGAACACTCTAGATGGTAGATGCCCAGATCCCACCAGCATCGCCCGGTGTGATACCATCGCATCGGCTTGAGCTGCGTGAAGTTGCTTAACGTTTCGTGGCTGTGCCGATGTCCCGGTCTGTGGGACCAAATAGCATGATGAGGCACCTGGATACAAAAAATTCCGGAGGTAAAATAGCCCCCCGTTCGGATCTCCGGGTGGGGGCTGGTTCAGGGGCGTCGTCATGCAGAGAACAGAATTTCAAAATGGATTTTTGCAACATACGAGGTTTAAATTCCAACATAAATTCAGTGCACCAACACCTGCAATCAAATAAACCTCATGTACTCGCTCTCTGTGAAACTAAGGTCAGTTCATCGACCAGCACAGTAAACTATCTTTATCCTGGGTACGATTTCTATTCCCGATTTAGGCGTAACTTTGGAATCTGTCTTTATGTCAGAAGCGACCTCTCTTGCCAACGAGAAGAGGCTCTGGAGCCCCCAAACTTTGATGTTATGTGGTTAAAAATAACGACTCAACCAACCACAAGGTTCGTCTGTATCCTCTATCGACCACCAAGTGATACAAACTTTAGAACACTTTTCGCTTCTCTTGCAGACACCATAGATCATTTACAAATTAACTATCCAAATGCCGAAATTGCCATTCTGGGCGACTTTAATGTCCACAACATCAACTGGCTTAAATATTCAAATACTACCGACGAACAAGGTCGTGAAGCCGAATCATTTTCAATCAGTTGTGGCTTGACTCAGCTTATTGATGAACCAACACGGATCCCTGATCGAGACGGAGAGTTCGCCAGTCTTCTTGATCTGTTTTTAACCACCAATCCGGAGATTTACACGGTCAGCGTAAATCCGCCGTTAGGTTCTTCCGACCATAAACTACTTTCGACTTCGAGTATTATACCAATCAGTGACAGAGAGGCGCCCAAACCGCGCAAGATTTGGCACTACAAATCTGCTAAATGGGAAGATCTCATGGAATATTTTCGAACTTTCCCTTGGTTGGACGTTTGTTTTCGATCCGACGACCCATCTGACTGCGCCAGGGAGGTTTCCGATGTTATTTTGGCCGGTATGGATGCTTACATCCCTTTTTCGAAGAAATGCCCTTCCAACGGCAAGCCTTGGTTTGACCTAAAATGCAAAGAAGCTGTTGCTTCTAAACATCTTGCATACCGACAGTGGCGTGAAGATCCTAACACCATAAATCGTAACATCTTTGTTCGTGCCAGGAACAGATGCAAAGAAATTATCGACGAAACCAAGAGGTACACAATCAACGGATTAGAAACAAACTTCTCGCTTGTCCCGGCAATTCTAGGTCCTTTTGGTCAGTCGCTAAGGCAGTTAGTCAAAATTTCACCAAGTCCACCATACCACCACTCACACGGCCAGATAATTCTATTGCAACGACACCTGTTGAGAAAGCGAACTTGTTGGCTGAACTCTTTGCTTCACATTCTACTGTCGATTTCCAAGGAAAAACACCACCTACTATTCCCATAGTGCAGTCAAGGATGCCCGATATTGTCTTCAGACAGCGTATCATAAAACGTATTTTGATGAAGCTAGACACCAAAAAGGCTTCAGGCGCTGACGGAATACCTGCCATAGTTCTCAAGAACTGTGCGAGGGAACTAACACCAGTTTTCTGTAGACTTTTCAACCTATCCTACAGAAAGGGAATATTTCCTTCCTGCTGGAAATGTGCCACAGTTCAGCCGATACCTAAAAAAGGCCAGAAGACCTTGCCAAATAACTACCGACCAATCGCACTACTCTCAATAATATCGAAAGTCATGGAAAAGGCTATCAATCAGCATCTTCTAAAATATCTTGAAGGATTCAACATTGTCAGTGATCACCAGTATGGCTTTCGTAAAAATAGATCAACAGGAGATCTTCTGACTTATGTAACACATGTTTGGAACAACGCAATTGAACACTTTGGAGAATCTCGAGCGGTTGCTCTTGACATATCCAAGGCATTTGACCGTGTTTGGCACGATGGGCTGTTGGCTAAGCTACGTTCTTATGGTATGTCTGAAAAGTTCTGTTTGTGGCTCTCATGTTTCCTCAGAGAGCGTTCTTTACGAGTGGCAGTTGACGGATTTCTTTCTAACACCTTCACTATCAACGCCGGTGTGCCCCAAGGTTCCATACTGTCTCCTACTCTCTTCCTCATTTATATTAACGATCTGCTGGAAAAGACCGAGAATCCAATCTACAGCTTTGCAGATGACAGTACACTTATCTCTTCATTCACTTTGAATGCTCGGACATCGACTGCTCAGGCGAATATCCGCAGACAGCAGGAAGTCATTCAACTTAACAAAGACCTGGAAGAAATTCTATCTTGGGGTGACAGTAACCAAGTGGAATTTAACGCTACAAAAACCCAGGCAGCAGTTTTTTTTCTAAAAAAGTTAACGTTGCAGAACCCGACATTGTTATGTCGGGGCACTCCATCCCTCTAACACCGTCACTCAATCTGTTAGGCGTTAATTTGGGAGCAAATATGTCCTGGCATGAACATGTTGCAGGCATAGCAAGAAGAGCTTCTCAAAAGTTGGGAATATTGTTTCGAACCAGAAAGCTTTACACTCCACAACAACTGTTAATTCTTTACAAAGCTCAAATTCGACCAACTATGGAATACTGCTCCCATGTTTGGAGCTCCGCTCCCAAACATACACTGCATTTGTTGGATTCTATCCAGAGAAGAGCTGTTCGTCTGATTGGACACCCGGAACTGACCGACGGCCTTGATTCGCTGGAACATCGAAGAACGGTTGGCGACTTGAGCCTATTCTACAAGTACTTTCATGGAAAGTGTTCGAAAGATGTGGCCCGTTTAATTCCTCCCAGAGCGGTGCATATTAGAAGTACACGTCGCGCTAATGCTTCACATCCGTATGAGGTTCAGCTTGTTACTCCTCGTACAACGCTTTTCAAGCAGTCTTTTATATGGAGAACATCATACCTTTGGAATGGTTTACCCAGGACCGTGTTTCCCATCGAGTACAATTTACAGCGATTCAAGAACAACGTGAATCGCTTTCTCCGCACACGTGTCGCTCCTGTAGCGCTTTAGGGACTTCCCTGTAGCACGTGTGCTAGACCCATAAAAAAAAAATAAAAAAAAAAAAAAATTGCCTCGCTGTTAACGGTAGCCATTTTGTGTAATTGTTACCTTAAAAATAAATCTAGAGTATTTATTAATACTTTTTTGTGTTTTTTTTTTTTATTTTAAATTTCAAATGACAATAATTCCAAAACAGTTCAATTTAGACATATGGTATCTAACATAAATAATATATAGAATTTTTAGTAGGGCTCAAAAATAAAATAATATACAGAGTTTTCCATTTAAAAAAAAATCAAGATGGCGTAATTTCTTCGAACTGACAGTTCAAAATATTTTATTGTCAACGTCAACATGTGCACCGTATAACACCCTATAACTTTATTTAAACATTTTTTTAATACACTTATTAATAAATGCTGTGGAATCATTATTCCATACATATGGGACACCCTATATATAATTATAAGCACATAATTTAATATCGAAGATGGTGGTATTACAGTCAGTGGCATAAAGATAGAAAGAGTTGATAAAATGATGAGTTTCGGTAGCAATATCAACGACCACTGGGGCCCGACTGTGGAAGGCAAAATTCAAATAGAGAAGGCCTGAGCCGCATTTACAAAGAACAAAAAATCTTAACTAGGCACGATTTCTCATTCAAACTACGGATGAAAATGGTAGGCTTCTATGATTTTCCGGTTCTCTTGTACGGAAATAATGCTTAAACGTCTGGAGGCATTCGAGATGTGGGTGTATCGACGACTCCTGAAAATCAGTTGGATGGACAGAATTAGTAACAACAGGGTCCTCGCTCTCATGAACAACTACCTACAGGTGGTCATGACTATCAAGCGACTCAAATTAGAATATTCTGACCACATTATGAGACATCCAGAAAAATAGGAAATCTTGCATCTGATTACAGAGAGAAAGATTCCAGGCAGACATAGTCCAAGGAGAAGGATAATATCGTGGTTGAAGAGTTTGAGGCAGTGGTATGGAAAGTCTACGGTTCAACTCTTCCGAGCGGCTGTCAATAAAACGATAATCATCAACATGGTAGCCAACATGATAACCAAGCAACGATCGTTGAATGGTTAATGTACCCGAAGAAGAAGATAATTCGGTGGTTACATATGAGATGAATCACTGTAGACAAATTAGACCGGTTATTATAGGAAATTTTTCCTCATCCTCCGTATGCCCCCATATTGCCCCTTGCAACTATCACTTGTTCCGTACCTTCTATAAGGTACTTCCATCCTGGAAAAAGATTTGATAACGGAAGCAGTAGCAATTATAGAACTTTTTTTTTAAATTTATATCTCAAATAAATGGTGTTAAAATATATCCAAAAACTACAATAATTAGTGCTAGACGTGATAATATTTCACTTTGGTATAATAAAGAATGTAAACAAAATTAATCGCGTTGAAGAAATTTTCCTTAATACGACACTGACGATGTTGTGCTTTAAATAGATATGATCCATCAACAACAATTTATCGCCGGCCGGTTCCATGGTTTCTAGATACAAATTGTCAAGGTTGTCATGATAAATTATTTAAAAATTCAAGTTAATTAGTAACAAATAAATCGTAATCAATAATGTTGAAAAATTCCATATTGCATGTTCTTTGTCCTAAAATTCCAGTAAATACGAGTAGATAAGAATGTATATATTAGTCAACGTATTGCATTTTTTTTGCATACGTAAACTACTCAAAGAAAATACCACCAATTATTCCCATAGTACAGTCAAGGATGCCTGATATTGCCTTCAGTATCATAAAACGTATTTTAATGAAGTTAGACATCAAAAAAGCTTCTGGCGCTGATAGAATACCTCCCACAGTACTTAAAAAATGCACTAGGGAACCAACACCGGTTTTCTGTAGACTTTTCTACCTATCTTACAGAAAGGGAATATTTTCTTATTGCTGGAAATGCTTTACATGTCAGCCGATACACAAAAAAAGGCAAGAAGACTGCCAAACAACTACTGGCCAGCAGAACTGTTTTCAATAATATCAAAAATTATGGAAAATGTTATCAATCAGCATCTTCTAAAATATTTAGAAGGATTTAACACTATTGTACTCTATTTATTTGGGAGTGATAGCAGAAAGCAGACAAAAAATACACACCTCTCGACTTATACCAGGCAGATCACCCAGACACACACAGTCACACCCAATTACAACAGGAAAAAAATGAAAACGTGGTCAGAAAAAACACTCCACGGAAAACACAGATACCACATAGAACAAAACCATGTAAATAAAAAACAATCATACCCCTGGTTACAGGATGGGCAGTTATTCCCTGAAACAGAAGGTTTCTTACTTGCCATCCAGGATAAAGTCATATTAACCAGAAACTACCAAAAACATGTTATCAAAGATCCAACTGTTGGAGAAGACAGATGCAGGAAATGCCATCAGCATAAAGAAACGATCGAACACATAACAAGCGGATGTAAAATATTAGCCAGAACGGAATATACAGCCAGACATGACTCACCAGGCACTGGCCACAACATACAAACTCATAGAAAACACAGATCCCTACTACAAATACACATCACCATCCATACTTGAAAATAAAGATTACAATCTCTACTGGGACATCAGTATCCATACAGATAAAACAGTCCCCGCCAATAGACCCGATATTATCTGACTGACATAGCTGTCCCCAACGACACAAACATCCAAAGAAAAACACAGAAAAAATCTCCAAATACACAGACCTTGTAACAGACATAAAAAGGAAACAAGACAAACTTACACAAAAACATTCAGAAGTTACTGATTTTGAAAACAAGTAACATTGTCAGGTCATTCCTTAATACACAATGGTAATAGCGTTTGTGCTGACTTGGCTTAGGCCCCTCAGTCAAACATGGAACCACATTGACCAAATGTGAGAAAAAAGAACAAAAAAAATTATAATAATTCTCAATGAAATATAACTTGACATACCAAAGCCATCATTTATAAATTTGTTTTTGACTATAGCTATTTTAAATTTGTCATGTTTATGACACCAACTTATTTCTGGTGTCGCATTTACATTAGTGTTTGAAAAATAATGACCTTAAAAGAATACGTTTTTATTATAGCCCGGCACTGTAATTTTACTATGTAACAATTTATAAATGTGGGTTTTAATGTTCATTTATATTCAAGCTTACACGTATATTAGAAAAATATTATCTGGCCTTTCAAGGTAAATGTGCAACTAACTAGGTAAACGTCCATTATATTTTAAAAATTACATGAAAATACCCACATATGTCCAACTAAAATAAGATCAATTAACTAAGATTTAGTAATAAATTTTCATTAGATAACATGAATAAACATTTCTTTTAAGCCTGAAACTGATGAAAAGGTCACAAAAACAACGTCTTACTTATTTCAAAAGATTTTCACTAAAGCCATTATACCATCCTTCCACGGCTAGACAATGCTGTTGAAGCAACACCTGTTGAAAAAGTCAACTTGTGAGCTGGACTTTTTGTTTCACAGTCCACTGTTAATTTTCGGGGAACAGGACAACCCACTATGTCTAATGTGCAGTTAAAGACGTCCTATAATATCTTGAGACAACGTGTCATAAACATTATCTTAATTAAGATAAATACTCAGAAATTCCGACACTGATGAAATATCTGCCATAACATTCAAAAAATGCACTATTGAACTAACATCAATCTCCGTTTAGACTTTTCGACCTATCCTATAGAAAAGGAATATTTCTTTCTAGCTAGAAATGCCTTACTATTCAGATGGCTTAAAAAAGGCTAAAATACCTTGACAAACACTTACTGCCCAATCGCATTGCTACATACCTTGCCAAACACCTACCGCCCAAGGCGCATCGTCGACTGCCGATTCAACTTGTATTAAAGTTTAATTAACATTGATATCTATAGAATTATCTACCATCATGGTATAGATTCTAGAATTAAGGTTTAAAAAAAAATAAGAAAGAATAGAAAAAAAGGGGAAAAAGAAATAAAAAAGGAAAAAGACAAGAGAGGGAAAGAAAAGAATTTAAAAAAGAAATAAAAGAAGAAAAAAAAAGAAATACAATTAGACAAATAAGAGACATTTGTATACAAGGAAGGTATAATCGTAAGTTGATTAAAGTCAGTGCCAAAACATTCACGCACTCACTGACACTCAGAAAATATCTAGTTGAATTTAATATTATTAGCCACGATCAATATGACTTTCATAGGCAAAGATCAATAGGAAATCTAACTTATATCACACAGATTCTCGAACGATTGTATTTGATACTACTTGATAGGGTTTTGTTTATGGCTTTAGGATTTCACGGCAGATCAACGCTTCTGTGCCCAAGACTCCATAGTGTTTCCTACTATCTTTATTTTTTACAATAGCGATCTGCTAGTGAGGATCAGGATTCCAATCTAGAGTTTTGCAGGTGATACGCATGAATAGTTCCCCGTAAAAATATCCGCAAACATCAAAAAGTTGTTCAACTACCTGGAAGAGAAATTTTATTTTGTGTTTACAGTCATCAACTCGAATTTGAACCTGCAGTAACACAAAGGAAGTTTTTTTTCAAAAAGTTAACGTTGCAGAAACCGAGATAAATATGTCGGGACACCCTTTAAACTCCACAACTTTTAATCCTATCGAAAGTTTAAATTCAATGAATAATGTTGTTGTGGACTCTGAATCAGTTATTGAGCGCCTTGAAATCACTAGCAAAAACTATGGATTGACAATTAATAAAGCGAAAACCAAAGTAATGATTGTTAGTCCTAATGTAGATCTGTCAAAAGTAAACGAAATTGCTGGTTTCACTGTTGTAGACCATTTCAACCATTTGGGATCCTTCATAACTAATAACGGTGACTGTGAAGCTGAAGCTAGAAGACATTTGGTTATGGCAGAAATTCGACGACCCAACTCACTAAGATCTGGAAAGATCTAGCTATCACAAAAGACACAAAGTTAGGATTGCTATTCAGCCTTATATTCCCCATAGAAATTTACCCATTGGAAACATGAACTCATTAAACAAGCTGAAAAAAAGACGAATCGATGTCTTTGAACACCGTACTAATGCATCTATTCTTGAAGAGATTAGTATAAATGACCGCGACTTTTACATAGAATTATTCTGAAATATTTTGGTCACAATATGAGGAAAGTGGATGTGATGGAAAAGTTTGTAGTAACGGGGAAGGTAAAAGATAGAAAATCAAGGAGACGGTCTCCAACAAGATGGTCCGACCAAGTAAAATCTCTTCTTGGTATGGTTATGTACGAGTCAAGTTAGGTCGCGCAGGATCGGGATGCCTGGAGAATGACTGTTGAGACAGTAACTGCACAGCATTACCGATACTCCTATTGGGGTGAAAGGATTGAGAGAGAGGGACTCTGCTCCCTCACATACGCTGTATTTGTTAGATTTTATTCGCAATCATGATTCCTTAGAACATCGAAGAACGGTTGGTGGCTTGAGTCTATTTTAAGTACTTTCATGGGAAGTATTCGATGAATATAGCACCCTAATTTCCTCCCAGCGTGGTGCATGCTAGGAATAAACGTAGCCCTAAGTCAGGATATCCGTATTAGGTTCACTTTTCGTACTATCATTTTCAAGAATTCTTTTATATGAAGATTCTCATCCCTTTAGAATGGATTATCCAGGACGATGTAGCCCACCGAGTACGATTGGTAACGATGAAAGGTGAATCGTTTTTCGCCCATACTCTGCACAGTCTAAGAGTTTCCTCTGCAGCATGAATGCAATATCCATAGAAGAAAGCGTCCAAGTGCAGATCGGACTGGTGCAATTAGTGCTCCGTAGCGTGATTGTTTTTAAAATTGAAATTCTTGTTATGTATGTATGGTATAAAATGATTACTGCCTTCACAAAACACACCTCAAGTTTTCAAAAATCAATATCTGGGATTCGGAAACAAACTTGTTTGTGATGGCTAAAATATCTTTCTACAACGTGAACTTCTATATCATTAGAGAAATTGTAAATTACATTGTCTATCAGGGTTCTGTTTCTGATAGAACTAGTATCTTTTAGCAATTGTGTAAGCTAAATGCTATTCAAATAGGTGAATAGACTATTATTAACATATTCCAAAAATTTTTTTTATATACCAGTTAAATTACACAGGCCGACATAATTTTTATTGTCTAAAATGTTGTTAACTTTTTTTACTAATTCGATGACACTGATTACGAATTCACCACTCGTTTTATCGTATCACATTAGATTTTAAAGAAAATCCATATAGTGGTAATTTTCAATTTTTTCATAAAAATAATTCTATTAAGTTTTGACGCTCTTTTCACGAGTTATGCGACCTCTTGTGAGTAAGCGTGTTAGTTACGTTCATTTAAAGGAGACCTATGAAAATTTGGAATTATTACTCAATAAAACTCAGTATCAAAATCACGGTTGGCAGCTTTGTGGATATCTTAAAATTATATTTATGTTATTAGGTCAACAATCAGAATATACAAAATATCGTTGTTTTTTTATGTAAGTGGGATAGTAGAGCACGACAACTACACTACAAAAAAAACAATGGACTCCTTGAGATAACCTGGAACCAAAAATATATCACAAAAAAATGTAATCGATCCTAAAAAAGTTTTGTTACCTCCGATTCACATTAAATTAGGTTTAATCAAACAGTTTGTTAAAGCCCTAAATAAAAGAAGTGACTGTTTTAAATACCTGTGTAAAAAATTTCCCACATTATCTGACAAAAAAATTAAAGAAGGAATTTTTGTTGGGTCACAAATCAAATTCTGGATGAATGATAAGGAATTTGAAGCCACAATGATTATTACCGAATTAGATGCTTGAATTGCGTTCAAAAATGTTGTACATAATTTTCTGGGTAATCACAAACATCCAAACTACAAAAATATTGTCGTAACGTTGTTAGATAAATATCAAAAATTGGGATGCATTATGAGTATAAAACTCCACTTTCTGGCTTCACTCTGGATTTTTTCCCTGAAAATCTTGGTGATTTTAGTCAAGAACAGGGAGAACGATTTCATCAAGATATTAAAACTATGGAAACAAGATAGCAAGGTCGATGGAATGTGAATATGATGGCTGATTACTGTTGGTCAATAAAACGTGATATTCCAGACGTAATCCATAAAAAAACACTCCCAGGCGTAATTTTATGGAAAAACGCAAAAGATATCACTCAGAATAATCGTAATATAACAATTGTAATTGGTTTTATCTTAAAAAATTTATAATTTTTTTATTTTTTTTAAATTTTATATAAAAACCAGATATGATAGAAAGAAAATACGGATACTTCTGAATTCAAGAGACGTGAAATAAAAAAAATAGCTATTAAAATGAAAACAATGGTCAAAACTTTTTCATATGTCGGCCTGTATTATCAAAGGTAATGATAATTTTCGTTCACCTTATGGAGAATATTCCAGAATTTTTTGAGTAGTATTAAGAGTACTACTCAATAGGGCGGGGATCCAGCAATTTTTAGCAATTTTTTAAAATAATATAAAGAAATTTATATTATATACCATATATTTTTGAACCCGTGTTTTTACAAGCTTTCATTTAACACTCCACTCGATAACCTTGAAAAACAATTTCATTTCCAATTTCACCCTCTAAAACTTATGTAAGTCAAAATTTAACCTTCAAAACTACACAGCTGTGATATATTTGTGACAAATTTCAAAATAAATTTATGCATTTCGACTATTTTAAATTGAAAAATCTTAAATTTTTTAAATGGCACATCCTGTATATTATTATTTTTTCTGATAGATTTTACAAAACCCTCCAACTCTTATTAAGTATGTCATATACCTATTTCTAATAGTTTTCGATTTATTTTGAATTTTTAATACACTTACGCTATTGTGAAAACATAAACAAATAGTTAATAATAAATTTAATATAGTTTAACTTATCTAATGGTTAATTATTATGACGTAACAAATATTCAAAAATATGCCCATCTACTTGAATATATATATTTAGTAGTTCTACTTAATTTTCCTTCACTTTCCTTAGAATAAAGGACGTTATTGTCCTGCACGCATCCCGTATCCTATTTTCCATATCTACTGCTGTTGTAGGGGGATTCACATAAATCTTTTATTTGGACAATTTTTTTTTAAATTCTATAATACCTATTTCTCGTATTTCTTCCTCCTTATGAGTTAAATTAATCTGTAATTTGTAAGTTTGCCAGAATCTCAGTATGATGATCTTGTTCGATGTATAATAATAATTTTAAGTTTTCTAATAACTGACCCAAAAAAATAAAAGCAGACCTTAATATTTTTTTCTCAGAAACCACTTTTTCCCTACCACACAGAAAATGAAAAAATATCTAGTTTATCAATGAGTTTTAACTCCATCCCAGAAGGAATATATAAAGGTCTCAAACTCTGAAAATATCCCAAATTAAATAATAATTAGTTTTATTCTAACTAAGGGAAAAGTGGCAAAATCAATTTGCTATATAGTAGCAAGTCAAATACTTTTGGAGAAAATCGGATGTGACAGACAGATACGGAAATGATTCCTTAAGCGTTCCGTTTTCAAATTCGATATGGAACACTAAAAAGAAAAAAACCAAATAAATTTTGTACAAACTAACATTTATTCATAACAGTTATAATATCAGATCTGTATAACTTATGAAATAGGTAAAACATAAAAAAAATATACCTTTGATTTTTAAATAAAAACGTAATAAACCTGAATCATTAATATCGTTAATAAAACTATTTTTTTTAAAATTATATACTTAACAAAAATGAATTGAAAGGAAATAAGTAATTTCTATGAAAAATAAACACGAGGTACGATATAAATATATATTTTTTTGTATTGTGTATCAAGTAAAACCAGTAAGCAATATTAACAAAAGTTTAATCCAAATACCAAGTACATACACACGTAACAATAATTATGATTATTAGGTAATTTTCCAAGTGTTAAAAACAGCAACCAACAACTATATTCTAACCAACATAAATATTTTATTTTTAAATCAGTGACGACTCGTTGGGTCAACCTAAACTCACATACTTATTTAAAACTGTTTTGTTTACATAATGCAGTTTGTAGATAAGAAAAATCAATTTTTCTAGTATATATATATATATATATATATATATATATATAAGTATATATATTAAAAACAAATCTATATTATACTTATTACTATCTTCCTAAATTCACGAGTCGCTGATACTCTACCTACAATATACAACAATACATATATTCCTCATCGACAAATTAAGTGTCAACTTACCGTATAATAATTATTAAAACTCCTACTCACAAATGACGACAATATTAATGTATTTTTCTCATCAAATTATTGTTTATAATACTTCATTTATTATCTTCGACCAAACTAGCGTAAGTTAGTTTAACAATGAAGTAAAAGTAAGACCATTTTATCAAAAATCAATCGATCTTCTTTGAACATTTAAAAAAAAAACTTTGTTTTTATATAACATATTTCAAGTCAATCTAATATTTTTGACGGATTTTTAGTGTGTTAAAATCCCTTTAATAATGTAATTTGTAAATGCCAAAACACTAATCATAGCTTAAAAAAAAACAGTTTTAATGAAATTGAAATTCAAAAAAAAAATGTTTATGATGTTGCAAAAATAATTAAATTAAATTGTACTACCAATTTCGGAGACAGGATTTTATGAAAGAAGTTATTGTTAGTTAGAACCAAACATTTTCTGTAGGTGAAAACTTAATATTTGCGAGCAACTTGCTTCAAAATCAAAGCGAAACTAAAATATAATATTGCTACCATCTTATTGAGACACCGCTTAATAATTCTTGGTTATTTTTGTTTTTATTTTCTAATTGTTCCTTCTAACATTATTCTATATAATTAACTTTCTTGTTTAAATACTTTTTATCAAAATTGAAAATACAAATTTAAAAGTTAGAAAAAGCTGACAAGGGATATATAAAAAATACTTCATATTTTGCCGGAGGAGCGTAAAAAAATATAGTGAATAATCTTTACATAAGCTGTATAAATAGGATGTTTTTAGCAGCTACAGAAAGTCTTTTTTTGAAATAGTTGTCAAAATCGATCACATCACAATACACATATACATATATTTAATATTTAGAGATTTGGGAAAAGAATTAAGAGTATTTTTTTACTGCCTAGTAAATTTATCAATAAAAGGTAGAAATTTGGTACTTAAAACTTAAAAAAAAAGTATATCTAGCAGTGCGAGTACAATATATGAAAAAAGGAAACTGTTAACAGCCTGATAGACTGTCAACAGACACATTGGAAAGATTTATTTCATCGAATGAGTTTGAGACGGAAATAATTCACAATGGCTGCTAGATACGTAGGTATCTTGTAATTATGCAATGTTTGCATAAAATAATATGGACGGCATAAATTAGGTATTTTAAATGAAAAGAAAAATAGGCAGCATATTTTTTGCTCAGAAAATTTACATAAATTTAGGAATAAGATATACAGCAATTACACCCAGGATGGTAACGAAACTGAATTTAACTGAAGCAGCTGAGTTACATAGATCGGTTACACAAACTTCACAGGAGTTCGTCTTTCCGTCGTTGTCGTTGCATGTGTGGGATACGGTACCGTCAGCTTTCTTGTCGGCAATGACACATTTTCTGACTGTTACTTCTTTGTTGCTTGCTTTGTCTGAAAAAGATAAAAAAATCACTAGAATTCAACTCTTGCTTATTATGAGGAATTGCAAACTCTTCATTACCAAAGACAAATGTTAATATTAATCCGACGAAGGATTAGGTAGAGACGACAAATATATTCGAATCATCGTCAATTTCTACTGGCATTAGATAGCTGAAGTACGGTTAGCGTATCAACTATCGGATGAAATTAAAATCAAGCGGGGAGTGCGTCAGGGTTGTATTCTATTGCCATTGTTGTTCAACCTCTATTCAATAAAGCACTGAAGGAATCAACATCAACGGCACTAACACAAATAACATCAGGTACGATATTAATTATCACTAATAACGAAAAAGAACTACAAAAATTTAGGGATAAAATAACTTACTCTTGTACACAGCTTGGTTTAAGACTCAGTGCAAATAAAACAAAATAACACGTAGGCTAAAAAGTTGTTGGTTTAGCTACTTAAAACACATTTTTTTCCAAAATTCGACCTTATTTATCAACATAGTCCCCTTCAAGAGCGATACAATCAGCCCAATGCTTTTTTTTAACATTTCTATACCTTTCTTGTAGAAGAATTTGTCTCTGTCTTCAAAATAGGCCTCAGTTTCGGTGATAAGTCTACTCGGCTGACTGCCGATTTGATTCCGGTGTGTAGTAGTGGATCCATGTTTCACCTATTGTACATATCGCATGAAAATATCCTTTCTATTGCGCTTAAACAGGTCCAAACACCAATTATCAACACGTAGTTGTTTTTGGTCCACTGTGAGCAAACGCGGTACCCATTTCGAACAGAGTTTTCTCGTGCCCAAATATTATCAACACGTTTTTAAATATCTTTAGGGTGTCAGCTATCTCACGCAATTTCACTTTACGGTCGTCCAAAACAATTTTGTGGATTTTTTTTATGTTTTCTGATGTAACCACCTGATTTGAGCGTCCAGAGCGTTCAGCATCATTTACGTCTGTACGATCGCGTTTAAGTTCAGCATACCAGTAAACGATGAGTGATTTTCAGGGGTGGAGTCCTCGTAACACTTATCAAACCTTTGCTTTGCTTGAACGGTATTTTTTCTCTACAAAAAAACAGTGATTAATCAACACACGAAATTCGATTTTTTCCATTGTCTTGAAAATATCAAAAGTAGCGTCATTAAAACCACTGTAACTTGCAAACTAATCGTCGAAATGTCATGAAGTTTTGACACGTATCCTTTGAAGGTTGGTACTTCCTAAAAATCATATAGATTTTTTGGAAAGAGATCTATGTGTCAGACCAAAAACTTTTCAGCCTACGTGTTGTGTTATGTGATTATAAGCAAAGAATCTAATATTAAAGATGGTGGTAATACAGACAGTGGCACAAAGATAGAGAAAATTGATAAATGGATGTATCTCGGTAGCAATACCAACGACCATTGGGACCCAACTGTGAAAGTCGAAATTTGAATAGAGAAGGCCCGAGCCGCATTTATGAAGAACAAAAAAAATCTTAAGTAGTCCCAACGTATCATTGAAACTTCGGATGAAATTGATAGACTGCTAGGCCCGCCGCCTTCTAAGTTTTTACAAACCACGATATGGCGCTATTGAGATGTGACATTAACATTGTTGTAAATTTGGCATTTGTTAGTGTTAAAACAGTGGCAGATCCGAAATTGGTCGAGTAGTTTGTTTACAGTGAATTTTTAAACAGAACAGTTTTGTGAACAAATCGAAATTTCGTTAGATGGTTTTTTACGATTTTAGTAAAGGCCTAACTCAACAACGATGCGAATCTCTTCGTTCAACTTTTGGTAAAGAATCACCATCAGAAAAGACTGTTTACAATTGGTTTGCAGAATTTCGTCATGGTCGTGCTTCCGTTAGCGATGAATTTCGTGAAGATTCATCAAAATCGGTTGATGTTCCAAAAAACATCGATACTGTACGCAACATGATTGAAGAGGAGCGGCAAATGACTTATTGTGAGATAGAGACATCCTTAGGCATATCGAAGACTGTAGTACATTCGATTTTACATGAACATTTAGCTGTGAAAAAGATCTGTTCCCGATGGATTTCGCATAATTTGACCGAAACTCAAGAACAGGCTCGTGTCAATTGGTGTAAAGAAGTGCTCAAAAAATTCGACTGAGGACATACAAAATCCATATACAGCATCATAAGAGGAGACGAAACTTGGTACTATTTATGCAAGCCGGAAACTAAGCAGCAGTCAACTGTGTGGGTGATCCAAGAAGAACCGCATCCAACAAGAGTGGTTCGTTCGTGAAGCACTCCTAAGAACATGATCGCTTGTTTCTTTAGTTATACTGGATATGTTGCAACCATTGATTTAGAGAATCAAAAAACAGTTAATGCTGAACAATATACAACAAGTTGTTTGCCAGAAGTCATCGATGAAATCAGGAAAAACAACTGAAAATGTCGCATTATTCTTCATCATGACAATGCCAGCTCTCACACAGCACGTCAAACAATTGATTGCACAGCCCAACAAAAAAAATAAAGTTTATTACCACAAACCAAAATACATGGATCTAGTATATTTTTCGACGCTGAATGCAAATCTGTACTTAAAAAAAGATTTATCGGGCCATTTTTTTACCAAAATCATCCCTTGAAATCGGATAAAACTACGATAATAATGTAATGACTCTTAATGAAGTGTGAAAAATGGTAGATATTTTATAGTCTAGAGAAAAGAATATGCATTTAAACCACAGCAAGCTGCTTCTATTAATTAAACGAAAATCCACCTTTATAAGGAGTGAAAAGTACCAAATCCACCATACCACCACTCACACGGCCAGATAATTCTATTGCAACGACACCTGTTGAGAAAGCGAACTTGTTGGCTGAACTCTTTGCTTCACATTCTACTGTCGATTTCCAAGGAAAAACACCACCTACTATTCCCATAGTGCAGTCAAGGATGCCCGATATTGTCTTCAGACAGCGTATCATAAAACGTATTTTGATGAAGCTAGACACCAAAAAGGCTTCTGGCGCTGACGGAATACCTGCCATAGTTCTCAAGAACTGTGCAAGGGAACTAACACCAGTTTTCTGTAGACTTTTCAACCTATCCTACAGAAAGGGAATATTTCCTTCCTGCTGGAAATGTGCCACAGTTCAGCCGATACCTAAAAAAGGCAAGAAGACCTTGCCAAATAACTACCGACCAATCGCACTACTCTGAATAATATCGAAAGTCATGGAAAAGGCTATCAATCAGCATCTTCTAAAATATCTTGAAGGATTCAACATTATTAGTGATCACCAATATGGCTTTCGTAAAAATAGATCAACAGGAGATCTTCTGACTTATGTAACACATGTTTGGAACAACGCAATTGAACACTTTGGAGAATCTCGAGCGGTTGCTCTTGACATATCCAAGGCATTTGACCGTGTTTGGCACGATGGGCTGTTGGCTAAGTTACGTTCTTATGGTATGTCTGAAAAGTTCTGTTTGTGGCTCTCATATTTCCTCAGAGAGCGTTCTTTACGAGTGGCAGTCGACGGATTTCTTTCTAACACCTTCACTATCAACGCCGGTGTGCCCCAAGGTTCCATACTATCTCCTACTCTCTTCCTTATTTATATTAACGATCTGCTGGAAAAGACCGAGAATCCAATCTACAGCTTTGCAGATGACAGTACACTTATATCTTCATTCACTTTGAATGCTCGGACATCGACTACTCAGACGAATATCCGCAGACAGCAGGAAGTCATTCAACTTAACAAAGACCTGGAAGAAATTCTATCTTGGGGTGACAGTAACCAAGTGGAATTTAACGCTACAAAAACCCAGGCGGCAGTTTTTTCTAAAAAAGTTAACGTTGCAGAACCCGACATAGTTATGTCGGGGCACTCCATCCCTCTAACATCGTCACTCAATCTGTTAGGCGTTAATTTGGGAGCAAATATGTCCTGGCATGAACATGTTGCAGGCATAGCAAGGAGAGCTTCTCAAAAGTTGGGAATATTGTTTCGAACCAGAAAGCTTTACACTCCACAACAACTGTTAATTCTTTACAAAGCTCAAATTCGACCAACTATGGAATACTGCTCCCATGATTGGAGCTCCGCTCCCAAACATACACTGCACTTGTTGGATTCTATCCAGAGAAGAGCTGTTCGTCTGATTGGACATCCGGAACTGACCGACGGCCTTGATTCGCTGGAACATCGAAGAACGGTTGGCGACTTGAGCCTATTCTACAAGTACTTTCATGGAAAGTGTTCGAAGGATGTGGCCCGCTTAATTCCTCCCAGAGCGGTGCATGTTAGAAGTACACGTCGTACAATCACCTCCTCGTTTGAATAAAATCTTTGTCCCGTCAGCCATTTCTTCAAATTGGAGAACAAATAGTAGCCCGAGGGAGCCAAGTCTGGAGAATAGGGGGAATGTGAAACGAGTTGGAATCCTATTTCCATTAATTTTGCGACCACAACTGCTGAGGTGTGTGCTGGTGCGTTGTCGTGATGGAAAAGGACTTTCTTGTGGTCCAAACGCGGGCGTTTTTCTTGCAGCTCGGTTTTCAAACGGTCCAATAACGATGAATAATATTCACCTGTAATAGTTTTACCCTTTTCCAGATAGTCGATGAGGATTATCCCTTGCGAATCCCAAAAGACAGTCGCCATAACCTTTCCGGCCGAAGGAACGGTCTTCGCCTTTTTTGGTGCAGATTCCCCCTTGGTAACCCATTGTTTAGATTGTTGTTTGGTCTCAGGTGTATAGTAATGTATCCATGTTTCATCCACAGTGACGAAACGACGCTTAAAGTCCTCCGGATTCTTCTGGAACAGCTGCAAACCATCCTTGCAACACTTCACACGATTCCGTTTTTGGTCAAGCGTGAGCAATCGCGGCACCCATCTTGCGTATAGCTTTCTCATGTCCAAATGTTTATGCAAAATATTATGTACCCGTTCAGTCGAGATGCCCACAGCACTAACAATCTCACGCACCTTAACTCTTCTGTCATCCATCACCATATCATGGATTTGATCAATGATTTCTGGAGTCGTAACCTCCACAGGCCGTACAGAACGTTCAGCGTCACTTGTGCCCATATGGCCAGTCCGCCAGTCCGAAAATTTTGAAACCACTTATAAACTGTTCTAATCGAAGGTGCAGAGTCACCATAATGTTTATCAAGCTTCTCTTTCGTCTCCTGAGGCGTTTTGCCTTTCATAAAGTAATGTTTAATCACCACACGAAATTCTTTTTCGTCCATTTCTTGAAAATCACTCGACTTCCTTGATTCACACGAATGCCAAACACAAAGAAATAGACCAATATGGCTGAAACTTGGTGTGCGTTCATTCAAGAGATGCTACTAACTAAACATGACCTCGATGGTGCCATCTCTCGGACTTTGCACGGACTTTTCAAACCAGCCTCGTATCTCTAAAACTTAAATGACGCACCTGAGTTGTACAAAGGAGAAATTTTTGTAGCTCTTAGGACCAAATATCTGAATCCGGTGTGTCAACCAGACATTACTCTTAAATGGTTCAGACTCACCCCTATATGGATATAAAAACCACCCCCACCTACGGAGGTATCTGATAAGTTTTAATAACGACGAAAAAAGTTCAGGCTTTTGTAGTTTTAGGCTGGGTGAACAAATATGGAGTAAATTCGTTTGAAACACCCATACACGACTATACAGGCTGTATTTCTCCATCCTGCCTGAGACTACGAGAGCCTGTTTTTTTCTTCTTAGATCCATCAATTCCAGGGGGTAGTTCCCCCTTCCAGGGATGATTTTTCACCTTATTACGAAGATGATCTAGTTGTCTTGAATGTTGGCATGGCTTAATGAGATAAAAGTACTATCTTTTCCAAATTTCAATAACATCCATGTGCATTATTAGAGCATAGGGGTAGTTTCTACCACTCTTTAAGGGTAGTTTATAGTCGTGTATCGGTGGTTCAAGCGACTTTACTCCATATTTGTTCAACCTGCCTAAAAGTACAAAAGCCTGAAGTTTTTTCGTCGTTATTGACACTTATAAGATACCTCCGTAGATGGGAGTGGTTTTTACGTCCTATAGGAGTCTCAACCCTTTAAGAGTAATATCTGGTTGTCACACTAGATTCGGAAATTTTGTCCTAAGAGCTACAAGAATTTGTCCTGTGTACATGTTATTTACACTCACGTGCGTTATTTGAGTTTTAGAGGTACTTTTCGCCCCAAATAAGGGTTTTGATATAGCTTGCTGTGGTTTGAATGCATATTCTCTTCTCTAGACTATAAAATATCTACCATTTTTCACACTTCACTAAGAGTCATTACATTATTACTGTATTTTTAGCCCATTTCGAGGAATGATTTTGGCCAAAAAAAATGACCCGATAAATCTTTTTTTAAGTACGGATTTGAATTCAGCGTTGAAAAATATACTAGATCCATGTATTTTGGTTTGTGCTAATAAACTTTCTTTTTTTGTATGGGGCTGTGTAATCAATTGTTTGACGTGCTGTGTGAGAGCTGGCATTGTCATGATAAAGGATTATGCGTCGTTTTCAGTTGTTTTTCCTGATTTCATCGATGACTTCTGGCAAACAAATTGTTGTATATCGTTCAGCATTAACTGTTTTTCGATTCTCTAAATCAATGGTTGCAACATATCCAGTATAACCAAAGAAACAAGCCATCATTTTCTTGGAAGTGCTTCACGAACGAACCACTTTTGTTGGATTCGGTTCATCTTGGATCACCCAGAGAGTTGACTACTGCTTAGTTTCCGGCTTGCATAAATATATCCAAGTTTCGTGTCCTCTTATGATGCTGCAAAATCCATATAGATTTTGTATGTCCTCGGTCGAATTTTTGGAGCATTTCCTTACATCAATCGACACGAGCCTGTTCTTGAGTTTTGGTCAAATTATGCGAAATCCATCGGGAACAGATCTTTTTCACAGCTAAATGTTCATATAAAATCGAAGGTACTGCAGTCTTCGATATGCCTAAAGATGCCTCTATCTCACAGTAAGTCATATGCCGATCCTCTTCGATCAATTTTCATATAGTATCGATGTTTTTTGGAACATCAACCGATTTTGATCGATTTTCACGAAATTCATCGCTAACGGAAGCACGACCATGACCAAATTCTGCAAACCAATTGTAAACAGTCTTTTCTGATGGTGATTCATTACCAAAAGTTGAACGAAGCGATTCGATGCATCGTTGTTGAGTTAGGCCTTTACTAAAATCGTAAAAAAAAATCTAACAAATGTAAAATTTCGATTCGTTCACAAAACTGTTTCTTTAAACGCTCACTGCTTGCTGTGGTTTGAATGCATATTCTCTTCTCTAGACTATAAAATATCTACCATTTTTCACACTTCACTAAGAGTCATTACATTAGTATTATAGTTTTAGCCCACTTCAAGGGATGTTTTTAGGCAAAAAAAAAACAAGATAACTCCTTCTTTTAACGACGGATTCGAATTTAGCGTCGAAAAATGCACTAGATCCATGTATTTTGGTTCGTGGTAATTAACTTTATTTTTTTTGTGGAGCTGTATTATTTGACGGAGAAAAACATTGAAGTAATATCTCATTGCTCGTATTCACCTGATTTATTACCTAACGACTTCTTTTTGTTCCCGAATGTAAAACAAAATGCGCGATTTTCATCACCTGAAGACGCTGTTGAATCCTTTCAAAATCATGTCTTTGAGGAACCAACTTCAGAGTGGAAAAAATGTTTCGGGAAATGGTTGGAACACATGCAAAAGTGTATAAATTTTAAAAAACGAATATTTTGAGAAACAATAAAATGATTTGTACCAAAAATTTTTTATTCTTTCATTGTTTTTGTAAAAACTTAAAAGATAGCCCTCGTATACCAGGTGTACAAGTGTGAAATGCGGATTTCAGACAACAGATGGTGCACCAATACAGTTTGTGCTATAAAGATTTGACACTGTGCCATTTTGTTGTGTCATCAACAAGTGTCAGACGCGCACGAGTGATAAATTGGAAAAGTGTGTGCATAGTGTTGTGTTCAATATGTCGAAATTTATACCGAACAAAGAGCATTCGCGGACAGCATTAATTTTTTGTTTTCATTTGAAAAAAACTGTTGTTGAATCATACCGATTACTTCGAGAAGCTTATGATGAACATGCTCCATCGCAAGATACGTGTGAACGATGGTTTCGGCGTTTCAAAAGTGGTGACTTCGGTGTTGCAGACAAGGAACGTGGAAAAACGCCAAAAAATACGAAGATGTGGAATTGCAAACATTGTTGGACGAAGATGATTCGCAAACACAAAAACAAATAGCCGAGCAATTGGGCGTTAGTCAACAAGCTGTTTCCAATCGTCTACGAGAGATGGGAAAGATTCAGAAGACCGGTAGATGGGTGCCACATGAGTTCAACGACAGGCAAATGGAAAAGCGCAAAAACACGTGTGACATTTTGCTCGCTCGGTACAAAAGGAAGTCGTTTTTGCATCGTATAGTTACAGGGGATAAAAAGTGGATTTATTTTGAGAATCCCAAGCGCAAAGAATCATGGGTAGACCCAGGCGCACCATCCACACCGACCGCAAGACCGAATCGCTTTGGCTGATGGGACCAGAGGGGCATGGTGGGGAAACGGTTAATACTAAACGTTACCAACAACAATTGACCGATTTGAACCGTTCGCTGCTTGAAAAAAGGACAGAATACCGAAAGAGGCAACACAAAGTCATTTTTCTTCATGACAATGCTCCATCACATACGGCAAAACCAGTTCGCGACACGTTGGAAGCACTCAGCTGGGAAGTTCTACCCCATGCGGCTTACTCACCAGACTTGGCTCCTTCCGATTACCACTTGTTTGCATCGATGGGTCACGCACTTGCTGAGCAGCGCTTTGGTTCGTACGAAGATGTGAAAAAATGGCTCGATGAATGGTTCGCAGCAAAAGGGGAAGATTTTTACTGGCGTGGTATTCACAAATTGCCCGAAAGATGGGAAAAATGTATAACAAACGATGGAGCATACTTTGAATAAAGCACTTTTTATCATTCTTTCGAATTTAACAAGTTTTTTTAGAAAAAAAAATCCGCATTTCATACTTGTACACCAGGTATACCATATAAATTATTTACAGTTTATGAAGAATATTCTAGAATTTTTTCGAAATTTTTTGATTAGTACTCTTGGAGATAGAGGGGGGGAACAGCGATTTTTGGCAATTTGCGCGAGTATTACGTCGTTTTTTTTTTGAGCTGGTGTTGTAACAAGTTTTCATTTGACACTCCACTCGATGACCTTGAATTTTCTTTCATTTCCGATTTCACTCCCTAAACCTAATCCCTTAGTCAAAATGTAATTTTCAAAACTGCACGGTTGTGATTAGGACATCAATTCCTATATTTATGACAAATTTCAACTTTCTATGTCAAATAGTTTCGGAAAAAATCGGCTGGAAAGTGATTTCATAACAGTTCCGTTTTACAATTTTGGTCTGGAGCACTAATTAGTTCGGAAATTCATTCAGACAATATTTAGAAAATAAAATTTCTATCTAAAAATAAAAATGTTGGCAGGCCATATTTACAAAGTAACTATTATAAGTGAACTTAGTTAAATATTAAGTGGCTGTAAAATATTTAATAATGGGTATCGTATCGGTGCCACGTAATTCTATGTTCGGTATTTTTAAAACAACCCAATAATTAATGCTAAAATTAAAATGAGTACACGAGGAGTTAATTTTTTAAAACAAGCCCTGATTTTCCACTAAAGTAAATTAATGTTCTAAAAATATTCATCATGTTTTTTGGCCACTCCTCTATCTGAGATTACTTCTACGTACGAGGATCGTTCCAAAAGATCTCGGCCTAACAAAGAGGTTTTTTTTAATTTTTCTACGTAGTTACCTTGCAAAAAACTTAGCTCAACGATTTTCCAGCTTTTTATTGCCCTCATTATAATAACATTTATCTAACTCTACAAAATAAGCGTACGTTGTAACATTCATTTTTTCCTAGATTTTAATATCATGTTACGACACTGTTTTTCTTCCTATAATTTATATTTTATTACATTTTTATATTTATTGCAGTGATTTCAATTCTTGAGCAGTGTAGCTTAAAACAGTGTTTTAAATTTTTGAGCAGTTTAATTTAAACCGGCAGAGTGTGTAACGTGTATTGCCAACTTGACTTATTTAGTTTACATTAATTTTTCGCTCGGAAGTGAGCCATTTTAAAGACGTCACTTTGGAGAAGGGACGAAGATATTTAAGCAGCCATTTTGAAAAAAAAATTTCCAACCGAGTTTTAAATAGCTATAAAGACTTTTTTCAAAAGACGTACAAAAATTATCTCTTATCCATATTCTCTACCAGAAAAAAAATTAGCTAGGTTATATCTAATTTCTTTAGTTCTTTCAGTATTAATATCCACTCAATCCATTATCAGAAATTAAGATATACATAAGAGGCAAATAACGGTTTCTATTTAATAAATAAAATATTTATTAAAAGTAAAGAAAGTTAAGACGTTTCAAGTCTCAGCTTTAACTTCATCATTCGAAGTGACTCTTCATCCAGCCTGCCATTTTTTTAGGTCTGGAAGCTAAATCTAGCGAATACGGTGGATGTGGAAGCACTTCGAAGCAAAGGTCATGTAGTTTTGCAGAAACAATCTAAGACGTGTGTGAAGGCGGATTATCGTGTTGAAAAGCACTTTCCTTTTTGCGAATTGTTGCCTTTAATGCCTAATGATTTGCATAAAACCTACGGAAACGTAAATAAATAAAAAAAAAAACGGTCAAGTGCAAGTTGGACTTGCGTAATTAGTGTTCCGTACGTTTGCTTTTAAAATAAAAAATTTCGTTACGGAGGTATAAAATGATCGATGACTTCACAAAACACACCCCAAATGAGTTTTCAACAAAGTTTGTTTTCGATCTTTGTTGAAAACTGATGACCTTGAAATTTGTTTTTTTTTATGTACCAGATAAATTATTAAAGGTAATGCACTCGTGATAATTTTCGTTCAATCTACACCCTGTGGAGAATATTTCAAAATTTTTTCAAATTTTTTTGTCAGTACTTTTCGAAATAAGGGGGAGAGCAGCGATATTTGACAATTTTTTAAAAATAATACAAAGAAAAGTGTGCGCAAGCTTTCATTTGACACTCCACTCGACCAGGTAAAATTTTTTTTTTCACTTCCGATTTCACTCCATAAAACTCCGCCTCTGATGGGGACATCAATTCCCATTAGTGCCAAATTTAAACTTTCTATGTCAAATAGTTTCGGAGAATATCGGGTGTGACAGATGGACAGAGAGATGGACAGACACCGAAGTGATCTTATAAGTGTTCCGTACGGAACACTAAAAAGAACAGACGATATAAGGCCCTTGATATTTAACAAATCTGGTCGATTTTAAAATATTTTTTAAAATGAAATTAAAGAAGAAATTGAAGCAAAATATTAACATTTTCTCAACTCTCAAGGTAAATAATACTAATTAAAACTTAATAATAACATCAAATGACATCCTTAAATTATAACGGCGAATAAAACAAATTTGATTTTATTGTAGATTATCTAGTAAAGAAACCCATCCTATCTGTTAAATTTTATTTGAAAACAATCACGCCAAAGAACATTAGTTCAGGCTAATTCAGTTCAATCTAAAATCATCAATATTTATCACTTTTTCCCACTTTTTATCATCGGCTTAAAAAATACTTTTTTTTATATTGTTCATTGATCTCATTGTTTATTATTACTTCAACAGTGATGGTGTTAAAATTTAAACTATTTGTTCCACCTTATTTATTTATAACGTAATTTCCAAAGAGGAAGTCGCAGTACGCTCGTTTCTTTGTTTACTTTTGTCAATTCATTTCGTCAATCATGTTGACCGAAAAACTTGATGGGTATTTTTTAAAGAGCACCCATTATCAAAGTAAGTCTTACTTCAACACTTTGGTCTTCCGTAGATTATATATATATATATATATATATATATATATATATATATATATATATATATATATATATATATATATAAGTAACTACTATAATGACTAGCTCCGAGGAAGAAATGGTTGCACTGCTGCATCGAATCGAAAGGGTTAGCGCAAATGTCGACCTTACACTAAATCGAAAGAAATGTTCTTTTCTTATAGTAGATCGAGCTAAAATTTTGCCTCCTCTCAACAAAATCAACAATATACCACTGAAGATAGATATCACACACCCCAAATGAGTTTTCAGCAAAGTTTTTTTCCGATCTTTACTGAAAACTGATGACCTTGAAATTTTTATTAATAAGTTAATGCACTCGTGATAATTTTCGTTCAATCTACACCCTATGGAGAATATTCCAGAATTTTTTCAAAATTTTTTGATTCGCCATAAGGGGGGGACAGCGATTTTTCGAGACAAATTATTAAAGGTAATGCACTCGTGATAATTTTCGTTCAATCTACACCCTGTAGAAAATATTCCAGAATTTTCTCAAAATTTTTTGACCAGTACTTTTCGAGATAAGGGGGGGACAGCGACTTTCGGAATTTTTTAAAAATATTACAAAGAAAAGTGTGCGTAGGTATTATATATATTTTTGAATTCGTTGTTTTACAAGCTTTCATTTAACACCCCACTCGATGACCTGGTAAAAAAATCTTTTTGTCACTTCCAATTTCACCCCTCAAAACTAACCCTTTAAGTCAAAATTTAATTCTCAAAACTACATACCTTTGATGAGGCCATCAATTCCTATATTAGTGTCAAATTTCAACTTTGTATGCCAAACAGTTTCAGAGAAAATCGGGTGTGACAGACAGACAGACGGACAGACGCCGAAGTAATCTTATAAGTGTTCCGTAATAATCGGCCAAGTGCAAATCGGACTTGCGCAATTAGTGTTCCGTACGTTGATTGCTTTTAAGAGGTTACATACAGATTTTTATTCTCTATACTTTTAAGAATAATTCAAAAGAAAATTAAGAAAAGTCCATTCCATTACAAAGTTATTGCATTAAATATGATCTGGCGTCGAATTGGGACCGCATATTGCATAATAAAGTTTGAAATACCGTTAATTTTCTATTTTTTTTTTAAACCCTGCTACAATTTTTAAGTACTACATTGTTGTATAAGATTAATTTTTATTTTTGCAGATTGGATTATTTTTGGTGAAGTTATCCTGCAGAGAAGAAGACGCTATAATTTTCATCAGTGGTCTAGTTAAACCGATAAAAAATAATTAGTCCAGTTGCCAGGGCTTTTGAGTTCTCATTAAATGTTAACAGGCTGCATTTTAGCATACATGTAGTTTTTTGGACGTAAAATACGATAAAAAAAGTTTGCTAAAGTTCAATGTACGCTAAGCCCACAAAATCCAAAAGAAAATAAAAAATTGGGTATTATCTCGAAAAATAAATAAAAAAAGGATTATCGAAAAAAACTGGTAATATCTCGAAAAATAAAAAAGATATCGAAAAACTAATAGCTTGAAGGTTAATGGGTATTACTTGTTTCCAGAGTTAAAAAAAAGAGAGCTATTTGAAGAGAAGACTTTCAGCTTTCCGATGATACTAATAGTTTTGTTTTTATTGCTTTATAATTTGTAAAAACTGAAATGAAATTTTTGTTTGCATGATTTTAACGTGCATACAGTAAATTACAAAAATTTAATAAAATATAGTATTAAAAAAAATCCTTGTGCATATATCATTATTATACCTTAAGTTTCGATATAAAAATAATTAAAAATACCTATATTATCTGTGTTATTTAAAAATTGAATTTTAAAATATGCTGTAGTGCGTCGCACAGTGGGGAAAAACGAAAAATCGTGTTTCAAAATTGTCTAGAGCCTTCAATTTTGGTTCGATTTGGACGATTTTTTTTTAAAATTGAAGCTTATTAAATTCCGAACAAAGTTGTCGGAGCCGATTTTTCAATTAAACTTTTGTTTCAAAATGGCGGACGTTGGTTTCTGATTATATAACGACTGAGACACAGAAAACGCTTACAGTTTCAAACCAAGTTGTGCTAAAATGCGTATATGTATGTTTTTTTTTTATGTCACAGATAATATATCTAATATCACAGTTACAAGATTAATAATAATGAACCCAAAATGGCTGCCATGAACAATAAAAGTATTATAAATATGAATAAATAATTTCTTTAAGGTTGTTAATTATAAATATGTTTCAACAATTGACTTAAAATGACAAATCAAATATGGCGGATGCCAAAATTGAATCGAGCAAGAAAGTTTCTCTGTGGCATTTAGACTGTGGCATTTAGACTGTGGCAGTCAGATCATTCAAGTTATTCAAGTTAAGTTGCGGGATTTAAATTTTCATGCAGTTATTGCTAGAATATTGCTGCTGTAAATTTTAAGTATCGTAGACAATTTTCTAGCAGATACAAAAAACAGCGATACACGCAGAAAAGGACAGCTCACACAGCTAGAAAATGGCTACAATAGCTAAAACGTTTTGTTAAAATAGGGACAGCTAAATATTTTGCTGCACTAGCCACATTGTTTGCTGTTGTAGCAAAAAAGTGGCTGCTGTTGCTAAACAGTGGCTAATGCAGCAAAATATTTAACTGTCCCTATTTTAGCATTTCTCTGCGTGTATTTTGTAAGAGTAATAATAATCTTTAATAACGAGAAAACCCTTTAGTACATATACAGAACTACTGAATTATAGGAATAGACTAGAAAAATAAGAAAATAAATATGTCTAACCTTAACTTACTCTTACATAAAATGTTGTCTATATATAAGAAATGGTAACCAAGCCATTTTGAAGACGTCCGCCATTTTGAAACAAAAGTTTAATTGCAAAATCGGCTCCGACAACTTTGTTCGGAATTTAATAAGCTTCAATTTAAAAAAAAATCGTCCAAATCGAACCAAAATTGAAGGCTCTAGACAATTTTGAAACACGATTTTTCGTTTTTCCCCACTGTGCGTCGCCAGCAATTTTGCGTTTAAAGCAGTACGAAATGGTCAAAAAAAGTCGAAACTTTTTTTTTGTTACAGGCAAAAGTATACTTGTTATTAGAAAATCAACAAAAACTAAAAGAACTTTCTCTTTTTTTATTGTAATTTTGCTCTTAAAAAAGTGTACATGATAAACATATTTTTTGCTTATTATTAATCATACAACTTAAACTTAAAATAAAAAATATATATTTTAAGGTGAGAAACGAAAGATAAAAGTCAAAGCTTTCAGTATAAAATATTTATATTTCATTTAAGCATTCAGGTACAAAGAAAACAGTCACTGAAAACACAAAAAAAATTCTTAATTACTCGACGAAATTAAATGAATTACGTAATCTCTGACCGTCATATTAGATCCGCCATTTTGAATTTTTTAAATCTCTCATTGGTTTCTTAATCAGCACCCCAAGAAACCCCTTAATAGTCAATTTAAAAATATTTAGCGGTATACAGAAACGTCATTTTATTTTAAATATATATTTTTTTTAAAATTATGGTAAAACTAAAACAAATAATCTATATAATATATTTTTGTAAAATTTCCCATTCTTTCAAGTGGTGCTATTAGTTTTACAATATCTTTTTTATTTTTCGAGATATTTGCAAAAAACCGCATTTTTCCTTTTATATTTGATTTTGTAGGATTAGCGTACATTTTAGAGCAGCAAGCTTTTTTTATCGTATTCTAAGTCCAAAAAACCACTTGTATGCCAAAATAGAACCTCTTAACATTTAATGAGAGCTTTTCATCAAAATTTGCCTCTGACGACAGGATAAATGTTAATATTTAAAAAAAAATCTTATAATTTAAAGTACAGTGAAAATATATGATCGCCGTTGTTTTTTATTATTCACTTAATTATATCTTTAAAATATTTTTTTAAATAAACATTGCGGCGCGCAGGTTTATGTAACTCCTTGAAATAAAAATGTTTGTTACGGAGGTATAAAATGATCAATGTCTTCACGAAACACGCCCCAAATGAGTTTTCAACAAAGTTCTTTTCCGATTTTTACTGAAAATTGATGACCTAGAAATTTTTGTTTTTTTTTTTAAATACCAGATACATTATTAAAGGTAATGCACTCGTGACAATTTTCATTCAATCTACATCCTATGGAGAATATTCTAGATTTTTTTCAAAAATTTTTGATCAGTATTTTTCGAGACAGCGATTTTTCGGAATTTTTTAAAAACAATACAAAGAAAAGTGGACGCAAGTATTACATTATATATATTTTTAAACTTGTGTTTTTAGAAGCTTTTATTTGACACCCCACTCGATGACCTAGTAATAATTTTTTTTCACTTCTAAATTTACCCCTGAAGTCAAAATTTAACTTTCAAAACTACCCGACTCTGATGAGGCCATCGATTCCTATATTAGTGCCAAATTCCAACTTTCTATGTCAAATAGTATCGGAGAAAATCGGCTGTGACAGGCGGACAGACAGACACGGAAGTGATCTTATAAGTGTTCCGTACGGAACACTAAGAATGAAAATTATAAAATTGTTTCATTCCGTTTTCATATTGAGCTTTTGGTTAAACTTTCTTTTCTACTCCAGTAATTACAGTTTTGGCTTTGGAATCCTAGTTTTTCTTTTTGTGAAAGATTAAGCCGTAGGGTTTTTTTAAGAAAACAACTATAAATTTTCCAAAATATTTAAAGTATAAGAAATTTCCAATCGTTAAGTTGTCAGTTACGAAAAAGCGAAAATCGTACTTACCAGTGTAGACTTGTTTCAAACAGGCTCCGGCCAAATTTGGTGCAGCAGTTGTTTTTCCACAGCCATTAACTTTTTGCCATTTGCTCACATCTTCTAGGCATGTGGTCTTGTCGCAAGTATAACAATCAAGAGCAGTTGCTGAAAAGAAAAGAAGTGTCTTGTTAGAGAATATCAATTACTTTTTTTTAAAAGGCAGAAATCACAAAGAAACGGCCGCAAATGAACAAGAAAAAAGTGCATCATGTCACAAGTCAATGGTTACGATGGCAAAATTGTATGAATTGAAGTTCGAATTGCTTCCTCATCCACCGTATTCTCCAGATTAGCCCCCAGTGACTATTATCTATTCGCAGACTTCAAAAAAATGCTCGCGGGAAAGAGATCTGGCTCAAACGAAGAAGTTATCGCCGAAACTGAGGCCTATTTTGAAGGCAAAGAATGTTAGAAAAGCGTTGGACTGATTATATCGCTCTTGAAGGAGAACTGTATTGATGAATAAAGTCGAATTTTGCAAAAAAATATGCTTTAAGTGTTCTGTACGGAACACTAAAAACGACTATGAACATGTGCATAAATGTTAGATCTAATTAATTAATTAAGTTCATTTTAAATTAGCTTTATTGCGTTATACAACTATGCAACATGCAATTTTAAAAACAGAAAATTTTGCGTATATATAATCGTTTCAGGTAACGGACAGAGTATTGTGTAAATAAGGAAATTAACATTACCCTTCCTACAATTGTTCGGCATGGAAAAAACCCTGCGAAAAAAAAAAACCTAATTGTCGAATGTACTTCCAACCGGAAAATGTTCTCATTGTTTTCACACTAAATTACTTGTTTATCTAGGAAATAACAATACGTGGGTACACATATACAGTCGTGATGATAAAAATCCTGATATCAATCCTTTAAGAATACTTAGTAAAATCTGCAGAGGTTTAAGATCGAAGCGAATTGCTAGGTTTGCACATGCGCTGCTCTCATATCGATTCAAAAAATCGACATATATAATTGATTCGTTTGTCCAGTCCCAATCAGTGTCAATGATCGCCCTGCATCTTCAGGGCATACTTTCGAGATTTTCGACGTATACTTGGGGAAAATATTTCCAAATTGCCCGAATTTGCCGTGACAGCTACTTCACTGAGTACACTTTTTCACTATGAAGCTTCTGTTTAATGTATGACTACACATTCTCCATTGGGTTGGCATCGAGCACCTGTTTGGGGTCGTTAACCTCTTGAAAAGTCCACTCCTCATTTTTATCGACAAGGAACCGTTTGGCAGTAAGTACTAATGCCTTGTAAATCTGACATCGCCAAACATGGATTTTCAAAGGGTATTTCACGGTGCGCTGAACCAGTCGGTTAGGGGAAAGTGACCAGGCTTGTGGGGTGATAACATACCCCAAAATGAAGTTTAATCGGAAAAAATTATATTGGTCTAAAGTGTATTTGTTTGGAGTTGATAACAGAATTCTCTCATTGTGATGCAAATACATGTGGAGGTGCGCCCAAAAAAAAGAGATTTTTTATGCATTTTACTGGATTTTGCTACCTGTTTTAAATTATTTTTAAGAGTTCATCCTATTTTAGGCAGAGAACCTCTGCTGTACATACATATACATACATACATATATATAAAATGTAAATGAGGGTTCATCGGTAGCACACCTTTCCGAGCGTAACCCGCTTTTAGTGTTTAATAAATAAAATTATCTAAAAAATAAAGTTATAAAAATATAAGATTTATTACCAAAAATTTTTTAATCTATAGATCTATGTATATATGCAAATTCACAATTCACGATATATAAGTACTTTAATTACAATCAAAAACAAACATCAGACTCGACTTCTCTTAAATTGATAATTAAGGATTCTATTTCCACAGGGGCTCCTCTCCTTTGTAATTCCGAGGTTCGTTGTAAGGACCGCGTTTTCTTTCTTTTAGAAATCTATAAATAGTTGCTGATCCAACTCCCGTTATGTTGGCACAGGTTTCCACAATTTCACGGACTTGGCTTGTTGGCTGTTGATGCACTAGGGCATCGTGGACGTTAAGTATCACTGTTTTTTCTCGCAGGGAAAATGTAGATTTACAGACTCCGCGAAGTTTGACTGGGGCCAAACTGAAAGTTGAAGCCATCACTGTTCTGATTTGAACTAAGCATATTATAGGTTCTTGCTTTATCTTTATACTTCAGAATATTTTTATTGCATACTTAGGTACTTGGGTACCCACCTACCGATAAGTACTTTGGTTAGTTATATTCCAATAACTGCTAAAATCCCAAATAATTTTGTTGTACCTATTATCACTAAGCTTCATAACACTGTACCAGGTATACAAGCATGAAATGCGGATTTCAGACAACAGATGGTGCACCAATGCAGGTTGTGCTATAAAGATTTGACACTGCCATTTTGTTGTGTCATCAACAAGTGTCAGATGCGCAAGAGTGATAAATTCGAAAAGTGTGTGCGTAGTGTTGTGTCGTTGGGTTCAATATGTCGAAATTTATACCGAACAAAAAGAATTCGCGGACAGCATTAATTTTTTGTTTTCATTTGAAGAAAACTGCTGTTGAATCATACCGATTACTTCGAGAAGCTTATGGTGAACATGCTCCATCGCAAGATACGTGTGAACGATGGTTTCGGCGTTTCAAAAGCAGTGACTTCGATGCTGCAGACAAGGAACGTGGAAAACAGCCAAAAAAATACGAAGATGTGGAATTGCAAGCATTGTTCGACGAAGATGATTCGCAAACACAAAAACAACTCGCCGAGCAATTGGGCGTTAGTCAACAAGCTGTTTCCAATCGGCTACGAGAGATGGGAAAGTTTCAGAAGCCGGTAGATGGGTACCACATGAGTTGAACGACAGGCAAATGAAACAGCGCAAAAAACACGTGTGACATTTTGCTCGCTCGGTACAAAAGGAAGTCGTTTTTGCATCGTATAGTTACAGGGGATGAAAAGTGGATTTATTTTGAGAATCCCAAGCGCAAAAAATCATGGGTAGACCCAGGCGCACCATCCACATCGACCGCAAGACCGAATCGCTTTGGCAGAAAGACGATGCTCTGTGTTTGGTGGGACCAGAGGAGCGTGGTCTATTATGAGCTGTTAAAACCTGGGGAATACTAAACGTTACCAACAACAATTGACCGATTTGAACCGTTCGCTGCTTGAAAAAAGGCCAGAATACCGAAAGAGGCAACACAAAGTCATTTTTCTTCATGACAATGCTCCATCACATACGGCAAAACCAGTTCGCGACACGTTGGAAGCACTCAGCTGGGAAGTTCTACCCCATGCGGTTTACTCACCAGACTTGGCTCCTTCCGATTACCACTTGTTTGCATCGATGGGTCACGCACTTGTTGAGCAGCGTTTTGGTTCGTACGAAGTTGTGAAAAAATGGCTTGATGAATGGTTCGCAGCAAAAGGGGAAGATTTTTACTGGCATGGTGTTCACAAATTGCCCGAAAGATGGGAAAAATGTATAACAAGCGATGGAGCATACTTTGAATAAAGTACTTTTTAACATTCTTTCGAATTTAATATGTTTTTTTTTAGAAAAAAAAAATCCGCATTTCATACTTGTACACCTGGTAGATTTTTAGTTCTTAAGAATTGTTAATTGTACTCGTTTAGGCCTTTATCATACAAATAAAATTTTTAGTTTCATCATTTACTCATTAAAATAAACTTTAAAATGCGTTGATTTATATAGCGTATTGTAAAGTTTAGAAGCTTAAAATATTTTTTAGAAAAAGGTCGCACTGTTGTATAGAGATAGAAAATAAAGGTGATTAAAGCTAAAAATGCAAATAATTGGTAGAGAAATTTCGGACGCTTATGGTTTTTGACATTTTAACGTTTATAATCCATGTTGTGTGCTATCAACTCCAAACAAACGGACTTTAGTCTCGTTTTATATTTTCCTCTGCCCGCGTGAGTCGTTTCACTCTTTGATTTCCGCTCAGCAATGGGTTCTTGATTGTACTCCGCCACTTCAACTCGTCGGTCCATACGATATATTCAAACTTTTGTGCTATAGTTTGTAATACGTGTTAATAATAACTTTCCGTCCTTGTACTTTTCATATCAAGCCACGTTCTGGTAGATCATCTACATTTTTTAACTGAGAGTATCGTTTCATCCACTTGCTAACGAATGCCCTCGACTTGTCCATATACTTAGCACCCGCTGTAGATCTCATTTTCGGACCTTTTGGATAATTACATAGGAATGCCCTCACCGCGAGGCGTATACAGCACTCAAAAACATAAATAAGGTTAGAAATAAGTCTCTTTCCACAAAGCATTACTTGCAGGTGTATTCACCATAACCTCAAAGTTATAGCTGACACATTACTTGACCGGCTGTACAAAGACAACGAAAAACTTAAAGTTACAGTACCCGTTAAGTTCGATATTATAGAACATTAGGAAATTTTAGCAAATCATTTTTCGAATTTAAACAATACCGAAAATGAGATGTCTGAACTTCTTTTATCAAAAAGTCCTGTAAATCACTGAAAACAAATTTTATTGCACTAAAAATTTACCTAAAAAAAGTGTTTCAAGTTATTAGTACTACTGCGTACTAGTACTACCAACAACCTCTTCCGAAGAAGAGAAAAACAGTTCTACCGGAAAACTATGTACAACAAACAAACAGACAGCAGTGACTGAACCACCAAACAAACAAGAACTCACAGATTATTGGAAAAGTATCTGGTCAAAACCCAAACTACACAATAATAAGACCCTCCGGATCAAAGCCGCAGAAGACAAACATAAACATGTGACAGAACAGGAAAATTCCACATTAACTACTGTGGGACCAAATAGCATGATGAGGCACCTGGATACAAAAAATTCCGGAGGTAAAATAGCCCCCCGTTTGGATCTCCGAGTGGGGGCTGGTTCAAGGGCGTCGACATGCAGAGATCATAATTTTAAAATAGATTTTTGCAACATACGAGGATTAAACTCGAACATAAATCCCGTGCACCAACACCTGCAATCAAATAAACCTCATGTACTCGCTCTCTGTGAAACCAAGTTCAGTTCATCGACCAGCACAGTCAACTATCTTTATCCTGAGTACGACTTCTATTTCCGATTTAGGCGTAACTTTGGAATCTGTCTTTTTGTCAGAAGCGATCTCTCTTGCCAACGAGAAGAGGCTCTGGAGCCCCTAAACTTTGATGTTATATGGTTAAAAATAACGACTCAACAAATCACAAGGTTCATCTGTATCCTCTATCGACCACCAAGTGATACTAACTTTCGAACACTTTTCGCTTCTCTTGCAGACACCATCGATCATTTACAAATTAACTATCCAAGTGCCGAAATTGCCATCCCGGGCGATTTTAATGTCCACAATATCAACTGACTTAAATATTCAAATACTACCGACGAACAAGGTCGTGAAGCTGAATCATTCACAATCAGTTGTAGATTAGCTCATCTTATTGACGAACCAACACAGATTCCTGATCGAGACGGGGGATTCGCCAGTCTTCTTGATCTGTTTTTAATCACCAATCCGGAGATTTACACGGTCACCGTAAATCTGCCGTTAGGTTCTTCCGACCATAAATTACTTTCGACATCGAGTATCCTACCAATCAGTGACAGAGAGGCGCCTAAGCCGCGCAAGATTTGGCACTACAAACCTGCTAAATGGAAAGATCTCATGGAATATTTTCCGACTTTCCTTTGGATAGACGTTTGTTTTCGATCTGACAACCCGTCTGACTGAGCCAGGGAGGTCTCCGATGTTATTTTGGCTGATATGGAAGCTTACATCCCATTTTCGAAGAAATGCCCCTCCAACGGCAAGCCTTGGTTTAACCGAAAATACAAAGAAGCTGTTGCTTTTAAATATCTTGCCTACCGACAATGGCGTGAGAATCCTAACACCATAAATCGTAACACCTTTGTTTGTGCCCGAGACAGATACAAAGGAATTATCAACAAAACCAAGAAGGCACACAATCAACGAATTAGAAACAAACTTCTTGCTTGTCCCGACAATTCCACGTTCTTTTGGGCAGTCGCTAGGCAGTTAGTCAAAATTTCACCAAATCCCCCATACCACCACTCATATGGACAGATAATTCCATTGCAACGACACCTGTTGAGAAAGCGAACTTGTTGACTGAATTCTTTGCTTCACATTCTACTGTCGATTTCCAAGGAAAAACACCACCTACTATTCCCATATTGCAGTCAAGGATGTCCGATGTTGTTTTCAAACAACGTATCATAAAGCGTAATTTAATGAAGCTAGACACCAAAAAGGCTTCTGGCGCTGATGGAATACCTGCCATAGTTCTCAAAAACTGTGCGGGAGAGCTAACACCAGTTTTCTGTAGACTTTTCAACCTATCCTACAGAAAGGGAATATTTCCTTCCTGCTGAAAATGCGCCACAGTTCAGCCGATACCTAAAAAAAAGCAAGAAGACCCTGCCAAATAACCACCGACCAGTCACACTGCTTTCAATAATATCGAAAGTCATGAAAAAGGTTATCAATCAGCATCTTCTAAAATATCTTGAACGATTCAACACTATTAGCGTTCACCAATATGGCTTTCGTAAACATAGATCAACAGGAGATCTTCTGACTTATGTAACACATGTTTGGAACAACACAATTGAACACTTTGGAGAATCTCGAGCGGTTGCTCTTGACATATCCAAGGCATTCGACCGTGTTTGGCACGATAGACTGTTGGCTAAGCTACGCTCTTGTGGTATGTCTGAAAAGTTCTGTTTGTGGTTCCGATGTTTCCTCAGAGAGCGTTCTTTACAAGAGGCGGTAGACGGGTTTCTTTCTAACACCTTCACTATCAACGCCGGTGTGCCCCAAGGCTGTCTCCTACTCTCTTTCTCATTTATATTAACGATCTGCTAGAAAATACCAGGAATCCAATCTACAGTTTTGCAGATGACAGTACGCTTATCTCTTCATTCACTTTGAACGCTCTGACATCGGCTACTCAGGCGAATATCCGCAGACAGCAGGAGGTCGTTCAACTTAGCAAAGATCTGGAAAAAATTCTATCTTGAGGTGACAGTAACGAAGTGGAGTTTAACGCTACAAAAACCCAGACGGCAATTTTTTCTAAAAAAGTTAACGTTGCTGAACCCGACATAGTTATGTCGGGGCACTCCATTCCCCTAGCATCGTCACTAAATTTGTTGGGCGTTAATTTGAGAGCAAATATGTCCTGGCATGAACATGTTGCAGGCATAGCAAGGAGAGCTTCTCAAAAGTTGGGAATACTATTTCGAACCAGAAAGCTTTACACTCCACAACAACTGTTAACTCTTTACAAAGCTCAAATTCGACCAACTATGGAATACTGCTCCCATGTTTGGGGCTCCGCTACCAAACATACACTGCATTTGTTGGATTCTGTTCAGAGAATAGCTGTTCGTCTGTTTGCAGACCCGGAACTGACCGGCGGCCTTGATTCGCTGGAACATCGACTTGAGTCTGTTCTACAAGTATTTTCATGGAAAGTGTTCGAAGGATGTAACCCGCTTAATTCCTCCCAGAGCGATGCATGTTAGAAATACACGTCGTGCTAATACTTTACATCCGTATGAGGTTCAGCTTGTTATTCCGATTCCCATCGAGTACAATTTACAGCGATTTAAGAACGTGAATTACTTTTTCCGCACACATGCTGCTCCTGGAGCGCTTTAGGGGCTTCCCTGCAGCACGTGTGCTAGACCCATAAAAAAAAATTAGTAGCTTTAAAAAATATTTTTCTAAGTTCTCTGGTTCTAAAATTACCCTTTCTCAGCATTTTTCGTCGTTTATCATCGTACGTCGTCGTGTTCAACCAATATTTGACATCACAACTTTTTAATAAAGTACAATTAATTGATTTAATATTCGGAAATAAAAGTCATCTACCCATTTGTATTAAACTGTTGTAACTTTAAAGAATGATATCATCGCCGTTAAATTAAATATTAACTTAAATGTGTCCTTGTTTTGATAATTTGCTATGCATTAAGAATATAAAGTTAATTTTTGTTTTCTTTTTCTTCTAGGCGGGTTTTTAAAAAACTGGAAATTTAAGTGTTTTATCACAAACAGGCTATTGTACTCTTATATATAATAAAATTTTGACGCTGTTACAAACTAACCTTTGATTTACACGTATTGTTGATGAAATTAAGCATATTATTTCGATTTTTGAACAATTACAATCGGCCAAGTAAAAACGTGTCGCTGATAATTTTTTGTCGGCAAAAGAAATTCCGTTTTTGAAGTTATTGCTGCCATCCTCGCAAACCATGCTTTGTGGAAATAAATTCACTTTTAACCTTATACAGGGTGGCCCAAAATTACCGAAAGGATTTGAATTCCTTATAACTTTTTTATTATAATTTTGTTTTTTATTTCTTTTCAGTATTTTGTAAAGAAGACTTGGGGAATTTAAAATGGAACAGTACACAATTGAACAACGTGCCCAAATCGTTGAACTTTATTTCTCAAATCAACGGTCCATTGTTTTGACTCAGCGTGCATATCGTCGTTATTTTAATGTGCGGGTTGGACCCTCAGAGTCAACAATAAACCGTCTGGTTGCAAATTTTCGACAAGGGGCAGTAAGGAACCTTCCAGGTGCCAGCAGACGACGAACGGTGCACACGGATGACAATATTGAACGGGTACAGGAGAGTATTCGGGAAGATGGAGAAACATCAACCAGGAGACGTTCGACACAACTTGACCTCTCACGAGGGTCGCTGCAGAGAATTTTGCATACAATAAGAATGTTTCCATACAAAATTCAGCTTGTCCAAGAATTGAAACCGACAGATTACCAGCAACGACTTGATTACGCAATTTATTTCCGGCAAAAAGCAGAAGAAAATCATGATTTTATTCATAATTTAATTATGAGCGACGAAGCCCATTTCCAATTAAATGGGTTCGTTAATAGGCAAAACTGCAGGATATGGGCTACGGAAAATCCAAGAGTAGTTCAACAGCGACAATTACACCCACTTAAGTGTACTGTTTGGTGCGGTGTTTCGTCGGAAAGGATAATTGGCCCATATTTTTTTGAAAATGAACACGGTGTCGCCGTTTCCATCACTGGTGTTCGATATCGGACAATGTTGGAAAATTTTTTAAGGCCAGCCGTGGAAAACCATCCGCAAGTATGGTTCCAACAGGATGGAGCCACAGCGCACACTGCGAGGGACACAATGGCTCTTTTACGCGACATCTTTGGTGAACGAATTATTTCGCGTACAAGCGATTTTAAGTGGCCTTCGCGTTCATCGGATTTAACCGCTCCAGACTTTTTACTTTGGGGTTATTTGAAAGGAAAAGTCTATACTAATAAGCCTAGAACCATCCAGCAATTAAAAAACAATATACGCGACGAAATCAACAACATAACACCTGAAGTTTTGCGAAAGGTTATGGAAAATGTTTTGGAAAGAGCACGAATATGCGAAGCAGAAAATGGCCACCATTGCGAGATATAATTTTTCATAATTAAATTAAAAATATTCTCCATTAATATACTGTAATTAAAAAAATAATAATAATAATTATGTCTTAAATAAAAAGTTATAATGAACTCAAACCCCTTCGGTAATTTTGAGCCACCCTGTATATACGTGTTCCTATGTTATCGTCCAAAAGGTCAGATAATGACGCCTATAGCGGGCACTACGTATATCCGCAAGCCGAGGGTATTGTTTAGCAAGCAGGTGAAACGTTACCCATTTAAAAAATGTTGATAATCATCTAGAACGAGGTTAGAGAAGAAAAGTGTCGGACAATGACGAAAAAATAATTATTGACATATTTTCACGAGGACCTCAATTAACTTTGCGCCAAGGAGACGCAAAAATTAAAGTTGAAAAGTTTTGATATATCAAGGCTTTACATTTATCTCCGGGCTAATAATTTGAAGTGGGGGATTACAATCAAGAAACCAGTACTGAAGCAAAGAGAGAAACTCGCGTGTGCAGATAAAAACATAGATCGAGACAAGAGCAATGTAATTTTTTTCCGATGAACCTTCATTTGGGGTTATGTTGTGTCAATTTTTACTAGCCGATTGGTTCAGCGCACCGTGAAACACCCTGCGAAGATCCATGTTTGGGAATATTTTTCGGAAAAAGGTTTTGGGAGACTCTTCATCTTTACCTACAATTTGAACACTAAAAAAATGCTCCAGATTTACAAGAATGCATTACTACCGACTGCCAAACGGTGGTTTGTTGATCAAAATGAGGAGTGGATAACAATCCCAAACATTAGAGTAAAACGTGTAGCCAGTGAAAAAGGGAATCCGGTATCGTCAGACTAGATTGGCTATCCCAATTGCCCGATGCAAATCCAATCGAGAACATATCGTCATATATCAAGCAGAAGCTTCGTAGTAAAAAGGTACAGACAGTGAAGCAGTTGCCACGGTAAATTCGGGCAATTTGGAAACCTTGGCGGCAAAAACACAAGAAAAATTTCGTGGAAAGTACACTACCGTCAGAAAATATTTGCCCACCTAGAAATTTCAATGTAACTGCCAAAATTTAATACCTAATTAAACCCTTTTATTATATTAGGTAAATTTAATTGTTCTTAACAAGTGTCCATCATAAAATTGTTTAGAGAAGCCTTTTTGGTGAAATCACAAATTAAAAATCAATTAGAACAAATTTTCAAGTTTTGCATGATAATCGTTTTGAGGCGATTTCTGAGAATTCCAGTTGAACTAAGAACTCATTTCAAGTTTCTAGGGATTATGGAAATTCCTAGTGACATTTTATGATAATAACTATGCTATAAATACCATTTCCCTTTTGGAAATTCACCATTCGCAAACAGTACTTTGTCATTGATTGATGGAATTCTCAGCCAAAAACGTTCAGGAAAGCCTCGAAAAACGATTCCCGCTGAAGACAGAGCTATAACAATGTCCAGCAGACGTAATCGCCGCCTAACCGCACCAGAAATCACGGCTCAAGTAAACGTAGAGCGGCCCGTCCCCATTTATTTTTCAGCATGACAATGACCTTAAAGATTCTGCTAAACAAATTAGAGAACTTTTGGACCAATGGAAATCCGATGACATCCTGGAAGTGATAACTTGGCCTCCACAATCACCCGATTTGAACCCCATCGAATTGCTGTGGAACGATTTGGATAGGTGTATTCGAAAACTCAATCTAACATCAGAAAATCACTTGTAGGAACTTTTACAAGCAGAATGGGTTAAAATAACCGAAGAAACTCTGAAGAAACTACTGGACAGAATGCCGAAACTCTGTAAAGCGGTAATTAAAAACAAAGGAGGTCACATATATGAGAAAAATCCTGAAAAATATTGAATATTTTTCTGATTTTATAGACTGTAAATAATGTGAAAATAAATAATAATTCATTAAAATTATAAAAATATATTATCTGGGCTTTTGTTGTCTTGGGACTGAAATAACTAGGTGGGCAAATACTTTCTGACGGTAGTGTATACCCCGAAGATCGTCGACGCTGATGGGGCTGAAGGAACTACTAAAACATTGGTATTTCAATGGAAATCCTTCATTGTTGAATGATGTGAACAACTTTTAAATAAATACATTTATTAATGAATAATTCGTGTCACCTTCTTACTGGACCGACTGCATGAACGTAAAAATTTAATTGTGTCTTGCTTCGGAAAATTATTATTTTCCGAATTATTTTTGCTTGGAAAATAGTTTTTACAATACTATTGACGAATATATAATTTTCTCTACGACTTCAGTAGACAACAGAAAGCCATATTTAGTATATGTCATGGAAATTTTGACACATACTCGTTCTTTATTTATGAAATGTTACAATGCAAATTTTGTGTCATATACTTAGGGCAGATTAATCTGCAGAGACTAAAGAGGCTTATATGTATGAAAAATTTATGGGTACTATAAGTTAGATAATTACATAAAAATCCATTTCTCATGCTATTTGTTGCGGCATAGTGACTAAAGTCTGGTTCATAATATGGGAAAAGTGGTTAATATCCCAAAATTCGTCAAACTGTTTTCGAATTAGAAATATTTATTAAAAATGCTAAAAATTTTGTTCCTAAGTACGTAGGCTAAAAAATTTTTGGTCTGACACACAGATGTTGCAATTTTCAAAAAATCCATATGATTTTTAGGAAGTATCAACCTTCAAACGATACGTGTCAAAATTTCATGACATTTCGACAGTTAGTTTACATGGTACAGTGGTTTTAGTGACGCTACTTTTGATATTTTCAAAACAATGGAAAAAATCGAATTTCGTGTGTTGGTTAAACACTGTTTTTTGATAGAAAAAAAATACCGTTCAAGCAAAGCAATGGCTTGGTAAGTCTTACGGGGACTCTACTCCTGGAAAATCACTCATCAATGAGGTTGTTACACCGGAAAACATCAAGAAAATCCACAAAATTGTTTTGGATGACCTTAAAGTGAAATTGCGTGAAATAGCTGACATCTTAAGATCTCAAAAGAACGTGTTGGTGATATTTTGTTTGAACATTTGGGCATGAGAAAGTTCTGTTCGAAATGGGTACCGCGTTTGCTCACAGTAGACCAAAAATAACAACGTGTTGATGATTCCGAGCGCGGTTTGGACCTGTTTAAGCACAATAAAAAGGATTTTTACATGCGATGTGTGACAATGGATGAAACATGGATCTACCACTACACACCGAAATCAAATTAGCAGTCAGCTTAGTGGACACCAGCCGGAGAAAGCCGCAGGAAGCGACCAAAGGCACATCAGTCGGCTGGGAATGTTATAGCCTCTATATTTTGGGATGCGTATGGAATAATTTTCATCGACTATGCTTAGAAGGGAAAAACCATCAATAGCGAATATTATAAAAAGTTATTGGTGCATTTGAAAGTAGAAATTGTTAGAAAAGCGTTGGATTGATTGTATCGCTCTTGATGGAGACTATATTGATGAATAAAGTCGGATTTTGCAAAAAAAAGTATTTTAAGTAGCTAAACCAAAAATTTTTCAATCTACGGGTTAGGTAGATCTTATTAAGCATGGAGATAAGCCGAGGAAGATGAACATGTCACAACAGACACAAGTGTGAATAGCAAAAGCTTTTTTTAGATAGAAAGAATAATTATAAGAGTTTTTTTAGGAGATCACTTGAAGAATGCAACCAGAGAAAATATTTTTCACGGATAAAATATACGAGCTGGGCAAGAAATATTAAAATCGCTACCAAAAAGGTGTGAAGGTGGAAAAAGTGATTTTAAATCGCTCGATGGGTAACAAAATCATGGGTAGTTAATTCTACACGGATGAGGTTCTATATAAAAGAGTTCTTCAAAGTATGGCAAGCTGAACCTCATACCAATGAGCTATGTTTGCGCAACGTATATTATTAGCATACGCCACTCTGGAGGAAATCAGACGGCCTATATTAACCTTATAACACTTCTGCAAAAAGTATTTATGAAAGAGACTCATGTGAGCAACATTTCTTTGATACTGTAAAGAGTAGAAGTTTCTGGTCTATGGTTATATAGCGTTGAATACGACTTAAAAAAAAATGGCCGAGTGCAAGTCAGACTTGAGCAATTAGTGTTTCGTACGGTGATTTAAAATAAAAATTTTTGTTATCAGTGACTTCATCAAATACATCCCAAATGAGTTTTCGTAAATCAATATCTAGAATTCGATACAAACTTGTTTGTGATGGCTAAAAAAACTTTCTACAACGTGAACTTCCATATCATTAGGAAAAATGCAAAAATATTGTCTATAAAAGTACTATCTCTAATAGAATTAGTATCAAATAGGTGGATAGACTATTATTAACATATTCCAAAATTTTTTTTATATACCAGAGAAATTACACAGGTATACAAAAAAAAAATCTCTGTCTTTTAAGTGAGATACGTATTTTTTTTTATACTAAATCCAAAAAAATCATAAAAAAGACACATAAAGTTGACAGAAAACTATTAAATTGAAAAAATACATTGTAATAAATAATGTAAAACTGTATATTCATTAAAATTATGTTTAACATGCATACACACGCATACACCACCTCTAACTAAGCTACGTAGCAAAATTTTGTTTAAAATAAATATGCGCAAACGCTAAATTAAAAAAAAATCGTTTTTAATTTTTAATAATATTGAACATTGCATTTATTTACTTAAAAAAGCATTTTACCAACCACATAGCATCCTTGTAAGTGTTAGAAGTGAGTTTTTTGTTAAAACTGAACATAAAACTTTATTTTTTGATGTCAAGTCAAGATTAAGAACTTCAAATAACACTGGAAATAATACTTTTTTTTTCAATATTAATAAAAAATTTTTTAATTTAGCACTTGCGCATATTTATTTTAAACAGCATTTGGCTACGTAGATGGTGTATGCGTGTTTTCTGTTAAACATGAATACTAAAACATTTAAAGATGTCCGAAATAATAGTTTTATTCCATAATTTTAACAATTATACAGTTTTACATTTGCATTACATTACATTAAAATATATTTTTATCAAACATAATTCGACGACTTCTAGTCCCGATTTAGGCGTAACTTTGGAATCTGTCTTTATGTCAGAAGCGACCTCTTTTGCCAACGAGAAGAGGCTCTGGAGCCCCCAAACTTTGATATTATGTGGTTAAAAATAACGACTCAACCAACCACAAGGTTCATCTGTATCCTATACCGACCACCAAGTGATACTAACTTTAGAACACTTTTCGCTTCTCTTGTAGATACCATCGACCATTTACAAATTAACTATCCAAATGCCGAAATTGTGATCCTGGGCGACTTTAATGTCCACAACATCAACTGGCTTAAATACTCAAATACTACCGACGAACAAGGTCGTGAAGCCGAATCATTTTCAATCAATTGTGGCTTAACACAGCTTATTGACAAACCAACACGGATCCCTGATCGAGACGAAGAGTTCGCCAGTCTTCTTGATCTGCTTTTAACCACCAATCCGGAGATTTACACGGTCAGCGTAAATCCGCCGTTAGTTTCTTCCGACCATAAACTACTTTCGACATCGAGTATTCTACCAATCAGTAACAGAGAGACGTCTAAACCGCGCAAGATTTGGCACTACAAGTCTGCTAAATGGGAAGATCTCATGGAATATTTTCTGGAAACTTTAAGTATGTTCTCTGAAAAAAACCTCACGGTGGATGTCCTTTTTATGATTTTTTTTTTGATTCAGCATAAAAGATACTTAAGAAAACACATGTTTCACTTAAAAGACAGAGAATTTTTTTGTATATCTGTGTTATCAGAGGTAATGATGCACTCGTGATAATTTTCATTCAATCTACACCTTATGAAGAATATTTCAGAATTTTTTCGAAATTTTTTGACTAGTTCTCGTGGAGATATGGTCGAGGGACGAAGATTTTTGGTAATTTTTTTTTAAATAATATAAAGAAAAGTTTCCGCGTTACGCGAGTATTACATCATATATATTTTTGAACTCGTGTTTTCACAGGCTTTCATTTGACACTCCACTATCACTTTGCGGTGGAGACTATCTCATTTGGACGTCGGGAATGTGTTTTTTTTTTTATTTTTTTACCTCCCCACCTAGTACGGATTTTACCCTTTTTTATATCCTGAGGATATTGGCAGGGCTATCATAATTCCCGTCAACGTTGTCCAAGTGTCCAAGTCCAAACATTTTTGTATTTCACGCCACTTTTTAGGCATTGTGGTAGTACTGCCAAGGAAGTTATTGCATTTCGGTAAACAACTACTACCTATGTACATGGCCAGGCCACATATACTTAAATATGTGGGTGGCGGGATTGAATCCGAGACCTTCTGCACCGCAAGCAACTACTACGCCACAGAGCCACGGGCCGCCACACACGTGGTGCATCATAAATGTTTGTACGATATTTAAGTTCACTAAACCATCGATATTTAGTAGCCTCCGATGAAGCAGATGTGGGATAACACTTCTGAAGCCATTCTTGGATTCTGGCTGTATTTTTTTCCATCAAAAAGCCATGTTTAATTAACGAACTTCTTTTTGTTCAATAGTTTTGCAAATATTAAAAGTAGCGTCCCTCAAACAGCTGTAACAAACAAACTAATAGACAATATGTCATGAAAATTTTACACAAGTCTTCTGACAGTTGACACTAACTGAAAATCATATGCTTTTTTTTGTTTGTGTTGCCATCTCTTGGAAAGTCACGGGACTTTTCCCCCCAGGTTAGTAATATCCGTGAATGTTGTCCAAGTGGTAATAAATATAAGGTTCTTTAATGTTATCGTTTAGTAATATATCAGTATTTATGTTTTTTTAATAACATATTTGTTCTCTAAGGAAATCCCTTAACGTTTATGAAGGCAACGTTTGTCAAACGTGCCACAATTCTGTTGAAGTAGATGCAATTTGTATTCGTTTCAGTGGCCCCATGACTGTTTACTACCATAAAAAATATAATATAGCATTTCACTTCAATTAACAGTTAATTAATTTATATTTCTAAATAGAACAGAGTAATTACCATAATTTATAGGGAAAAACGACCCGTGAACGTTATTTTCTAATAAGTTCAAGCCAACTTGATAATTGATAGAAACTATCGCGTTTCAGGAAAATGTAAAAGGAAATAAATTAGTAAGTAATCTGAGTACTAACGAAAAGAAAATTATGATGGATTTATGGGCAAAATGTTTGTTAAAGGTCAGGCCCGTAATCAGGGAAATATCAGGGTAGTTGTTTGTCCTAGAAAATCTACTGTTTATCCTTAAGTGCAATTTTAAGAAATAGCTATTAAAATTGTACTTGCAAAAGTTAGCAAATTGGAAAGATGGGAGGGAGTAAGTATGTTAGTATAATACAGTCCTAGTTAGGAATTCATTACAGATACAAAACCAGAAAATCAAGTAGAGAGAGAAAATTGAAAGTATAAAGCAAAGTGACTATGGTGCTGTAATCGAGTTCCTCAAAAACAAGGAAAGATGCCTCAAATTACTACAATGGTAGCTATTTATGGGAACAATTGTCCTAGCAAAATTAAGTTACATATATAACATGACCTATTTAAGTAGAATGCAGAGTTAATAGTATTTCCATGATTTTGAATATTATTGAGAGTAATACGACTGGTCGGTAGTTTATAGCAAGATCTTTTTCGTTTTCTTGGCTATCGGCTGCTCAAGTGCAGTTTCAGCAGGAAGAAAATATTCCTTTTCTGTAGGACAAGTTAAAAGTCCACTACTCAGTATATATCACCATTACACTAAACACTTTATTTTTGCACTTGACGTGCGTTTCGCTAACCATGTTAGCTTTATTAAGAGCGTTATTATTATGATGATTAGAAGCAACTGCTTGTTTGCATTTTCGATCGAACCCAAGCTTACCGTTAGTAGGGCATTTCTTTTAAAAAGGGACGTAAACTTCCATGCTTTCCAAAATGATATCGAAAACCTCTTTAGTGCCGAACATATTTCATAAGTTATTCTTATTTAGCATATGCGATCAGAATGTGGAAAAAATAAATCAGATCAACGAATGCGGTAAGGATAAGAAGACTACGTTCATATAACGCCACCAAGAAAACTAGAAAATGGCACCGGTCGTTTTGTAATGCCAACTGCTTTGGCTATCGTAGAGTGTTGTCGTTTACAACATTGCGGGAATGTTGGATCTTGGTCTGTAGTCGGTCATCGTTGAATCTTCAACGATGACCTTCTACGATCAAAAATTGCTGCTGCTTGAAATCACCAGAAGACAAAATTCGTTTACAAATAAAAGTTGACTATAAAATTATCTATTCATGTGGTGTAGTGTATGTAGGAGAAAGTGAATATCAATATTAACTATAATTAGGAAACATACAAAATGTATCAAAAACAAATTAATATTGTACAGATCATACTACTAATATAAGAAACAAACAAATTTCTAGGAATGAAATTCCTGTAAACGAAAGTTTAGAAAATCAATAAAAATTTCCAAACACCCTAAAAACGTTAAAAGAGATTTGGGTTATGGTCTGCATCACTATTAGTCTAGTTCTATCCAATGCTGGATGTCGGTTTTCCTTCTAAATTTCCATATCAATCCATTTGCATATCATCCCGCCATCTTGTTTTAGAACGTCCTCTTTTTTCTGTTCTGGTGGTCTCCATTCTAATGTTCGCTTGGTCCATCGATCATCGGTCGTGTGTGCTACATGTCTAGCCCATCGCTACTTTCTTTCTGCTACGTGCTCTATAATATTCTTTAATTTCGTTTGTTCACGTATCCACTTGTTTCTTTTTCTATCTTTAAGTTTTATCCCGATAATTAGTCTTTCGTGTGCTCTCTGGGTCCGAGCTAGTTTTTATAAATCGGCTTTATTCAGTGTCTAAGTTTCAGCGCCATATGTAATTACGGGTAGGATGCACTGGTCGCAAACTTTGGCCTTTAACTTATTTAGGATGGCTTTATCTCTGAATATATAACTTAATTTCCCAAATGTGCAACATCCAAGCCTGATTCTTATTGAAATTTCATCCGAGACACTGTCTCTCGTTGTAATAATTTTTTGCCCCAAATATACATAATTCTTAGCAATCTCGAGAGCTATTCCTTCCAAACTTATAACTATGTTGCTATTAGTGTTGGTTAATATTTTGTCTTACTTTTATTCATCTTGATGACTACAATATCGTCTGCGAACCTTAATCTATCTTTAGGCCCTTCTTTGTCCAATCTAATTGGCGAATTACGTCTTCTAAAGCCATAGTAAATACCTTAGGAGAGATTGAATCTCCCTGTCTTACACCTCTTCCTATACGTATTTGTTCTATACTAGGTTTTATGTACATCTTTGCATTTTTGTATATATCTTTATTTAGGGTAGTGTATCTAGAATCGATTCTACAATTGTTCAAGTCGTTGATGATTGCCCACATTTCGACAGAGTCAAAAGTCCTCTCATGGTCTATGAAGGCTATGTAGAGTTCGAAATTGTATTCATTGCTCTTGCATTGGTCTACATCACAAGTGGAAAACGATGAGTCACGATTCGGTGAACCCTGATCAGGTATAATTGGCTTCTACCAGCTCATTCAGTGTTTTAATTCCGAAGAATAAAGATTCCGGAAGATGGAGGGTTATTTTGAACTGACGCGGTCTAATCCGGCAATCAGCTAGGTATTGTGTGTGTATTTTTATGTAGTAGTTAATGCAGAAATACAATAACGCCCATGGGAGTACTACTGCGTTGTTTTACAAGTGCCGTGAAATATAAATGTATATTTCAGTACATGGGTATTATGACATCGGCAATATACCTCTTTAAGATAGAGTAAAAAAAAGGGAAAAATCCCTATAGAGGAGGGAAGGTAGACAATAAAAAAGGAACCACGATTTTTTTATCTACTTAAGACCGTGAAAGCTTCCATTTTAAGAGAGACAGATAGATGGACGGAAATTAGAAAACTGCCCTCGAGACTCTGGAACGTGAACAAAAGAAGAAATTGCAGATGACGATTTGTGTAAAATCTGCAATACATATGGCTTTTCTTGGAAAGGGAAGTCATAAAATGAAAAAGAAAATATTTTTTGTTAATTTTTGAAATAGCCTAATAAGTAAATATTACAATTATTCCAGTGAACAACATCTAAAAATAATAAAAACAGTCCATTATACTTTAAAGTAAAATGATGGTCCTTAGCAATGAAAATTTTTAGGAACAGAGCTATTCTTGAGTTTCTATTCCTATCTCCGCTACTGACATTATTAAGACCGTAAAAAACTACTTCGTATGTTTACATGCACTATCTTTGTCCCAAATCATTAGAACGATTTTCCATAAAGAAATATCCTTGCCAAGGTTTTTCTTCCCCTCTTCACCCCAGATAGACTTTTCGACGCCAACTTTCGGTCGTAAACATTTTCACATATCGATTTTTGTATAAAAGTCCTGTAAAATGAGTTATGATGTTTTTATCCGGAATATTTTTTTGGCTATTTCCAGAAATAAAAATGAGGTTATAATGATTGTATGATATAAACTTTTATTTTTGTAATTTTCGTTTTTTGTGTCATAAACGTGAGAAGTTAGGAATTGATTGTTCAGTTATTCGTGCGTACATTAAAAAATTTCCTGGTATAAATTTCATCAAAAATCTTTGACAGGAAATGTAAATACACAAGTTGCCAGAGCTCCGAATATTTGAATATGTAATAGAATATAATATTATAAGAAAGAAAAAAAAACTAGTAAACATATGGTAAAAATGTACCGTGTTGCCAAATATGACCTTGAAGTGTTTTAATCGTTTAAAAGTATACTTAATTTTGTTCTCACCACACTACTTGAAAATTACTCTGCAGCTTTTGATAAAATGTACAGTCTGTCAAATAAGAACGTAATCGTTCGCATTCTTGAAAAAATGTGTTTCGAGAACATTTTTTGGCCATCAATGCATTCTTTGGTGTGCTAACGACGTCTCAATTATCTTAGTAAGTTGCCTAACCTTTTCGCTCCGGGAATTTTTCCTTTAAAATTGACCTCGCATTTTAGCTGAATTTCATGACTTAAATGAATGAACTTCTTATGACAAGTCGCCACTCGGAGTGCTGGTCCATATATGGACCACTCCCGGAGAGAAAGTTAAGGCTAATGTAAAAAATTATAAGTGAAGGTTTAAGAGGGCTTTTCAATGTTTTTTGATGTGCTGATTACAATAAAAATAGTGAAAAAAATGTCAGATTCATATTTGACCTTGAACTTTGAAGGTCAAATAATGAAAATACGTATTTGAGCTTGAAAATTGGTATACCTATGTTTTATGAACCGCTAAATACGATAAAAATAGTAAAAAAAGTTCTAGTCACCTCTTTGACCTTGAACTTTCAAGGTTAAAGCATGAAATTGGGTATTAGCGCTTGAAAAATGGCATTTCACAGTCTTTCTGTTAGTAAGAAGGCATTCTAGACAGTCCGTAGTGCAGAAGTTTGGATTGAACGCGTTCTACCGCCCAATGGGACTTCACAGTCCCTCAGTCAGTGAAAGTGCATGTAAGTTCCTTCACTAGCTCCATACACTTTGGAATTTTATAATTCTACAAAAGGCTTTCGCTCTTTGCGTTACCCAGAATCAACGACGTGGACGTTGCGAAAATATGATTCCTTTGGGGTGCTTGTTTATTGTGAGTCCCCTTGCCTCTCACTCGGGGTGCTTGTTTATTGTGAGTCCCCTTGCCTCTCACTCGGGGTGCTTGTTTATTGTGAGTCCCCTTGCCTCTCACGTCACACCATTAGACATTATGTTAGTGTCTGTTGTGTGTGGTACTCTTCAAAGCATGGAGTAACGCACAGAGGAATATCACACGTGGAACAAATGTACGAGGTTCTTTGCGTTATCTTTCGCAAACTGCATAAGTGGCATCTTCGTCGTGTACTGTCCTTCGGAAAATGACGTCCAATCAGTCGATTAGGGTGACTAACGTTTCGAGGGATGCTCTCAGAAACACACTTCAACGAAGCCCTAAAAATCTCTAATCGAAACTCTGGAAATGGAGCAGGTCCTGCATTTCTCATTTTATACATGGCGTGAGCGTTTGAGAGGCACAAATCCACTAGGTGAAAAAATAGTTTGCGGTACCATTTCATTGTTTTTCGTACAGTTTCAGTGATGGATAGTTGTCTGTCTACGTTGTCTACACCTCCCATATTTTGGTTATAGTCATGGATACACGTTGGTTTCATGACATCCTCATCTGTGCCACAACGTTTCTTGCCAGTTGGACAAAAATCAACCTCGTGGACAAAAATCAACCTCGTGCACAGTTGACAACATACGCACACTTCTTTTGTCCTCCCATTTCATTGCCATCCAGACGTCAGTGTGAGCAACTTGTATTTCTCCTCGTGATAACTTATTTTCCAGTTTCGGCATTCCCTTTCTATTTGCTTTTACTGTCCCACACAGACCAGTATCTCGGTCATGCAAAAATTCTGACAAGGCAAGGAGATGTGTACCAATTGTCAACATACACAACGCGACCCTGACGATGGTACGGTTCTAAGAAGTGGGCGACAATATCTCCAGTAACACCTAATCCGAACTTTCTATAGTCAGTGTCTGCTCCTGTATACACAATAAAGTTTAGAATGAATCCCGTTTCACAGTCAACTAGCTGAAACAGCTTGATGCCAAACCGATTTCGCTTCAAAGGTATATACTGTTTGAATCTAAGCCGCCCTTTCCAAAGTAATAGACTTTCATCAATACAGACTTTTTTCCCTGGAGTGAGAGCTGCTGGAAATTTAGATTGAAGAAAATCTATTACTGGCTTGATTTTCGCTAAAGTATGGCCTGTAATATCCGATGTCGTATTTTCATTGTCGTGAAAATGAATGTAACACAAAATCTGCAAGTATCTGTCGCGAGACATCATCTGACGAAAAATTGGAGTTTGTACTAATTGATCAGTCGACCAATAACTATGCAAATTGCCTTTCCGAACGTGTCCCATGAGAATCGAAAGGCCAAGAAAAATTTCGAATTCTTCGTTTGTGAGGGGAGTCCAAGGCTTCATATGGTCACTTTGAATTCCAGGATTTTGAAAATGATAACGATTAGTTTCTTCAATAATCATTTCAATCAGTGAGGAGTCGAAAAAATAATTGAAGAAGTCTATAGGTGTATTCCCTGCTACATTGATGTTTTGATTGATTTCAGAGGTACCGTTGAAATCCTTTATTGATGAAAAAAACCACGAGTCTTCATAAATTTGATCTTCGACATACTCCACATCTTCTGAATCTTCTAAATCAATACCATATGTTTCTTCATCGCCAGGGTCTCTTTCCTCTGGCTCAGATTCGCCGCTTGTCCAAGCTTCGTCGTCAGCCATTATCTCAAAGATAAGTGATGAAACACTTCTTGAATAGCAAAATGTAATAACAATAACGAACTACTACTATGCTAATTAGAATATATACGTGGAAGTGTAATAACTAAATACTATCTCGTTGTCAGATGCTACTAAAAATTACAATTTTCCGCTACTTTTACCTGGAGTTTACCTATAAAATCAGTTTTTTCAACAAGTGCACAGAGAAATGTTTTTATAGAATTACCAATGTAAAAAAATTGACCTTGACATAGCCAATACTTCTAGATACTACACAATGAAAAACATACAGATACATATGTTATCATTCAGTACTTATACTCCGAACTTACTAAACAAAGATGACAAGACGATCTTGATAGAGCTAATGTCACCTCAGCGTACCAAAAACGTTTGTTTATTGATTTTCAGATAAGATAATTTTTTGCAGAAACTGATCTTCAAACTTCAAAGTCGGTGAGATAGTTAGACTTATTTACTAATGTTCTTATTTACTATAGCAGATACAATCTAGGTACACCAATTTTCAAGTTTTCAAGCGCAAATACGCATTTTCATACTTTGACCTTCAAAGTTCAAGGTCAACGAAGTCACTAGAATTTTTTTACTAATTTTATCGTATTCATCGACTCATAAAACGTAGTATACCAATTTTCAATCGCAAATACGCATTTTCATTGTTTGACCTTCAAAGTTAATTTTGAAGGTCAAAGAAGTAACCAGGATTTTTTTCAATACTTTTCCTAAATTTAGTGCGTTGACCTTATGAACATCTATTACGTTCGCTTTTCTTGTTGGTCCATATATGGACCAGTCCCGGAGCGAAAAGGCTAATCGCCTCCTGCATCAATAATAGCCAGGCATCTTCGAGGCATGCTGTCAACGAGACTTTCTGCAATGATCTCCAAGTTTTTCGAATTTCGCGAGACAACTGAGTCAAAGTCCTCCTAGTCTGTCCTCTGAGCTTTCTCTTTACAAGGGACCAAACGTTTTCAATAGAGTTGGCGTCCGGCGATTGTAAGGGCCACTCTAGTATCTTATCGTGGGCCCAAGTGAGTCGCTTCCCGATGTGATTTTTCCTCAGCAAACTTTTCTGCAACGTGCTTCGGAATTTAACATCATGAACACGAAGACGTTGTCGGATGGCCTCATGGGACACATTCAAGCTCGATTTTGTTAATTTTGTTGCTCCTTGACGCAGCGTCAATTTCGGGTCCCATGGGAACAAAGACACGATTCGTTTTTCGACTTTCGGAGTGACTTTGCCCACCGAACCACGTTTTGACAAGTCGTCGACATTTTTCGTGTCGTTAAACCGATTTACCTACTTCTTCACAAACGAAACCGACTTTTTAATATATTTAGCGGCCGCGGAATCTGTGATTTTCGACCCCTTTGCATGGGAACAAAGAAAGACTGCCTCGAAACGACGTGCAAATAAGTGACTCATTTTGGATTTTACGTGATTTCGACTGATACTTTTACTAAAATGCGTCGGAGATAAAGATTCCCTCTACCGATTTTTTTTTGAATCGCTAGAATCGCGAATGAATGAATTTTCGCGGACACGTTCTTACTTGACAAATTGTACAAGGCTTTATTAAAAATTAATGGCTCTGGTCTCATAGCGGACAAAGGAATGAGATAGTGTTTAGTAGTAGTATTAGTTCAAATTTCATTATGATCGGTGCATGTGTTAGTATTCTACTGATATGGAAACAGAAAGCCACCTAAACATTCCGTTAACGCGTTAACATACTGTTATCGATTTCTTCATAAGAGAAAGATGAACACAAACAAATTTAGTCGCGTTTCAAGAATGTGTATGATGCTGAAATGATCGATATTAGCAATGTTCATGAATGAGTTTTAGCTGCCCAAAAATGTGAATTGTGGACTGCTTCAAATTATTGATAAACCAAAGGTCGGTATTCCGAAAACTGCCCTTATAGATGAGAACATTCAAGAATTTGAAGCATTAATCTGGAAAAACAGAAGAATTAGACGAAATGAAATCGCTCCTATTCTAGATATTTCTCAAGAAAGAGTGAATCATATATATGCGGGATTTTCAATTTAAACTCGTATCAACAAATGTAAAAAAAGTGGTCAGACCAACACTTATGTACAGTAGGGAGTCATGGACACTAACTAAAAGACAAGAATCCCGCACCAACGTAGTGGAAATGAGATTCCTGAGAAAAATCGAAAACAAGAGCAGAATAGACAAAATAAGAAATGAAACATTCAGACGAAACTTGCAAATCGAACCCATCAACGAGAAAATTATAGAGGGATAGCTCAGATGGTTTGGACATGTGTGTCAAATGCCGGACGATAAACTCACCAAAACAGTATTCGAAACGCGAGTGTCGGGAAGAAATAGGAGAGGAAGACCAAGTGCAAGATGGATAGACAAAATCAGAGAAGAAATAGAGAAGAGAGGAATGGTATGGAGCGAAATACGAATTTTAACCCAAGACAGCCAACAATGGAGACAAAAATACAAAACTCAATTCCCCCAGCCTTACACTTAACGGTAGAAAGGCTTTGGACTAATTAAGTAAGTAACCAACAACCGTGAACTTGGACGAATGCTTTCATAATGGCGTCTGTGGCTAGCCAATAGATCTAGGTACTCAGGGCACATGCGCAGAACGGGAACCGCAGCGCCATATTTCAAAACGGTACTTACTTAAAAAAAGCGCCTCGTATAACAATGAAAACACATTTTTACTAAATTAAAACAATAACATACTAGTCGGCAAAAATGGATGGGATTTTGATTAATAATTTGATAATCTCTGTTTAGTAAGTTATTTTTGAACGAGCTTAAGCTTATGCTTATTTTAGATTAGATGGTATAGATCGGTATTTCTAATTTATTTTAATTACTTGTGCTAAGATTATAAATGCTATTTTTAAATCGAATTCTAACAAATCAGCAGTCAGGTTTCTGGGTTAAAGTTATTGTGTATTATGTATAAAGTTAGGTTGGTCTCGAGTCAATACTCTAGTTTTATTCACTTGCATTAACTGAGTATTGGTGATACATGATCAAATATTTTGTTGATAATGTGTCTTAATTATTAATTAGAATTTGCAGTTCATAATATGCTTAAAATTTGTGTAAATATTTCGAAACGACTCTCTGTCTGTCCTTCAATTTTCATCGTTTTGTAATATATTTTTTTTAATGCTCGTAATGAGCATTAAAGCAAAGCAAAAAGCAAAATGTACCTGGAAGTTTTTTGATTTTTTTTATTTATTTTTTTTAATAAACACCGATTTTTTTTATGAAAAAATTATAAATTTTCCGTAAAATAGATATTTGGTTAGTTACGGATCATGTACATTTACGTGGACACGAAATTTTTCAACGTTATAATGGGTCGTGGGGTTGCAGATTACGATAAGAGTAGCCATTTTTTTAAATGTGTAAGATTTTCAAATATTTATCAGTTTTGGCCTTTTTACCTGCCTTTTTCAAGTGAAAATATAAATTTTTCATATTAAGTTTGGAGTTCTTGGTGCAAAGTTCCTCCATTACGCTATGTTAGGTTGGGGGTAATTGAAATGAGTTTATCCATAAGATAATTTTAAATTTAAATAATTTTCCTATATCACAAAAGTAATGCAAAATTTGCATGTATTGACTAGAATATAGCAGTAGAAAGAAGTGAGAAAATGCGCGGAAATTAGCCTGATTTTTAAAATTAGACCATTTCGGGTCAACACTCTTGTTACCTTTTTAGTTTACATTCTTGGGATGATATGGGAATAGCTAAAAGTGGAGTAAATTCATATATTCACCAGAAAAAAACTCGAAAAATGTTGGCATTCATTTTTCCTTAGATTTTAAGATCATGTTACGACACTGTTTTTCTTTCTATAATTTATATTTTATTACATTTTTATATTTATTGCAGTGATTTCAATTTTTGAGCAGTGTAGCTTAAAACAGTGTTTTAAATTTTTGAGCAGTTTAATTTAAACCGGCAGTGTGTAACGCGTGTTGCCGACTTGACTTATTTCGTTCGCATTGAATTCGTTGAGATTTGCATGCCGGGAAATGACCTGAGGAAGGGACAAAGATATTTAAACAGCCATTTCGAATTTTTAAGGGCTTTTTCCATCATGAAGCAGTAACGGCTTTGTTCCGCTAGTAGGCCGTAGTGGCTTTCTTCTTCAGCACGCCAGAGTGTTTTTTTTTCTGAGTGATGTAATAGTGCAGTAACGGTTTCTAGTTCTCCAGTTTCAGGTATTTTTCCTTTCTTGAAATATCCTGCTCATCCTCAGGCATTTCGGGTCAAAAAAAAGTGTTTAGCAACCCAAATGAAACTAGGATGGTAATGGCTGAGACAATATTTTTATGAGAATCTCACCAGGAGAGGGCAAATAACTTATGGAAAACCCACGAGGAGAAACCAATCTGTAAGACATAAGCACACCAATCTAAATATCTCACTTCCTGTCTACGAGTGCGTTTCCAACGCCGACTCAACACGTATAATTCGCGGAGTTAATTTCACAAACTTTTAATATCGTGTTTTATCAAGCCTTTTATTAAAAACTTAATAATCCTAATTTAAAGACTATGTCATAGTGTACACTCTTCTAGCCTAAGGGGTTTTTATTTAGTAGATGTAATTGTAAGAGTGTAATAAAAATAGGAATTTTTATTTTGTTAATATTCTCTTCTTTATTTAAATGTGTAGCATCTCACTAAACTCCCGTTCTTTCTTTCAGGACGTAAGGGTTGTACCCAACTCAATTTTATATTAACAACTAAATAGTCTTCAGTATTTTTTCATTTTTTGATATGAGGTGAGATTCCTTTTATTTTAAAATGAATGGTGCCCAAAAACTGTACAACCAAATTTTAAACAACTATAGAGACTATTTTCAAAAGACGAACAAAAATGATCTCTTATCCATAATCTCTCCAAACAAAACGAGCTAGCTGATATCTTAATTCTGTCCTTTATTAGTATTAATATCCACTCAATCCATTCTCAAAATTAAGATATACATAAGGAGCAAATAACGGCTTCTATTTAATAAATAAAATATTTAATATACAAAATAACGCCGCAACGAGACGTTACAAAATAGCGCTCCAACGTGAGGCTATAAAAATGGCCCAGTTTCTAGACGCTATAAAATGTCCAAATTTGGTCTATTTCTTAAGGTCCGACCATTCTGAGTTTACGTTTATGGTAGAGGTGGTGATTTTTAAACTCTAAATAATTGTCAAACATCCGAAATATAATATTCATTCCTATTTCACAAAATAATCTCGAAAAAGGCGAAAAATAGCCAAAATTGGTAAATATTTGAAAATCCTTACATTTAAAAAAAAAAACAGTTACTCTACAAGCCTTTTTGTCCAGTCAAGGAATCAACCTCGGAATGAAAGTTTTAAAGCTGAAAATTTGTTTTGAGATTCAAAAAGAATCTCGTGTTAAGGTTTTCAAGGTCAAATCGGTTTTATGCAAATATCTTGTTTAATATGCTTCAAATGATATTTGAAGCTATTACAAAACTTGTAGAGCATAAAATTCTCTATAAATTTGGTCCCGAGCGATATTTTATACAATTAGCGGTTCTCGAGATAGAGCGCGAATAGTGGGAAGCGCCCATCCATATATAGGATATCGCTACGTCAACAGTTTACAAATTAATTATTTACAAATAGTATAATTATTAAAAAACTTAAATTATTTATTTATTCATAAATTATATTTATAATATTACTCATAACTGAGACATCCGTATGATAATATTTAGTTAATTTAAATGAAAATATTGAAATGAAATTGTTTAAATACATTGTAATTTCATTTTTATTTATCATAAGTTTATCGTAAACCTATTACAATTTATTTAAGTTAAATGTAAGGCGAACTTTTTTTTTACTCTGATTATCAATAGAATTTGTACAACGAAAGGACTACTACAAGGGTGTACAACCTCTCCGACACTGTTTAAAATCTACCTGGAACAGACATTAAAAAACTGGAAGAATGAATGTTAAGGTATGAGAGACGACTATTTATACAGCTTGAGTTTCGCAGATGACCAAGTCATCATGGCACAGGACGAAGAAGATCTCAGCTATATGGCAAGGAAACTGAAGGAAGAGTATGACAAAGCTGGACTAGATATAAACTTTAATAAGACAGAATATCTAACAACTAAAACAGGAGAAATAGAAGATCTAGAAATTGAAGAGAACGTAACAATTAAAGGAACTGGAAAATTTAAATACCTGGGTACTAAGAGAACCAACATCCGAAGAAGAAATAAAATCGAGACTGGGACAAACGAGAACCTGCATCAGACAGTTAAACTCAATATTATGGGATAAGCACATAACGAAAGCAAACAAAGTCAGAATATACAGAACACTCATTAAAAGTATCATGACATACGGGTCAGAAACATGGACCATTAACAAGAAATATAAATCAAAAATAAACGCGGTAGAGATGGAATGTTGGAGAAGGTGTTGTAGGGTGACCCGGACTGATAGGATTAGGAACGAGGAAATAAGAACGCGAATGGGAATAACAAAAGACGCAGTACATGCCATAGAAGAAAAACGATTGAAATGGTATGGTCATGTAAGGAGAAGCGACGACAGAAGGTATATTAAAAAAAATCACAGAATGGAGTCCAATTGGAAGAAGAAAGAGGGGAAAACCTAGGCGCTCATGGCGGGATGACGTCGATGAGGCAATGGAAAACAGAGGGTTACAGGAAGGAGACTGGGAAGATCGAAGGGAATGGAACGGGAGGTTGAGAGAGGGGAGACAGCGTCAGCTGTAATAGACCCTTAAATATATATATATATATATATATATATATATATATATATATATATATATATATATATATATATATATATATATATCAATAATAGGCATGCAGCTTAATATTCCTCTTGTTCGTGGCCATCTTCCTCTCCTGGTCGCCGAAATTCACTTTCTTCATCAAGATCATTTGGATATGAAGCGTTGAGGCATGCTTGTCCGTTACACTGGCCACAAACTGAGGAGCGTTACAACCCTACTTTTCTACATCCAGAGTTCGCGCCATAGCTTTTCTTGCAATTGCAGAAGATCGTACTGAGTAGTTCTTCTGGTGTTGGTGGTAATAATGTTGTTGTGGGTTCCACAGTCTCGTTTTGTAATATCCACCCCATTCCTCGGGATCTAAAACTTTCCCTAACCAAGTTAGGATCTGATAGTAGACACGATGGATATGCTGTCGAGCTGCTGCACTTGCAGGTGGAAGAGATGATAACTGCACCGGTTTGCTGAGTCTTGTTGATTTGAAGAATTGTGTGTACCTAACATTGTCAATACTGTGTTCTGATTTTGGAGCATTATACATTGCCAAAAGAACAAATTGTCCATTTTCAAATAATGTGTTTGGAGGGCAGTTTTCTTTTTCCTACTTAAAATGTAATTGTAATAAATAAAAATATAATTACAATGTATTCAAACTATTTCATTTCAATATCTTTTTATTTTTTATTTTTTTTATGGGTCTAGCACACGTGCTACAGAGAAGTCCCTAAAGCGCTCCAGGAGCGGCATGTGTGCGGAAAAAGCGATTCACGTTGTTCTTGAATCGCTATAAATTGTACTCGGTGGGAAACACCGCCTCGGGCAAATTGGGCAATTTATATAAATTAACTAAATGTTATCATACGGATGTCTTATTTATGAATAATATTTATAAATAAATAAATAATTCAAGTTCCTTAATAATTATAATATTTGTAAAAAATTAATTTTATAAACTGTACTATGTATTTGATTCCACAGTTGACATTGCATGATCCTATAAACGGATGGGCGCTTCCTTCTCTTCGCGCTCTATCTCGAGAACGGTTGACTATATAAAATATAGCCTGAAACAAAATTTGTAGAGAATTCTATGGTCTACAAGCTTGTAATAACTTCAAACATCATTCGGAGACAAGATATTTGCAAAAAAACGATTTTCGCGACGTTTCACCTTAAGACGGACACGAGATTCTATGAGACTTTTGAGCTAACTTTTAGAATGTCAAAACCAAGGTTTATGCAAATTTTCAGTTTTCTAATCTTCATTCCGAGGTTTACTATTTTTTTCAGCTTATATGACTAGACAATTTCTGCTTTAGTTTTTACGCCTCTCGCGCAAAGTTAATTGAGAATTTCGGGAAAAAATCTATAATATATATAAAATGCAACGTCTCTCTGTGTGTTTGTATGTCTGTCTGTCCGTTAGTGCACTTATCACTCGAGAACCACTTATCCGATTTACGTTTTTTTTTTTTTAGATTTATACATATGTTCTTTGGCCAGGTTATAGAATATATTTTATTACGTTAGGTAATATAAGAAATAAGCAGTGACGATACTAGTGAATCAAGTCGGAAAAAAGTTTGCCACTAGCGCGTTCTCTTGCAATACGCTGCCTAGACCGTTAAATATGGAACAATATCATGTAGCAAAGAATATAATATATATATATATATATATATATATATATATATATATATATATATATATATATATATATATAAAAAAATGAAACGTCTCTCTGTCTGTCTGTCCGCTAGTGCGCTTATGACTTGAGAATCACTAATCCGATTTACGTGTTTTTTTTTTTAAATTCATACATTTGTTCTCTGGCCAGGTTATCTATTATCTTCTATAATATATATAAAAGGCAACGTCTCTCTGTCTGTCTGTCCGTTAGTGCGCTTATCACTAGAGAATCACTTATCCAATTTACGTGCTTTTTTTTAAAACATACATATGTTCTCTGGCCAGGTTATAGGATATATTTTATTACGTTAGGTAAAATAAGAAATAAGCAGTGACGATAATAGTGAATCAAGTCGGAAAAAAAGCAATACGCGGCCTAAACCGTCAAATATGGAACAATATCATGGATCAAAGAATACAATATATATATATATATATATATATATATATATATATATATATATATATATATATATATATATATATATATATATATATATATATATATATATATACAATGCAACGTCTGTCTGTCTGTCCGTTAATGCGCTTATTACTCGAGAACTACTTATCCGATTTACGTGATTTTTTTTTTTAATTTTTAACTTAATATTTAACAAAAAAAAATCTATAATATATATAAAACGCAACGGCTCTCTGTCTGTCTGTCTATCTGTTCGTTAGCGCTCTTAGCACTCAAGAATCACTTATCCGATTTACGTGTTTTTAGTGTTCCGTACGGAACACTTATAAGATGACTTCGGTGTCTGTCAGTCTGTCTGTCACACCCAATTTTCTCTCCGAAACTATTTGTCATAGAAAGTTAAAATTTGGTGATAATATAGGAATTAATGGCCTCATCAAAGTCGTGTAGTATTGAAAGTTAAATTTTGCCTTAAGGGGTTAGTTTTAGGGGGTGAAATCGGAAGTAAAAAAAATTTTTTTGCTAGTTCATCGAGTGTGGTGTCAAATGAAAGTTTGTGAAAACACGAGTAAAAAATATATATACAGTCGACACTGTTTTTATAGTGAAACTCTATATAGTGAAAAACTCTTTATAGCGCAATTTTTTCAAGACCTAGAATATCTTACATACCTAGCAATATATACGGATTTTCTCTTTATATAGTGAAAAACTCTCTATAGTGAAATTTCGGTCAACATTTTGGTCTTTCACTATATAGAGTGTCGACTGTATATATATATATATATATATATATATATATATATATATATATATATATATATATATATATATATATATATATATATATATATATATATATATATTGCAGTACTTGGACTCACTTTTCTTAGTATTATTTTTAAAAAGTCGCGAAAAATCGCTGTCCCCCCACCTTATCTCGAAAAGTACTGATCAAAAAATTTTGAAAAAATTCTGGAATGCTCTCCACGGGGTGTAGATTGAACGAAAATTATCACAAGTGCATTACTTTTAATAATTTGTTATATAAAAAAAAACAAAAATTTCAAGGTCAGCAGTTTTCAGTAAAGATTGGAAACAAACTTTGTTGAAAACTCTTTTAGGGTGTGTTTTGTGAAGTCGCTGATCATTTTATACCACCGTAAACAAATTTTTTTATTTTAAAAGCAATCAACGTACGGAATACTAATTGTGCAAGTTCAACTTGCACTTGACCGGTTATTTTATAAAGTTTATAGTATATATTTTATTACGTTAGGTAACATAAGGAATATGCAGTGACGATAGTAGTGTTATAATATTTTCTAGAATTGCCAAAAACAAGTTACGATTACAATATGATTTAAATTTCGATATTGACAAATTAGTTAGTCATAGTATAGTTCTCATAACCTTCCACAGTCCATTATCGTATATCGGTTTTTCTTTAAGGAATATCGAAATTTCGCTTAATACGTATGCATGACAGCCTTTCAACCTTTACAAAAGTGAGTTCGTTCGATTTAATATTATTTATATGCGATGCAATGTTTTAAAAATAGCGATGACGTAATTTGTACCCACGGCATCAGAATAAATTATCCGAAATGAATATAATGTACGACCATTAATACAAATAAATACACTTTCGTTAGTTTCATTATTGTTTGCGAACAAGGTAAACAGGTGTACATAAAAGTTGAGCGTAATTAATTTCTTACAGTGCTTTGGGGGAGCATATGTAAAAAAGCGCAACTAATACAAAAACGGCAAAGGTGTCAAAATGTAGGTGAAACTCCGATAATGTTCACTGTTACAAAAACTCAAATAATTTAGAAAATAAATCCACTCGATTGGAAATAACACCATAATGTTATTATGAAACTTTTATCGAAAATTCATTTTATGTGATTAAACGCTATTAAAATATCGCCCAGTAGGACCGTCCATTATGACTGATGATACTTTATGAACAGGTTTTATATTGCTATGGCGATTATTAATCTCTCTGTCTTCAGTCTCAATTCCTTTCAGGGAATGTACTGGTCATTTTCTTGGGTTTTGGGCCATTCTTCTTCGCATTTCTCTATCCTGAGGTTCATGAACCAGTGTGTAAAGTGGTTTATTTACAAGATGGAGAACTTGGTCCACCCACCGGGACGGAGAACGTCCTCGAGGTCTTCTACTTGGAACTTCCTTGAGTGATGAGTTTTTCTAAACATTCCTGATCTTTTCTCATAATATGGCCGAGGAATTTATTGACTTTCGTTTGGATAAAACTTGAAATACGTTGCTGGACGTTGAGGTCTAATATAATTGAGTCGTTGGTCCTAAGCATTCTTCGCCAGCAGTACATTTCTGTGACATCTAGTTTTTTTTTATTTTCGACTTTCTCAATGTCCAGGACTCACAGCCATATGTGAGAATAGGAAAGACAAGACAATTTACCAATCTGAATTTTACTTGTTTGGATATATGGTTGTCTTGCCAGATTTTCTTGACCTTTTGCACAGCAACTTTTGTAAGAGCACACCTTCGATGGATCTCCCCCTCTACTGTACCAGCATTATTAATTATGGATCCCAAGTGCACATACTCCTAACAACTTCAAGACGGTCAATTTTTCTGGCATCTAGTCTATTGTTATTTTGCCTATCGACATTCGTAATTTTGGTTTTATTTATATTCAGTTTAAGACCGAGCTCTACGCTTTCTTTTTCTACCTTCTTAAGTATTTGTAATAATTCCTCTTCACTCCCAGCCAGAAGAACCGTATCATCTGCAAATCTCAAATTACTAATAATTTTACCGTCAATTAATATCCCTCCTTCCCAACCATCCAAGGCCTTTCGCATGATATATTCGCCATATATATTGAAAAGTTTGGGAGATGGAATGCAACTTTGTCTTGCACCACAGTAAGGTTTAATAGGATTATTAATCACAAAGAGTTAAATAATATCAATGTGTTAAATTGAATATGGCGACAGAAATATAACCTGCTTAAAACCACTGAAGAAATTCTTATATTTTTTCGGAAACTTTCCTCGTTCCTCAGAACTCCATCTTCTGAGGTTATTTTAGAAGACAGTCCTATCTTTCTTCTTTTTAAAAAATCACTTAGTTTAGTTACAGGCTAGACCATAATTTGGGCTAATTGTGGATTTTGAATCCACTAAAAAACCTAATAAAGACTCAGATAACAGGCTGAAATTCATTCTACCATACATTAAAGGAACCACCGAAAGTTTATGCGGATAGCAAACATATTAACTTCATACAACTCACTAAGAACAATAAAATTTGTTATAAGAAATCTCGAAGAGAAAATCCAGAGTATATACAGGGTATCATGTGGAACTTGCAGCAATGCATATGTTGGATAAATTAACAGAAAAATAGAAGATTAACTGGCGAAGCCCAAATATGCGTAAATAAACAAACCACATCTACCCTTTGTCAATACCAATTCTAGGCAGGTCACAGATTTTACTAGCTGCAAATAAATAACCAACATGGAAAACTATAATGGTCATTTTTAAAATTTTCTCTTTAACAATAAAAATGACGTTATACAAAAAAAAAATCGGACTTGTGCAAGTAGTGTTCCTTACCGCGAATGCTTTTAAAATAAAATATTTTTGTGACGGAGGTGTACAATGCATAGTGACTTCAAAAAGACACCCTACATGGGTTTTCAAAAATCAGTATTTAGGATTCGGACACCAATTTGTTTGTGATGGATAAAAAAACTTTCCACAATGTGAACTTCTATATCGTTAGGAAAATTATAAAACATATTGTCTATTAAGGTTCTATCTCTAGTACACCTAGGATCTTCTATTGTTTGTGTAAACCCAATGCTATTTAAATATGTAGATAGACTATTATTAATACATTTCAATTTATATATATATATATATATATATATATATATATATATATATATATATATATATATATATATATATATATATATAAAATCCTAAGTTATGAAACTAGTTGGGGAACTCGGCAAAAAAGGCATCAACAGATGTTCATACTATATTCATTTAGCCAATATTTCGGTCCTAGGTTGGGACCTTTATCAGGGCACAAACTGAAAAAGAGATAACGAAGCAACCAATTAAGAAAATCAGGCATGAAGAATTGGTATTGTTGAGTCCAATTCTTAATTATTAATTTCCAATTTGTAATTTTTAATTTCAATCTTATAATTATTGATAAAAATTGATAAAAAAACTATTGCAATTTAAAAGCATTATTGTTTTAAAAATCATAAATTATTATTATTATGAAGAAATGTCAAAAACAAAATGCAAGTGACTCACATGTAGCATGCAATTTAATCTAACAAAAATGACCATAAATAACAATCGCCATAACAACGACCAACACTGAAATAAAACAGCCACTATTCACTAACATATTAATATAAAAACATGGCATTTACAGCAAGGATGCCATTAAAAACGTTGGATGCTGAAAAATCAAAATTAATTAACCACCTGCCATCTAAAAGAAAAGTGAAAATTTTGACAGGGCGCTGACAAAGGACGACCACCTGACAGATGTAAGGGATCACTCAAAATGAATAAAAGGAAAAGGTTAAACAACCAGGAAAGGACCGGTTTAGTACAAATTAGGTACTACGTCATATAATGAAATTTTGGTATGAAGGGAAAAGGTATCCAATGGGAACGCAAATTTTCGCCGGTATGGAAATTAAGTGACATAGAGAGGAAATGATTGTTCTTCATCTAGGGGGAGAATAGAAGTACAGGAAAAGGAGGGGCAAGTGGAAAGGATTTTTCATTAATTGGGAACATACTAAGCAATTTTATTATTATTATTGTTATTATTATTAATGTTATTACAAACGGGAGTGTAATCATCAAGAATTTCACGGGAAATCAAGAAAAACATGTACTTAAACAAGGTGATACCCAGAGAACAAAACATGCAGCAAGACAGAGCTGCAAACTACCAAAACGAAAAAATTATTATGACGAGAGTGACGACCCAGAGACATTATGTGAGAAATGCAAATCGCAAGAAAGGAGAAAGCTATATATGTTGCTCAAGCAAGATTGGCTAAATGAATATAGTATGAACATCTGTCAATGTCCTTTTTGTCGAGTTCCCCAACTAGTTTCATAACTTAGGATTTTGTTAGATACGGCAACTTTTGCTTTCTCTCTCTTTATTTTATATATATATATATATATATATATATATATATATATATATATATATATATATATGTATATATATATATATATATATATATATATATATATATATATATATATATATATATATATATATATACCAGATAAATTACACAGGCCAACATTTTTCAAGCCCTGAAACCAGATTATACTTTTTCGAAGGTTTTTGGTACACTGGATCGAAATTCGACTTCAAAATTGCTCCATCACATCAGATTTTCTAGATATCCTAACCTAAAAATGCCAAAACACAGGTTTTCGCTATAATCGGGATTATATTACACCGAAATTAATTTTTTTTCTCCACAAAACTCATACTACTCTTCCCCTTCAAAATGTATTTTGAATTTTTCAGATATTTTATTTCTTCTCGGAGAAATCGACCGTTGAAATTAATTAGTTTGGCGTTTTCGTTACAACCATACCAATTTAGTTAAGAGTTTGTTACGTTTGCCTTTCTGTTGTGTTAAATTTTGATTCTGTCAGGCTTCGAGAATGTAATGTCTTTTATCAATTTTCACTCGATGCCTGAAGTTATGTTAGGTTCATTTGCCTTTATGCTATTTTGGGGATTAGGAGTGTAATGTCTTTTATTAATGAAGTGTGAAGAATGAAGAACGGAGTATTATCGAGTAATAGAATCCGGAATATAGCGAAAAGGCGTATTTTTTTGCATTTTTAGGTTAGGATATCTCGAAAACCTGGTGTGATAGAGCAGTTCTGAGATCAGATTCGGATTGAGCGCACCAAAGACCTTTGGAAAAGTATACTCTGATCTCAAAGTTTCGCTAATTTTGCAGTGTTATCAAAGGTGATAATTTTCTATCTTCTATTTACACCTTATGAAGAATATTCCATAATTTTTTCGAAATTTTTTAATTTCTCTAGAGACTGGGTACGGGACAGTGATTTTTGACAAGTTTTAAAAGATAATATAAAGACAAGTTTCCGCGAGTATTACATCATATATATTTTTATTAATGAAGTGTGAAGAATGAAGAACGGAGTATTATCGAGTAATAGAATCCCGAATATAGAGAAAAAGCGTGTTTTTTTGCATTTTTAGGTTAGGATATCTCGAAAACCTGGTGTGATGGAGCAGTTCTGAGATCAGATTCGGATTGAGCGCACTAAAGACCTTTGGAAAAGTATACTCTGATCTCAAAGTTTCGCTAATTTTGCAGTGTTATCAAAGGTGATAATTTTCTATCTTCTATTTACACCTTATGAAGAATATTCCATAATTTTTTCGAAATTTTTTAATTTCTCTAGAGACTGGGTACGGGACAGTGATTTTTGACAAGTTTTAAAAGATAATATAAAGACAAGTTTCCGCGAGTATTACATCATATATATTTTTATTAATGAAGTGTGAAGAATGAAGAACGGAGTATTATCGAGTAATAGAATCCCGAATATAGAGAAAAAGCGTGTTTTTTTTTTTGCATTTTTAGGTTAGGATATCTCGAAAACCTGGTGTGATGGAGCAGTTCTGAGATCAGATTCGGATTGAGCGCACTAAAGACCTTTGGAAAAGTATACTCTGATCTCAAAGTTTCGCTAATTTTGCAGTGTTATCAAAGGTGATAATTTTCTATCTTCTATTTACACCTTATGAAGAATATTCCATAATTTTTTCGAAATTTTTTAATTTCTCTAGAGACTGGGTACAGGACAGTGATTTTTGACAAGTTTTAAAAGATAATATAATCTTGTGTTTTCATAACCTTTCATTTGACGCCCAACTCTTAAGTCAAAATTTAACTTTTAAAACTACACGACTGTGATTAGGCCATCAATTTCTATATTTGTGACAAATTTCAACTTTCTATGTCAAATAGTTTCGGAAAAAATCGGTTGTGGCAGACAGACACCAAAGTGATTCCAGAAGTGTTCGGTTTTTTCAGTTTTGGTACGGAATACTAAAAATTGTATAATTACTGAAGCCATTCTAAATATTTTAGCAAAATTTCATACGAGTTCATTGCGTTTTGAGGTTTTCACGATTTTTTTTTTCTAACAAATGAGAAAAATCAGGAAACAAACAAATTTCTGCATGATATAACCTCAAACTTTGTACATCAGAAGAGAAACCGCCGAACAAATGAGAATATTTGACTGCTTTAGAAAACAATGAAAGGTATTCTTTGCAAATTGTCACAAAAATACTTGAGTGTGCTATTGAAATCACCCCATGGAGCACTTCTAAAGAAATATTACCGAATGGATTTGCTGAGTTACTACATCCTAACTTCGTATAGTTCTAATATAGCACTCTGCTATTTCTGTTTGTTTAAACATCGGAAGAAAAAACCTCAGGGCGCAAAAATTTCCCTGAGATATTAAATTGAAAGCCGCTGTTACGTCGTTTATTGATATTTATTGATATTAATATTTTTTGGACAGATTAAAACAACTAAAAAAACACTGGACATAGCTAGGTAGGTAACGTACAAAAAAAACACCAGCGTATACTGCGTTAGAAGATACATTTATGTAAGGCGTAGTTGTTAAATGAATTTAAATTATTTCCGGAGATTTTTGTACTTTAAAAACAAGTTCTTGATTATTTTGATTATCACATTTGGAAGATGAGTCATAAAATTTGTAGAAATATTTTTATCTTACTAATTGGTGATTATTGGTTTTATAAATATATTACAGAAAAAAACTACTGCATTTTGTTTGGTTGAGCAACAACAATAATTTAAAAATATTACCCTACTATCGAAATAATAATTACTTACATCGATGATTAGCGTGCTTCTCTGATATAGTAACCTCTATTTTTAACATTAGAGATATTTTGCAACGCTTATTTTTCACATGCATCCTTATCGTTATCTCAAGCATGCACATTACACAGCCCCACAAAAAAAAAGTGGGGTATACTTTTGATGCGATATATCAGATCCGTAGTATTTTTGCCCGCTGATCACGAATCTGACGTCAGAATATCGCCATCACATCTCAATTTTTTTCTAACCTCAAAAAATAGGTAAAAATTAGTAAAAATTAAGAAAAATATACTCCTAAAAAATTGATTCAAGCTTTTTCATGAATCCAAAGATGTATTAATATGTATTCGGACACGCTAAGCTAATATTTATCGGTTGGATTAAGCCATACAGTTCTGTTTTCTTTCTAACCTCAATAAATCAGACAGATATAGTGCTTCTCGAATGCAAAAACGAATTCAAATTAAAATTCAACCGATTCTTACCAAATTTGGTACACGGGGGTTTTTTGGGTTGCTGATCATGAATCTGAGGTCGGATTTGCAAAATTCAAAATGGCGGATCCAAGATGGCGGACAAAATTTTTGAAAACTAACCGATTCCTACCAAATTTGGTATACAGTTGGGGAATCCTCAAACCTGATACTCTTAAACCCTAAACCCTGAAACCTTAGACTCCCACACCCTGTAACCTCAAAAAATAGACCTCAATAACCCTGTAACTTTAAAAATGAGACCCAATAAACTCAAAACCAGGACTTTTAAACCATATACTCTCAAATAGTAGCCCCTTAAGCCCTAGAATTGCGAAGGTTAGACCCGCGCCTAACTTTCCTTTTTTTGGCTGTATCTTGTTCTTTTTTCCGCGAATGACCTATTCAAAGGCTTTCTGCCCAAACGCTTTTGAGGACTTGTTTCTCTTTTTAGCGACCAGCAATAGTCCGCTAGCATATGGTCATCCCATCGTCCTTGATACCGATTTTCTATGATTTTCAGATCTTAGTGAAAACGTTCCCTTGCTCCTCACTGTAGTCACCAAGATTATCTGGGAAATCATCGATGTGGGAGTCCAGGAAATGTAATTTTAGATTCATTAAGTAACCTAATGTTTGAAAATTTTTTACCATTTTCTCGACTATTTCTTTGTACTTGGGACTTTTATTATTTCCCAAAAAGTTTGTTGCGACTTCTTTAAAACTAAGCCAAGCAGATTTTTCAACTTTATTCATTTTAGTAACAAATAATGAATCTTGAAACAATTTTCTTATTTGTGGCCCGTCAAATACGCCTGCCTTAATTTTAGCTTCAGAAAATTTCGGAAATTTTTTATGCAAATATTTGAAACATGGACCGTTTGTATCTAATGCTCTAGTGAATTGCTTCATAAGTCCAAGCTTAATGTGAAGCGGGGGAATAAGAACTTTTCCTGGATCTACTAATGGTGGAAACAATACATTATTTTCACCAGGAGTGAACGATTCTCTTGTTGGCCAAATTTTTTTCTTATAATGACGTTCCCTGTCTCTGCTATTCCACAGACATTTATAACAGGGATAAAGTGTAAACCCTGACTGTTGGCCAAGCAATATTGTTACAATTTTCAGATCTCCACAAATTTTCCAGTTATGATCAGCATATTTTATTTTTATCAAAAGCTGCTTCATTTTTTCATATTGCTCTTCCATAACTGTGGAATGAGCAATCGGAATGGGAGCGTAAACGTTGGTATTATGCAGCAAAACTGCCTTAATGCTCCGTTTAGAAGAATCAATGAACAGTCTCCATTCTTCAGGATCGTATGAGTTATTTTGAAATTCATCCATTAGACCTTTTACATCGGTACAATATGAAAGTGACAATTCCTCGTCCATTGTGAAATATTTTCGAAATTCTTCATCTCTGTTTCTATAATAGGAAATCGTAGCTTCTGGCTTAAGTAAATGTCTTTTCTTTAAAAAGGAAGCAAGATGCTCTGAACCATCTTTGGATAAGCCTAAATCTCTGACTAGATCACTAAGTTCTGACTGTGATACGAGTATTTGTTCTGGTTTACGGTTGTATGGTAGAAATTCTTTATCTGTGTCACTAGTATATGATAGGTTGTCACTAGAACATTCATTAGTAACAGTGTTTGAATCTTTTTCGACAGTCTCAATGTTTTCGCCATGAACTGATAAGGTGAAATCATTTGTTTCCATAACATCAGCATCAAGTGGTTCAGGAGGCGGAATTAGTTTAGTTGGTCTTGTTACTGTCGAAACATCGTTATAAGTAATAGTGCTTTTATTTTTTCGGTTATGCCTAGATACAACATTCATACAAAAGTAGCAATCATTTTCACTGTATGGTCTATTCCATATTGCTGGTCTGGAATATTTAATCGCCTTCTTATTGATGTACAACATTATTTTGCAAGAACTGCAAATGATGTGGGGAACCCAATCTGTATCCTGGTGCTGTATTTCAATGTTAAAACAATCCTTATATAAGGTTTTAATCTTATCCGTTATCGGTGACCCCATTTTACTCAATACGTGTTGACAGCAAATATAACAAAATGAATCACTGTTTTTATCGCACTTATGAAAAGTCCTTGTACCGTGAGACCGTTTTCTTGTTGTGTGTTATACTCTACATGAGCCAAGTCACCCACACATGAAGAGCTACGGTCGCTGGATGACGACGGCTGCGGGCCCGCTTTCCCACCCTGACCAACCGCCGATACTGGGTTTCTGAGTCCCTGCATCGTAATTCTCTTTCTTCTACCTGCCATGACGGCATCTAAGCCGTTATCCAGGGACTCTGCCCACTAGTGGAGTAACACCGTTGCCCACCATCACCACGTGGAGGTGCCCTGGATGCAGGTAGAAGAATAAAAATCGACCGATGAATTTTCTCGGCATTCAAAATGGCGCGAAAACATCTGCCATCTTGAATTTTGCAAATATAACCTCAGATTCGTGATCAGCGACCCAAAAAATCCCCGTGTACCAAATTTGGTAAGGATCGGTTGAATTTTAATTTGAATTCGTTTTTGCATTCGAGAAGCACTATATCTGTCTGATTTATTGAGGTTAGAAAGACAACAGGACTGTATGGCTCAATCCAACCGATGAATATTAGCTTAGCGTGTCCGAATACATATTAATACATCTTTGGATTCATGAAAAAGCTTGAATCAATTTTTTAGGAGTATATTTTTCTTAAGTTTTACTAATTTTTACCTATTTTTTGAGGTTAGAAAAAAATTGAGATATGATGGCGATATTCTGACGCCAGATTCGTGATCAGCGGGCAAAAATACTACGGATCTGATATATCGCATCAAAAGTATACCCCACTTTTTTTGTTTGTGGGGCTGTGTTATTAACACGAAGAAATTGAAAGGTTAGATTAGTATTCATCTTCTATAAACTTAGGGGATTTTTTCATTCATTTCATGATTATGCACATCGGTTATTAGTATTTGATGGGTCAAAACAAGTTTCTATATTAAAGTTGTGTCTAGCAGGTTTCTGTCACATCCTTCAATATTTCCAAGGTAATACGAATGTATGATAAATAAAATTTCATTTGAAATTAGCATTACACACAGTGTAATGTCATTGTGCCAAAGATTGCAAAATCCCAACATAATCTGAATACTAATTAACTGTTGTCAGTGTTATTGGCAATAAGAGATTATCATTTCAGTTTTACAGTATTTTCTTAGTAGTTTATGTACCTAAGTAGGAAAAAAGACGGGCCTTACTATAATAGCGATAAGAATAACGAACTTCAAATAATCACTCTTGTAAGTTCCAAAATAAGGGAAATCGTTATCCTTAAAGGATTCTCTTATTTTGTTTCAATACTGGGCAAGCTCCGAATGGTGGACGCATGCTTCAAATAACGATAACAGCTGAATCCTTATATTTAATTTCTTCCCTTTACTATTGCGCAGGCTCCAAATAAAGATAAAGGCAGTGGTCTACTAAAAAACCGTTTTAAAAATCTCTCTATTGTCGCATATTACCAACCTTACGAATGTAAAAGAGGGATTATCGAAATAAAACAGAGAAGTTGTAACAAATGTCCCAATAAAGGGTGTCTCAAAATGACCTGATATTTTAATTTATTAATAAAACGTATTATTTATTTGAAAAGTACGAATGTTTTTATTTTAATATTAGGTAGAAACATGGAGGTTATGTGTGGAACACAATATCCGATAAATGGCCGCCTCGACCCTGTTTGCAAACCTTCACTCTCTTGACGAAATTTTCAATAACATTTTGGCATAATTGTGGACTAATTTCATTAATGGTGCGTTTAATTTCTTCCTTGAGCTCCGAAATGGTCTGTAGATCATTGGCATATACTTTTCCTTTCAGAAAACTTCAAAGAAAGAAGTCCAATGGGGTCAAATCGCACGATCTTGACTGCCTATTCACATCGCCACGGTGAGATAACACGGCCATGAAACTTCGTCTTGGGTCTAGCAGACGTGCTGCAGGGAAGTCCCTAAAGCGCTACAGGAGCGACACGTGTGCGGAAAAAGTGATTCACGTTGTTCTTGAATCGCTGTAAATTGTACTCGGTGGGAAACACAGTCCTGGGCAAATTATTCCAAAGGAATGATGTTCTCCATACAAAAGACTGCTTGAAAAGCATTGTACGAGGAGTGAAGTATTAGCGCGACGTGTATTTCTAACATGCACCGCTCTGGGAGGAATTAAGCGGGCTACATCCTTCGAACACTTTCTATGAAAATACTTGTAGAATAGGCTTAAGTCGCCAACCGTTCTTCAATGTTCCAACAAATTAAGGCCGCCGGTCAGTTCCGGGTCTCCAACCAGACGAACAGCTCTTCTCTGAATAGAATCCAACAAATACAATGTATATTTGGGAGCTGAGCCCCAAACATGGGAGCAGTATTCCATAGTTGGTCTTGCTTGGTTGGTAGGTAGTCTGCAACAACTGCATTGTTTCGATCGCAGTGTGGTATGTCGCGCAATCTTGTTGAAAGAATATGTCTTCCAAGTCCATGCTATTCAATTCATTCCATAAAAAGTTGGTTATCATGTCACGATAACGAACACCATTGACGGTAGCCGCATTTCCATCAGCATTCTCGAAAAAGTACGGCCTAATCACTCCTCCAACCCAAAATCCGCACCAAACAGTGACTCGTGGTGGATGCATGAGAAGCTGTTGGATCACTTATGGATTTTCGGTCCCCCAAATTCGACAGTTTTGTTTAATTATGCAGCCACTAAGTTGAAAATCGCTGAAGTTGATTTTCTTCGAAAAATCACCATCGATTTGTTGATGCTCCAATATCCAATTGGCGAATGTAAGGCGCTGCGCATGGTCTTTTGGCTGCAGTTTTTGTGTCAATTGGATCTTGTAAGCACGCAATGCAGATCTTTCGTCAAAATTCGCTGCACAGAGCATCTTGAAAGGTTCAATTGCTAAACACGATGGCGAATAGAGGTGGAAGGACTTTCGTCAACACTAGGACTTACTGCGCATATGTTTTGATTCGACCGGCCGGTACGAGGACGGCCACTGCTTTTCGCGGTCAGAATTGAACCACTAACCTCAAATTTTTTGATTAACTGCACCACAGTGTTGCGAGATGGTGCGTTATGATGACCAAAAGACGTGCGGACATAATTCTCTATGACTAAACCTCAATACTTCCTGGTGCCAGCTGTCAAAGAGTAGTACTCTATGTTCGCCAGAAAAAAATGGCGCGCAATTTAAAATGTCAGGTGATTTTGAGACACCCTTTATTAATCACGGCGCCTGTTTCGGTTGAAAACTCATTTCAAACTACTACATTATAAATATTCCATATAGAATTAACACACATAACAGGTTTTTGTGGTGTCGATGGTATAACCATGGGCTGACGAAAATTTTAGTTCTTTAATTTATGATGTCGCTACGTTTAATTTTTGTATTAACAGTGATCGGTTAAATGTCCAAAATATATAATATTCTTTTCTATTTTAATTAATTGTGTCTGAAATACTGGTGTTGTTATACTTCATGGGGTGAAAAGTCCCGAGACATTCCGAGAGATAGCAGCACAAACCAAAAATATATATGATTTTCAGGTAGTGTCAACTCTCAGAATATTCGTGAGTTTTTGCGTCGACTTTTGCGTCTAATTCTCTAAATATAAGTGATTCTTGGCCCATTTCTTTTCATTTTATCATTTCTAAAGTATAAATTTACATTATTGAGTCAAGTAGTTGAGTACAGTAATTAATATAATCTTTTACTTAGGAATTAATCAGGTTTTAGGGTAAAATTCAACACAACTGACTTTATAAAGTTAAAGGTGATATAATACAAAATTGGGATTTAAATTTGGCAAATAACATGGTTTTTCTTGGTCTGGTTAAGACCATTGATTCGTGAATAGTGACGTATTACTGACTAAACTTAAATATAATAGCTTTAGTGTGAGAATTAGTCAGAGGCTTGCTAATTGTCCACTTATCACATACTGAATTATAAGGATTGCAAGCGAATATCTAATGGAAATTTTGACTTCTCTAAAGTCTGTTCTTACCTCATTAATATTTACTTCTATAATATATATAAAATGCAACGTCTCTCTGTCTGTCTGTCTGTCTGTCCGTTAGTGCGCTTATCACTGGAGAACCATTTATCCGATTTACGTACTTTTTTTTAAAAACATACATATGTTTTCTGGCCAGGTTATAGGCTATATTTTATTACGATAGGTAGCATAAGGAATGAGCAGTGACGTAAAATAGTGAATGAAGTCGGAAAAAAGTTTGCCGCTAGCGCGTTCGTTTGCAATACACAGCCTAAACCATTAAATATGGAACAATATTATGTAGCAGAGAATATCTATAATCTATAATATATATAAAATGCAATATCTCTCTGTCTGTCTGTCCATTAGTGCGTTTATCACGCGAGAACCATTTATCCGATTTACCTGTCCTTTTTAAATTCATACATATATTCTTTGGCCAGGTTATATAATAATAATAATAATCTATAATATATATAAAATGCAACGTCTCCCTGTCTGTCTGTCTGTCCGTTAGTGCGCTTATCCCTCTAGAACCACTTATCCGATTTACGTGATTTTTAAAATTCATACATATGTTCTTTGACCAGGTTATAGATATATATTTTATTACATCTATAATATATATAAAATGCAACGTATCTCTGTCTGTCTGTCTATCTGTCTGTCCGTTAGTGCGCTTATCACTGGAGAACCACTTATCCGATTTTCGTACTTTTTTTTTTAAAACATGCATATGTTCTCCGGCCAGATTATAGGCTATATTTCATTACGATAGGTAGCATAAGGAATGAGCAGTGACGATAATAGTGAATGAAATCGGAAAAAAAAGTTTGCCCCTAGCGCGTTCTCTTGCAATACACTGCCTAAACCACTAAATATAGAACAATATCATGTAGCAAAGGATATCTATAATATATATAAAAGGCAACGTCTTTCTGTCTGTCCGTTTGTGCGCTTATCCCTGGAGAACCACTTATCCGATTTACGTGTTTTTTTTTAAAAATACGTATGTTCTCTGGCCAGGTTATAGGATATATTTTATTACGTTAGGTGACATAAGGAATAAGCAGTGACGATAATAGTGAATCAAGTCGTAGAAAAGTTTGCCGCTAGCGCGTTCTCTTGCAATACACTGCCTAAAGCATTAAATATGGAACAATATCATGTAGCAAAGAATATAATATATATAAAATGTAAGGTCTCTCTGTCTGTCTGTCTGTCCGTTAGTGCGCTTATCACTCGAGAACCACTTATCTGATTTACGTGTTTTTATTAATTTATACATATATATAATTCAATATAAGCCTAGATAATGGAAGATAAGGTAAGATAATGGGAGATAAGGAGAAATAATGGGAGATAAGTCGAGATAAGCCTCGATAATGGGATATAAGGTGAGATAATGGGAAATAAGTGTAATAGGAGATAAGGAAAAATAATAGGAGATAAGCAGAGATAAGTCTAGATAATGGAAGTTATGGCGAGATAATGGGCGATAAGGAGAAATAATGGGAGATAAGGAGAAATATTGCGAGATAAGTCGAGATAAGCCTAGATAATAGGAAATAACGTGAGATAATGGGAGATAAGGAAAAATAATGGGAGATAAGAAGAAATAATGGGAAATGAGCAGAGATAAGCCTAAATAATGGAAATTATGTAGAGATAATGGGAGATAAGGAGAAATATTGGGAGATAAGGGGAAATAATGGGAGATATTTTATTACGTTAGGTAACATAAGGAATAAGCAGTGACGATAGTAGTGAACCAAGTCCACGCGAGCGAAGCCGCGGGCCCGGCTAGTTTTATATTTGTCACTTTCATCTTGCAAATATGAAAATCTTTTAGATTTTGCTGATGATACTGAAATACACCATCTAGTCAACAACTTCCTTGGTTCAAAGGTCCTTCACAAAAGTTGAGAGTACAACAAGACCATCTATAGTATATGCTTTCTAGACTATTAAAAAGCGTTTGATAATATACAGCACATCAAATTAATAAAAGAATTAAAGAACATCCGACTTGACCAGAAAGACATAGAAATAATAAAACACATCTATTGGAAACAGACTGCTGTAGTACAAGTAAATGAAACAGTAACAGATGAAATATTGATTCAGCGAGGAGTCAGGCAAGGCTGCGTACTGTCACCTGTATTGTTTAACTTATATTCCCAAGACATCTTCAAGAAAGCATTATGGAAACGGAGTGAAGGAGTTAGGATAGAGGGTGAAGTGATAAACATCATTCGCTTTGCCGACGACACCGTGATCTTAGCAGAAACATTAGAGGACTTACAAGCATTAGTTGACAACGTGAATAGAGAAAGTGTCGAAATGGATCTGACAATAACACGGAAAAAAAAATTGATGGTCGTTTCTAAACATCAAACCAACAATTGCCAATTATTCCTCGAAGGAAAACAAATAGAACGTGTAAAAAAGTACAAATATTGAGGCCTCTATATCATATCCGATATTGACCAAGACACTGAAATTAAAACCAGAATAGAGGTTGCAAGAAAATCATTTTTAAAATTCCGGACAATGTTCTGCAACAGAAACTTAGCCCTTGCTCTAAGATTGCGTTTCCTGGAACGCTACGTGTGGTCCAAACTTTTGTATGAAGTGGAGACATAGACATTGAAGCAATACACCACTAAGAAGCTGGAAGCAATTGAAATGTGGCTCTCTCGAAGAATAGGATCACTAATGAGGAAGTTCTACGAAGGATAGGCCAAGGCAAAAACTCTTGACAATCATAAAAGTACGAAATACATCCTACTTAGGTCGTGTACTCAGAAATGGCAAATATTCACTATTGCAAACTATCATGCAGGGAAGAGTTGACGGTAGAAAGGGTGCTGGAAGAAAGAAAAAGTCTTGGCTGAGAAAGATCAAAGGATGGCATGAATGTGAGGGAATTGTTTCATGTTGTGAGAGACAAAGGAACATTTAGAGAAGTAGTCGCCAAGCTCCATTAGGAGAAGGCATGAGAAAACGAAGAAGTCAACAACAATGATCTAAAAAATTGTGTGCCTCTGGCGGGTAAAAATCTAAAAGTATAAATAACTAGGACTTAAAAATTAATGAAGCAATAACGTAACAAAGTAAGAGTGGAAGCTAACGGACACCTTAATGCCATAACTGTCAGGTACTCAGCTCTCCTATGAATGACTATAATTGAGTAGCTACAAAATACCTAAAGACCTAGGAATATGTCAGACATCTGAGTTTTGAGAAAACACAAACAGAAAAAGGCCGAAAAACATCACATTAGGATCAGGACTTCATAGAACCCACTCAAAGTCTTAGAATAACTAATTAGACAATTTTTCCTGAGAACCACTCCAAAGTAAATGCTTTAACAAACATCACAAAAGATAGATGTCATTCCGATTTCAAGTATTACGTGTCTACCAAAGTTTAATCCGATATTTCATTTCCTTCGAGATTTATCGTGATAAACGGACAGACTAACCGACTAGTAGATAGATAGACATGCAGACAGACATGTAGACCGACGCCTGAAATCTAGGAATCTATTTTTGTTTCAGAATGCACAAATTATACAGTCAACAGTAGCTTCTTCTTCTTCCAGTACCCTATCCGTGTCGGACGTTGGCTATTAACATGGCAATTTTGACCGTATTGACGGCGCTTCGAAACAGCTGAACAGATGTAACTCTGAACCATTGTTTTAAGTTATATAACCAAAAATGTTTTCTTTTCTCTGGACCTCCTTGCTATCTATCTTTCCCTGTATTACCAGCTGCAAGCGACGGTATTTAATATGTCTCAAGAGTAAATACCGTTCAAGCAAAGCAATGGCTTGATAAGTGTTACGGGGACTCTGCCCCTGGAAAATCATTCATCATTTACTGGTATGCTGAATTTAAACGCTCTGGACGCCCATTACAGATACAAATAATGCTGAATGCTCTGGACGCTCAAATGAGGTGGTTACACCGGAAAACGTGAAAAAATCCACAAAATTGTTTTAGATGACCCTAAAGTGAAATTGCGTGAAATGGCTGACACCCTAAGGATATCAAAAGAACGTGTTGATCATCTTTTGCATGAACATGTGAGCATGAGAAAGCTCTGTTCGAAATGGGTACCGCGCTTGCTCACAGTGGATCAAAAACATCATATTGATGATTCTGAGGGCTGTTTGGACCTGTTTAAGCGCAAAAAAGGACTTTTTCATGCAATATGTGACAATGGATGAAACAGGGATCCACCACTACACACCGGAATCAAATCGACCGTCAGCTGAGTGGATAGTAGCCGATGAAAGCCGCCCGAAGCGACCAAAGACACAACAGTCGAGTGGGAAGGTTTTGGCCTCTGTATTTTGGGATTCGCATGGAATAATGGAATAATTTTCATGCTGAGAAGGGAAAAACCATCAATAGCGAATATTATATAAAGTTATTGGTGCGTTTGAAGGCAGAAATCGCAAAGAAACGGCCCCAAATGAACAAAAAAAAGTGCTCTTTTATCAAGACAATGCACCGTGTCACAAATCAATGATTACGATGGCAAAATTGCATGAATTGAAGTTCGAATTGCTTCTTCATCCACCGTATTCTCCAGATTTGGCCCCCAGCGACTATTATCTATTCGCAGACCTCAAAAAAATGTTCGCGGAAACGAGATTTGGCTCCAATAAAGCAGTTATTGCTGAAACTGTGGCCTAGTTTGAAGGCAAAGACAAATCCTTCTACAAGAAGGGTATAGAGATGTTAAAAAAACTTTGGACAGATTATATCGCTCTTGAGGGCGACTATGTTGATGAATAAAGTCAAATCTTGCAGAAAAATATGTTTTAAGTAACTAGATCAAAAACTTTTTAGCCTATGTGTTATATATAGGATTCCACAGGCTTGATTATCTAGCTATTTAATTCAAGCTGTCTTGCGCTTGTTGAGATTTGCTTATTATCATCCACTTGGTTTTAGTTATATTCATGTGAAGACCATATTCTTCGTTAACACTTTGCACCTTTTCAACAAGATCTCAATGTTGCTATCCAGCAAGACGATACCATCGGCGTATCTTATGTTGTTAATTATCTCGCCATTTATTTTGATGCCTTTGTTAACTCCCTCTAGTGCCTTGTTAAATATTTCCTCGGAGTATAGGTTAAAGAGGAAGGGGAATAAGACAACCGTGCCATACGTCTTTTTTGATCTCAACGTTGTGAGAGTAGGATTTACATATTTTTATGTTAGCCGATTGTCCTCAATACACATTTGCTGTGATGCGAATATCTTTGCCATTAATATTAGCTTTTTGAAGAATTTCCATTAGCCATAGCTTAACATCGAATATGTTTACTAGATGATGAGTTAAAAACCGCTATCGCGTCTTATTTTCAAGAGGGAATAAAAGAATTCGTACAAATATCCAAATAACATCCACAGAGACACGGGTCAAAGCCTGCATCACATGTGGAAACCTATTATTGTGATGGATCGAGGTTTGCTAAATATCTCTCAAGATGTCTTAGACAACCATACATAACACGTCGGAAAGTCACTGCAAGTTGACACGATTTAATCCCAAAGGACCACAATTTACTAAATTCTAACTCAAATGAGCTTTTTCTACTTGCCACTCTGTATAACATAATATTCATAGTTGCATTTAAGTAATTTCTAAGTATACATTCTATCTCAAAAGTGTTTTGAAAATTCAACTTTTTCCGAAATAATAAACTTAAACTTTTTTATTTTTAGCCGAACATCTGTTCGAATTAACAACTCAAACCTTTAATTCAGTCCATTGCATCACCCCAGTGGCGCACCTATTTTTTTTCTTCTTTATATATTGGGTGATTGCGAAAGTTCGTGCTCGATTTTCGTAGATGGCAGAAGCATGCACTTTTGACTGTGCTGATGTTTCTTTTATGATCATATTGTTAACTGACAGTTATCTAAATGAGTCGTGAGTTAACATAACCTTAAATAAAGTTGATTTAAATTAATTTGTGTGCCAAGTGAATATTCAAAATGGTAAATGAAAAGTTACATTTTCATCACGTTATGTTATACACATTTAAAAAGGGAGTGAGTGTTGGAACTACAACAAAAAATATTCAAGACGTTTATTTGGATCGTACTCCTGCTCTTAGGATAGTTAAAAAGTGGTTTGGTCGATTTCGAAATGGTGACTTTAATCTAAACGATAAACTTCGCACTGGACGATCTTCCGGCATTGAAAATGACTTTATCCGTGATTTAGTGAATAACAGTCCACCACTGAAGAGATTGCTGAGAGACTAAATGTTGACAATTCGACTGCATTTTGTCATTTAAAGCAACTTGGATACACTTCGAATCGATATATTGATAGAACGGAAGAAACTGAACCGTGTTTTCACAGCCATTTCTCTCCTCGCCTGTCAACAAAACGAACGTTTCTTGGATCAAGTCATAACTGGAGATGAAAAATGGGTTGCGTCTAACAACATAATAACAAAAAGAAGCTGGAAGCATCGAAGTGAAACAGCTGCAAAGGCTGAATTGCATCCAATGAAAATGTTGTTATGTGTCTGGTGGGATTGCAGAGAAAAAATTTTTTACGAGCTTCTTCCACGAGGCCAAACAATAACTACGTAAAAGTACTGTGAGCAACTCACCCAACTCAATGTTGAAATCCAAGCAAAACGTCTCAATTTGGTCGAAAAGGCATCATCTTTCACCATGACAACGCTAGAATACATGTCGCTCAACAGACATTGCAAAAACTTAGAGAGTTAAAATGGGAAATCCTCTAGCACACGCCATATTTCCCTGACCTTGCCCGTTCAGATTTTCATCTGTTTCGTTCTCTGCAAAATAATTTAAATGGCACACAATTTGGTTCTATGGAAGAAGTCAAAAACTACCTTACGACTTTCTTTGAAGAGAAATCATGCAGTTTCTACAAAGAAGGAATTCAAAAATTTGTAAAACGATGGGAGACAGTTATAGAAAATGATGTAGAGTACATTTTTGAATAATAAATTGTATTTAATTTGGTTTTTAATTGGGCACGAACTTTTACAATCACCCAATAGAATTTCTCCCCAATGTTCTCGGCAGGAAAATAAAAAATAGAAACGTCGGCCGTCCTCATCTATTTGTTGTTTTGCTCAAGTTATGACCTATTTTACATTTAATATAACGTAGACCAGCCTATAATGGCAACTGACACGAATCTCTTGTCTATGGACTAGCCCTTAAAATTCTATTACATTCAACCCGACTACTGGCATGAATAGGAGAAGCATTAGAGGTGGGGATCGTTTTCGTGTTTACTTCCTTCTTAATTATACAAATTATTGCAAAATAAAAAAGAGAAGGTTGATCTTATTGAATTCGAAAAGTTTAATTCAAGGTGTGTATATGATTAAACATTGTTACTTTATAAATTTTATTGTTACAATTATAATCAGAAGAATTCATTCAAATTTTCAATATGAGCAAAGAAAGTGCATAGAAAATAAACAAGCCAAGTTCAAGTCGGACTTCCGCAATTAGTATTCCGTACGTTGATTGCTTTTAAAATAAAAATTTTTGTTAGGAGGTATAAAATCATCGATGACTTTTCCGATCTTTACTGAAAACCGATGTCCTTGAAATTTTTGTTTTTTTATATATCAGATAAATTATTAAAGTAATGCATTCGTGATCATTTTCGTTCAATCTACACCCTGTGGAGAATATGCCAGGGTTTTTTTAAAATTTTTTGATCAGTACTTTCGCGATTTTTTGCAATTTTTTAAAAACATTACAAAGAAAAGTGTACGCAAGTATTACATTATATATATTTTGGAACTCGTGTTTTTACAAGCTTTCATTTGACACCTCCTCGATGACCCGGTAATTTTTTTTTACTGCAATTTTCACCCCTTAAGTCAGAATTTAACTTTCAAAACTAGACGGTTCTAATGAGGCCCCATCTTCCCCAATCTTTTCCCCATCGAAATCCTCGTCCACACATCTCTGCAGAAAGAGAGGCTGCTCAAAATCAAACATCCTTTCCCTAGCAAACTCCATTATTCGAATGAAGGACAGTGTTAACATTCTGGGATTAATCTTCGATAACAAATTAAGTTGAAAAAACCATATAGAATACCTTAAAATAAAAGTAGCAAAAGATCTGAATATAATAAGACAATTATCAAACACATTATGCGGAGCAGACTTCCGCTCACTAATAAAATTGTACAAATCAGTCATCTTATCCAAGATAAATTACGGGGATTTGATTTATGATGCAGCAAGCCCCTCCCTCAAAAGATCGCTTGAGGTCATCCAGAATCAAGCTATAAAATTATCAACGGGATCATATAGAACATCTCCAGCCCCTAGTTTACAAACCATAGCATCAATACTACCCCTTACTTTACAAAGACAGTTTTTCCTAATGCGATTTTACTCTATATCACTCTTTAGAACTCACACAACAAGATTATTAAACATACAATACATCCATCAAAAATCATATAGTCCAAAATCCATACAATCCAGAATAAAAACCTCTCTTTCCACACAAGACTCCACATTCAATTGTCCGGATACAACCAAATACCAAATATTTCCACCGTGGACAGCTCATCCACCTAAAATTGAACTCTGCTTAACGAAATACAACAAGGAATCACCCCCCCCCTTACTACTAAAGTCATCATTTACATAAATACTACAGGCTAAATATCAAAACTTTGTACACTACTACACGGATGGCTCAAAATCCAACCTGGGAACAGGTGCCGGTGTAATTTCTCCCACTTCCATAATAAATACAAATTAAACAAAGTCACTTCGATTTTCACAGCGAAACTAATGGTTACAAGAAAGGCCATCAGAATAGTAATAACAAACAAACATAAAAACATTCTGATCATAATCGATTCCCTCCGTTCCCTACATTCCATCAAAGCATCCAGAACATCCATACCTTTAGTACTAGACATAATCGACCTTATACAAATATGCAACATCCGACAAATCCAAATTTAGTTTCTATGGTCATCCAGTCATGTCAACATAAGGGGGAACGACGTAACGGACAAAAATGACAAAGCAGCAATCTCATCAGGGAAGATTGAGAACAAAATTTTATCACCAACTGATCTAATTTTCCATTTTAAAAACACTATAAAAAATATGTTCCAACTCTGTTGGGATTAACACGATGAAAACAAATTATGGAAATCAAATCCTCCTTTTCACCTCTTAAATTTGACGCGCAGTGAAAATGTCGTTTGGAGGAGAATGGCAATGGGACACACATATTTCACCCATGCCTACCTCCTGAAGAATTAACCACCCCCCATTTACCAATCACATCAATCCACACTTACCATAAAACACATCTTATCCTAAGATTACACTCATCTCAGAGTGAAATACAACCTACAAAGACCTCTCAAAGAGATAATGACTCCAAACAAAGAAAACATAAAGAACCTAATAGAATTCCTGTAAGAAGTAGATCTTCATACCCAGATTTAAGCCTAAATATTGGCGCCAAATGACCTTTGATGTCGACGCGCCTTTATTTAACATCATCATCATCTAATGAGGCCATCAATTCCTATATTAGTGCCAATTTCAACTTTCTATGTCAACAGATGGACAGACACCGAAGTGATCTTATAAGTGTAAGTAATGAATGAGGATATCTTGAGAAGGATGGACAAGGACAGAGAAAACTTGGTCAATTCAAAGAGAAGAAAAGTATCATCTACTACAACTGTTTGTGAAAGGAAGAATAGAAGAAAAGCGCGAAATAAGAAGACAACGAATGCCCTAGCTGCGAAATATAAGGGAGTGGATAGAGTTAAGAACCATCGGAGACCTAATCCACACAGCAACGAAGAGCATATGAACCTGTAATCGCCAACATCCAAAAATGGTGGATTTGCAGTCCAAGAAGAAGAATCAACTCACTGCTATTTGGGTCTTCTTCTTAGGGTCCTTAACAGTTTTAACCCAAAATGAGAGTCAAGTTAACTTGTTTCCTAGTAGCCTAGTCATTATGTGAGTTAATTGCGTCGGTCTAAACTCCCTTTCTTCTATACCGCAATCAATAGATTTAACATAATATATATCTTTAAAACGGAGTATATCACTTACCATTCTCAATGTCAATATTAAGAGCTAAGGTAAATAATACTAATTAAAATTTAATAAAGAAATTAAATAAAATCCTCAAAATATAACGGCGACTAAAACAAGTTTGATTTTATTGTAGATTATTTCAAAATAGTAAAGAAACCCATCGCATATGGAGAGTTTTATTTAAAAATACCGCCCCAAGGAACATTAGTACTGGCAAATATTAATTAAAATAATTAACTCAATCTAAAATTGTCAATATATAGTTATCAATTTTTCCCATTTTTTGTCATTGGCTAAAAAATTACTTGTAATGTAATATGTAAACATAAATATGTAATTATTTATTGTTACTTCAACAGTGATTGTGCTAAAATTTAAACTATTTCTTCTACATTATTTGTTTATAACGTAATTTTCAAAAAGCAAATCGCGGTACGCTCGTTTCTTTATTTACTTTGAACGATCGAACATGAGCTGCTGATGCAAACATCCGCAGGCAGCAGGAAATTGTTCAATCTGACAAAGACCTGGAAGAAATTCTATTCTGGGGTTACAGTGGCGAGTCGAATTTAACGCTGAAAAAAACCCAGGTGGTAGTCTTTTCTAAAAAAGTTAACGTTGCAGAACCTGACATGGTTATGTTGAGACACTCCAGTCTTCTAACATAGTCATTCAATTTGCTCGATGTTAAGAGCAGATATGTCTTGGCATGGGCATGTTGCGTGCGTAGCAAAGAGAGCTTCTCAAAAGCTAGGAGTATTATTTCGTACTTGAAAGCTTTATACTGCACAACAATTTTAAATCTATAGAAAGTTCTAATTTGCCCAATGAAACAGTACTGCTTCCATGATCGGAGTTCTGCTTCCCCAAATGCACTGCATTTGTTAAATTTTATTCGGTAAAAAAGAGAACGTTGCGCCTGACTGGAGACCCATAACTCACCAGCAACATTGTTTTCTTAGAAAATCGGAGGATGGTTGATCAGTTGAGTCTATTTTATTCTATAACTACTTTTACGAAAAGTGTTTCATGAATATATCCTGCTTACTTCGTGCAGACCAGAAATACACGTTTTAAGTTTTTACAAACGACTACTAGATGGCGTTATTGAGATGTGACATTACCATTGTTGTAAAATTATTGTTAAAACAGTAGCAGTTCGGTTATTGTTAAAACAGTAGCAGTTCAGAAATTGACCGAGTAGTTTGCGACAGTGAACGTTTAAAAAAACAGTTTTGTGAATAAAGGAAAATTTCACGTGAAAGTTTTCGTTGGATGATTATTTACGATTTTAGTAAAGGACTAACTCAACAACAATGCCACGCTTGGTTCAATTTTTGGTAATGAATTACCATCAGAAAAGATCGTTTACAATTGGTTTGCAGAATTGCGACATGGTCGTGCTTCCGTCAGCGATGAATTTCGTGAAGGTCGACCAAAATCGGTTGTTGTTCCAAAAAACATCGATGTTGTGTGCAAGATGATTGAAGACGATCGGCATGGGACTTACCGTGAGCTAGAGGCATTCTTAGGCATATCGTAGATTGCAGTATATTCAATTTTGCATGAACATTTAGCTGTGAAAAAGATTTGTTCCCGATGGATTTCGCATAATTTGACCGAAACTCAAAAACAGGCTCGTGTCAATTGGAGTAAGAAAATACTCAAAAAATTCTACCGAGAACATACAGAATCCATATACAACCTCATAAGACGAAACTTTGATATATTCGTACCAGCCGAAAACTAAGCAATAATCAACTGTTTGGGTGTTCCAAGATGAACCAAATCCAACAAAAGTGGTTTGTTCGCGAAACACTTCCAAGAAAATGATCGCTTATTTCTTTGGTTATACTGGACATGCCGTAACCAGTACTTTAGTGCAGGGGTGCTCAAACGGTCGATCGCGATCGACAAGTCGATCGCGAGTGCTTTTTGAGTCGATCTCGAGAAAAAAATTCCGATATAGAACTATTCACAGATTTTGTTTTAGGTAACTAAAACAAAATGTAATGAATAAACTACTAAAATTTATTCGATCCACAATTAGGCCAGAATAACCCCCTCATCACTTTCTTTTATCGTAATAACCCCCTGCTAGCGGCAAAAGGCGGCTTTATCAAAGGAACGCGCGGTACTTGTCAAAGAAAAGCCGCGTTTTTGATGCCCGCCGATTTTTCTAGAAACTTCGGGCGGCGTGTTTGACGGGAACATTCGAGACTTCGTTCGCGCCGATATAAATGTTGCGCCTGCAGGAATAGGAGTCAGTCTGAGTTGTAACTTGAAGGCGATACATCGATACAAAGTTTATTAATAAATAGTCCAAAATGAGTGCGGCGAAGAAAAGTAAAACTTATCATTTTAATAACGATTGGGAGGAAGAATTTTTCTTTTGTATGGTAAAGGATAAGTGCATTTGTCTCATTTGCCGTACGTTAGTTGCAATACCTAAGCGTGGGAATTTAGAGAGGCATCATAAAACGGTTCATAAAAACTATGAAAAGGATTTTCCGTCACAGAGTGAATTAAGAAAACGAAAAGTACGTGATTTGATAACTTGTTTGAAAAAAGAACAAACTATGTTCACAAGGCGAGCCAAACAATCAAAAGCTGCAACGATCGCGTCATTTAAAATATCTCATATACTGGCGAAACACAAGAAACCATTTGATGATGGATTGGTTGTGGAGGAAGCATTTATTCAAGCGGGTGAGACTTTATTTGGAGATTTTAAAAATAAAACAGAGATTATATCTGCTATTAGAGAACTTCAGTTATCTCGTCCGACTGTCACAAGGCGTGTTGAAGTCATGAGTCAGGACATGGCAGATAAACTAAAACATGATATCATGGAATGTACATACTTTTCTTTACAGTTCGACGAATCCACCGATATGACAGACACTGCCCAGCTGTGTATTTTTATTCGAATGGTATTCAATGACATGTCGGCTAAGGAAGAGTTTTTGACAATGATTCCTCTGAAAGGAAAGACCCGTGGCGAAGATATATATGACGTTTTCTTCAATTTTATAACAATCTACAAGCTACCAATATATACACTAGTGTGCATTACAACCGATGGAGCACCAGCAATGACTGGAAACAAAAACGGTTTTGTGGCATTGTGTTGAGCTAATGATGATTTCCCTTCATTTTTCTCCTTCCATTGCATTATACATCAACAAGTTTTGTGTTCAAAAGTTCTAGACATGAAGGAGATTATGGGCATTGCAATAAAAATTGTGAATTCTATCCGTGCACGTAACTTGCAACGACGGCTCTTTAAATTGCAGTTGGAAGATAGTGAGTCAGCTGAACACACTGATTTAGTTCTTCACACGGACGTCAGGTGGTTGAGTCGCGGAAAATTCCTAGAAAGGTTTAAAGAATTATTGCCCGAAATAACAGCTTATCTGGACGAAAGAGGTGATGACACTCAGATGCTGAAAAACGGAAAATGGCTGACTGATTTGGCATTTTTGACAGACATCACAATGCATTTAAACACCATTAATATGGAGCTTCAAGGTAAAGGAAAAACTATTATTGAGATGATTAGCGCAATAAACGCATTCAAAAGTAAATTGCAACTTATGATAGATCAACTGAAAAGAAAAGATCTGAAAAATTTTCGTCTTTGAAAGCAAGGATTTCTCAGTTGAATTATGATATTTATGAGGCAGAATTATCAAATATTTTGGGCCAATTCGAAATACGTTTTTATGATTTCAGTAAATTGGCAAATATCGCATCATTTATGAGTTATCCTTTTTCGTGTAAAAACATTGAGGAATTAGCTACTGAAATAGCAAGTCAGTTTAACATGGACTCATGTTCTCTTGAAAATGAGTTAGTGCAGATTATATCAGATATACATCTCAAAGCCACAGCGTCTGATACAAAATTCTGGTGTTTTATATCTGAAGATAAATATCCGAATCTAAGGCAAATCGCCCTTCAACTGACGGCAATGTTTGGGTCAACTTACTTGTGCGAGTCTGCATTTTCTGAAATGAAGATAATTAAGTCAAAATATCGCAATCGACTAACTGACGAACATATGTCATAATGCTTGCGATTAGCACTCGGTAATTATCTTATAAAAAGTATGCTGAGGACATGCAGTGCCACGCTTCAACATCCAAAGTCACTCTTTAGTTAAGTTTAGACACTAGAACTCGTTTGTTTTGTAAGAACCAATAAACTCGCAATTTTGAATAATTATATTTCTGATAATTGACCATACTTATTGCCAGATATGTATAAAGATACACGGAATAATAAACAGATTCATAAATTCATTCTATATCATATTATCAATAAGATATACAAGGATACAATTGTAAACTTAAAAATTAGTATAGGAATCACGTATACTGAGCGCCATCTCCTGTTTCACAATAAAATAAAATTATTGCAATTTTGTATCAGAAACATAAACTGTATTTTGAAGAAATGTAGAACAACATTACAGTAAAGTTTACGAAATGAAAGCTGAAATTTACAGAACACTCATTAGATGGCTAAGAGATTTCTTTTAAGGATTAGTAGTATATAGTGAGAAACAGGTGGAGCTAGCAATACCAGAATTATTTATCAGTTATAGTTAAGAGATTATTCTTCTGTCGGTTGCTGGTATCTTTTATCTCCTTTTTAAACAGCAAAATTGTAGGTAGTGTTAGTTCTTCATTTGAATTTTATTTCTGGTAAAAATTTTGTTGTAGTAGCGTTGTTAGTTTTTGAGACAGTTGCCCTCCGCTATGTCTGAGTAGGTTTTTATTAATACGCTCTTAGCTGGCACTTTTTCTGTTTTTAGTGTTCCGTACGGGATACTTATGGGATCACTTCGGTATCGATCCGTCCGTCACATCCGATTTTCTCCGAAACTATTTGAAGTAGAAAGTTGAAATTTGGCAGAAATATAGGGTTTAATGGCTCAATCAGAGCTGTGTAGTTTTGAAAGTTAAATTTTGATTTAAGAGGTTCGCTTGTAGAGGGAAGTAAAAAAAAATTTCTAAAGTCATCGAGTGTCAAATGAAACCTTGTGAAAACATGAGTTCAAAAATATACATCATATAATACTTGCGCACACTTTTCTTTTTATTATTTTAAATAATTGCCAAAAATAACTATCCCCCCTTATCTCTAAAAGAACTTATCAAAAAATTTTGAAAAAATTGTGGTATATTCTCCATAAAGTGTAGATTGAGCGAAAATTATCACGAATGATTTACATTTTATAATTTATCTGGTATACAAAAAATTATGACAACTATGTTCCTTGACGTATGGTGAAGGTTCGTGTAATATCCTTTTAAGCGTATATTACTGTCACCGAGTGGCGAGTCGTTCTTGTACCGAGATCTAATTTTATTTTATATTTTTATAATTAAGTAAATATTTAGGTAGTAAATATTTGTTTTACACTTTTATTACTAGATTCTATATTGAGATAGATTGATGTATTGACTATTAGGTAGCTAAGATGCTCTGACTACTATACATTATTAACTAAGAAAAAACATGAAAATATATATCTTAAGATGGCAGGGATCTAATTAGCTTAGCCGAGGTGAGGGTTTTATTTTATTTTAAGAGCAATCACGGTACGGAACACTAATTACGCAAGTTCAACTTGCATTTTACCAGGTTTTAAGTGTTTTTTTAACGCTATTTCTGCGTTTATTATCCCTGATATTCTTATTAGTATTCTTTAAAATTTCCATCAAAAATCCTACCTGTATTTCTTTCTCTATGTAAGTAATACTCAAGAGTATATCACCTTATTTCCTTTGACTTTAAACTTAATATATCTAACTGAAAAGAGAAGTAATAACCGCTTTTAGTTTACAAATTAATATTTTTCTTGAAAATATCAAAATGGCACCTATTTTATTACAAAAAATGTAAGTCATTTTGAACAATTATAAATACCGTAACTTTAATAACTTATAATAGAGTTTTTTCATTGACATTTTAGAGCAGACCTACACTTACCTTGACTAAAAAAATGCATATTGTGCGGAAAACTAATATCTATGCCACGATACACCCTACCTAGACGACAATCCTGCATCACACTTACTTGCAGCCTCTCAGAGTCGATCGATCGTAGTCTAACAATATTTAGGTAGATCGCCAGCAGTTCAAGTTTGAGCACCCCTGCTTTAGAGGATCGAAGAACAGTCAACTCTGAATGGTATACAACAATTTGTTTGCCAGAGTCCTCGATCAAATCAAGAAAAACAACCGAAAACTTGGCATCATTCTTCCTCATGACAATGCTAGATCTCATACAGCACGTCAAGCAATTGATTATTTAACGGAGAAAAACATCGAATTAATGTCTCATTGCCCGTATTCACCTGATTTATCGCTTAACGACTTCTTTTTGTTCCCAAATGTCAAAAAAATGCGTGGACAGCGCTTTTCATCACGTCAAGAAGCTATTGAATCCTTCCAAAACTATTTTTTGTGGTATTACCTTTAGAGCGGAAAGAATGTTTCGAGAATTCGTTCGAATGCTTGCAAAAGTATATAAATCTTAGATGCAAATATTTTGAGAAACAATAAAATGATTTGTGCCAAAAAAATTTTTTTCATTCATTGTTTTTGTAAAAACTTAAAAGATAGCACTCATATAATAAAACTAATGCAATCTCAAGAAGTTAATAACATAAAAAACCGGTCAAGTGCAAGTTGAACTTGCACAATTAGTGTTCCGTACGTAGATTGTTTTTAAAATAAAAATTTTTGTTAGAGTGGTATAAAATGATCAGTGACTTCACAAAACACACCCCAAATGAGTTTTCAACAAAGTTTGCTTCCAATCTTTACTGAAAACTGGTGACCTTGAAATTTTGTTTTTTTTTTAAATACCAAATAAATTATTAAAGGTAATGCACTCGTGATAATTTTCGTTCAATCTATACCCCGTGGAGAATATTCCAGAATTTTTTCAAAATTTTTTGATCAGTACTTTTCGAGATAAGGTAGGGGACAGCGATTTTTTAAAAGTAATACGAAGAAATGTGTGCGCAAGTATTACATTATATATATATATATATATATGTATATATATATATATATATATATATATATATATATATATATATATATATATATATATATATATATAATTTTACTTGTGTTTTCACAAGCTTTCATTTGACACCACACTCGATGACCTAGTAAAAAAAAATTTTTTTCACTTCCGATTTCACGCCTCAAAACGAACCCCTTGTCAAAATTTATGTTACGGTGGTATAAAATGATCAGTGACTTCACAAAACACACCCTAAATGAGTTTTTAACAAAGTTTGTTTCCAATCTTTACTGAAATCTGATGATCTTGAAATTTTTGTTTTTTTTATGTACCATATAAATTATTAAAGGTAATGCACTCGTGATAATTTTCGTTCAATCTACACCCCGTGGAGAATATTTCAGAATTTTTTCGAAATTTTTTGATAAGTACTTTTCGAGATAAGGCCCGGGACAGCGATTTTTCGCGAATTTTTAAAAATAATACAAAGAAAAGTGCGCGCAAGTATAATATTATATATATATTTTTTACTCGTGTTTTCACAAGCTTTCATTTGACACCACACTCGATGACCTAGTAAAAAAAATTTTTTTTCACTTCCGACTTCACCCCCCAAAACTAACCCCTTGAGTCAAAATTTAATTCTCAAAACTACATGACTCTGATGAGGCCATCAATTCCTATATTATTACCAAATTTCACCTTTCTATGTCAAATAGTTTCGGAGAAAATCGGGTGTGACAGACAGACAGACAGACAGGCAGACAGACAGGCAGACAGACAGACAGACAGACAGACAGACAGACAGACAGACAGACAGACACCGAAGTGATCTTATAAGTGTTCCGTACGGAACACTAAAAATGCACTAATAATTTTCACTAAAAGGCAACAGTGTCAAAAAGTAGTTTGCTTTTGTTGTAAAATTTAATAGAATATCGCGCAAAAACATGTCTTTTCAGTCGAGGAACACATCCCATCTGTCGATTTTTATTTAAAAATAACCACGAAAGCAACATAAAAAAATTAATCGAAAATTATTATTATGTATTCCTTTTTTCTCGCTTTTCTCATCAGTCTAAAATTATTATTATTGTTATTTGTAGTGTTCATTGATGTATCTTAATTGCCCTTTCAACAGTTTAACATTCAAATTTTAAATGACTCCAATGATATATTTTTGGGCTCCAAACTTGAGATATGCATCTTTTCAACGGCAAATAATTAATTAAATATAACTTGCCGGCTTTCACAAAACCAATCATAAATATTGTTCCAGAAGAACGCACTTGCTGCCCTCATTCCTAATAGACAAGGCGAAATCGGCGCCATCGTTGGAAAAAATTTTCTAATTGAATTTTTTTTCATAACCTTCTCCAGGAGATGCCCCTGAAAGAGGATCAACATGTTGCCGAGCGGTAACCTGGTCCGAATTTTTTTTAAACAAAGTCCAAAAATTGAAATTTTCGCGCCGTTTTCGAGATATCGGCGATTTTAGGTGCGAGAAAACGCGAAATTGGCCACTTTCACCTCCCAATATCGGGGTCAAAAATTAAAATTTTCAATGTTGCCAAGTGTCCAAATTAAAGTTTGAGATCTCCTCTACAAATTACCGTAGGAAATATTGCAATATCTTCATTTTTAAATATTGTTTTTTAACAGTTAACAAATTGCGTTCGAGCGCCCGCGGCTGCATCGAAACTGTATACATAGATATATACGCAACGCCCGTACGTAGGCGCACGGAACTGTATACGCGCTGCAACTCGCTGTAACGTGAAGTATCATGCAAAAGTTCAAACATGCTATTGCTTAAATAAGAGTCGGACACTTTAATAGTTTATTCATTCATGAAAAAATCTAAAAAATCTGACCTTATGAATGAAATTGAAAAACGTTCAAATTGTAATGTTGATAATGCTTTACTATCTGTGTCTCCCTATCCTAAAATATATTTAATTGATGGGATGGTGGTTATTCACCAGTTGCAACTCGCAAAGTATAACACTTTTGGTGAGTTTGCTACAGCATTTTTTAATTACTGCGTTTCTTTCTTTAATCAGCCAAATGTTACACGAATTGATATTATTTTTGATAGATACGATAATCTTGGAATAAAAACTTTAGAAGCGTCCTTAAGATCTAAAAATATTAATGCTCCGAATATATTTATTCAAAACTGTGATACAAAAATTCCAAAAAATATTAAAACTTTAATGATGAATACAAATAATAAGTTTCAATTGGTTCAATATTTATCTAATAATGCTGTAAATTACGTTGCATTAAGTCACACTCAACAATTAATAATATCAGGTGGATTCTATAACATTGAAAAGTGCTATTGTATACAGGGAAATAATATACATGAAATTATTGAGTTAGAAAACAATCACTTAGAGGCTGACACAAGGATATTTTGTCATGCTCGATATATGTTACCTTATAATTCTGAAATAATAATTCATTCCGTTGATACCGACGTTTTTATATTAGCAATTCATTATTGGAGCTTTTTCAAATTAATTGGTTGTACAGGATTGTATTTTAAAGTAGTTGGTCAGAAGCCAAGATTATTGTCTTGTAATGTAGCTGCTGAATATTTAACTAGTCAAGTTTGTCAAGTTTTGCCTGCTTTACATGCGTTTACAGGCTGTGATACTACTAGTAAAGTAGGTACTAAAAATAAAGCTTTAGATTTAGTCTTTGATTTAGATACTCAAAATGCATTAACCCCACTTGGTACTGGCTTACAATTAAATGCCATGGAATTCAATGCATTAGAAAAATTGTATTTGAAAATTTTGAATAAAGCTGGAGAAACAGCAGATAATGCTAGACAAATAATTTTAGAACGTTCTTGTGGGATGGGTATTAATTTTGGAAAAATTCCATGTACATCCGATGCTTTAAAATTGCACATTTCACGAGCTTCACTACAAACGTACATATGGAAAATGTCATTGTATTCTCGGTATCGACATTTAGATGCAACAGAATTTGGTGACACTATAGAAACAGGTGAATTGTTACCCAAATTCATGTTAAAAAATTCGATACCAGATTCGTTAATTAGGCAATGTAAATGTACAAAAAATTGTAAAACTAATGCATGTAATTGCAAAAGCAACAACGTAAGTTGTATACTCATGTGTGGGTGTAATTTAAATATTTGCGAAAATTCTATTAAATATATATAAGTTATATTTCATAAAATTGTTTTATTTCTTCTACCATCCTAATCGAATATTGAATTTTTATTTATATTCATTTGTTATAATAATTAAATTTGATATAACAATTACTCTTTAATAAATAAATATTTTTTACATACTTTTCAAATATATTAATTTTAATAAGAAATCAAGAAACAAAGCTTTATAGAGCATCGCAGTGCGTATACAGTTCCGTGCGCCTACGTACGGGCGTTGCGTATATATCTATGTATACAGTTTCGATGCAGCCGCGGGCGCTCGAACGCAATTTGTTAACTGTTAAAAAACAATATTTAAAAATGAAGATATTGCAATATTTCCTACGGTAATTTGTAGAGGAGATCTCAAACTTTAATTTGGACACTTGGCAACATTGAAAATTTTAATTTTTGACCCCGATATTGGGAGGTGAAAGTGGCCATTTTCGCGTTTTCTCGCACCTAAAATCGCCGATATCTCGAAAACGGCGCATTTTAGAGAAAATTCACAAGAGACATTTTTTGTTCAAAATGGTCCAATTTACCTAAAAAAACTTATTCCGGGGCGAAAATTTCAATTTTTGGACTTTGTTTAAAAAAAAATTGTTTAAACAAATTCGGACCAGGTTACCGCCCGGCAACATGTTGATCCTCTTTCAGGGGCATCTCCTGGAGAAGGTTATGAAAAAAAATTCAATTAGAAAATTTTTTCCAACGATGGCGCCGATTTCGCCTTGTCTATTCCTCTTTTCTCGCTTTTCTCATCAGTCTAAAATTATTATTATTGTTATTTGTAGTGTTCATTGATGTATCTTAATTGACCTTTCAACAGTTTAACATTCAAATTTTAAATGACTCCAATGATATATTTTTGGGCTCCAAACTTGAGATATGCATCTTTTCAACGGCAAATAATTAATTAAATATAACTTGCCGGCTTTCACAAAACCAATCATAAATATTGTTCCAGAAGAACGCACCTGCTGCCCTCATTCCTAATGTCTTAGTCACATTCTCTTGTCGAAACTTTAATGAAGCTGGTGTAGAATTTTTTAAATATTGCTAACAATTTGTAAATTACAGCATCACGTGATAATATTAAAAAAATGAGAGATAATACATAACTGGCCAGGTGCAAGTCGGACTTGCGCAATTAGTGTTCCGTACGTTGATTGCTTTTAAAATAAAAAATTTTGTTACGGAGGTATAAAGTGATCAATGACTTCACAAAACACACTCCAAATGAGTTTTCAACAAAGTTTGTTTTTGATCTTTGTTGAAAACTGATGACATCGAAATTTTTGTTTTTTTATGTACCAGGTAAATTTTTTTTATATACCAGATAATTTTTTTTATGTACCAGAAAAATTATTATCACTTGTGATAATTTTCGTTCAATCTATACCCTGTATTCCAAAATAATTTTTTCAATATTTTTTTGTCAGTACTTTTCAAAACAAGAGGGGGGAGCAGCGATATTTTACAACTTTTTAAAGATAATACAAAGAAAAGTGTGCGCAAGTATTACATTGTATATATTTTTGAACTCGCTTTCATTTGACACTCCACTCGATGACCTGGTAATTTTTTTTTTTTTTTCAATTCAGATTTCACCCCCAAAACTAAACCTTTGCCTCTGATGGGGACATCAATTCCCATATTAATGCCAAATTTTAACTTTCTATGTCAAATAGTTTCGGAAAAAAAATTGGGTGTGACAGATGGACAGAGAGATGGACAGACACTGAAATGATCTTATAAGTGTTCTGTGCGGAACACTAAAAAGAACAGATGATATAAGGCCCTTGATATCTAACAAATCTGGTCGGTTTTAAAATATTTTTTAATGTAGAAATTAAAGAAGAAAATGAAACAAAATATTTTCTCAACTCTCAAGGTAAATAATACTAATTAAAACTTAATAATAACTTCAAATGAAATCCTGAAATTATTACGGCAACTAAAACAAATTTGATTTTATTGTAGATTATCTAGTAAAAAAAAGCCATCCTATGTGTCAAATTTTATTTGAAAACAACCATGCCAAGATTCAGGTTAATTCAGTTCAATATAAAATCATCAATATTTATCAATTTTTCCCACTTTTTGTCATCGGCTCATTGTTTATTATTACTCCAACAGTGATGATGCTAAAATTTAAACTATTTGTTCCACCTTATTTATTTATAACGTAATTTCCAAAGAGCAACTGCGACTTGCTCTTTGTTTATTTTTGTGAATTCATTTCGTCGACCATGTTGATCGAAAACCTTGATGGCCATTTTTTAAAGAGCACCCATTATCAAAGTAAATCTGACTAACTTCAACACTTTGGTCTTCCGTAGATTATTCCTTGATTAAATTTGCCTAACAGTCAATGACACAAATGTCAAAACAGAAACAGAAAATGAAGCGTTAAATATGAATTATTAAGTGGTGTCATCTAGGTGTCTATATAGGATAATCCTTTATATATATATATATATATATATATATATATATATATATATATATATATATATATATATATATATATATATATATATATATATATATATATATATATATATATATATATATTATATATATATATATATATATATATATATATATATATATATATATATATATATATATATATATATATATATGTATTTATACATTTATATATATATATATATATATATATATATATATATATATAATACATTCAAATTCTGGGTTTCAATCCGTTCGTCTAACAATGAATTTGCACGACGTTTCGCCAAAATCTCATTTGGCATTTTCAAGTGCTCCCGCTGCTGCTGTTGCTCGATACCGTGATCTTGCTGCCGCTACGAAGATTAAAAGAAGGATAACGATGGCTAAAACTGCAATGACAAGCCTAAGTAAAGTATGGCAAGATCACAGAATAAATAAAATGGCTAAAAAGAGGCTTGTCAGTTCATTAATATTCCCTATAGCCACATACAAAGCCGAAATATGGACTATTAATACAGCATGCCGTAAAAGAATAGAGGCTTTCGAATCTACATGCTGCAGGCGGATGCTCAGAATTTCCTGGGCAGCTCGTAGGACAAACCAGCTGTTACCATCGATTCAGAAAAAAATAGCATCATTTTTTAGTTACATAAAAAGGAGGGATGGCATGGAAAAGTTGCTGATCCAGAGGAAAGTCGACGGTAGAAGAAAAAGAGGTAGATCTACCAACATATACATGTCTACAATACACTTGGAGTTACCCGAAGTGATGAGAAGTGTTGAAAATAGAGAAGCCTAGAGGGCTGTTGTAAATTCTGAGTGACAATGCAAGAGAGGTCTCGACGCTGGGAGCCGAGCAACGATGCAAGAGAGAGATATAAGTAACACTTTTACAACCGTCCTCTGTCGTCACCTTTAATGTTTTACTAAAAATATCTATGCCCTAAATTTATTCAAGCCAACCAAAAACCAGAAAAAATTCTCAGAAAACAGTTATAACTATGGAACTTTTATCGTCCTCCACTCCTTTTAGCCCCTTCCCCTGAAGCGATATCGTTCAAAAACTACGTATCTTTTCTATTTCATATATTATATGTGTCCCAAATTTGAAATCGATATCTCATTTAGCTTAACATCAAAAACAATATTTTTCGGGGTTTGAATTGCGACAAATGCAAAAACCTTGGGGGCTAATTTTGTAAGAATGGAATAATTCTCTTTAGTAAGGGGAATGAACAATAATCATAAATATACTTTACAAATTACTCCACCTTGCAATATTTGTTTGCTTGCGTTAATGCGTTTTAAAAAGTTTGATCGAAACGGATAGATTTTTCTATCCTTGTCTTATTATAAAAAGACTATCATGTGACGATAATTATAACATAACATGAAACCCGGGTATAGCAAAATGGAATACGAAAAAATCCCCGTGTGTGTTAAAAACATAATTTTTTACGTCAAAATATTTAAAATTAAAATCTGTACACATCATTAAAAAAAATCGACTTACCAACTTGGACTAAAGCTACTAAAGCAAAAAGGTACACAATTTTGGCCATTTTGAAAAGTTTTTTCGGGCACACTTACAACGCGCTTTGCTGAAAAGTATATCTAACTTGTTTCTGCTACTTCTGTTTCAGTTCGTCTTCACCGCTACCGCCAAGCAGGAAACGTTGGTGTGGGTAAGGTGGACAGGACCGTAACTACACCATGTTAACTGCCGGGCAATATTAAGAGTTATTGGATGTTGACGTTTAATTCTAAACGAATATTTAAAAACATATAATTAATCGATTTTCAAAATTTTTGTGCGACGTCATTTCATCGCTAGGTAGTAGTGGATAACTTAAAGAAACACTGTCGTATTTTTTTTAAATTCTGATCCCGGATATTTTGATATTGAGGAAAAAGGGTTTAAGCATACAGTCCAGTCAAAATACGATTTTGTGGTGAAATCGTCGGATACTGCTACTTTTTTTTAAGTACTCGTCTCGACGCGACCGCTGAAAAATTGTGGTAACACCCTCAAAAATAGGAGAATTGACCCGTTTTTGAATTTTTAGCGTATTTTTTGCAATTTTATATATACTGCATACAGATGAAAGATAAACTAAACATTCTGACAAATTTTGATTCTACATAAAAAAACGAAAAAATTTAAGGAGTTATGAACTTCTGGTCGGGAGAAATTGTGTTTTTCTTTTGTTATTTTTTATGATTAAATAGGTGTACTTGCAAACCGTAAGCTAATTTTTTTTAGATAACTAGTTAAAGTTTAACTTTAATTGATCCAAACATATTTTTAGCCATTTCTTACATATCAGATATATTTTTCACTCCTCACAATATTGGTAAATTGTACCAATTCACGTTTTTTTCCTCTGACGAATTCTTTGGACACCTCTTTTTCAGTACACTACTGTTTTACCTAAAATATCAGAAAATGTTCCTTAGTCCTTAAACTTTCATTTGAAATACTGAAGACTCATTTAAACAATTTAGATCCGAGAAATTAACCATTTTAGTCTCTTTAATTTGTTTAATACAAATTTACGATTTTTTTTTTTAAATTATTTTTCCTTGAGTTCAATAATATTTATGTAACCAAAGTTATTTTTAACACACAGGTTAATGTACAGGGTGAGTCAACGATAGAGTAAAGTTCATTATCTCATTTGTTTCGGGATTGACGAAAAAATGTTAAACACAATAGTTTAAGGGAATGTTAAGGTGCACAGTTTAAAATTATTTTTGAATATACAGGGTACTTCAAAAAAGTATGGTAGATATAACATATGTTTTTTAAAATGGAGCATCCTAATTTCTAATTTATTTTTAAATTCTACGTAAAATTTTATAACTTTTTTATTAATAATGTTATATACCTAACCCTAGTAGTTTTTCTATTATTTAAATTTTTTTAAAAAAATACTAGTGTTCAATTTTGCAAAAAATTTGCCAGTACCACCATTGTTTCTGAAGATGGAATACTCATAATTGGTACATGCGTTCTATAGAGATGAAAAAGAAAGATATGTCTAAAGATATTTGAACTAGATGCTACAGGGTGTTCAAAATAAATGTATACGTTTCGACTATTTTAAATTGAAAAATCTCAAATTTTTTAAATAGAACAACCTGTATATATATTTTTTTTTCTGATAGATTTACACAACCCTCCAACTTTTATTAAGTATGACATATACCTATTTCTAATAGTTTTCGATTTATTTTGAATTTTTCAATTTTTACCCTTGTTTTTAATACACTTACGTTATTGTGAAAACAAACAAATAGTTAATAATAATTTTAATATAGTTTAACTTATCTAATAATTAATTTATTATGACGTAATAAATGTTCAAAAATATTCCCGTCTACTTGAATACACATGTTTAGTCGTTTTACTATATTTTCCTCCATTTTCCTTACCATAAAGGGCGTTATTGTCCTGCATCCCGTATCCTATTTTCCATATCTACTGGTGTACTAGGGGATTCACATAAACATGATCTTTAATGTAGCCCCACAAAAAGAAGTCTAAAAGTGTTAAGTCACATGATCGAGGGGGCCACTGAATGAATCCATCCCTACCGATCCATTTTTGTGGGTAACGATCGTTTAAAAATTCCCGAACTTCCCGGTGGTAATGAGCAGGAGCTCCGTCTTGTTGAATCCATATTTTTTCCCTTTCAAAATTATCGTCGTCTGCAAGAAGCTTGGGTAATTCGTTTTGCAAAAAATTTAGATATCTAGGCCCGTTAAGCGGATCGCGGAAAAAATATGGACTAATAATTCGAAAATTTACCACCACCATGCATTAAGCGACCAATCGTTTGGTTTTGAACCGGACCGAAAATGGATTAACTGTTAATAATAATGCATGTTATGGCTGTTAACTGCTCCATTACTGCGAAAAGTAGCTTCAAGAGGAAACATTATTTTGGATAAAAAATTTTGGATCGGCCTCTATTGCTCCATTCATGGTGGTACACAACTTTACTCATCGTTTAAAATTATGGTCTTGAAGTTCTTGATGTAGTTCCATATGAAAGGGATGATACTTGTATTTTCTCGTGGTGCGATTGGCATTAGATTGGGATGTGTTAGATAAGACAGCTAGTTAAGTTGCTGACCTGGGATTATCTTCAACATGAAATAAAATCTCCCTTTCTTTTTCCTCATTGGTAGCATTCTGGTTTAATACTTTCCGTTTCGTATACTCAACGCTACCACTACCATCAAACTGTTTCATTAAACACTCAAAAGATTTTCTAGATGGTATACGTCTGTTAGGGTACTTCGCTCCGTAAAGCCTTACTGCCAAAAGACAATTTTTCCCGCCTCGCCCAGTATATAAACCATATTAATTAATTCATTTTTAGGAACATCTGTTACACCTTTATATGTCACTTACTACAACAATTAAACTATTTTTACTGGCTTGTTAGACATGTCAAAATTTGACTACATTTTTGTTTTGTCTTGATGTTATAGCGTAAGTGAATTAGAAACAAGGGTAAAAATTGAAAAATTCAAAATAAATCGAAAACTATTAGAAATAGGTATATGACATACTTAATAAAAGTTGGAGGGTTTTATAAAATCTATCAGAAAAAATAATAATATACAGGTTGTGCCATTTAAAAAATTTGAGACTTTTCAATTTAAAATAGTCGAGAGGCATAAATTTATTTTGAACACCCTGTAGTGTCTAACTCAAATTTCTTTACATGCATCTTTTTTTTTCATTTCTATAGAACGCTCGTACCAATTATGAGTATTCCGCCTTCAGAAGCAATGGCGCTACTAGCAATTTTTTACAAAACTGAAAACTAGTATTGTTTTAAAAAAATTGAAATATTACAAAAACTACTAGGTTTAGGTATATGACATTATTAATAAAAAAAGTTATAAAATTTCACGCAGAATTTAAAAATAAATTAGAAAATAGGATATCCATTTAAAAAAAACATGTGTTATATCAGCCACACTTTTTTGAAGTACCCTGTATACTCAAAAATAATTTTAAACTGCACCTTAACATTCTCTAAAACTATTGAATTTAACATTTTCCGTCATTCCCGAAACAAATGAGATAATGAACTTTACTCTGTCGTTGACTCACCCTGTACATGTTGAGTAGCAAAGGAAACCATTTGGTCCATTTAGGTTGAAAAAACTGGCCATTTTACTTTCAATTTTATGCTTTTTTTTGTTTCAAAATTACAGTTAGTTTTAAAATATCAATTTTTCTTGAATTTTATCATATTTGCAGTAACGAAGATCATTTTTATTAGTTATAAAATAATTACCATAAGACCAGAGCATTTGGGTCACCGATTTGGATGAAACTTGGTAGAGAATCAGGTTTCACCGACATATTAAGACTCCCGTTTTATGTTTTATCTCATAGGATTTTTTTTAAACAAAATTAGTTTTTTTTCACTTCATAATGTTTTGAAAAAATAGTAATATTTTTATTAATAAAAATACATTGCTACAATAATTTAAACATAATTTATTATTTTATTTAACTAGTTAAACTTGTATCATTAAAAATATTATTTTGTGCAGTAGCTTTATAATTTTTATTACTTTAATTATTATATCTTTATATAAAATTATCAGTAAAAAGTAATCTTTTCAATATCATTATTAGTTATTATATTTTTTATTTGTCCAGAAATAGTATTAAATAATATTACATAAAAAAATATGACGTACAAATATAAAATTCATACTGGCTAGTTTTTTCAGCCTAAATGGACCAAATGACCACTCAACATATACAGAAACCTGTTTATAATAATTAAAAATAACTTTGGTTACTGAAAATGTTATAAAACTCTAGAAAAAAATATTATTTTATAAAGAAATCGTAAATTTGCATTATAAAAAAAATTAAATTAAAAAATGGCCATTTTCTCCTGCCTAAATTCTTTAAATGAGTTCTTAACTACCTCAAATGAAAGCTTAGGTACTAAGGAACATTTTCTAATATTTTAGGTAAGGAAGTAGTATACTGAAAAAAAGTGTTCAAAAATTTGTTAGAAGACAAAACGTCAATAGGTAAAATTTATCAATGTTATGAGGAGTGAAAAATATATCTAATATGTAAAAAATGGCTAAAATTATGTTTGGATCATTTAAAGTAATGTCCATGGAACATATTTCCAGAGTTAACTAAAAAAATTAGCTTAGGTTTGCAAGTACACCTTCTTAATTACCAAAAAAAAACAAAAGAAAAAAAACGATAAAAAAGGCCAATTTTTCTCTACCAGAACGTTCAAATGACATCCATAGCACCTTAAATTTTTGGTTTTTAGTGTTCCGTACAGAACACTTATAAGATGACTTCGGCGTCTGTCTCTCACACCCGATTTTCTCCGAAACTATTTGTCATAAAAAGTTGAAATTTGGTAATAATATAGGAATTGATGGCCTCATCAGAGCCATGTACTTTTGAAAGTTAAATTTTGACTTAAGGGGTTAGTTTTGGGGATGAAATCGGAAGTGAAAAAAAAAATTTTTTACTTGGTCATCGAGAGTGGTGTCAAATGAAAGCTTTTGAAAACACGAGTAAAATATATATATATATATATATATATATATATATATATATATATATATATATATATAATGTAATTCTTGCACACACTTTTCTTTGTATTATTTTTAAAATATCGTGAAAAATCGCTGTCCCCCCTTTTTCTGGAAAAGTACTGATCAAAAAATTTTGAAAAAAATTCTGGAATATTCTCCACGGGGTGTAGATTGAACAAAAATTATCACGAGTGCATTACCTTTAATAATTTATCTGGTATATAAAAAAAAACAAAAATTTCAAGATCATCAGTTTTTAGTAAAGATGGGAAACAAACTTTGTTGAAAACTCATTTGGGGTGTGTTTTGTGAAGTCACTAATCATTTTATGCCTCCGTAACAATTTTTTTATTTTAAAAGCAACACTAATTGCGCAAGTTCAACTTGCACTTGACCGGTTATTTTTATCTAGAAACAAAAATTGTCAAAATTTTTAGTTTATCTTCCATAAATTTAAATTTTTCAGCGATCGCAATATTTTTTCCTCTATGTACTTGTCGAGATGAGTATTTTTTAAAAAGGTAGCAACAGTATCAGACGATTTCTGTTTTTTGCCTGTTTTGGTTGTATTCTGACTGGACTAATATGAAATTTAAATATAAGGGACTCCTTTTTTTGAAAAGTGTCTGTCCCCACTTGGTCGTGGAGTTTTGTATTGTGTTAATGATTTACTTCTTAGCAGCTTCACTTCTTTCTTTTTTTTGAAAAAAAAAACGCCTTTTAAATCTACTGGCGTTCTGCTCCTTGAAGCCGACTACGCTACTGGTTGGCGAATATTTGCTTTTTGCCTGATCTTCCGTCATTAAGTAGTACAACTAAATACAAAAACGATTTCTTAAAAATATTATTCTCAAGATATTTTAATTAGATAAACAAATAAAATAACGATTTTTCTTGTTTACTTTTTTATTTACAAATGTTTATTATCAATATATATATATATATATATATATATATATATATATATATATATATATATATATATATATATTATATATATATATATATATATATATATGTACATATATATACTTATATATATATATATATATATATATATATATATATATATATATATATATATATATATATATATATATATATATATATATATATATATATATATATGCATATATATATATATATATATATATATATATATATATATATATATATATATATATACATATATATGTATATATAAATACATACATATATATATATATATATATATATATATATATATATATATATATATATATGTATATATACATACATACATATATATACATTTATATATAGGGTGTTATGGAAATCACTGCATATATTGGAACTGGCAACTTCTTATAGAAAAATAAAGTTTCACCCGAAAGACATAATGAAATAAATGAAATCAAGATATTGTTTTAGCTCCGCCACTGGTAAACAAACAATTAAACAATATGGTCTATTGTTAACAAGAATATAACATTTACAGTGTTGGTGAGATTTAACTTAGCACTGGCGCATTGTACCAAAAGTAACAATGCACCTGTGCCTGAGCTAGTTCTTATAATGGCGGATTTATTTTGTTGTAAAATCTGGTTTTGCCCTTTTTTTATTTTTCCAAAAATTTTCGTATTTGAAAGAATAAAATGTGCATCTACAAAATCCCACCAGTAACCCGTTTCAATATATTTAATGATTTTCGCAACACCCCATATATATATATATATATATATATATATATATATATATATATATATATATATATATATATATATATATATATACATATAGTACAGATTTTGAAGTATTCTTTCAGACCAGACATCTCTTCTCGTGCTGTATGAATAATTGTGGTAAAAATTTTATATTAATTTTGGAATGAAAATTGCAGCAATAATACTCATCAAAGTGATTATGCTGATTCGAATTGAAGTTCCAGAATTACAGTAATCGGTATTACACACGTTACATTGATATACTATTCCCTTTTGGTAGTTACAATTAACTTGCAAAGAATTGTCAGTAGTGGAAACCGTGATACATTTTTTGTCCGTCATGGTTTTGTGGGTGCTGTTATCTGAAAATTAGAAAGAAATAAGTTGAAGCATTATTTTTAAGATGTTATAGTACTCAGTAAAATAAATCACTTCGACCTGTATCGCTCTTATCAGAATGAGAAATGAGATATGGTCTTGTGAAATTAGTTCAACTTTTAAATCCAGTCCTATAAAATATCTACGAGGGCCGTTCGAGAACTCCATGAAACAATGAACAATAGCCAATTTTATTAAAACTAGGAATAAAAATTTAAACAAATGTTTAAGATCACCACTTATGTTTATTATTGCTGACAATTGTTTCGACACACTGTCTTCTTCTGGAGCACGATGTAAATTAACTAACAAAGTATGTTTCAGAATACATAGTTTACCCAATTAAAAGTACTAAATTTATTAACAATATTTACCTTAATACCTAGAACAAGTTGAATAAAGGAAACCCCTTCCCCATCTAATTGATCGCTGAGTAATAGACCTGAGGATTTTTGTACCTGTTCTAAACAATTCAATAATTTTCCTTTCTTTCCGTTATGCAAAATTTTGAAATCTTCATTGAATGCATGATTTTCCTCTGTTAAATGTTTAGCGTAATGAGATTTATTATTTTTCATTCTAAAGCTTTGTTTATGTTAATTTATTATTTTATAAAAAGGTCTGCCTGTTTGTCCTATATACGTCTTATTGCAAGTGCCACAGCATAATTCGTAAACCCTCGATTTATTTTCTTTTTTTGTTTTACTTTTATTATTTTTAATATGTCGAGATAATGTGGTATTTGTACGGAAAGCGATATTTACATGATTTCTATGTAAATTTTTTTAAATTTTATCAGTTAATTTTCCGGTATAATTGAGTGTATGAAATTTTTCTTTGTTTAGTTGTTTGTACGGGTACACCAGTCCTATTGCTTTTTTAAATTGTTGTTTCATTAAAATATCTACGAAATCGCTCCTGTATCCATTGTTTATACTAATTTATTTTATAATATTTAATTCTTTCTGAAAATTTTCTTCCGTTAATGGTGTATTTATTAGTCTATGGATGAAACTATTATAAGCCGAGATTTTATGTGTGAAGGTGGTTAGAATTAACGTGTATAGTTACATCTGAGTATGTTGGTTTATGGAAGATTTCCTAGTTATTATGGATCTCAATCAAGTAACGGCTAAGTCAGTGCAGAATTTTATTAAAATCCTTGTATTTATTTTTCAACGTAATCCTCTTCGCGCGCGCTTTACATGTGGTCCATCGCTTTTCTAGTATCATTACACCGTCCCAGTAGTACACTTCGCTGAGGTTTACAAAATAGACATTCATCTCTGCCATAACTTCTTGATTCGACGAAAAATTTTCACCTTTCAGGTATTTCTTTACGTTACGAAAATAGACGATAGTTGGATAGTGTCAGGTTTAGCAAATTTGGGTGGTAAAGAAGAAATGAATACATCAGTTCCATTAATTTTGAAATTGACAATGTAGACGAATATGTAGCTGTGTAGTCATAATGGAAAAGCATTAATCTCTTTGCAACACAGGAACGTTTATTCTTTATTTTTACATCTAAACGATTGAGCAATGACACATAGTCGTAGAAAACAATCGCCCGACCTATCGTCTTAACGCGGTAGCTTTTGCGATCTTCGGGGCAGATTCTCCGCTAGCCATCCACTGTTTAGCCCGTTCTTTACTTTCTAGTTGGTTTCAAGCTCCATCCATAGTAATAAATCGTCTTAAAAATTCGTCGGGATTTCTTTGTTAGAGCTTTAAATTTGCCGGACACAACCTGATATGTTCACGTTTCTAGTCGGTGGAGAGCAATCGCGGCACCGACCTTGCAGCAAGCTTTCTTATGTGTCTCGGTCATTAGGGGTCTTAGCCGTCTAACAGCATATCCTTTGGGTGATAGTCGTAGTGACATCAGCCGGTCTTCCGGGACGTTCTCCGAACTCTGTGCTCATACGTTTGAAACTTCCCAAACTATTTGTAAACCATTCTAAGCGAATGGACAGTATTTGTCTTCAGTCTTCTGAATCGTTTTCTTTTTTAAAAAGTAATGTTTAAAACCAACACTACTTTTCTTTTTGTCCATGTTGACCCAATGACACACCTTAGGAGACTGAAAAACAGACTACTTGCCATGTTATGATCGTAACCAGGTCTCCAACATCGAACACGTAAACGTGTTTAATGTGTGAGATCAAATACACTTAGGAGGCTGAGGTATTGACAGGTGGCGCCATCACTTGGATTTTGTACGAAGTTTTTGAACGGCCCCCATATAATAGAAATAAATAAATAATTTATTTTCAGCTTCCTAAAACAAAAACATGTATAATCAAGGAAGTTGAGCTGAATGTGTTAGATTGTAGAGAGATATTCCTTTAATTATCTCACTTTATTTATAATTTTCCTGTTTGATGCATTATTAAAATTTTATAACGCAAAATATGATTTAGGAAGGCTTGTCATATGTCAGTTTCAGGCGATTAAAGGGTATCCTCTGTTTGTGGACACCCTATTAATATTTATATATATACTAGCCGGGCCCGCGGCTCCGCTCGCATGGACTTGGTTCACTACTATCGTCACTGCTTATTCCTTATGTTACCTAACGTAATAAAATATCTCCCATTATTTCCCCTTATCTCCCAATATTTCTATTTATTTCCCATTATCTCTACATAATTTCCATTATCTAGGTTTATCTCTGCTCATCTTCCATTATTTCTCCTTATTTTCCATTATCTAAGCTTATCTCGACTTATCTCGCAATATTTTTCCTTATCTCCCATTATTTCTCCTTAACTCCCATTATCTCACCATATCTTCCATTATCTAGACTTATCTCTCCTTATCTCCCATTATTTCTCCTTATCTCCCGTTATACTTATTTCCCATTATCTCACCTTATCTTCCATTATCGAGGCATATCTAGACTTATCTCCTATTATTTCTCCTTATCTCCCATTATCTCACCTTATCTCCCATTATCTAGGCTTATATCGAATTATATAGAACATATGTATAAATTTATAAAAACACGTAAATCGGATAAGTGGTTCTCGAGTGATAAGCGCACTAACGGACAGACAGACCGACAGAGAGACGTTACATTTTATATATATTATATTCTTTGCTACATGATATTGTTTCATATTTAATGCTTTAGGCAGTGTATTGCAAGAGAACGCGCTAGCGGCAAACTTCTCTCCGAGTTGATTCACTATTATCGTCACTGCTTATTCCTTATGTCACCTAACGTAATAAAATATATCCTATAACCTGGCCAGAGAACATATGTATGTTTAAAAAAAAAACACGGTCAGACAGACAGACAGACATACAGAGATACGTTGCATTTTATATATATTATAAATGTAATAAAATATATATCTATAACCTGGTCAGAGAACATATGTATGAATTTAAAAAATCTCGAGGGATAAGCGCACTAACGGACAGACAGACAGACAGAGAGACGTTGCATTTTATATATATTATAGATATAGATTATTTTAGAAAAAAGTTCTTCTTTCTCACATTTGGTCAATGTGGTTCCATGTTTGGCTGACGGGCGCAAACCAAGTCAGCACAAACGTATTACCATTGTGTATTAAGGAATGACCTGACAATGTTACATGTTTTCAAAATCACTGACTTCTGAATGTTTTTGTGTATGTTTGTGTTGAGTCCTAATTGTACTAAATGTGGTGTGAATGTTATTGGTGTAAGGCCTGTGGCTGATATAATGAGGGGGACAATGATGACTTTTTCTTGTTTCCATAGCCTTTTTATTTCCGTTGCAAGGTCTGTGTATTTGGAAATTTTTTCTGTGTATTTCATATACAAGACCAAAGAATATATGTATGAATTTAAATAAAGACAGGTAAATCGGATAAATGGTTCTCGCGTGATAAACGGACTAATGGACAGACAGACAGAGAGATTTTATATATATTATAGATTATAGATTATAGATATTCTCTGCTGCATAATTTAATGGTTTAGGCTGTGTATTGCTATGGAACGCGCTAGCGGCAAACTTTTTTCCGACTTCATTCCCTATTATCGTCACTGCTCATTCCTTATGCTACCTATCGTAATAAAATATAGCCTATAACCTGGCCAGAGAACATATGTATGTTTTAAAAAAAAAAGTACGTAAATCGGATAAGTGGTTCTCCAGTGATAAGCGCACTAACGGACAGACAGACAGACAGACAGACAGAGAGACGTTGCATTTTATATATATTATAGATATATATATATATATATATATATATATATATATATATATATATATATATATATACATATATATATATATATATATATATATATATATATATATATATATATATATAAATATATATATATATATATATATATATATATATATATATATATATATATATATATATTTATGTATAGATATATATATATATATATATATATATATATATATATATATATATATATATATATATATATATATAGCAAAAAGGGTTTTTTTTTTATTTATCGGGTTTGCGGTCTGTGACAATTAACACTCGATTGCTGTTAAACTCTCTATATTTCGTTGTACTTCACAACTTCATCGGGAGAAAACTATAATTTTTAGAAAAAACAGTGTGTCAGGACATTTATTTGTAAATAAATAGTTATTTTAAAAACTCACCAACTAAGAGATGGTCACAACATTTATAAAAATAAAAGAACATCTACTACATTAGACACATAACAGAAACAAGAAAATACTTATGCACAGTGACAAAATAACAGTTAACAATGAACTAATCTAGGCTATAAATCCGAAATCGGACCAAAAACGAAAAAAACTATCATTAAATACAGTGGTTTAGTTATGCATAAGGATGTTCAGTTATTGACTTGTAAAATTTATAAGTTTAAAATATTACAATACATTACTGGTATCTGCCCTATAATTAACACAATCCTTATGTTTGTTTATGTGACACATTTCAAGAAACAGCCGATTCTTGTAATTATTTACTCTCTCCAAAACTTCCACATTGGCAAAATCGAACTGATGTCCCGTTTTTAAAACATGGTCAACTAAGGCACATGACCTCTTATTTATTCGACAATCGCTTTTGTGTTGTGTAATTCTTTGTTTTATCCACTGCGATGTCTGTCCGATATAACATGAAACACAACCCAAACAGGACAACTTGTAAACTACATTGGTGTTATAAAGTAGAGGGGTCTCTGTTTGAGTTGGGTGAACAAGGTACGGCTACTGAGACTGTTATATTTAACTATTTTAATGTGTGGAAAATCCTTGAAGATAGAAACCATTGAATCTGTTAATCCGCGCACAAACGGTAACTTTTTATATCTGAGAACATTGTGAGTTTCCTCTGTAGGGCCATCAAAATTGTTAGAATTGTAAATAAGTTTTTTCAAAATGTGTTTTGGATACCCGTTGTTGGAAAAAATTTTATATAACTTGGTCAAATTGGCAGACAGGTAACTCTCGTGGCTAATATGTGTTATTCTGTTCTTCATTGCTATTACGCTATTATATTACGGTTGTACCGTGGTAATGGATAAAACTGAATATATTGCCAAGACTGAGTTATTATTAAGCAATTCATCAACGTACATACAACTAAATACAGATCCAACCACAACAATACAGGCTTCATATAACAACTTAATAAAGGAACTTAAAACAAACAACCAAATAAGTGTGGGGGTCGCAAAACACCTGTCGGTTTATAATTCACATTTCCCCAAATTGTACTGTCTTCCAAAAGTACATAAACCCGACATACCTTTAAGACCAATTGTAAGCTCAATTAATGCCACTACTTATAACATTTCAAAATTCCTGTCTAATATATTAAAAAATGCTCTATCAGACATTACAGATTATAATGTAAAGGATACTTTCTCTTTTGTAAACATGGTAGATGGGTTGCGATTACCACAAGGTCATGTGTTGATATCGTTGGACGTGGTCTCCTTATTTACCAATATTCCTGTTGATCTGGTTTTAAAAATCCTGGAAGACAAGTGGTTGTTGATTGAAGCGCATACTACGTTGTCAAGTATCAATTTCATGAGACTCATAAGATTTATTTTTGAACACACATATTTCGGGTTCAACAATGGATTTTATAAACAAATATTTGGAACTCCAATGGGATCTCCCATAAGTCCCGTGTTGGCCAATATAGTTTCAGATCATTTGCTTGATGTGGTATTGGCACAACTTCAGTTTGATGTCCCATTCATTTATAAATACGTGGACGATATCATTTGTTCGGTACCTGCGAACTGTACTAAAAAAATGTTAGATACTTTTAACTCTTTCAACAGTCATTTGCAATTTACCATAGAGCATGAGAATAATGGTAGCCTTTTTTGGATACACAGGTTATTAGAACTGAGGATAATGTGTTAATTTTGAATTGATATCAGAAACCTACAGCTTCCAACAGGTTTATTAATTATTTTTCAAATCACCCTATGAACCAAAAATATAATAGCGTAATAACAATGAAGAACAGAATAACACATATTAGCCACGAGAGTTACCTGCCTGCCAATCTGACCAAGTTATATAAAAAATTTTCCAACAACGGGTATCCAAAACACATTTTGAAAAAACTTCTTTACAATTCTAACAATTTTGATGGCCCTACAGAGGAAACTCACAATGTTCTCAGATATAAAAACTTACCCTTTGTGCGCGGATTAACAGATTCAATGGTTTCCATCTTCAAGGATTTTCCACACATTAAAATAGTTAAATATAACAGTCTCAGTAGCCGTACCTTGTTTACCCAACTCAAACAGAGACCCCCTCTACCTTATAACACCAATGTAGTTTACAAGTTGTCCTGTTTGGGTTGTGTTTCATGTTATATCGGACAGACATCGCAGTGGATAAAACAAAGAATTACACAACACAAAAGCGATTGTCGAATAAATAAGAGGTCATGTGCCTTAGTTGACCATATTTTAAAAACGGGACATCAGTTCGATTTTGCCAATGTGGAAGTTTTGGAGAGAGTAAATAATTACAAGAATCGGCTGTTTCTTGAAATGTGTCACATAAACAAACATAAGGATTGTGTTAATTATAGGGCAGATACCAGTAATGTATTGTAATATTTTAAACTTATAAATTTTACAAGTCAATAACTGAACATCCTTATGCATAACTAAACCACTGTATTTGATGATAGTTTTTTCGTTTTTGGTCCGATTTCGGATTTATAGCCTAGATTAGTTCATTGTTAACTATTATTTGTCACTGTGTATAAGTATTTTCTTGTTTCTGTTATGTGTCTAATATACGAGTAGTCGATGTTCTTTTATTTTTATAAATATTGTGACCATCTCTTAGTTGGTAAGTTTTTAAAATAACTATTTATTTACAAACAAATGTCCTGACACACTGTTTTTTCTAAAAATTATATATATATATATATATATATATATATATATATATATATATATATATATGTATATATATATATATATATATATATATATATATATATATATCCGTAAGAAAGTATTTGCCCACTTAGAAATTTCAATGTAACTGCCAAAATTTAATATAGAAGAGAATATATATACATATATATATATATATATATATATATATATATATATATATATATATATATATATATATATATATATATAATATATATTATTAATTAATCTCTTTTATTAAATCAGGTAAATTTAATTCTTCTTAACAAGTGTCCATCATAAAATTGTTTAGATAAGCCTTTTTGGTGAAATTACAAATTAAAAACCAATTAGAACAAATTTCCAAGTTTTGGATGATAATCGTTTTGAGGCAATTTCTGAAAATTCCAGTTGGAATAAGAACTCATTTTAAGTTTCTAGGGATTATGGAAATTCCTAGTGATATTTTATGATAAAAACTGTGCTATTAATACCATTACCCTTTTGGAAATTAACCATTCGCAAACAGTACTTTACAGGCTCAATTGTGAAAATGCCAAAAACCAGAGAAATTTTCGTTGAAAATCGGGCTCTGATAACTGCGAGGTCACTCGAGTCGACAAACTGCGAGTGATATGCGGATGCCAAGGAGAACAGTAAACTACTTCGGGATTCTGCGGGACATGGAATTCCAAACAAAAACGTTCAGGAAGGCCTTGAAAAACGACTCCCGCTGGAGACAGAGCTATAACAATGTTCAGCAGACGTAATCGCTGCCTAATCGCACCAGAAATTACGGCTCAAATGAACTTGGAGCGGCCCATCCCCATCAGCGTGACCGTGAAGAACAGATTAGCGGAGGGTGGACTACACGGGAGAGTTGCAGTGAGGACACCACTTCTTAGGCAAATGAATAAACGTAAAAGATTAGAATGGGCCCGAGTACATGAAAATTGGACATCAGAACAATAGAATTCCGTCCTTTGGAGCGAGGAATTGAAATTTTCGGTTCAAATCGACGAGTTTACGTGCGGCGGTCAGCTAGAGAGAGGACATTGGTTGCCTACAATAAAACTTGGAGGTTCAGTAATGGTTTGGGGTTGTTTTGGCAACGGTAAAGTTGGAAAAACCTTTAGGATAGAAGGAGTCATGCGAAAAGAACAGTATCAAGACATTTTGCTAACTCAAATGCTTCCTTCTGGAAGAGATATTTTTCAGGGGAAATTTATGTTTCAGCATGACAACGACCCTAAACATTCTGCTAAACAAATTAGAGAACTTTTGGACCAATGGAAATCCGATGACCTCCTGGAGGAGATGATTTGGCCTCCACAATCACCCGACTTGAACCCCATCAAATTGTTGTGGGACCATTTGGACAGGTGTGTCAGAACAACATCAGAAAATCACATGTGGGAACTTTTACAAGCAGAATGGTTTAAAATAACCGAAGAAACTCTGAAGAAACTACTGGACAGAATGCCGAAACTCTGTAAAGCGGTAATTAAAAACAAAGGAGGTCACATAGATGAAAAAAATCCTGGAAAATCATGAATATTTTTCTGATTTTCTAGACTGTAAATAATGTGAAAATAGATAATAACTCATTAAAATTTAAAAAATATATATATTTTCTGGGTTTCTGAAATAACTAGGTGGGCAAATACTTTCTGACAGTAGTATATATATATATATATATATATATATATATATATATATATATATATATATATATATATATATATATATATATATATGTATATTAGTTTTCCATTAAGAACGTCCTAACGTTTTTAACCAAAATTCATTGTGAAACTTTTATTTAACTGGAAATTTTATACAATTTAAGCTTTAAGCAAGATATCGCTCAAAGGGCCTCCGCGGTCTTTTTACAGACACGAATCCGCTTATACCAATTTTCCATGACTCGGGCCAGCATTTCAGGCCTTACGCCGGCTATAGCACGATGAATGTTGGTCTGAAGTGCATCAAGAGTTGCTGGTTTGTTGCTGTAAACGTGTGATTTAACGTGGCCCCAAAGAAAATAATCTAAAGGCGTTAAATCGCACGATCTCGGCGGCCAAGCAGTAGAGCCCTTTCGTGAAATATGGGGCTGTGTGCCATCCTGTTGGAAATAAAAGTCGTCTGCGTCCATTTCGTCAAATTCTGGGAAGAAAAATTCCTGCAGCATCGAGTAATTTTGAAGTAATCGAGAAATTTTGAAAAATTTCCATGCGTTCTATTAACGTGAAACGATTTATAAATGATAGGCAAACTTTACTAAGCACAACTGACATCAGATGTCAAACATCTGCTAACGAATATGGCCGCTATTAGCTGTCAAAAGTCGGACATCCCTAATGAAAAACCCTTTATATGGCTCATTCTTGGTCAACCGGACCCCTTCGTTAGTCCATAAATTGAGGCAATTTATGAGGACACAATCTGGTCCAGACTAAAACTTAAAATATATGGTTTTTGAATTTTGAGTGGCATATTAAGAAATTGTGCTGATTTGAGCTCAAAACCGACCCATATGGATTTCAAAAAATGTCAGAAACACTAAAGTAAAAAATGTAAACAAAAGTTTTCTCTGATGATCTTATTCTAACAAAAAAAACCTACAACTTTTGTAGGAAAGTCTTTTTTATGGCCTTAATTTTCGGAGATATTTATGGTAGCGTATTGGCCATATTTTGGATATTCAACAATGTTTTGCTAGAAAACTAAAACTTTTAGAGAAATTATGTAAGGAACAAGAATACTTGTTTTTATTCGTAAAATCACTATGAATTTTTTAGAATTTTTGAAGCACTTTTTAAGAATTGTTTTTTTTTACCTATATTTTTTACGATATTCTCTTTCTAAAACAATTTGCCGGTATTATTTTATTTTTAGGAGAAAAAATTTCTTTCGTATACGTTTTCGAAGTAAAATTTCCCTTAGAACAAGATCTCATTATAAAATTTTCAAAATTTTTAAACGGGTAACCATTAAACTCAAAATAAGTACATTTTTTAGTGAAAACATATATGAAAAAAAAACGTAAAAAATATAGATCAAAATAACGAATCGTTAAAAAATGCTTCAAAAATTCTGAAAAAATAAAAATACAAAAAAGTACTTTTTTGGATTTTTTGTTTCTTACATAATTTCTCTAAAAGTTTTAGTTTTCCAGTAAAAAATTGTTGAATATCTAAAATATGGTAAATACGCTGTGATAAATATCTCCGAAAATTCAGGTCAAAAAAAAAACGTTTTCTACTAAATTATAGGTTTTTGGGGTAGAATAAGATTATCAGAGAAAGCTATTGATTATATTAGAAAATTACTTTTTACTTTAATTTTTCTGAAATCTTTTGAAATTTATTTTCAGATTTGAGTCGCTTTGATGGATAAGTAGGTTGCCATAAGTACAACTGAATGTACTAGGCTTGTACGCAGCATGCCCCAAAGAATTGCTGGTGTAATTAAAGTTTTTTGCAAAACATACGAATTTAATTTTTTACCCTGAAACACAAGAAATGAAGTAAATTGTAGTTTGCTTAATACTTTTGGCCAAGGCTATATATATATATATATATATATATATATATATATATATATATATATATATATATATATATATATATATATATATAATGTGATATTGCCGACATTCTCCCTCTTCTTTACCTTAAGAGTTTGGTCTATCTTTACGTGGAATTTATATTTCTTCATAATATTTTAAAAAAAAACCGCCTAAAATAGCTGTTTACTTTTGAGTCACCCAGAGTCAAAACAACAATCCAAGCAGTGAAAAAAATCTGGTGAAAGCGAAGGCAATTCTGTTGGTTGGAAAAGTGATGGCGTCAGTTTTTTGGCATGCTAAAGATATTATTATGGTGGATTAGCTTCCGAAAGGCGAAACAATAAACTCGACTTACTATTGCACCCTTTTGCATCATTTACGTCAAGAAATTAAAGGTCATCAGGTCAACGCTCGCGTTCACAAGTCTGTTGAGTTTATGGCTCAAATTCGTAATTGTGGTTTCGAATTGCTACCCCACCCGGCTTATTCTCCTGATTTGGCACCTTCGGACTTTCATCTGTTTCTAAACCTAAAAAAACATCTCGGTGGCCAGAAATTTTTATCAAATGAAGAAGGTGAAGCTGCAGTTAACTAGTATTTTGAAGACCTTGAGGAATCTTTGAAACAGGTGTGGAAGCTTTGGAAAGCAGGTGGAACAAGTGCATATAGCTAGGTGGAGATTACGTCGAAAAATAAAAATATTTTTGTACGCAGTTTATTTTATTTTCTTGCCTATGCCGCGAACTTTTCAATCCATCCTCGTTTCTCTAGGAAAAGTTTGTATTTCAGACTTCAAATTGTGAAATCAGACTGTTTCCTTTGAATATAGACTTTTTCATCTGTATTTAGATTAGATTTTATTCGTTTCAGACATTAAAATCTAAATAAACGCAAAATTGTCTGAAGTCAGTCCTTAATTATAAAATGTAAAAATACAAGTTTATATGCAAAATTTTAAAATAATATTTCATACCATGATATGTATTTGAGAAGCATACACCAGCCTGATTCTTGTTAAGTAAAGACTCCCCACAACCTTCTACTTTTTTCCAATTTCCTCTCTTTGCATCACACTGCTCGCAGGTCCAACAATCCAGAGAAGATGCTGCAAAAAATAGTTATTTACCTAGTCTTGAAAATGAGATCACACAAAATAATTGTTTGATTATCAAATTACTGACTTTGTATATAGGGGTATTTCAGGTTTTAGGCGGCCATAAATCGATTTCTTAAAACTTGTCCCAGGTAGAAAAAATTTGCTATCTAACAACGTTGAATGGGCATAAAACAAAAGGCGACCCCTCCCATTACCCATCTGACAGCACGCGATTGGGAGTCTCAGTCGGAATTTGTTCATTAAGGCCCTTTTACACGGTCATATCAGTTCTCAGTTCAGTTTCAGTCGAACTATCCGTTTTTCCTATGTGTTAAAAGAAAAAACTGAAACGGAGACTGAGACCTGATGGGATGGGATAGACCTATTTGTTTCATTTCAGTTCTTAGAATTCCTATGTGTAAACAAACGCGTCATGCAGCGATCCGTTCGCTCACGTCAGTTCTGGTTCAGTGTACATATGAATTGCAATTGTTGCTATGTCCAAAAAGGAACACGAATTTGTTGTACAATTCATTGAAATTTATAAAATGTCTCCGGGTTTGTGGAACAAAACGGGTCCAAACTATCACAGTGTAAACGTTAGGGAGACTGCCTACACTCTCTTATTGAATTAATATTAAGAATTCGACGAAAAGGCAGCAAAAGCGATGGTAAAATCCAAAATTAATAGCCTACGCTCAACTTATAACAAAGAACTTAGAAAAATTAAATATAGTGAAAGAAGTGGAGTAGGAAACTGAGAAGTATACAAACCATCACTGTGGTATTATGACCTCCTTTCGTTCGTCAGCGACCAACAGCGAATTCTAAGAAGTGTCAATACTATGGCAAGTAATAGCCTCTTTCATGTTGGTATTCTACTTTTGTATAATAGGTGTCACAAGGCGTAATAACACAAGATACACATCCTCATTTATCTGTAAATAGTTCAGTCAATCATATGGTTCTAAGTGAAGTTATATATATATATATATATATATATATATATATATATATATATATATATATATATATATATATATATATATATATATATATATATATATATATATATATATATATATATATATATATATATATATATATATATCAAGGATTTTCTACAGCTGACGCTGTCTTCCTTCTCTCAGCCTTTGATTCCATCCGTTTGTATTTTCCCAGTCTCCATCTGTTAGACCCCTGTCCTCCATAGCCTCGTCCACATCGTCTCTCCACGATCGTCTGGGTCTTACTCTTTTTCTTCTCCCTATAGGGCTCCACTCCGTTATTTTCTTTATCCACCTATTATCTTCGCTCCGTCTTATATGGCAATACCATTTTAATCGTTTTTCTTCAATGGTGTTTATTGCGTTCTCTTTGATGTTCATTCTGCTTCTTATTTCTTCATTTGTTATTCTCTCCATACGTGTCACTCTACAACATCTTCTCCAATACTCCATCTCTACCGCGTTAATTTTAGATTTATTTCTTTTGTTGATCGTCCATGTTTCTGACCCGTATGTCATTATGCTTTGTATTATTGATTTGTATATGCGTGTTTTGTTTCTCTTTGTAATGTGCTTGTCCCACAGGATCGAATTTAATTGTCTTATGCATGTCCGCGTTTGTCCTAATCTAGCTTTAATCTCTTCTTCTGATGTTGCGTTTTTTGAAATGATGGTTCCTAAATATTTAAATCTATCGGTTCCTTTGATTATTGTTTCGTTATCGATTTCTAGATTTTCCACGTTTCCCTCCTTTGTTGTTAGATATTCCGTTTTATCAAAGTTTATTGCTAATCCTGCTTTAGTGTATTCTTCTTTCAGTTTTCTTACCATATAACTGAGGTCTTCCTCATCTTGCGCTATGATTACTTGGTCGTCTGCGAAACTTAGAATATATAAGTAATCTTCTCGTATTGGGACTCCTATTCCACTACATTTTTGCTTCCATTTTTTTAATGTTTGTTCGAGGTATATTTTGAATAGTGTTGGGGATGTAGAGCATCCTTGTAATAGGCCTTTCTTATGTCTATGAAGGCTAGATGAACTTCTCTATTCTTTGCCAGTTTTTTTTCCATTGTTTGTTTTATAGTGTATATGTGGTCTATACATGATTTTCCGGCAGTAAAGCCTGCTTGGTCTTCTCCAATTTTTCCTTTTATATTTTCCTCCATGATATTTTTAATAATTTTTCCATACAAACGTCCCGTACTCGATATTATGCTTACGCCTCTATAGTTGGTGCATTTTCTGCGGTCTCCCTTTTTAAATATAGATACTGTATAAACTTTTGACCATTCCTCTGGTATTTTTTCTCCATTTATCGCTCTGTGGAACATGTTTCTTAGCATTCGATGTAATTTATTAGGCCCGTACTTAATCATTTCATTTACCACACCCCCAGACCCTGCAGATTTATTATTTTTGAGTGTTTTTATTGTCTTCTTTACTTCTTCATAACTTAGTTCTATCTCTTTTATTTCCTTATTCTGTTCTTCTTCAGGGTTCTCTTCTTGGAATTCTTGTCTGTCTTCTGTTAGCAGTTTCTTATAATATTCTTCACACTCGCTTTCTGGGATGTACTCTATATACGTTTTCTCTCTATTGTTAGTCCTTAATGCTTTAATTATTTTTCCATAACTCTGTGCTTCTAGTTCCTCCTATATACTGTTTTACATGTTCACACGATTTTTCCCATCTCTCGTTCTTTCATTAAATTTACATGCGACAGTGAATTCCAGGTTACCAAGCTTTACTCCATCGGCTTCCTTTCTTCCACCGTTTCTTCAACGCCACAGCTAAGGCTACTGCAATGAGACAGTCTTTATAAATGAACTATTTTACACATGTCCACTTTTGGACAATATGACAACACGTGTTTGAACGCGAAACACACATTACACTTTGTAAGTGTAACTCGGACTGAAAACTGAACGGACGGTGTAAAAACAAACCTCCTTCCTAACTGAAATGATACGAAAACTGAAACTGAGACGGAACTGAGAACTGATATGACCGTATAAAAGGGCCATTACCCTAAGTGTTCATTTCTCTTCTCGGCATTCGTTACATAACAGTTAGTTAAAAAAGTGATTTTTCTTTTTAGGATTTTATCTTGAAGAAAATTGTGATGGATTCGAATATTACAGATAAGAGCGCATATATATTGATCATTTTTAGGTATTTTTTTAAAAATAATTAGTAATGTTTTGAAGGTAGAAAATTCCGAATAAGAAAATAAATCCCCGGAAGAATCTGCAGAGGTAGCCGATGAATTGAGCTCGGGCGCGGACGAAGAGACGTGGGATTCTTCATCGCGAATAATTATTTTTGTAATTTTTGTTTAAGTCGACATGTTTTTTTCTCAATATACTTTTTTAGTGTTCCGTACGGAACACTTATAAGATCACTTCGGTGTCTGTCTGTCTGTCTGTCTGTCTGTCTGTCTGTCTGTCTGTCTGTCTGTCACACACCCGATTTTCTCCGAAACTATTTGACATAGAAAGGTGAAATTTGGTAATAATATAGGAATTGATGGCCTCATCAGAGTCATGTAGTTTTGAGAATTAAATTTTGACTCAAGGGGTTAGTTTTGGGGGGAAGTCGGAAGTGAAAAAAATTTTTTTTTACTAGGTCATCGAGTGTGGTGTCAAATGAAAGCTTGTGAAAACACGAGTAAAAAATATATATATAATATTATACTTGCGCGCACTTTTCTTTGTATTATTTTTAAAAATTCGCGAAAAATCGCTGTCCCGGGCCTTATCTCGAAAAGTACTTATCAAAAAATTTCGAAAAAATTCTGGAATATTCTCCACGGGGTGTAGATTGAACGAAAATTATCACGAGTGCATTACCTTTAATAATTTATATGGTACATAAAAAAAAACAAAAATTTCAAGGTCATCAGATTTCAGTAAAGATTGGAAACAAACTTTGTTAAAAACTCATTTAGGGTGTGTTTTGTGAAGTCACTGATCATTTTATACCACCGTAACATAAATTTTGACAAGGGGTTCGTTTTGAGGCGTGAAATCGGAAGTGAAAAAAATTTTTTTTTACTAGGTCATCGAGTGTGGTGTCAAATGAAAGCTTGTGAAAACACAAGTAAAATTATATATATATATATATATATATATATATATATATATATATATATATATATATATATATATATATATATATATATATATAATGTAATACTTGCGCACACATTTCTTCGTATTACTTTTAAAAAATCGCTGTCCCCTACCTTATCTCGAAAAGTACTGATCAAAAAATTTTGAAAAAATTCTGGAATATTCTCCACGGGGTATAGATTGAACGAAAATTATCACGAGTGCATTACCTTTAATAATTTATTTGGTATTTAAAAAAAAAAAAAACAAAATTTCAATGTCACCAGTTTTCAGTAAAGATTGGAAGCAAACTTTGTTGAAAACTCATTTGGGGTGTGTTTTGTGAAGTCACTGATCATTTTATACCACTCTAACAAAAATTTTTATTTTAAAAACAATCTACGTACGGAACACTAATTGTGCAAGTTCAACTTGCACTTGACCGGTTTTTTATATATTAAAATGTATTTTTCTTCAAAATATGAGCTCCAAAAAGCTTTCACTGCTGTATTTAGAAATAAAAACAAAAAAATAATTTTGGCACAAAACGCTGAAATACCCTATCTGAAGAAAGACCTCAGAGGCTAAAAAATTTTCTCAGATGATGAGCTCAAAGCTATTTTTTTTTTGGGGAGGAAATAAAAGAACTTTTTAGAATTGAACGAAACGACTTAAAAAACGCTGACCTAAGTGAATTAGTGTAAACGGTAGTTATGTAGAAAAATAGTTTTTTAAGACTCTGTTGGTTTTACTTCATAGCTAGTTAGACACATAAAGAAAACCCTACTTATATACAGGGTTGTCGAAAAAGTATTGAGCTTTTTAAAGTCAAAACGGAGAGAGTCATTTTTATATTTTGACAGAATTTTATTAAACCAAACATGTGCATTTTAATTGATGAGCTTCTGCCATTTTTCTGGCAACACCTTAAGCACGTTACTGTAGAACTTCGGTAGTTTTTGCGCAAAAAATTGACAAGTGGTTTTCACAAGCTTTTTTTAAAACTAACTTAACACCGTTCAGGGAGTTCTGCAGAGACCGAAATAAATGATAGTCTGATAGTGCAAGATCGGGGCTGTAAGGTGTAAAACTTCCCACCCAAACTCTTTTAATTTTAAATACTGCCCTGACTTAGCCGTTACTTGATGGTGATCCCTAATAACTAGGAATAAAAATTTAAACAAATGTTTAAGATCACCACTTATGTTTATTATTGCTGACAATTGTTTCGACACACTGTGTCTTCTTCTGGAGCACGATGTAAGTTAACTAACAAAGTACGTTACAGAATATATGGTTTACCTAATTACTAGATTTTAGGTGTGAACGGGTGGTTAGAATTAGCGCTAATTCTAACCACCCGTTCACAGATAGATAGATAGATATTTTAATAAGGCGCGTCGATAGCAAAGATCATTTAGCGCCATATCAAAATTCTGAATTATAGTTTCGAATATAGTTGAGATTCCTTAAGAAAAGCGCATAAGTTTTTGAGGCCTCTATGGTCCGGTTTTAATATCTCCTTAAAGGGTTTGATAATATCATATTTGGCTTTTTTGTTTAAATCTTCATTCAATTGCAGTATATGCTTGATGGATAGTAGTTCGTTGCAGTTCGAACAGACTGGAGGTGGGTCATTTTTCAAAAGGTGAGAATGAGTAATGTAAGAATGGCCTATGCACAGTCTCCTCCATAGTACATTTTCTTTGCGGGAAAGTGATGATAAATGGAGAAGGGGATATACTAATGGTTTGATCTCCCACAGCTTGTTTGCGCCCTCTTGAAGGTCCCAATCCAATTGGAATAGTTTATCAAAAGTATGTTTGAAAAAGTTGGCTAAATCTTTAGGCGCGAAGATATCGTTTAATAATGTACCTGCAGAGATGGCAGATTTGGCTGCAATGTCTGCTGTTTCGTTCCCTCTGATAGCCATGTGGCTTGGAACCCACAAAAAGGAGAATCTGATGTCTCTATTATACCCTATTTGTAATAGGTCTGAAATGTTAAGTAAGATAGGATTTGAGAAGTTTGATGAATTTAGAGATTGTAGGGAACTTAGGGAGTCCGTAATTAATAGAAATTTTTTACTTAACTTAGAAGTTATAGCCCATCGTAATGCCTCTCTAATAGCCATAAGTTCCGCAGAAAAAATAGACGAGATAGGATTTAATTTGATTTTTATAGTTTTATTACCAACTATGACTGCTGCTCCTGTTCCTATGTCTGTTTTTGCGCCGTCTGTGTAGATAAGAAAATATTCTGTGTATTTTGAATTTATTAACTGGTGGAAAGTTGTTTTTATCAGGGACACTGGAGATGTCTTCTTATCAAACTTTAGAAAGGTAAAATCGATAGGGGGATTTGTGGATGTCCAAGGATGAAATATTGGACATTTTAAGGATACATAAGCTTTGAAAGATAAACTATGAATGGATAAGAAAGAAGATATTCTGCCTGAAATAGAGTTAGGGTAGGGGTTGGGTAAGTGGTTTAAGCGAGTCAAGTGTAAATTTCTTATCAAGAAGTATAACATCAAGGAACATTGTCTTCTTAGAGATAGAGGAAGGCTGGAGGCTACACATTGTAAGCTAGGAATAGGAGAGGTGCGAAAGGCGCCCGTAGCTAGACGAAGGGCTTGGTTTTGGACAGTGTCCATTGTCCTCTTATAAGAAATCCTGGCTGAATCGCCTCCCCATTGGGTGCTAGCTAGGAGTCTCATCATATTAAGATCATTCGACGTTTTTGTTCTCAGATTCCTTAGGTGGATGATATGGGTTTTAGGACAATTTTTATTTTTGCAAAAATGGACTACGGAAGATTTATTTGGAGAAAAGGAGTAACCAGAGGTTAAAGCCCACCTTGGAATATTATCCAGGGAGGATTGCATGTTCGATGTTAAAATACTAGACTCTGAGGAGGAGAGATACAGTAGGATATCATCGGCAAAAAGTTTTATTCTTGTGTGGGATGGAATGAGGTCTTCTAAAGATTGAATGGCTATTTGGAATAATGTGGGGCTAAGGATGGACCCCTGAGGTATTCCATTTTCTTGGTAATAACTATCAGAAAGCTGTCCATTTGCTTTCACCCTCAAAGAGCGTAGTTGGATAAATTTCATGATAAACTTGTGGAGAAGGCCCTTGAAATTCATTTTTAATAATAGATCAAAGATTATCTTATTGTTTGTCATATCGAATGCGTTTTGTAGACCAAGAGAAACTGCTAAAAGGTGTTTTTTGGCTTGGAATGATGACCTAATATCTGTTTCGAAGGAGGCCAAGTGATCTAGTGCTGAAAAATTTTTCCGAAAAGCATATTGATTTGGAGACAGTAAATTTTTTGTTTCAAGAACCCAACAAAGGCGATTTTTTACCATTCTTTCTAGTATTTTAGTCAGGTGATTGGTTAGAGAGATCGGTCTGTAGCTGCTGGGATTGTCTCTGGGTTTACCTGCTTTATGTATAGGTATTATTGTAGAAAGTAACCATGACTGTGGGAATTCGTTGTTAGACCAAAGATGGTTAAAGTAGTCAAGGATGATCCTCTGGAAAGAGAGAGGAAGATTGATAATCATTTGGAGGTGGACTCCATCTGGTCCAGGGGAAGTACTTTTAGCACAGGTTATGGAGGATTGAAGTTCCTTCATTAAGAAGGGTAAATTGTAAGAAATAGAAGCGTCTGTGTTAAATGAGTCGTAATGAAGAGAAGAAGGAGTTGAGTCACGAGGAAGGGATGCCTTGTCGCTGAAGTGTTTAGCAAAAATGTTGCATACAGAAGTCGGATCAGTTATCCACTGGTTATTGAAAAGCAATCCAGGGATAATTCTGGGTGGAGATTCCTTCATTCTTTTAATATTTCTCCATAATTCCCAAGAAGATATGTTGGAGTTAAATGAAGACGTGAAGGAGTGCCACCAGCCTCTTTAATGGTCCTCTTTGCTAACGCTCTGGATCTTTTGAAAGCTATGAAATTGTCGGGGGAAGGATGTCTTTTAAAGCGGTTTAAAGCACTCTTCCTACTTCTTATTGCGGTGGCACACTGTTCTGTCCACCATGGTACAGGGGGTTAGGCAGGATTTATAAAGTGGTGTGGAATGGATATGGATGCTGCTTGAAGAATGCACTGAGTTACCTCAAGAATAAAGGAGTTTGTTTGGGATATGTGAATGGATGGAGTTTTTAAGTTTGCAGCGTAAGAGGACCAGTCGGCTCGGTTAAAATTCCATTTTTGGGTGGGTTGTTGAGGGAAATAAATAAAATTAGCTGATCTAATGATTATGGGGAAATGATCACTTCCATGAGTGTCATCCAGAATGTCCCATTTAAACTTATGAGATGAGGAAGAGCTACATATAGTCAAGTCGATGCAAGAAAAAGAGCCGGAGGATGAGCACAAAAATGTGTAAGCAGGATGATTTAGAAGGGAAAGGTTGTTAATTGCTAAAAGTGTCTCAACAATTTTCCCTCTAGGAGAAGTAAGCATTGAACCCCAGATGGGGTTGTGGGCGTTGAAATCTCCCACAATCAAAAATGGATGGGGCAGGGACGAAATTAGGTTTTCCAAGGAATCACTGGTGATGATTTGGTGAGGAGGTAGATAAAGATTGCAGATAGTGATAGAAGACTCTAGGTGGGTCCGGATGGCACAAGCTTCCAGGTCAGTATTAATCTGTAAGGTATCATAGTCCAGAGAGTTGTGGATGAAAATCGCAACTCCACCAGACGCTCTGTCAGCATCCGATCTGTTTTTTTTAACTAAGTTGAAATTTTTAAGGTTAGTGTTAGAAGTATGGTTGAAATTTGTTTCTTGTAATGCAATGATGGAAGGCTTATGACGAGATATTAGTAATTGAAGATCCTCTTTCCTAGGTGAGAAACCATTAACATTCCATTGGATGATGGGATTGAATGGAATAGCTACCAATAGGAATAGGAGGAATAGGACCAACATACTCAGATGTAACTATACACGCTAATTCTAACCACCCGTTCACACTTATAGTAGTTTCATCCATAGACTAATAAATACACCATTAACGGAAGAAAATTTTCAGAAAGAATTAAATATTATAAAACAAATTAGTATAAATAATGGATACAGGAGCGATTTCGTAGATAATATTTTAATGAAAAAACAACTTAAAAAAGCAATAGGACTGATGTATCCGTACAAACAACCAAACAAAGAAAAATTTCATACACTCACTGATACCGGAAAATTGACTAATAAAATTCAAAATTTGTTCCATAAAAATCATGTAAATATTGCTTCCTACTTTTTTAATTGTAGCCAACTTATCAAAAAGAAAGAGACGAAAAAACGACATTCAGAAACTGAGTGCTCCATCTACTGTTTGTAGATCTAGCCAAAGCGTATGATACCGTCCCAGTGAAAAAACTATGCAAATATTAGAACGATCAACAATAAACAGTACAGCAATCGCCGCAGCAAAACAACTGTACGACCAGTCACGTTCCCGAATAAAGTTGGAAAACATTATCTCCGAAAATTTTTCTGTAATAAAGGGTGTCAAACAGGGCTGCTGTCTGTCTCCTACATTATTCAAAATTTATTTGGATGGGGCATTAGAGAGATGGCGAAGAGCATGTGGAGGAATGAGAATACAGCTGACCGAAGAAACAACCTTGTACATTCTACGTTTTGCCGACAATCAGGTGGTTATTGCTCAGGGTAAGGAAGATCTTAAATTTATGACAAGGAAACTGTTTGAAGATTATAAAAACTGGGGTTTAACACTTAACTGCAAGAAAACCAAATATTTGTGTATAGGAGGAAAACAGGGAAGCCTTACTCTGAATACCGGTGAGGTTATTGATGCTTGTGAAGAGTATATACATCTCAGAACAACCATAAGTAAAGACGGTAGAACGGAAAAAGCAGTGGAGAGTAGAATAGAATAAATAAAGACGGTAGAATGGAAAAAGAAGAGGGGAGTAGAATAAGTAAAGAAAAGGTTGTCATAAGACACCTAAACTCTGTTCTGTGGTCGAAGAACATAACATTACAGAGAAATAACCTCATTTGTAATGTAGCATTTAAGAGCATCGTGTTATACGTTTGTGAAACTTGACAATTGACGAAACGATTGGAACAGAAACTAATGGCACCCGAAGTGGATTACTGGCGAAGATCGGCTGGAGTGTCAAGCATGGATAGCGTTAGAAATGAAGGAATAAGGGATGTAATGAAGGTAAAAACCACGATTATTGAGGAAATTCAATAACGGCAACTTATATGGTACGGACACGTGGAAAGAATGGAAGAACACCGAATACCAAAAATGGTTCTAAAGTGGGTGCCAAGCGAAAAAAGGAGAAGAGAGAAACCAAGAGCGAATGATTTGGAGGTGTTTAGAGGGCAATGTCAGAGAGAAATCTAGGAACTGGAGATACATGGAAAGAGTGAAAAGGATGGGAACCGGAAACGAAGAACGTTATAAAAGACCGGATTGATGATGATCAGAAATGGGTGTAGTATGGCATTATCATGGTGGGGTCTGTAGACTACTTTCTACAGATTTTTTTTAATCGCTTGCTTCGATTTAATTAGAATAAAATCAATTGCTGACATTATCGCTCGATTTCGTTAGGTTCCTGTAGAAATTCGCAGATGGAAGTTCGATCGAGTCAAATCATGTTGCACCCAAATATCGAGCTTCCTTTTGTAGCCAGCTTTCTCCAAATAGTTTAAAACTGTTTGGTGACAGATGTTTAGTTCCTTGGAGATATCGTGGCTACTTATACGCCGGTTGCTTAACTTTCGCCAAATTTTTTTTGTCATTTGTCGACTAGTGCAAGGAGTATCTTTGTCATCGAAATTTCTAGAACGTAAGCTTTTGGCCTTTGATAGCGTATCTTTTCTATAAACAATATAAATTTCTTCATAGGCCTGCAAAGTATTTATGAAGAACATAAAGTTGTGAAATGTAGTAAACTTTTGTAAAAATTTCCCTTATCTTCAAGGCGTTCTAAAGTAAGTCTGAATAAACGAATTCGAACAAAAGTTTTAGCACATCTACTACTGTTAAATGTGAGCTTCCAAGACGCTAACTATGACTCGATGCAGCTTATATTACCTGAGACATGTGACACTAAAGCTCACTACTTTTTCGATAACCCATATTGAATATGTCATTGTTATTAAAGTTAAAAAATCTGAGTATTATATTATTTTTTTATCTTCATATATTTGTATATGGGTTATTTTGTTAAAACTGTACGGATTTGAGGAAGAAAATGTCTTCATATTTTCGACTTACCTGAAAAATTATTTATGGCTTTTATACGTGAAATTAGTCGACACGTGTATCGGGATTTTCTTTTCAAATGTATATTTATGTTATAAATTATCGTAGTTCACTAATCGGCGGCACATTAAAAAGGCAATATCTCCGGTTTTATTTACCATGTAAACTTCGTTCTTTCGCCATTTTATTGCTCTTTATATTGGCTTTCGCAACGTATGCTTGCACCCACAACTTATAAAATCGAAAAAAATACCATTATATTCGCTATGTTTTAATTTATAAAACTCATATTTTTGAAAAGTGGGGTCTGTATTATGTTAGAAAATATTAAATAATTTCGAGAGCGCGCCTACCATTCTTACAGAGTCTCGTTCACGTTTGCGCCTATTTCTTGCTTTTAAAAGGTCACCCTTTTATATCAATTCTCCTATATGAATATATATATATATATATATATATATATATATATATATATATATATATATATATATATATATATATATATATGATGGGTTTTCCATTAGGGATGTCCGACTTTTGACAGCTAATAGCGGCCATGTTGGTTAGCAGATGTTTGACATCTGATGTTAGTTGTATTTAGTAAGGTTTGCCAATCAGTCATGAATCGTTTCATGTTAAAAGAACGCTTAAAAATTTTACAAAATTACTCGATTACTCCAAAATTACTTTAAAATAACTCAGGAATATTTTTTCCCAGAATTTGACGAAATGGACGCAAACGACTTTGATTTCCAACAGGATGGCGCACTGACCCATATTTTCGGCCCAAACATGGCTTCATTGCGCGCCAACTTCGGTGAGTCATGAATTTCACGAAATAGCCCTACCGCTTGGCCGCCGAGATCATGTGATTTAACGGACTATTTTCTTTGGGGCCACGTTAAATCACACGTTTACAGCAACAAACCAACAACTCTTAATGCACTTGAAGCCAACATTCGTCGTGCCATAGCCGGCGTAAGGCCGGAAATGTTGGCCCGAGTCATGGAAAATTGGTGTAAGCGGATTCGTGTCTGTAAAAAGAGCCACGGCGGCCATTTGAGCGATATCTTATTTAAATCTTAAATGGTATAAAATTTCCCGTTAAATAAAAGTTTCAGAATGAATTTTGCTTAAAAGCTCTTTGTTTTTAAAGTTAGGACGCTCTTAATGGAAAATCCCTTACATTATCCAAAAAACGAAGAAGTAGAAAGTAATCCTTATTATTGAAACTAAATGTTTTTATGCACACTCATCGAAAACTTAGAAACGTAATTATTGAATACCAGAAGAGAGACAAACTCAGCTAAAATCGAATATTAAGATTTTTTTATGATAAGAAATGATCGGAGTATTAAAATAAATCAAGAGGCTACAAAATATTGTCGTAAGCACATTTATTCGCAAGGATATAATATAATAATACATATATTTTAGACGATATGTTACAAAGTAAGTAATTATTTCATAACTTCAACTTCAGTTGAATGTTCCTGTTAAGAAAAATGCTTCGCTCTTGCTTTTTTTTTTCGTGATTAATATCATGCAATGATATGTCAACGTCTCTTTTATAGTTAGAGTCATTTCAAATTTTGCCTCTAATTTTTTTGCTCCTTCAATATATTCTTTATTCTCTACAAATTTCAATCACATGTTAGGAAGAGACTCAGTTACCCATTCAAATAATTCTTTTGGCGTTTACATTGGATTGGTTACTTTTTAAAGGCTAGTTCTAGCAGCCAATCTTTTCAAAGTTCCACTCAAACCATCGCACGCAGCCGCTCTGCAGCTAAACCAAAATCTTTCAGACGATGTATGAGATTGATATATTTTTTTTGTGTTTGAATTGCGCACTTACCCCATCAGAAAATATGTAATTTTTTTAAATTTTCATTTCAGCTGAGTTTGTCTCTGTTCCAGTATTCAATAATTACGTTTCTAAGTTTTCGATGAGTGTGTATTTGAATATTCAGTCTCATAATAAGGATCAATTTCTACTTGTTCGTTTTTTGGATAATGTATACATAATTTTAATATAGAAGTACTGATATAAAAGGATAACCACGTGACTAGTGCATGAAATTATTTAATATGTTCCAACCTAATAGAGACCCCACTTTTCAAAAAAATGGGTTTCTTAGATTAAAACAGTGAATATAATGGTATTTTTTTTTTGATTTTATAAGTTGTGGGGGCATGCATGAAAAAATTATTTAAACAATTTCATTGTTATTATTTTTTATAAATAAAAAATTAAAAAATTCCGGGGTAATACTTTGCGAAAGCCCACATAAAGAGCAATAAAATGGCGGAAGAATAAAGTTTATACGATAAATAGAACCGGAGATATTGCTTTTTTAAAGTGCCGCCGATTAGTGGACTACGATAATATAATTTATAACATCCATATTTTGCAAAATATACATTTAGACAAAAAAATCTCGATATAGTATGTCTCGACTAATTTCATGTATACAACAAGCCATAAAGAATGTTTCAAGCAAATTAAAATTGTGAAGTCAAAATAGGTGTACGGTTTGTAAAAGGACCCATATATAGTGTATATAAGGAACTAATGAGATGAAGTAGAACATAGAGGAGTTGCTTCGTATATGTCCGTCGGAGAATCTGTATGTTGAATTATTTTTTTCATTATTATCAGTTTTAATAGAAATAGTAGATAAAAAATCTACAAAGTCTATTCCCACAAGAAGAGGCATGAGGCAGGGTGATACTCTCTCTCCAAAGCGGTTTACATTAACTTTAGACGTATTCAAGAACTTGCACTGGGACAATCGGGGCATCTTGATTAACGGGGAGAAACTGAATCATCCTCGGCACGCTGATGATATTGTCTTAATTGCAAAGAATTCCACTGAATGTTGACGGACTTGGAGAAAGAATTATCACCTGTCAGATTGATTATTAAATTTGCAAAAAATCAAGGTAATATTTAGAGAAGATTTGAACATCATGGTTGAAAACACTACTCTGGAGAACGTTGACGAATATGTATATCTTGGCAATAGAATAAAACTGGGTTATGAGAATCAAACAACCGAGATTTATAAAAGAAAAAGATTGGCTTGGGTTGTATTTGGTAAAACGAGTAAAACAGTGACAAATAAAAATATTCCTATGCACCTGCGGGCTCGGCTCTTCGACCAGTGCATCTTGTCAGTCCTAACTTACGGAGCTCAAACACGGACACTCACCAAGCACTTTATCAATCAACTGAAGGCAACACAACGTGCTATGGAACCACAAATGCTGGGTCTATCCTCGAAAGATCGTAAAAGCAACACTTATATTAGGTCTTTTTTTTATGGGTCTAGCACACGTGCTGCAGGGAAGAAGTCCCTAAAGCGCTACAGGAGCGACACTTATGCGGAAAAAGCGATTCACGTTGTTCTTGAATCGCTGTAAATTGTACTCGGTCGGAAACAAAGTCCTGGGCAAATTATTCCAAAGGGATGATGTTCTCCATATAAATGACTGCTTGAAAAGCGTTGTATGAGGAATAACAAGCTGAACCTCATACGGATGTGAAGTATTAGGGTGACGTGTACTTCTAACATGCACCGCTCTGGGAGGAATTAAGCGGGCCATATCCTTCGAACACTTTCCATGAAAATACTTGTAGAATTGGCTCAAGTCGCCAAGGGTTCTTCGATGTTCCAGCGAATCAAGGCCGCCGGTCAGTTCCAGGTCTCCAATCAGACGAACTGTTCTTCTCTGAACAGAATCCAACAAATGCAGTGTATGTTTGGGAGCGAAGCCCCCAACATGGGAGCAGTATTCCATAGTTGGTCAATCACTATGGTCAGAGAAGTAACAGAGACGGTGGCTGAGCTTAAATGGAGCTATGCTGGCCATGTTTCTATATATAAAGATGACAGATGGTCGCAATCTATATTGAAATGGAGATCATACATGGGTAAGCATTCAAGAAGACACCTTCCCAAACATTGGACTGATGACATCAAACGAACGGTCGGGGGGTTTGTGTGAATGATGAAGGCATGGGATCATCAAAAGTGGAATCCAGTAATGGAAGGCTGAAGAAAACGTAGATGGCAATATCAGGCTTCTGTTGCAAATATCTTTGAAGCCCTTATCATGAAGTACCTGTCATTTAGATGATTGGATTAAGTTATTTTTTAGTATGAGAAAGGCAAATTGAATAGTTATTTTAGACTTACGAATTTGCTAGGGAAGTACTGAAAATTGTGAAACAGTTTACCGATTTGTCTATGTCGTCTTAATTAGTAAAAATTATTAATATGGCATTAAATATGGGGAAAATATTACTCATTCATGCTTCTGTTAGGTCGTATATGTAAAAATGAGACCAAACTTACCAATCTGGGCTAAAGCCGTCACAGTAAATATAATCACAATTTTGGTCATTTTTTTACGTAAAGGTCTACCAATCAGCGGCTGCAAACTACAATATTATAAAGAAAACAATATTTGCATAGTGAATTTTGTATTATTTCTCTTATCTGGGGTTTGAAATTCTTGGTGACGTTTTGCTGTTTAATATTGATAAATATTTATGTATGAGTCATAGTCGTCGGTATAACACTGGTCAACCAATGTTGGTTTTTTATGTTAAACTAATGATCGAACTTGTAGATGGCAAAAAATCAACACATTGGTAATTCAACATTAATAAATATTTATGGAAGACCATGCAGAAAGCAGTACACTTGCAATAGCACGGATTATCAGGATATCCAAAAAAAAGCACATCACTCAGACCCTTCTCAACCTATCCTACAGGAAAGGAATATTTTTTATTGGCCGATACCCAAAAAACGCAAGCAAAATACCTTGCCAAACAACGCAGATCTATAGCTTCCCCATTTTTTTACACTGTTACGGTAGTACTCTTTACTGAAGCCTGCAAAACATGCGCTCGTCTCAGCTATTACTTCTTCGATTCCTTCTTGGCTTCCACCTAGTTTTTCACCTTTAGGAACTGATCGTAGTCGGATGGTGCCAAATCTAGTGAATATGGGGGTGAATTCCACCAATTGAGAATACGGAAAAGTTTTTATATTACCAACATTGGATGCCTCTGAGCCTATTAAAAAATAATGAGATTCTTTCAAATCAGCGATGAACTTTTCTTTTAAATAAGATCCTAAGACACTGCATGTGATTCCTGAGGCCTTAGTACGTCCACATGTCATTTTTGCTACTATTAGATAGACTAACAAGAATGAATTTGTTAATATTTTTTGCTAAACAGTCCAAACTATTATAACTCAAACCATGTTTTATATTATGGTAAATAAGTGCTACTTCTACTTTTGCGACTGTTTTCTTTGTAAGATGAAAACGTTACTTCTTTATTATTGCATCTAAACGATTAAGCAGTAATGCGTTATAGGCGCATGTGATTGTCACGGAACAGCTTTGGCCTTCTTCGAGGCAGGTTGTCCGCTAGTAAAGTAAAGAGACTGCAACAATTCGTAAGGATTTCTTTGATACAGTTCCAAATTGGCCGAACGCAAGCTGACAGATTCACGTTGCTGACCAATAGAGGGCAATCGTGGCACTCACTTTGCTGCGAACTTTCTCATGTGTAGATTTTCATGTAAGATATTCTTTTCTAGTGTAGGAACATTAGATGACGTTCCGGATCATTTTCCGTCAACTGTGCTCATATGGCCCTATCGAAAGTGTCTAAACATTTGTGAACTGTCACAGGTATTGTCCTGTCGAAGGTGTACAAATTCCGCATAGTTTTTGTCAAGTCTTGTTTTAGTTTAACTGAACCGTTTCCTTTTTAGTGTTCCGTACGGAACAATTATAAGATCACTTCCGTGTCCATCCGTCTGTCACATCCAACTTTCTCCGAAACTATTTGGCATAGAAAGTTGAAATTTGGTACTAATATAGGAACTGATGGCCTCATCAGAGTCGTATAGTTTTAAAATTTAAATTTTGACTTGGGTTAGTTTTGGGGGGTGAAATCGGAGATGAAAAAAAAATTTTTTTACTAGCTTATCGAGTGGGGTGTAAAATGAAAGCTTGTAAAAACACGAGTTTAAAAATATATATAATGTAATACTTGCACACACTTTTCTTTGAATTATTTTTAGAAAATAGCGAAAAATCGCGTTTCCCCTCCCTTATCTCAAAAAGTACTCATCAAAAGATTTTGAAAAAATTCTGGAATAATCTCCATAGGGTGTAGATTGAACGAAAATTATCACGAGTGCATTACCTTTAATAATTTATTTGGTATATAAAAAAAAACAAAAATTTGAAAGTTATCAGTTTTCAATAAAGATCGGAAACAAACTTTGTTGAAAACTCATTTGGGGTGTATTTTGTGAAGTCACTGATCATTTTATTCCTTTGTAACAAAATTTTTTATTTCAAAAACAATCAACGTACGAAACACTAATTGCTCAAGTTCAACTTGCACTTGACCGGTTATTTAAAAAATAATGTTTGATCACGACACGAAATTTCTTTTTGTCCATGTTAACCAAATGGCATAACTTGAGGGATTGAAAAGCACACTACTTGCGTTATATCGAATTAAGATCGTAACAAGATGAAGCTTGTTCAGTCGTCTGACTTAAAACGCAGTGCTATGGATAGGTGGAGCCAGCTCTTGGATGTTGCACATACATTTTGAACGACGGTTGTATATTTGAAATATATGGACATGCCGATCGCATCACTGCACACTGTTTAGGGTTGCCAGATGGCCGGGAAAGCCCCGGAATTGTTTGTATTGTCCCATGTTCAGTAATTTTACGTTATGGTCACGGATATTAGTAGTTTTGAAAAAGTTACGGCCGAGATCAGCGCCACCGAGGCGCGAAGAAAGAGCGGGGAGCGCGCTCCGTGAGCTGCGTTTGTCAATTAGTCGATTCATTTCTCAAGGTTGCGATAATTATGACGTTAATAATGATAAAGCATGTGAAAAAGGAGGCCTGGATGACTGCTATCTTCTTGCAAAATATTTTGCCTGACTTCAACAAAGTGATATTGTTAATAGAAAGTGATAGATACACTATTTTCGACATCAATCATGCGATGTGAAGTCTTTTTGACCAACTAATAAACAGATTGGCTGATAATTTTTTTGGCAGTAACGTCAGAAGCATTTGTAGAAACCTCACGAAAGACTAATGGCAAAAAATGACATCACAGGTACACATTTTTCTGCAAAGAGCAATCAAATATTTAGAAGAGAGGTATGATTTTGGATCGATCTGACGGAATTTTTAAAAAGTTTGAACTTTTATCTCTTAAATCAGAGTTCAAACTGAAATGGGAAGTGCTGTCTGAATTTCCAGCTATATTAAAAATTAAAGATTCGGTGGACTTTGATTCCCTCTATACAGAGTTTGCTTGTCCTTCCAAAAGACTTGCCAAATGACAAAATCTTGGCCTATTTCTTTAGGACAAATACCTCAAATGATTTTAATTAACGTATAACAACTGAAAACGGACAAGAGCCCCTATTTCAGCAATCTACCCATTCTTCTCTTATTCGTCAAATCCATCCTGAGACTCCGTCCATATCACAACTCGTCAGTCAAGCTAGGATTGACAAACAAGAGAACATAATTTACTGGTAATTATCTAAAAAGGATGGATTGGATAAGTACCAGTAAATTCCGTTCTTGTTTATCAATTCTAGCCTAACTGGAGAGAACAGTGGGTAAATTGCTGAAATATGGGCTTTTGTCTGTTTTCAGTTGTTTTATATTAACTATATAAATCTTAGGGGGGATTCGTCGAAAAGCGCTGCCTGCTTTAAAGTACTGACCGTGTCAACCACTCTGTCGGCTTGAAAGCCGCTGTGTTAGCTACCATCAAATGATTTTGTCAATCTAAAGAAAATAGTTGGTTTTGTTTTTTCAATTCTAACAAACAATGCCTTTTGCGTGAGACTTTTTAGCCTTTTGAACACTTTATGGACAAACGAGTGGAACAGAATGTCCATGGATTTGATTAAGGCCGAACTACAGAGTCGTATCAATTATGTTGAGTTTTGCAAAGCAGCGACGGAGAAAAACTTGTTCAAATGGCAAAGTCTAGCGATAAATATTTGAAAAAATATAATACCAGTTATCAAATGTTGATTTTTACCAAAGTTAATTAGTTCTGAGAGGTGTTACATTTTTGTTTTAATTTTTGTTCTTTTTTGTACCTGTATCTACTTAGCTAGTGGGTAGGCAACTAATATTTTTAAGAAAAAAATGCTTTTTACTCTTTCCGTTACAAAGTACCCTAATACCCTCGTCATTTAATCACTTTGGTTCAATAATTCCTCTGTGACAGGACTTTCCAAGTCCGTGTCGAGCATTCCCTGTCTGGGGTTAAGAGAATAAGGGCTGGAGTCTCGCAAGGCTCCACCCTATCTCCACACCTTTTCAACATCTTCTCATCCCACATCCCCAGAGATCAATTCACTAACCGCCAATTGTACGCTGATGACACGGCCATTACCACCTCTTCCGCGAGGATTGACGGCGTCAGGGCCCGACTTCAACGTTATCTAAAGCGTCTTTCTGATTGGTTTGACAGATGGAGGAATAACGTCAATCCAGCCAAGACGCAGGCTATAATCTTCGAAAATCCACCCGTACAGCCTCTCCTCAACTCTCTCTAAATGAAACTAGGCTCAGATGGGCCAACAACATCAAATACCTGGGCCTTCTATACAACAAACGACTCGTGTGGAAGGACCAAGTGCCGAAGGTTGTGCGTAGGGCAAACCAGCTTCGAGGGAATGTGTAACAGCTCCTGAATCGTCGTAGTAAATTGTCAACTAATACCAAGTTGCTAATTTACAAATCGATAGACAGGGCGGACTTACGTTCGTACAGTCTGCCACTGATTGATAGCTTCCCCCCTCGGGTTGAACCTTTCGCATCGTTCAGAACATTATGTCTACCTTTTCGCCCTCTGGGATCAAGAAGTGGCAGGGAGCACCAATTTTGTTCTTCATTTTCGGATATATACAGGTATTCCTGATTACCAGTATCAACAGGGATAGAAGGTAAATCACGTACATCAATGTCCACCGCTTCATCCTCACTATTCTCCTGGATTGGTTCTGGAGCATCAGCAATTTCTTCCAACCCGTCTTCAGTGTCCGGAGATCATCACCGATTTCGAATCATTAAAAAGTTCTTCCCCTAACATTCTCTCCATTTCAGCCATAATTAGCTTTGTTTCACTTGACATTATGTAAAAACAAACATAGGTAGTCACCTTTAGTCGAACGCTATAGTTGAACTGATTTCTAAACGCCTAACAAGCCTAGTGCCAGATGTCTAAAATCCATCGGGCCAAGGGCTAGACCAGAGGTTCCCAAACTTTTTTTTCTCGTAGACCACTTTCAAAATTTTACTGGTGTCGGTGGATCCCCTGCTGCTACATTTCTACCATATTCCCAAAACTCGTCAAAATATGTGAAGATTAGATCTAACGATAGAAATTTACGTCGTGGCTGAGTTCCAACCCTAAATCGGAGGGGTAAAAATAAAAAGAAAAATAATATATTTTCTTGTGTTCTATTTATTAAAATAATATGATTACAGACTTAATAGAATTAAAATTAAACATTAATGACGTACCGTAACTTCAACAATGCACATCAACAATTAAAAAAAATAGTCATAATTTTAATGGGAGGGATGTACTTAATGGATTGACAGCAAATTATCAATATTTGGCTTCAGTTTTGTAAGGAATAACCGCAAATCTCCCCGTTCTGTAATGTTCAATCTGCTTCTTTTTTTTTTGTTAATAGGTTTGTAACGACACTAAAGCTTTTTTTGACAAGGTATGATGAGGGAAACGCTATCAAAAGTTTTCTCGCAATTTCCCACAGCCCAGGATATTATTCGGATATTTCTGCCTGCAGCCAAAATGTTTGATAGCCTTTTTAAATTCAACCTTCAGCTCCTCTTTGGTGCTAAGCTCGAGTAGCTCCTCTTGTAATACCACATTCGCCACTTCCGTTTCATCAAATGGATTTATGATCCATGGTGGTATTTCCATCGTCAGAATATCTTCAAATCTATTTTTGAAGTCATCATGCAGGGCATTTAAATGTTGAACGTATGTCTGAATATCCTCATCAAGACATTCTGCCTGTGACAAGTTTGGAAACTGGGAGAATTCGCGCCGACTAATATTTTGCTTCATAAATTTCAATTTTCCAAGAAAAGCCGAAATTACACCCCTTTGTTTTTATTAAATTTAGGCTGTTCCCTTGTAACTGCAAGTTAATGTCATTAAATTTTTTGAACATATCTGTCAAATACGCGATGTCTGCTTTCAATTTCATCAGGTTTTCTTTTAAATCTGGATCTTTACTTTCCAGAAACTCTAAAACTAATTCAAAAGTGAGTAAAATCTTGTCAAACATTCACCTTTCGACAACCAGCGTACTTCAGTATGTAAGAGCAATCATTGGAAGTCTTCATCATTTTCGTCGCACAATTATGCAAATAAACTGGTATTCAACGCATTGCTTCTTATTTTGTTAACTGTTTTAATCACAAATTGAAGCGATTGGTGCAATCTATCACTCAAATTTTTCGCTACCAGGTGTTGTCGGTGAATGACACAGTGAATTGCAGTTACTCCTGGTATAATTCTTTTAAGATGGCTTATAAACCCACGATATCGCCCGAAGATGGCAGGAGCTCCATCTGCTGCCACCGAAAATAATGTTTGTAAATGGAATCGATTTTTCCTTAAAAAAATCACTCAGGACATTAAATATTGATTCGCTTTAGTGTCCGTCTCCAAAGTTTTTGCGAATAGCAGCTCTTCATGGATTTCTTCGTCCATAACAAATCGAACATATGCCAATAATAATGCTTCATTACCAGGTAAAGTTGACTCGTCCAGTTGAATAGAAAAATGAGTTGTTTGCAGATAATTATACAACAAGCTTTCAATATCAGAGCTCATTTCATCAATACGTCTTTGTACAGTGTTGTTACTCAAAGAAATTCTTTTGAGTACGTCAAATGGAGGTTTGTGCAGAATAGTTTTTAAAACTTCTTCAACAGCGGGTAAAATTAACTGTTCTCCGATGGTGTGCGGTTCTCCAGATTTCGCTATAAGCAATGAGATATTGTAAGATGCCCGCAAGCCATCATCGTTACTTTGAGACGTTGAAGCGAACATACTGTGCACGGTGGGTCTCTTTTCATATTTTTCCTTCAATGTTTGAAAATATTTTAAATCTGTACCTATTTTATCAGGATGACACCTCCTTAGATGATCTTCGAGCTTCGATCGTTTCATAGAGTCATTGCTCGAAACTTTATTGCATAAAAGGCATATGGGTAATCGTTTGTCTGCCTTTTATGGAAGAAAACCAAATTTCGAATAAGCAACACTATACTGTCGACATTTCTTCTTAGATTCAGCTATGTTTCGTATCAGTTACCTACCTGTAAAGAAAAAAATGTTTGTTTTAGTAATCATAAGGCGACTTTAATAGGATATGGCTATTTTAACAGAATAAAATAGAATTAATTAATTATTGCAATAAAAAAACCAAAATGCCGGCGGCAAAACTGGTTTTAATTATTAAAAGCAATAAACTGTTAAGACTCATATAGAGGTTTTCACAAAACGGCTGAACCTATTTTAATGTAATATAAAATAGTTTTTGATTAATTATATTTTGATACATTTCTGTAAATTCGAGAGAAAATACTTTTAAAGAATATTTTGACATCAAAACTCCGCGATTTTATTGATTTATTTATTACTTTGATGTACGTTACGAGTGGTACATAAAGACACGTACAATTTATGAAAACATTTTTAGTCATTTAGCATTAGCAACTACGAGGGCACTGAAATATGTACAAACATGCAGGTCAATCATATATATCTCCTTTAGTGAATCACCACACTCGGGTAAATAAATAATTTTATAATAAAAAGTACTAAAAGTTCAATCTTTCTCGGCTTTCTGTTCTTTTATAGAAGTATCGAATAATGGCGGCCCTGTTCAGTATTTAATTTTTATTACGTATCTACTACACGCAAACATAACAAATATAATATTATTACAATATAAAATAAAAGTATGAATAACAAATAGGCAGGTACTTACTTTTTCCGGCACTGGCAAACACTGACATCGACTCACTCACACTTTTCTTTTCAAAATTCCGGAAACAAATGAGTAACGTTTGTCCTTGGCATTCGTATTTATATTGGTGAAGAATCAAACAAGTTCATGCAAGATTGCAAGCACAGCACAAATCGTATTTCGTCCCTTTGCACGTCTGAACGGGTTGCGTTGCGGGCGAGCGGGCGACGTTTGCAAGTCTCGACTCGCGTTGTACTGAACATCGAATATGCAAGTTTTTACAAGTAACAGTCGCTGACCTTCTTAAAATACACTACTCAAAAAAATTAAGGGAGGTTTTAAAACAAGGAAATTAATGCTAAATAAACAGGCTATCTGATTCATATGCCGGCCTAACTGAAAAAATGTTTTCAAGTCCTTGGACCAAAAAAAAAAGCAAAATATTTGCAATATTATTTTTTCGCTCTATCTGTTAGGATTTCATGAGAACCGTAGCCGCTAAAAATTTTGGCCAAAAAATCTGAAAATTAGAATCTTAAAGCTTCAAAATGCTCAATACGACCATTTTTCACTGAAATACAGCCTGTCAAAAATCACCGAAAAATTTAGAATTTTTTTTGCTCCCTTAATTTTTTTGAGTAGTGTATTATCTGCCTACATTGATAGGTAAAGCCAAGCCAACATTTTTGTTCTTTACTATCGAAACCAGATAAATTTTCGTGAACCCCCACTTACAACTTGTGAACCCCCATTTTTTTTTCAAGCCAACGTAGACCCCCGTCGAGTCTCCTGTGGACCCCTGGGGGTCCACCTGAACCACTTTGGGAATCACTGGTCTAGACAGTACAAAATAAAGCCCTCCGCATCATAGCAGGTGTTTCCTGGTTCGTTTGCAAAAATCAGTTGCACTGGGAGTTTGTAAATGCCCACAATAAAAGAATTCACACGTAACGCCCAGCTTCGCTTCCATGAGAAAGCAGCAGTCCGTTCTAACCCCGAGATAGCTAACACTTTCAAAGTCAACGTAAACGTCGGCAACCGATACATACGACACACAGACATTCTACCACTAGGTCGTAGTTTAGTTGAGCAACTCCTTCAGTAAAAAGGGTAAACATCACACACAACTAACACAATTGTAACTTAACACTCCCTGGAACTTGGGGATTTAGGTTAAGTTAGCTTTAAGTTAGGCTAAGGTAGGTTAGTTCTAATTATTAGAAAATTAACCTTAGAGTTAAGAACCATTCAAACATCTAGACATTAAAAATCTCAGAAATGTAAAAGGAATAAAGGGTTTTCCCAGCTCACAAGGAGTTTTAGTGGATATGCCAACCCTTTAGGTTGGAGAGCCCCACATAAATGGAGCACTTTGGGGCACCCTTATGGTGACGCAGACTGCTCCAGAATCCATAAGGCGGATTTCTCCCTGTAAAATTAAGAAAAATCATTTGCGAGTTACTTCAATCTTTTTGTAGCGTAACTCCAGAAATGTCCAGGAAATGATATTACTGGCAACCCTAGCTTACGAAGGAAAAAAAAGTTTCACCTCACCCCCGTCGTAACACCGCTCGGTGTTTTAACCTTACGATCTCTCATAAATAAATACATGCTGTATTATATTACAAACTGGTAAAGAAAGTTATTTTTATAATACCTTTATAATAAAATTTTGTGGTAAATTTTCCTAATAACTATTTATAATAAATATAAATAAGTAGTTATTTTCGGGAGTTTTGAGGTTTATGTTCATAAATATAATTATTAAAATAACGGAAGTAGTATAATTGCTTATAACATTAATAATATAATACAAAATAATACATTGAAAACAGTAAATACAAACTACACTGAGATCAAACAATCACTCACAATAGAAGATACATTAATTTTTAACCTTTACCTTTAAGGTACACAAAGTGAGTCGACGTCGTACTATAGCAACAATAATTAATTTTTATCCAAATTAATTTTCTGGTCGTAATTTCCAAGGAGTCTCAGTGATTTTTTAAATATTTTCGTTTCTGATTTCTCTATCGATTTGTCTGAGCGAATTTTGATTATTTATCATGATTTTTACCAATATCACAATATATATTGCTTTGTTGTCCAAAAAAACACCTTTTTAGGCAATAAAATGAGCCTCATTCACGCAAGAGGAATCTGGATAATTTTTTTTATAATCTTCGTTTTCGATTTTTCTATCGATCAGTCTAGGTGATCTTTGATTATTTACCATGATTTTTATTAATTTATCAATATATATATATATATATATATATATATATATATATATATATATATATATATATATATATATATATATATATATATATATATATATATATATATATATATATATATATATATATATATATATATATATATATATATATATATATATATATATATATATATATATATATAGTAGAATCCTGATTATCCGAATCGCGATTATCTGAAATCCGGCTTATCCGAAACAAACTGTTAAAAAGCAAATTGTATTCCCATTAAACGAAAATATCCCCGTTATTCGAAACAGACGATGAGTGGTTTTCTTAACGCGTCGGGGACTCCCCGACGTCTAGAATTTCACCGCTGTCTATGTTTTGGGTAGTCGACGAGTGTTATAAGTTACTCATTACGTCTATTATTATCGCAGAGGTAATAGTTTCGTTTTAATAGATATTTTACAAAATGGAGCGTCATAATAATAAGCGTGTTGTTATTACCTTGAAAGAGAAACTTGAAGCAATTCAACGTTTAGATAATGGTGAACTTCTTAAAAATATAGGGAAGGATTTAGATGTAACCGTGAGTACGGTTTCAGAGTGGAGAAAAAATCGCGAAAAAACTTGAAAAATGGTGTAGTGCTTTGTCATCGCCCACACGGACACGAAAAAGTATGAAAAGCGGTGAATACCAAAAAGTGGATGATTCTTTATTTTTATGATTTACACAGAATCGAGAACGTGGAATACCAATTTCAGGAACAATTTTAAAACATAAGGCAGTGAGTTTAAGTGAAGAGTTGCCGATTATTGAAGCGCCTGTAAATTTTTCTGCAAGTGATGGATGGCTAGACAGGTGGAAAACAAGACATGGTGTACGTCAACTGAAAGTTTGTGGAGAAAGATTGTTGGCTGATGTATCTGCTGTAAAAAAATTTGCGGAGAATTTTGAGCAGCTTTTGAAAGAACATGGTTTACAACCAGACCAAATCTATAATTGTGATGAAACTGGCTTGAACTACAAAATGTTGCTGTCAAATACCTTAGCTTCAAAAACGGAAGTTGGAGCACCTGGTTACAAACGTAGCAAAGAATGTATTACTGTTCTTACATGCAGTATTGCTTCTGGAAGACACAAACTCCCATTATTATGTATTGGTAAGTCAGCAAATCCACGAACCTATAAGAATATTCGTCGCAATGCTTTTCCTGTTTTGTATAAGAATCAAAACAATGCCTGGATAAACGCGATTCTATTTAAAGACTGGTTTTTTGGAGATTTTGTTCCTAAAATGGAACTTTTTTTAAAAGAACATGGATATCCTAGAAAATGTATTCTGTTACTATATAACGCCCCCACTCACCCAAGCGCGGAGCAACCTGAAAGTGGGGAAATAAAAGCAATGTTTTTGCCTCCTGCTATAATTTCTCTCATACAGCCTATGGATCAGGGTGTACTGGAAAATTTAAAACGCAATTACGGGCGTTTGTTATTGGAGCATACTTTAGAAGAAGTAGATGAAGGTGGCAATCTTACTGATTGTCTAAAAAAACTAAATTTGAAAAATGTTATATATTGGATAGCTTCAGCCTGGAATCAAGTAAAGAGTAATACTCTGGAAAAATCTTGGACAAAATTGATTCCACAAGAGGAGAGACATTACTCAGAGGCAGAACCAGAAGATAATGAAAGTTTACATCAAATTATTACAAGACTATCAGGATGTGAAAGTGTTACGGAAACCGATGTTTGTGAATGGTTAAACAGTGATAGTGTGGAAGATGAAATGACTGACCAAGAATTAGTTAAAAGTGTATGCAGAAATGCTAATAAAATAGACAGTGATGCCGATGATGATAACGAAGTAGAAACCACTGACAGTATTCCAGTAAAAATGTCCCCTTCAGAAGAACTAGAGGCCCTAGAAAAAGCGTTAACTTATGTAGAACAACAAGAAAATGCAACCGCCGCGGACGTTTTGCTTATCAAACGTTGGAGAGACATTGCAGCCAAAAACAGAACTAACGCAAAACGAGTGCAGTTAAAAATTACCTCATTTTTAAGACATTAAAGTTAAAAATGAAACTGTTTTATTTTCGATTTTCCGTACATATATATAAAATAAGTAAACTAATTGTTCTATTCTTTGTTTTAATAACTACCTATGTACGTAATAGTATATCTATAGTCAATCTGCAATGTTGTATTCATTCTAAACTTCTATTTTATAAAAAAATTCTGAAATCACTTTGGTCCATATTATTTCGGATAATCGATATTCTACTGTATATTGCTTTTTTTCTAAAAGACACCTCTTTAGGCAATAAAATGAGTTTCAGTTACGGAATTTTAAGGATTCTCATTATTTTTTTTTTATATTCTTCGTTTTTGATTTCTTTACCTATCTAAGCAGATATTTGATTATTGACCATGATTTGAAGTGATTTTTCAATAAATATAATTTTTAGTAATTTACATTACGAGTTTTAAAACAATCATACTGCGTGCATAAAGGTCGCCATCTTTTCAAACCTGCACTAGTTACATTCTTGACATTCAGGAACCGTATTTTTCCGATTCTCGGAACAATGATGCGCAGATGCTTCGTGACGAATACGAACGGGACAATTCCGGAATGGCACAATGGTATCAAGGTGGCGACATTTTTGTTGTTTATAGAGGATATCGCGATTCTATTTCTTCATTTGAACGAAATGATTTTAAGTATAAAATGTCTGCTTTATTAGGACCTAATAAAAGTCAATTAACAACAGAAGAAGCCAATCAATCCCGTTTAGTCACTAAGACGAGATGGATTGTAGAGGCAAGAAATGGAATCATCAAGTCTATATTTAAATTCTTGCGTGACGTTATTCCAGTCATTTATGCTCCGAACATCGGCAATTATTATCGTATTGCTGGGACTAGCTATAATATATATATAATGCAACGTCTCTCTGTCTGTCTGTCTGTCTGTCCGTTAGTGCGCTTATCACTGGAGAACCACTTATCCGATTTACGTACTTTTTTTTTTAAACATACATATGTTCTCTGGCCAGGTTATAGGCTATATTTTATTACGATAGGTAGCATATGGAATGAGCAGTGACGTAAAATAGCGAATGAAGTCGGAAATAAGTTTGACGCTAGCGCGTTATAATCTATAATCTATAATCTATAATATTTATAAAATGCAATGTCTCTCTGTCTGTCTGTCTGTCCATTAGTGCGTTTATCACGCGAGAACCACTTATCTGATTTACCTGTCTTTTTTTAAATTCATACATATATTCTTTGGCCAGGTTATATAATAATAATAATAATAATAATAAATCTATATCTATAATATATATAAAATGCAACTCTCTCTGTCTGCCTGTCCGTTAGTCCGCTTATCCATCGAGAAGCTCTTATCCGAGTTACGTGATTTTTTAAATTCATACATATGTTCTCTGACCAGGTTATAGATATATATTTGATTACATCTATAATATGTATAAAATGCAACGCATCTCTGCCTGTTTGTCTGTCTGTCTGTCCGTTAGTGCGCTTATCACTGAAGAACCACTTATCCGATTTTCGTACTTTTTTTTTGAAAACATACATATGTTCTCCGGCCAGGTTATAGGATATATTTTATTACGATAGGTAGCATAAGGAATGAGCAGAGACGATAATAGTGAATGAAATCGTAAAAAAGTTTGCCGCTAGCGCGTTCTCTTGCAATACACAGTCTAAACCATTAAATATAGAACAATATTATGTAGCAGAGAATATTGAAAATCTATAATATATATATAAAATGCAATGTATCTCTGTCTGTCTGTCTGTCTGTCTGTCCATTAGTGCGTTTATCACGCGAGAACCACTTATCCGATTTACGTGTCTTTTTTTAAATTCATACATATATTCTTTGGCCCAGGTTATATAATAATAATAATCTATACCTATAATATACATAAAATGCAACGTCTCTCTGTCCGTCTGTATGTCTGTCCGTCCGTTAGTGCGCTTATCACCTTTACGTGCTTTTTTTAAAAACATACATATGTTCTCTGGCCAGGTTATAGACTATATTTTATTACGTTAGGTAACATGACGAATAAGCAGTTACGATGATAGTGAATCAAATCGGAAAAAAGTTTGCCACTGGCGCGTTCTCTTGCAATGCACTGCCTAAACCACTATATATGGAACAATATCATGTAGCAAAGGATATTTATAATACATATAAAATGCAACGTCTCTCTGTCTGTTTGTCCGTTTGTGCGCTTATCACGGGAGAACCACTTATCCGATTTACGTGCTTTTTTTTTAAACATGCTAAATATACCATTAAATATGGAACAATATCAAGGACCAAAGAATATCTATAATATATATAAAATGCAACGTCTCTCTGTCTGTCTGTTAGTGCGCTTATCACTGGAGAACCACTTATCCGATTACGTGCTTTTTTTTTAAACATACGTATGTTCTCTGGCCGGCTTATAGAATATATTTTATTACGTTAGCTGACATAAGGAATAAGCAGTGACGATAATAGTGAATCAAGTCGGAGAAAAGTTTGCCGCTAGCGCGTTCTCTTGCAATACACTGCCTAAAGCATTAAATATGGAACAATATCATGTAGCAAAGAATATAATATATATAAAATGCAACGTCTATCTGTCTGTCTGTCTGTCTGTTAATGCGCTTATCACTCGAGAAGCACTTATCCGATTTACGTATTTTTATAAATTTATACATATGTTCTATATAATTCGATATATGCCTAGATAATGGGAGATAAGGTGAGATAGTGGGAGATAAGAAGAAATAAAGGAAGATAAGTCGAGATAAGCCTCGATAATGGGAGATAAGGTGAGATAATGGGAGATAAGTATAAATAATGGGAGATAAGGAGAAATAATGGGAGATAAGCAGAGATAAGTCTAGATAATGGGAGTTATGGTGAGATAATGGGAGATAAGGAGAAATAATGGGAGATAAGGAGAAATATTGTGAGATAAGTCGAGATAAGCCTAGATAAGCCTAGATAATGGGAAATAAGGTGAGATAATGGGAAATAAGGATATGGGAGATAAGCAGAAATAAAGGGAGATGAGCAGAGATAAGCCTAGATAATGGAAATTATGTAGAGATAATGGGAGATAAGGAGAAATATTGGGAGATAAGGGGAAATAATGGGAGATATTTTATTACGTTGGGTAACATAAGGAAAAAGCAGTGACGATCGTAGTGAATCAAGTCCACGCGAGCGGAGCTGCGGGCCCGGCTAGTCATAAATAGATGCCATCCTCTAACAGAAATGTAAAATGCCACCGTAGAAACGGCGCAAGCCATGCTAGTAAAGGCACGGACAAGCAAGGAGCTTCAAGCAAGCGTTGAATCTGAAAATTTGAAGAGGAGAAACGGTAAATGGGTTTTGATCGACGAAAATGACATATCTGAGTTTCCACGACTGACATTAGATTATTTAAAGAATTTGACTGTAGGCACGTATCAAATATAGTTGGCACCGTCTTACATTCAAAACAAGTTGCAGAGAGATGAAGTTGAAGAACTCCAATTAGATCAGCAGAACCCGGCTTACTAAGATTTAGAATTTATTCTAAATTTAGAAGTGCCACTAAGCATCAGCTGTGGATTAAATACGATCAGATCAGAATTGAATGAACCGATACGTGGATATTATTGTACGTGCAAAGCTGGTGCTCGAAACCTAGGTGCTTGTGCTCATGTTACCAGCATTTTGTCGTATTTAGGTTACGCGCGATATGGATATATAAAATACCCATGGATTATGCTCTTGCATGTAATACAAGATGCCGGTGACCGACCAATACTTTTCGAGTTAAATGAAGTAATGCAATAATATTACGGATGATTACACAAGTCTGCAAAAAAAAATTGAGAGCTGTTTTGGTTTTTTTGAGTAATTCTTATGTTTTTGGGTGTACTGAATCCGTAAATGACTTTCATTTTGTCATAGAACGTCACGTTTTCTGACAATGTAGGTATCTATGTTAAACAAGTTATCAATAAAAGATAAAAGACTGAAAATTTTTTTTTAAATTTATAATGGGAATGAAGAAAATGTACTTTTAAACTCATTAGGCAACCTAAAGCTTGAAATGCTTTTTACATTCTTTTGACGATTTGTTTGTAGTTAGGGTCTTTGTTATTGCCTCAAAATTTATCTATGACCTCTTTAAAGGCAATCCACCCTTCTCTTTGAGGATCCGTCATGGTTGTGATGAATTGTGGATCAGCCATAAGCCGTCTAATATCTGGTCCAACGAAAACACCTTCCTTCAACTTTGCCTCCGAAAGGCCTGGAAACTTTGATATTAAGTATTTGAAGCAATTTTCATCTCTTGGAAGTGAATTTACAAATTGCTTCATCAATCTCAGCTTTATGTGAAGCGGTGACAGAAGAACTTTATGAGGAGGCACCAAGGTTTCATGCAGGACGTTCTTTTCGTCAACTTTAAGCTCCCTCGGAGGCCAACACTTTTTGGTTCAGTGATTTGCTCGGTCTCTACTATCCCATAGACACAAAAAGCAAGGGAATTTGGTAAACCCAGATTGTTGCCCGAGCAACATGCCCAAGATTTTTAAATCACCGCACACTTGCCAACCGTGGTCTTTATATTTTAATTTGCAAAGAATCAATTCCAAGTTCTTGTAGGTTTCCTTGAGGTGTACGGAATAACCGACAGGAATGGAAGCATATAAAGCGCCATTGTGAAGCAGAACTGGTTTAAGGCTTCTTTTTGAAGAATCTATGAAAATACGCCACTGTGCTGGGTCGTATGAGATCTTAAATGTATCCATCAAACCTTCAATATTGGTACAATAAACCAACTCGTCCTCTTGGGCAAAGTAGGAAGTGAACTGCTTCTCACGATATCTAAACCAGGAGGAAGACACTCCCGGCAAAAGTAAGTTCCTGCTTTTGAGCCTTGATCCAAGCAACTCAGCAGCGTTTTTGGGAAAATTCAAGTCTCTTACCAAATCATTTAGCTCGCCCTGGGAAAACAATTTCGGACTGCTGTCATCTTCAAATTGAAAACTTGACTTGTCAACGGGTTCAGGTACAGCACCATCTTCGTCAGAACTTGGAATCTCTTCCAAGGTAGCAGGGACCTTGGGCACTGGTATTTCGGTCCCATGAGGGATGGGACGAATAGCTGATTGCAGATTGGGGTATGAAATGGACTGCTTCCATTTTGAATTATACCCTTTCACATTACACGAACAAAAGTAACAATCATCACTATGGTTCTTTTGCTCGCGCCATACCATAGGAATCGCATATCGGAAAGCTTTTTTCTTACCCTTAAACCAATTTCGAAGGTCTTCAACACATCGTTTGCAGACTTTATGAGGTGCCCAAACTTTATCCTGATCTCCAAGTTTTAAGCCAAAATACGTGAAGTATACTTTTTTTACAAAGTCCGTAATATTAAGTTGTTGCTTTAATACCATATATTCGCCACAAATATAACAGAAACTGTCAGACGAATTCACACACTTCCGCACAGATGACATTGCACTATATTGAACCAAGATCTATAAAACAATGACGAGTTAACACGTAATTGTACCGCGCCACTTTCTACACTATCGGAGCGCGCACGTTCTGGTTACAACGTTTATGTTTGTTAATTTAGCTCACACAGAGCGTTCTTTATTTAGAAAGTAATGATAGTTATGGCCTGTATACATTTAAAAACAGTAATCAAAATAAAATTGTACCTATTTATTTATGACTTCAAGTTAGCCCAAAAAAAAAAAAAAAAAAACCCTTTTTCATAATAAAATTTTGCGTTTTGCAAAATAACCTGACGTTCTGGAATTTTTTGAGTATTTTTTTAGTTTTCAGAACACCTAAATACATAGAAATCAGTTGAAAACATCCAGACAGCATTTTTGTTGCAGACCTGTGTTATATTTCATAAGCAACTTTCATAAAACATACACACACACCTATACACACAGGCGCGCGCGCGCTCGCGCACCCGTGTGTATAGAGTCAGATTCCCGCCACGTCCACTTCGTTGATCCTGGATAATGCTAAAAACGGAGGTCACATTTATACAGATACAATTTTTTTTTTTATTTTTTTTTTTTTATTGGTCTAGCACACGTGCTGCAGGGAAGTCCCTAAAGCGCTCCAGGAGCGGCACGAGTGCGGAAAAAGCGATTCACGTTGTTCTTGAATCGCTGTAAATTGTACTCGGTGGGAAACACAGCGCTGGGCAAATTATTCCAAAGGGATGACGTTCTCCATATAAAAGATTGCAATACTACACTATTATACTGTTACACTTAACGTGAAAAAGGTTAAAAAGTTAGTAAAAAAGTAGTTACAGTAGTAAAAATAGTTTCACATACGTATACGGTTGAGCTATTATTACCAATACTTGAAACTTTATAGACCAAAAACAGCTCGTCAGATCATGTTGTGCCCATGGGAACTTTTGTTCAGAATAACAAAAACTAGAAGATAGCAAAGTTTAAGCGAATTTAACCGAGAGCCATTTTCCATAAGATATGTGCTGGGTCCTTTGTTAAAATTTGAATCTTTTACGAGGTTTTAAGGCTATCAAGTACGATATGTCGCTGAAATTTGAAGACTTTTTTGCATTAACCAGAGTACATCACGTGGAGGTAGAGTCGCAAAGTATCCCGTGTGTTGTGTGAGACGCATGACACGAAGAAGGCATTGGGTACTACGGGTATTTCTCTACATATTCCTTGGCTGTTTCAATGCAGTAGTTTTTGAATTTATTGAAGTCAATACCATTTTTCAATGCTTTCAGCTGCAGAATAATGTAAAGCCTCTTAATAAAATCTTCATCAACAACTGTGATTTTAGCAGTAACGTTATAATTTGGAATAACTTCCTGGCTGTTTCACCTTTATTCATATTACCTGCCCCTTGCTTGACACACTCAACCAATATACCCAATTCTTTCTGAATATTATTCTGAATCTCACGAATTGTCTTCTCCAACCACTTTCCTGAAAGTATTTCATATGGTAAACCCATATTCCTTATCCATGTATGGAGGGTTGAAAGACCATACTTCTACGTTCACCTTCATCCCCTCAATAATTTCTAATTTGTTAATTTTTTCGGAAGAGCATTGCATATAGAGCACCTTTAGGAAGAAATTGTGCCGTAAGAGCTTGACAGACCTAACCATCCATCATTCCTTGAAAATTGCGTGACTAAGACTCATTTTATTGCCTAAAAAGGTGTTTTTTTAAAGAAAAAAATGAATATGTATTGATAAATTAAAAAAATCATGGTAAATAATCAAAAATACGCCCAGACAGATCGATAGAGACATCAAAAACGACAACTATATAAAAAAATGAGATTCCTTGAAAATTGCGATACTAAGGCTCATTTTATTGCCCAAAAAGGTGTTTTTTTTTTTAAAACAAAGCAATTTATATTGATAAAATAATGGTAAATGATCAAAAATCCACCCAGATAGATCGATAGAGAAATCAAAAACGAAGAATATATAAAAAAAAATTGAGATTCCCTGAAAATTGCGTGACTGAAGCTCATTTTATTGCCGAAAAAAGTTTTTTGGAAAAAAAGCAATACATATTGAAAAAATAATAAAAATCATGGTAAATAATCAAAAATCCACCAAGACAGATCGATAAAGAAATCGAAAATGAAGATAATAAAAAAAAATTATTGAGACTCCTCGAAAATTGCATGAGTGAGGCTCATTTTACTGCCTAGAAAGGTGTTTTTTTGGACAACAAAGCAATATACATTGATAAATTAGTAAAAATCATGGTAAATAATCAAAAATCCGCTCCGACAGATCGATAGAGAAATCAACAACGAGGATTTAAAAAAAAATTACCGAGATTCCTTGAAAATTGCGGTCAGAATATTAATTTAGATGGGTCGCCATAAAGCGTCGTTATCACAAATAATAAAAATACAATGTTATTGTCCAATGCAAGGACCTGGGAGCACATATAGGAAGATAATTGTGAAAAAACTTGGTGCATAGATATGATCTAATAAGGAGATAAAGCCTATTTTTTTTTTTTTGAATGATATCGCTTCAAGCCAAGGGGGATGAAAGGGGTGGCGGTCGAAAAATTTTATGTTTTTATAGTTATATAGTAACTTTCACTGTTTTTTTTTTGTTGAAATAATAAATAAATTTTATGCCTCAATATTTATAGTAAAACATATGAGGGATGAAAAGTTGGGAAGATTAGAGAGGTTGATTCTTATATATCGTGTTATATGTCCTTTTTAGAATCGAAAATTACGGTGTTTTTTTATTGCTTTTAATTTTAACCTAGAATTTTGGAAGAATTTGGAGTCGGTATATCTGAATATTAAGTTATTTTTACATTACTTTCAATTTTAATGGGGGGAGGGTGTAAGGGGAGTTATTTTCAACCTTATTTTCAACTTCAATGGGAGAATGTAAAAGAGGTGGATTGGCTCAATATGGTATAATTTTAACCGGGTCAGAACAGAAGGCAAATCATGTACGGGACGGCAATGTTATCAACATGTTGCGTGCCCTATGTTTAAAAGGAGTGGGTTCTAATTATCTTAAGTCTGCAGGCAATTTATTGTAAGACATTGATATCTGATAGCTAAATGATCGTTCAAATAAAGCTGGTCTGTGATATGTATATATATATATATATATATATATATATATATATATATATATATATATATATATATATATATTGTAACATTCATTTTTTCTTAGATTTTAAGATCATGTTACAACACTATTTTTCTTTCTATAATTTATTTTTTATTACATTTTTATATTTGATTAGGAACTGATTTCAATTTTTGAGCAGTGTAACTTAAAACAGTGGTTTAAATTTTTGAACAGTATAACTCAACCGTGTAGAACGTGTTGCTGACCTAACTTATTTAGTTTGCATTGATTTTGCTCCCCGGTAATGAGCCATTTTAAAAATGTCACTTTGAAGAAGGGGCAAAAGATATATAAACGGCCATATGGAACTTTTAAGAGCTTTTTCTTCCGTGATGCAGGAACAGCTTTTTCCTCCAGTATGCCGTAGTGGTTTTGTTCTTCCATCAAGCCGTAGTGCAGTAACGGCCTTTTTTTTTTTCACCAAGTGAAGTAGTTTCGAGATCTCAAGTTTGATGCCTTTTTCCGATCTTAAAATATTCTGCTCATCCTAAGGCATTTCGGGTCAAAAAGTGTTTAGCTACCCAAATGAAACTAGTAGAGTGGTGGCTGAGACAATATTTTAATGACATTTTCACCAGGAGAGGCCAAACAGCTTATGGAAAACCCACGCGGAGAAGCCAATCAGTAAGTCATAAGCACACCAGTCTAAATATCTCACTTCCTGTCTACAAAGTGTGTTTCCAACAACTACGTAACACGTAATTCGCGAAGACGATTTTTAAAACTTTTATATCGTAAAATTATATAAAAACAACACTATGTTTTAATTTCCAATATATTTAAAGTCACTTGACAATTGTTTCACCATACAATGGCTTCTTCAGAAGTGATGGTGTGAAGTGTATGGTGTGTGTGAAGTGTATGGTGAAACAATTGTCAAGTGACTTTAAATATATTGGAAATTAAAACATAGTGTTGTTTTTATATAATTTTATCATGAATTTCCAACAAGTATCGGCTAACACAATCAAAGACTTTTATATCGTGTTTTTAAAGCCTTTTACTAAAAACTTAATAATCCTAATTTCAAAACTCTATGCAATAGTGTGCACTCTCTTAGTATAAAAGGTTATTTATTAAGTAGATGTAATTTTAAGAGGGTAATAAAGGTAGGAATTTTTATTTTGTTAATATACCCTTCTTTATTTGTGTCTCACTAAACTGCAGTTCTTTCTTTCTAGACTCAACGGTTGTATAGGGTGTTTTATATAGAGGTATAGAACTTTGAAATGGAATAAAACAAAGATGAATTTTTTAAATTGACATGAAATTTATTTTATTCGAAAGATAATCTTCTGGCATTATAATTTAAATATGACTTCTGGCATATGACCGCCACGGCTGGCTCGGACGTAGTCTAATCTGGAGGTCCAATTTTCGATGACTTTTTCCAACATTTGTGGCCGTATATCGACAATAACGCGGCGAATGTTGTCCTCCAAGTGGTCAATCGTTTCGGGCTTATCGGCGTAGACTAGCGACTGCACATATCCCCACAGAAAATAGTCTAGCGGCGTTAAATCGCACGATCTTGGAGGTCAATTCACGGGTTCGAAACGTGAAACTATGCGGTTACCAAACGTTTTCTTCAATAAATCAATTGTGGCACGAGCTGTGTGACATGTTGCGCTGGTTGTTCAATTGATGAACGAAAAAGTCAGTAATCATGGCTCTATAGCGGTCACCATTGTCTGTAACGTTCTGACGTTTTTAAAGAAGTACGGACCAATGATTCCACCAGCCTATAAAGCACACCAAACAGTCAGTTTTTCTGGATGTAACGGTGTCTCAACATACACTTGAGGATTATCATCACTCCAAATACGGCAGTTTTGTTTATTGACGTATCCATTCAAACAAAAGTGAGCTTCATCGCTAAACAAAATTTGCTTATGAAAATCGGGATCAACGGCAATGTTGTTTTGGGCCTATTCACCGAATCTACGCCTTGCTAGGTGATCGTGTGGTTTCAATTGTTGCACGAGTTGGATTTTGTAAGCACGCAAACCAAGATCTTTCCGCAAAATCTTCCATAAAGTGGATGGACACATATCCAATTCCTGTGCACGATGGCGGATAGACTGATTCGGGTCTTCCTCTACGCTACGCTCTACAGCAGCAATGACTTCTTCTGTACGCACTGTACGACGTCTCTGTGGATGCGTATTATCATTTAAAGTAAACGTGGTGCGAAAACGTTCCATAGTTAATCGAATTAATTGCTCTGATGGACGATTATGTTGACCGTAAAATGGACGTAGTGCGCGATACGTATTTCGAACAGAACCATGATTTTCAAAATAAATTTGCACAATTTGGAAGCGTTGTTCAGGCGTCAGTCTATTCATGTTGAAATGCCAAACCAAACTAAACATAAATCACTTGACAGCTGACAAAATGGCCGCCAGTTAAAAAAGTGTTGCCAGCTTAAAGTTTTATACCTCTATAAAAAACACACTCTACGTAAATTAATTTTATTTCAACAACTACATAACTCTTCAGTATTTTTCATTTTTTGAGCTGAAGTTAGATTATTTTTATTCTAAAATGAATGGTACCCAAAAACTGTACAACCAAGTTTTAAACCACTATAGAGACTATTTTCAAAAGGCGTACAAAAATTACCTGGATCTCCATGTATTCTGCCAGTAAAAAAAACGAGCTAGCTTATATCTAATCTTTGTCCACTCAGTATTAATATTCACTCAATCCAGTCTCAAAAATTAAGAAATACATAAGGGGCAAATAACGGCTTCTATTTAATTAAAAATAAAGAAAGTTGGGGCTATACAAAATAGCGCTCCAACGTGAGGCTATAAAAATAGCGCCGCAAAAGATATATATAGACATATACGAGGTGTATGTAAAAAATAACCGTACTGATTTTGTTACGCCGGTAATATTGTTGTTTGTCCTCCATTTCAATGACCGTGCAGTGTCCAGTTCGGCTGCAGCGCTAGTAAAAATTGGTCTGGGTCTGAAAAATGCTTACTATCAATGTTAGTTAACGTATTAAAGTGAAATTTCTGATTAAACTTAGAAAGTTGGCTACAGAAGTATAAAGTTTACTGCAAGAACTGTACGGCGATGATTGCTTATCACGACCAAACAGCAGAGAAGAAGTCAATAACAAAAACAGATCACAGCATTGAAAAGTCGGTAACACCATTAGAGAAAATCAATGTCTGAATATTAAAACTGTCAGTGAGTTAACAAATATTGACAAAGAAATGTCCGGCAAAAGAGTAACCGCAAAAAAGTGTGAATTTTAGCCCGTTTTTGCAACCTTCATAACTTAGAGACAAAAAGGCACACTTAACATAAAAGGTCCTAAATTAAAGTTAATTAAAAATCTAGAAGGACATATTTTTACCAATTTTTTTTATTTAGGGATAACTACCCCCTATTTTGGGGGTTAAAATTGTGACAAGCTTTCAACACAAAATAAAAAAATATTTATGATGTGTAATTCACGAAAATAAGTCAAGAATTTCAAGTACTTACATATTTTCAACCCAATACCGTATAATAAATTAAAAACCACCCTCTAAAAGGGGGCTGCAATAAGAAGGGAATTTTGATTATTTTTGATTTTTTTCCTAATCTTGGGAGTCATGTTTGTGAGTGTGGCAGGATCCCCTATTAATTGCGACCTACTTTTAGAGGGAGGTTTTTAATCGACTATACAGTATTGGGTAGAGAATATGTAAATAATTAAAGAGAATGTTTTTTTCATGAATTACACATCATAATTTTTTTTTTTATTTTCTGTTAAAAACTTATTTATTTCTACCCTTTTAACCTTCAAAATAGGGGGGGGGGTAGTTACCTCTAAATATTAAAAAACATGTCCTTCTAGATTTTTAATCAGCTTTAATTTAAGACCTTTTACGTTAAGTTTACTTTTTTGTCTCAAAGTTATGGAAGTTACAAAAACGGGCTAATTTTGTGGTCATTCTTTACATGACAGTTTTAACATGAGTAAAGTATGTTCAAAGTTGATACCGAAAATCTTTTCTGCCGATCAAACTTGATCAAAAACGCTTGAAGGACCATTTGCTCTGTCACCCTGAAAAACATTGAATCTGACCCTAACTTTTTGGAAAGGGTAATAACATGTGATCAATCATGATTTTTCACGTATGACTCTGAAGCCTGTGTGCTAATCCATGGAAAAAGCCCAAACTCACCGAGATAGAAGAGAGCAAATCAAAATTCAAAGCAATGATGATATCGTGTGTTTTGGCATCCGTGGAATTGTTCACATTGTTTGGGTGCCTGAAGGTCAAACTGTGAATCGAGTTTACTGTACACACGTTTTGACTATTTTTCGTGAACATGTGAGAAAAAAAAGATCTGAAATGTGGAAGAATTAGTCTTGGAGCCTTAACCAAGACAATACACCAGCGCACAATGCTCTTTTAAGAAATTTTATCAAATTTTGTAAACGAAAATAACTTCTACATTATCCAAAAGCCAGAACACAGACGATGAACATGGCAAAGCCCAGATGGTATAACAAGAAAGAGTGACAGATGTAGCGCAACGAATATGCATATTAAGATTGAATTGGACGGGGCATATCGCAATGATAACAGATGGACACTCCAAATAGTTGGATGGAGACCTAGAGAACACAAAAGATGCAGAGGTAGACCACAGACAAGATGGACGGACGACATAAAAAGATTAGCGGGACACGATTGTACCTACGTATAATTTATAGATAATATTATCAATTATGTTGGGAATGTGAAATCTTTGGCACAATAACACCAGTCAGTATATATCACCACTACACCAAAAACTTTATTTTTATGCTTGACACGCGTATCGCTAACTATGTTAGCTTCATCAGGAGCAATGACTGATTAAAGCTAAACTACATATCTATCATATTTATACTTAGCCTAACACCTGAATTACTCAAGCAGAACTAATAGCATAGGCGAGACCATCAATTCCGGTCACGTAACCAATAGAGGGGACTATAAGGAATAGGGCGTCTGTCCTTATTTTTACATTTTATAATTTCCATGCTTTCATATGCGTTCAACAATTTTGTCCCATCGGATACATTTTTAATACATCTTAGATTATCTAATGTTACAGTATGATCAGCTTCAAGGGCATGTTCGGCAATGATAGACCTTTCTGTTCTACTGTGTTTTAAATGTACTAAATGTTCTTTAAATTTTTTTTTAATTGGCCTTTTACTTTGCCCAATATACTTTTTGTCGCAATCAATACAATTAATTTCATAAATTCCACTTTTCTCACAATTAGAAATCTTATCTTAGGGATTTCCTAAGATATTCCTCAGATTGTCTGATCACTTATAAACTAAGGTGAGGCCTACCTTATTAAATACCTTATTGAGCCCCCCCTGCTATATTTCGGATTATATGGTATGGAGACATATTTGGTCTTATTTTCTTCGCATGTAAAAAAGGTAGAATTCTGAATATTTAACCTGAACTTAAGTCTATTTATTAACTTCTTTACCGTCATAATCATTAACTGTAGTTATACGAGGCATGTTTTTTAAGTAAGTACCGTTTTGCGATTCCGCCGCCGCAGCGATACGGTCGGCGTTCCGCGCATGCGCGCTGGTAACCTACATCTCATGTCTACGCACTGACGCCATTACAGTCTGATTCTTCATTGTATACGTTGTTTACTGAGTGTTTAAGATGCCTCCGACAATCGTGAGTCCCGCCGATTGTGAAGTACGGGCTGTTATACGATTTCTTAGTGCTAAAGGCGTAAAACCGATCGATATTCATCGTGAGATCTGTGAAGTTTACGGACAAAACATTATGAGTGATGGAATGGTAAGGAAATGGGTGAGAGCATTTAAAGATGGCCGCACAAATGTGCATGATGAAGAACGGAGTGGGCGTCCTTCGGTCGTTGATGAAGATTTGGTGCAGAAAGTGGACGAAAAGGTGAGAGAAAACAGACGCTTTACAATTTCATCATTGTGCGACTGCTTTCCTCAATATTCTCGTAGTGTTTTGTATCGCATTGTGACCGAGAACTTGAATTACCGGAAATTGTATTCACGTTGGGTTCCAAAAATGTTGGCGGATTTGCACAAAACCCAACGTTTAGGCAGTGCATTGACTTTCCTTGATCGGTACCACAATGAAGGTGAACATTTTTTAGACCAAATTGTTACTGGTGACGAAACATGGGTGGCCTACGTCACACCAGAATCGAAACAACAATCCATGGAATGGCGACATTCATCATCACCCAAAAAAGTGAAGTTTAAGCAAACAATTTCTGCCCGCAAAATCATGTGCACAGTTTTTTGGGACAGAAAAGGAGTATTGCTAGTGGAGTTTCTGCCTCGTAATGAGACAATCAATGCAGGGTCTTATTGTGAGACGTTGAACAATCTGCGTCGTGCAATCCAGAACAAAAGACGTGGCAAGTTGAGTAAGGGTATCGTTTTGCTGCATGACAATGCCCGTCCACATGTTGCTAATTGGACCAAAGATCTCATCAAATCTTTTAAATGGGAAACTCTAGATCATCCTCCATACAGCCCTGATCTGGCGCCCAGCGACTACCATTTGTTCCTGCACTTGAAGAAGCACCTGGGTGGTCAGCGTCTTCAAGACGATAACGAAGTCAAAACATTTGTGATACAGTGGTTAACAAGTCAGGCGGCAGAATTTTATGAGGAGGGTATTCAAAAACTGGTGCCACGTTATGACAAGTGCCTCAATATTCACGGAAATTATGTAGAAAAGTAGATTAAGGTACAGGCTTTCATGTAAAAATAAAATTATAGCGATATCTTTGCACGTCTTTTTTTAATTCCAAAACGGTACTTACTTAAAAAACATGCCTCGTATTTCTAATATGAAATACAATCCGGCCAATTTGTGTTGTTTGCATTAGGAATATATCTATTTGTTACTGTGTCTTTTCTATCGATATCAAATTCTAACCTATTATTATTTTTAGTAATTAAAATATCTAGAAAAGGCAGTTGTCCTTTGTTCTCAATTTCGTCAGTGAATTTAATAGGTTCATATCGGCTATTTATTTTGGAAACAAAATCACCTAAATTTGCTTTCTTTGTATCAAAAATCGCGAAAACATCAACCACCTTACCCTTGGGAAATATTCAAATTCTTGAGTAGCTTACGTTTCAAACTTACTATTGAATAAATTGGCTATGAAAGGTGATAAGCAATTATCAATAGCTATTCTTTCTTTCTGAACATATAATTGACTGTTACATTAAAAATAATTTTGTTTCATACTAAGTTTAGATAATGTTAAGTATTCATGAATAATTTCGTCCTCAAAACACGATTTAAAGAACATTTAGAGCATTTAAAATAGAGTAGAATAAAAAAGATTGTCGAACATGCACTTGAAGCTGATCATGCTGTAACATTAGATAATCTAATATGTATTAAAAATGTATCTGATAGGAGATTGTTGAACGCATACGAAAGTATGGAAATTATAAAATGTAAAAGTAGTTTAAATAAAGACAGAGGGCCTATTCCTTGTAGTCCCCTCTACTGGTTACTTGACCAGAACTGATGGCCTCGCCTATTCCATTAGTTCTGCCTGAGTAATTCAGGTGTTAGGCTAAAAAAAATAAAGCGTTTGGTGTAGTGGTGATATATACTGACTAGAATATTATCAATACTTAAATAATATACATTGCAAAATTATTACTTTTTTTTGCATAAATTTTACTTTTCGATATAAATGATATACATACATTATTCCATTTATGTATTATGTTGTACCTTTACATGAATGATAATATTTTTTTTTTTTCTTACATCCCGATTTTTTAATTTCAAAATAAAACATCAATTAACTTGGGAAAGTAAGAAAATAAATCAGTAATATTAAGCTTGTTGGCGGGAGTTGATGAGTGGAAGAGGCATTTTTGACTATTGACCATATTATACATTTTTTTTTTTTTTTTTTTATGGGTCTAGCACACAGCGCTACAGGAGGTACACGTGTGCGGAAAAAGCGATTCACGTTGTTCTTGAATCGCTGTGGATTGTACTCAGTGGGAAACACAGTCCTGGGCAAATTATTCCAAAGGGATGATGTCCTTCATATAAAAGACTGCTTGAAGAGCTTTGTACGAGGAGTAACAAGCTAAACCTCATACGGATGTGAAGAATTAGCGCGACGTGTACTTCTAACATGCACCGCTCTGGGAGGAATTAAGCGGGCCACATCCTTCGAACACTTTCCATGAAAGTACTTGTAAAATAGGCTCAAGTAGCCAACCGTTCTTCGATGTTTCAGCGAATCAAGGCCGTCGGTCAGTTTCGGGTCTCCAATCAGATGAACAGCTCTGCTCTGAATAGAATCCAACAAATGCAGTGTATGTTTGGGAGCGGAGCTCCAAACATGGGAGCAGTATTCCATAGTTGGTCGAATTTGAGCTTTGTAAAGAATTAACAGTTGTTGTGGAGTGTAAAGCTTTCTGGTTTGAAATAATATTCCTAACTTTTGAGAAGCTCTCCTTGCTATGCCTGCAACATGTTCATGCCAGGATATATTTGCTCCCAAATTAATGCCCAACAAATTGAGTGACGATGTTAGAGGGATGGAGTGCTCCGACATAACTATGTCGGGTTCAGCAACGTTAACTTTTTTAGAGAAAACTGCCGCCTGGGTTTTTGTAGCTTTAAATTCTACTTGGTTACCGTCACCCCAAGATAGAATTTCTTCCAGGTCTTTGTTAAGTTGAACGACCTCCCGCTGTCTGCGGATATTCGTCTGAGTAGCTGATGTCCGAGCGTTCAGAGTGAATGAAGAGATAAGTGTACTGTCATCTGCAAAGCTGTAGATTGGATTCTTGGTCTTTTCCAGCAGATCGTTAATGTAAATGAGAAAGAGAGTAGGAGACAGTATGGAGCCTTGGTGTACACCGGCGTTGATAGTGAAGGTGTTAGAATGAAATCCGTCGACTTCCACTCGTAAAGAACGCTCTTTGAGGAAACATGAGAGCCACAAACAGAACCTTTCAGACATACCATAAGAACGTAGCTTAGCTAACAGCCCATCGTGCCAAACACGGTCGAATGCCTTGGATATGTCAAGAGCAACCGCTCGAGATTCTCCAAAGTGTTCAATTGCGTTGTTCCAGACATGTGTTACATAAGTCAGAAGATCTCCTGTTGATCTATTTTTTACGAAAGCCATATTGGTGATCGCTAATAATGTTGAATCCTTCAAGATATTTTAGAAGATGCTGATTGATAGCCTTTACCATGACTTTCGATATTATTGAAAGCAGTGCGATTGGTCGGTAGTTATTTGGCAAGATATTCTTGCCTTTTTTAGGTATCAGCTCAACTGTAGCACATTTCCAGCAGGAAGGAACTATTCCCTTTCTGTATGATAGGTTGAAAAGTCTACAGAAAACTGGTGTTAGTTCCCTCGCACAGTTTTTAAGAACCATGGCAGGTATTCCGTCAGGGCCAGAAGCCTTTTTGGTGTCTAGCTTCATCAGTATACGCTTTATGATACGCTGTCTAAAGACAACATCGGGCATCCTTGACTGCACTATGGGAATAGTAGGTGGTGTTTTTCCTTAGAAATCGACAGTAAAATGTGAAGCAAAGAGTTTAGCCAACAAGTTCGCTTTCTCAACAGGTGTCGTTGCAATAGAATTATCTGGCCGTGTGAGTGGTGGTATGGTGGATTTGGTGAAATTTTGACTAACTGCCTTAGCGACCGACCAAAAGGACCTGGAATTTTCGGGACAAGCGAGAAGTTTGTTTCTAATCCGTTGATTGTGTATCTCCTTGGTTTCGTCGATAACCTCTTTGCATCTGTTCCTGGCACGAACAAATGTGTTACGATTTATGGTGATTTTCATGCCATTGTCGGTATGCAAGATGTTTAGAAGCAACAGCTTCTTTGCATTTTCGGTCAAACCAAGGCTTGCCGTTGGGAGGGCATTTCTTCGAAAAAGGGATGTAAGCCATACCGGCCAAAATAACATCGGAAACCTCCCTGGCGCAGTCAGATGGGTCGTCGGATCGAAAACAAACGTCTAACCAAGGGAAAGTTTCAACCGATAATGACGTACGTGTTAATATACACGATTATAGTCGTGGTTTCCTTGTTTTTACTTTGGGCTAAGATGTCGCTTTTGCTTACTTTTTGTTTAATAGCTTTTATTGTAGATTGATTTTCAGAAAAAAGGAAACTTGAAATTTTCTCCTGGTTTCTATTTCAAAGTTTAATATCTAATTTAGACTTCTATAAAAAAAAATTTAAACATCATTTAACCCATATGCAATCGAATTTAAAAATTGTATCGATAAATTATCGCAATATTTTTCTTCTTCTTCTTTCTTATATGGTATATCATCTAAGTAGGCATACTGCCTGCTTTATTCCCTTTAGGTCTCTTCCGATGAGGACGTCCAGCATTCCTTTTACCTTTTCGAAGGTCTTCCCCTAGTGCTCCTACCGCAAGACTTATTGAGTTGGGCCCTTTTTACCCGTCTGTTGTCATCCATCCGATCTACGTGTTTACTCCATTGTTTTCTTCCAGTTCTGGTCCATTTGCATATTTCTTGGATCTTATTTAGTTCTTGTAGATCTTTGTGGCGGATTTTGTCGTGGATAGTTTTTCCATGTATGTTCCTAATCACCTTCATTTCTGTTGTTCCCATCATTTGTGCTGTTTTACCTGTGTTAGCTCTTGTTTCTACAGCATATGTGAGGATCAGTCTCACTGTTGTCTTGCATATTCTTATTTTACTTTCCCCTGTGAGGCATTTATTTTTCTAGACTATAACCGTCAAGCAACCTGCTATTAGTGATGCCTTCATAGACTGTTGTTTTACTTCTTTGTTTAAGTCTCCGTGGGTTATCATTGTTTCCAGGTATTTAAAATTATTAACCTGTTCAATAATACTTCCTTGGATCTCCAGCTTGCAACTTAATAATTCTTTTGAAGGTACCGACCATTTTTTCTTGTTTGTGTTAATAATCATGTTTAGCTTTCTCGCTTCCAAACTGAAGGTTTGAAAGATCTTCTGAAGGTTATCCTCAGAATTGGAGATGAGGACTGCAACATCGGCATAGCAGATTTTGTGGAAGTGTGTGTTGCCCATTTTATATCCTCTAGTTTTTGAAAGATTGTCCACTGTTCCGTCCACGACGAGGTTGAAGATAAAGGGACGACTAAGTGCCTTGTCTTATTTCGGCATTTATTTTTACTTCCTTGCTCAGTAGATGTTCCACTTATATATATATATATATATATATATATATATATATATATATATATATATATATATACTAGCCGTGCCCGCGACTCCGCTCGCGAGGACTTGATTCACTACTATCGTCACTGTTTATTCCTTATGTTACCCAACGTAATAAAATATCTCACATTATTTCCCCTTATCTCCCAATATTTCTCCTTATCTCTACATAATTTCCATTATCTAGGCTTATCTCTGCTCATCTCCTCCCATTATTTCTCCTTATGTCCCATTATTTCTCCTTATCTCCCATTATCTCACCTTATTTTCCAATATCTAGGCTTATTTCGCAATATTTCTCCTTATCTCCCATTATTTCTCCTTATCTCCCATTATCTCACCATAACTCCCATTATCTAAACTTATCTCTGCTTATCTCCCATTATTTCTCCTTACCTCCCATTATTTATACTTATCTCCCATTATCTCACCTTATCTCCCATTATCGAGCCTTATCTCGACTTAGCTCCCATTATTTCTCCTTATCTCCCATTATCTAGGCTTATCTCGAATTATATAGAACATATGTATAAATTTATAAAAACACGTAAGTGGTTCTCGAGTGATAAGCGTACTAACGGACAGACAGACAGACAGACAGAGAGACGTTACATTTTATATATATTATATTCTTTGCTACATGATATTGTTCCATATTTAATGCTTTAGGCAGTGTATTGCAAGAGAACGCGCTAGCGGCAAATTTTTCTCCGACTTTATTATCGTCACTGCTTATTCCTTATGTCATCTAACGTAATAAAATATATCCTATAACCTGGCCAGAGAATATACGTATGTTTAAAAAAACCACGTAAATCGGATAAGTGGTTTTCCAGTGATAAGCGCACTAACGGACGGACAGACATACAGACGGACGGAGATGTTGCATTTTATATATATTATAGATATAGATTATTATTATTATTTAACCTGGCCAAAGAATATATGAATGAATTTAAAAAAAGACACGTAAATCGGATAAGTGGTTCTCGCGTGATAAACGCACTTATGGACAGACAGGCAGACAGAGAGACATTGCATTTTATATATATTATAGATTATAGATATTCTCTGCTACATAATATTATTCCATATTTAATGGGTTAGACTGTGTATTGCAAGAGAACGCGCTAGCGGCAAACTTTTTTCCGACTTCATTCACTATTATCGTCACTGCTCATTCCTTATGCTACCTATCGTAATAAAATATAGCCTATAACCTGGCCGGAGAACATATGTATGTTTTAAAAAAAAAAGTACGAAAATCGGATAAGTGGTTCTCCAGTGATAAGCGCGCTAACCGACAGACAGATAGAGATACGTTGCATTTTTTATGTATTATAAATGTAATAAAATATATATCTATAACCTGGTCAAAGAATATATGTATGAATTTAAAAAATCGCGTAAATCGGATAAGTGGTTCTCGAGGGATAAGCGCACTAACGGACAGACATACAGAGAGACATTGCATTTTATATATATTATAGATTACGGATTATAGATATTCTCTGCTACATCATATTGTTCCATATTTAATGGTTTAGGCTGTGTATTGCAAAAGAACGTGCTAGCGGCAAACTTTTTCCCGACATCATTCACTATTTTACGTCACTGGTCATTCCTTATGCTACCTATCGTAACAAAATATAGCCTATAACCTGGCCAGAGAACATATGCATGTTTAAAAAAAAAAAGTACGTAAATCGGATAAGTAGTTCTCCAGTGATTAGCGCACTAACGGACAGACAGACAGATATAGAGACGTTGCATTTTATATATATTATAGATATATATATATATATATATATATATATATATATATATATATATATATATATATATATATATATATATATATATATATATATATCTCCTTCCTTCCGTTGACCCTTCAAGGCGCCCAGAGTTGAGCATGTGTCTCCCTTAGTTCTTTCCATTTTGTTCGGTTTTGAGGGGTTCTTATCCAGCTTAATCCCGCTGTTGTCATAGTATCATCATACCAACGTGTTATCGGTCTTCCTCTTGAACGTTTCTCAGTTCATGGTCTCCATTTCAGCATCTTTCCATTCCATCTCTCGTCGTCTACCCGGGCAATGTGTCCCGCATTTAAGGTGTGATGTCCTATCTACTGTGTCTATTACTCTGGTTTTATTCCGTATATAGCCGTTTTTTTTTCTATCCCGTAATGACAGACCTAGCATCTTCCTTTCCATTGTTCTTTGAGATTATTTACCATTGTTTGGTAAAAGTCCAAGTGTGCGGGCCATAAGTAACCACGGGCAAAATACATTGGTTACACAACCTTGTTCGCAGGTGTAAGGGTATCTTTTTGTTCGTTAAGATGGTCTTTAGATTTGTAAAAGCTGCCCATCCGAGCCATATTCGTCTTTCAACTTCGATGTCCTTGTTTTCTTTGCTTAGGGTGACTCTTTCACCTAGATATATATAGTCTCGTACGTTTTCTAATTTCTGGTTATTTATTTCTATGTTTAGGACTTCCAGGCACATAGTTTTGGGTTTATTTATGTTCATTTTTAATCCTATCTTTGTTGATTCTTCCTTTAGTTATTGTATCATATTCTTCAAGGCATCACCATTTTCTGCTAACAAGACTATGCCATCAGCGAATCTTAGGTGTTTAAGCCTTTCTCCGTTTACATTAATACCTTGGTTCTCCCAATTTAGCCTCCTGAACACTGCTTCCGATACTAGGGTGAACAGTTGCGGTGACATTGTATCACCTTGTCTTGTTCCTCTATGTATCTCAAAGAACTCAGTTGAGTCATGAATTCTTACTTCAGCTTTAGCATTTTCGTATATGGTTTTGCTGGCATATCTGTGGTCCACCCGGGCTCCCGCTAATTCATGCAGTATGGCCCAGTGTTCGACGGAGTCAAATACCTTTTCGTAGTCGATAAAGGCTATACTTAGGGCATGTTGTATTCTAGCGTCTTCTTATTAAAATTTTTGTTGTCAAGTGCTAAACCCTTTCCTAAGTGCCTAATTTCTACGGGTTGGTAGTCTTCGAGCTTCCTATTTATTCTGTTTGAAATTACTCTTATAAACAATTTGTAAATTTGTTGTAACCGGTGAGCGATCTATAATTATGCAGAAGAGTTGGGTCGCCCTTTTTATAAAATATGACAATAATTGCCTCATTTCATGTTTCCGGTATGTTTCATTGTTCTATGCACATGTTGAAAAGTATTTTCAGTTTAGGGACAATTATATCTGCTGCTTCTTTAATCATCTCAGTTATTATTTCGTTATTTCCCGGAGCTTTGGGTATTTTTCATTTTGCTTAAGGCGTGTAATATTTCTTCCTCGGTTATCTCGGGAATCTCCTCCGTTCCTACATTAACTACTTTCCATATTTCCTGTTTTTTCTGGAGGTTGTTGGGTTTGGGAGTTATACAAAATTTTATAGAATTCTTTTGTTATGCTTAGAATTTCTCCTCGGTCTCTTATCTCTTGGTTGGTAGAATTTTTTAAAGTTATTATTTCTCTCCTTCCTTCATTTCTTTTTAAGCATTTCATATTTTTGTTGTTTTCTATTACATTTTTAATTTCTTGTTCGTAGTATGTTTCCATGTCATTACGTATCATTCTTCTTGTTTCTTTTTTTACATCTCGATATTCTGCTATATTTTTGTTTGTTTTTTTTGTATAGTCTTCTTCTACTTTCTACCATTTGTTTCGTTTCTTGGCTTAGTTTGCACCCTTCTCTTTGGACGTTACCTGCTATGATGGTTGCTGTCTCTTTGACTCTTTTAGTCAGTTGTTCGGAGAATTCATTGATACCGGAGAGATTTTGCATCTCTTTTAGTTTTCCAATCAGTTCCTTGCAATATGCGCATTTGTTTTCTTTGAGAGTGTATTTATTTATTTTGTTTCTGTTTCTTTTCCTTGTATATGTTCTTGGTTTCTGGATTTCTACTTTGGCTCTTACCAAGTGATGGTCGCTTCCGGTATTGAATGAGTTAAGGACTGATACATCTTTTACGATGTTTTTGGTGGTGGATGAAAGTATATAGTCTATTTCATTTCTTGTCTTGGCATCGGGGCTCATCTAGATCCAGAAGAAAGGGGTAAGACTATACCAGATAGGCTATTGGAAGATGAAAATGATAGAAATAATAGAACTATGCTATGCAGATGATATGGTTATTATAACAAAAGACGAGAAAACGCTTAATAGGAACATACGGATATATAAAGAAGCGTTAAGAAAAATAAACATGGAAATTAATCTAGAAAGGACAAAGACTATGATAATAGGAAAGCAAAAGAGACAACATGAAATAAAGATAGGAGAGGAAAGGCTGGACCAAGTGGAGAAGTTTAAAGGGATAAAAAATAACGGAGGATGGAAGGTTGGAAGAGGAGATTAAGGAGAGAATAATAACAGGAGGAAGATTATTTAATAGTATAAAGAATACATTCCTAGGAAAGGAGATACTAAAAAATATTAAAGCCCAAGTATTCGAGAAGGTTGCTACACCAATACTTTTATATGGAGGAGAAATATGGAAAATGACAGAGAAACAGAAAGGAAGGATAACGTCTACAGAAATTAGATTCATAAGAAAAATAGAGGACAAAACAAGGATGAACAGAGTTAGGAATATACAACTCAGAAGGAATTAGAACCTGAAACCCATGGTGGAAAAGGTTGACGAAGCACAGCTGAGATGGTATGGTCACGTCGAAAGGATGCCTGAACAAAGAATAGTTAGAAAAGTGTTTGGAGCCAGAGTGAGTAAGAAAAGAACAAGAGGCCGACCTAGGAGGGGATGGTTGGGCGATGTTGGATGATGAGAGGCAGTGGCCAAGAGAGCAATAGAATGGGAAAACGCAAGACGAGCCACACAGGATAAAAAGAGGTGGAAGGAAATATGGAAAGGACAAATATAGAATAACTCAACTCTATAGACCTTACACCCCCTAAAAGGGTAGAAAGGCATAAGGATTAAGTACATAAGTAAGTATATATATATATATATATATATATATATATATATATATATATATATATATATATATATATATATATAATATATATATATATATATATATATATATATATATATATATATATATATATATATATATAATATAACTTATAAGATGACTTCGGCGTCTGTCTGTCTGTCACACCCGATTTTCTCCGAAACTATTTGTCATAGAAAGTTGAAATTTGGTAATAATATAGGAATTGATGGCTTCATCAGAGCCGTGTAGTTCTGAAAGTTAAATTTTGTTTTAAGGGGTTAGTTCTGGGAGGTGAAATCGGAAGTGAAAAAAAGAATTTTTCACTAAGCCATCGAGTGTGGTGTCAAATGAAAGCTTGTGAAAACACGAGTAAAATATATATATAATGTAATACTTGCTTACACTTTTCTTTGTATTATTTTTAAAAAATCGCGAGAAATCGCTGTCCTCCTCCTTATCTCGAAAAGTACCGATCAAAATATTTTGAAAAAATTCTGGAATAGTCTTCACGAAGTGTAGATTGAACGGAAATTATCACGAGTGCATTACCTTTAATAATTTATGTGATATATAAAAAAAAGAAAAATTTCAAGGTCATCAGTTTTCAGTAAAGATTGGAAACAAACTTTGTTGAAAACTCATTTGGGGTGTGTTTGGTGAGGTTACTGATCATTTTGTACCTCCGTAACAATTTTTTTTATTTTAAAAGCAATCAACTTACGGAACACTAATTGCGCAAGTTCAACTTGCACTTGTCCGGTTACTTTTTTATAGAAATTTACATCAGACATAATAATTTTTAATATAAGCTGGGAAAAACAATTTCGGGTTTGTTTTAATATGAAAATCATACAAACTATCCTCAGCGGAATTTTTTCATTTTTTTTAGATTAGTAAAAGTATAAAAAGTGTTTTTTTGCTTTAAAAAAAAGCACTTTGCAATTTTTTTTCTATAATGGCTTGAAATGTTCTTAATACCTGCTAGAATCAAAATCCATCAAAATTTTGGAACCACCTCATATTTTTATTTGATTCGGCTCCAGGACACCGTGACACGTCGTATATACCGACTGGTAGTGAGTATATTATATTACTCTTTACCTTGAAAAAGTCAAAGTCAATGCTTATTTTAGAACTACATGTTTGTAGAGAAAGTACCCAATTCTTTTATAATAATATTTTAAGTATTGCCTTACCCAACATTTATCCCAAACAAATCTGAACTGACTCCGATTTTTGAAGATTTGAAACGAATAAGTATTGCTTTTTTTTAACCCAACTAATGTGAACTAACCCGAATTGTTTTCTTAGTAAGACTCGTACACGGAGGAGGGACATTTTATGCTCAATTTCCAGTAGAAAAATTAAGTCCCTGTAAGTTTATATGATATGTATTCCTACAATTTTTTCCTGAGTAGAATTATCCGTTAAATTTATTTTATTATATTATATATAATATATATAATATAAGTATCCGTACAAAAAACTTATAAGATCACTTCGGTGCCCAATCTGTCTGTCTGTCACACACGATTTTCTCCAAAACTATTTGACATAGAAAGCTGAAATTTCGCACTAATATAAGAATTGATGGCTTCATCAGAGCCGTGTAGTTTTGAAAGTTAGATTTTGATTTAAGGGGTTAATTTTGGAAGGTAAAATCGGAAGTGAAAATCAATTTTTTTACCAGGTCATCGAGTGGGGTGTCAAATAAAGTTTATAAATACACAAGTTCAGAAATATATATATTGTATTACTTGCGCTCACTTTTCTTTACATTATTTTTAAAAAATTGCGAAAAATCGCTGTCTCACCCCTTATCTGAAAAAATACTGATCAAAAAATTTTGAAAAATTCTGAAATATTCTCCACAGGGTGTAGATGGAACGAAAATGTGTTTTACCTTTATTAATTTATCTGGCATATTAAAAAAAAAATATTTGAAGGTCATCAGTTTTCAATAAAGATCGGAAAAAACTCTGTTGAAATTTGAGATGTTAGTCAATGATCATTTTATACCTCCATAACAAAAATTTTTATTTTAAAAGCAATCAACGTACGGAACACTAATTGCGCAAGTCCAACTGGTTATTTTTATCTTTACATATCCAAACACGAAATAGAAAATGCTAGTAACATAAGCAAAAAATTGGTTTATGATAGTATAGTATTTTTCAAGATCTAAGAAAGTGATTTGGCAAATCGATGCAATAACAACATTAAACGACTGTTAGGATCTTCGCACGTACCTGGCCATAACAGGGTTGTAATTGATATATATACCTCCCTTTCAATCTAACATTTTATTGGCTACTTCGTGTTTATAAATATAAATATTATTCATTTTATCTGCAGTATTATACTCAAATAGTGTGTGTTATAAAGTTCAATAGTGTCTTAAAATGTCCGAAGCCCTTTCCATCAGAAGCCGCAAATGTTTGTCCGTTGAGGCAAAAGTGTTAAAAGTGTTTATTTAAAGTTAGAGTAGCGAGACCACGAAAAGTACTTTTCATTGATGGAGACATCAGCTTTAACAAGCATCCCTGAAAGTACAATTTGGAAATTTTTAAATAATTCAATAGCGCCTAAAAAAACACAAAAAGACAAAGGTGTGTCGAAATATATTGATCTCTGTCAAGAAGACTTAATCCGCCTCAAAATTTATGAAATCTCAAAAAGTTCCTACGTTATTGTCACTTTCACGGAGGCTGTCCGAGGATAGTTGTGACATAAAATGTTCCACTACAACTTTATGGCGTAATCTATGTCGTTTGTGGTTTTTGTTCAAAAAAATAGACAAAAGGCAAGTTATAGATGAGACTTGGTATGACACAGTAAAGGATGGATTGATAAATCCAAAAAATGCCACACCAAAGCACCAACAAATTAAGGTAAAAAAATAACTAATTTACATTCTGGGTCAGAAGAAGGCTGGATACCAGAATGTCTATTTCTAGCAACCAAGAATATTTCAGATTCCAGCTTGGATTATCATTGTGATACAACCGCTGAAGTTCTTGAAGATTGGCTTCAAAACAAATTAATGCCGTATTGTGATAGACAATGCATCCTATCATAGTCGCCAAATGAATAAGGTACCAAGTTCCACCGGTAGAAAAAGGGAAATACAAACCTTTTTGTGCGAACGTGACATTTATTGCCATGAAAGTTATACAGTTAAACAATTGTTAGAAGTTTTAAGAAGTTACAATTTTTCAAGGGAATATGTTTGTGATAAAATTGCAAAGGAACACGAAATAATTCGCTTCCGCCATATTATTGTATCTTTAATGCGACCGAGTTGATATGACATAAAATAAAGTCACAATAATACACCCACTTTAAACAGTAGTGTGATTGAGTTGATAAAGACAGAAGTCAAAAATGTAACCGTTGAAAACTGATATAGAAGTATGTACATAAATACAAATAGTTTAGAACCTACAAAAAAACTTATTATTGATTTGCAAGATAGTAGCGAGAGCGAAATTGAACTAGATATTAATTAGTAACTAAAATTGTAACAAATGTACGCAAGGACACTGTACACTGTTTTGTGTAATTACTATATTGTGTATTATTCAGTACATAAAGCGTTAAAATTCAACTGTCTTATCACAATAAAATTTTAAACCCAACAATTATACAATCAGGTATAGTGCGGCAGTGCATGATGCCTTGTCATTAAACAGCCATAAATTAATCACTTTCGAATCTTGTTGAATTTTGAATGGGTATAGGTAGTTAAGTCACTTTCTTAGATGGTGAAAAATTCTATACATATGGACATAATTGGAAAATAAAGGCATCGGTTGAAATAATGTTTTATAATGATCTAATAAAATTTACATTAGAAATAAAACTGCTATCGATATTACAGTAAATACAATATTAATTTTATGGCTGGATTCTCCCTTATTACATAGATCGCCATTACATGGGCGACAATCGTCATCTGGTACTATGTCTGAACATTCCAAATGTCCTTTGGTATCGTATGTGGAGTCCCTTACCCTAGTTGCACATCCTCGTAGTGTTTGCAATTTATTATCGGAATCTAAATGTAAAACAGAAGGAAATAAATCCTTATGGTAGGACAACATTCAAAAAATATTGGAAACTTTTTTATCAATTTAATGCATATTGCTTTCGGTACATGGAGCAGCGTGTTTTGCAGGTGTCCCGCTGATCGTATTATAGAAAATTGAGAACACCTTTACCACACGAGAAAAACCAAGCTTTAACAGGTAAGTTCTAGTCTTAGGTCGGTAACCACGACTTAGGATCCATATAGTTAGGATTTTAGCTCTTGATAAAAAAGTTTCCAGTGGTGCCTTTTGATCAATAACAGTATCATTAGTTAATCAATCCAGCCTTTTAACATTCAATGATCGGTTAGCGCGGTCGGATCCAAGAGTTCTTAATTCCAACTCTACTTCTACTTACCCGTATAATTGGCCGCAAAACACTTTTCGTCACACTCAGCAGTTACTGCAAACCAATACATAAAGGGACCACCACATATCCAATCTTCACCAGTATCGCAATTATAGCAGTTCACTTGAACATCAGAGTCGGCTAAATACACTAAAACATATACAAGAAAAATTCAGTTTTGTTGGTTGAGCAATATGAGCATTACAATGTAACAACTACATACCCAACACTCTACGTTAATAGCCGCCGACCTTTTAAAATTAACCCACTTTTCTTTCAGCAATCTACTCACCTACTCACTTACAATGGCGAAAACATCGAGCACGTTAAGACCGGCCGATACATGGGATGTGTTCTAAGCGAAACCTGGGATTTTACACAAGAAATAATGCGTGGTCAAATTGAGCAGGCCCGCTTAGCATTCAAGTGTAGTTATAATATGCATATATTCTAATGCATATTAGAATACTCCGATGCTATGTATTGAGCATATTGTTATATGACTCTCAAGCAGTCTTTTATATGGAGAACATCATCCCTTTGGAATAATTTGCCCAGGACTGTGTTTCCCACCGAGTACAATCTACAGCGATTCAAGAACAACGTGAATCGCTTTCTCCGCACACGTGTCGCTCCTGTAGCGCTTTAGGGACTTCCCTGTAGCACGTGTGCTAGACCCATAAAAAAAAAAAAAAAAAATGACGTAAAGCTTCGACATTGACATAAGCCATGAGTAAGAAACTGGAGGCATTCGAGATGTGGGAGTACCGCAAGATGTTGCGTGTATCATGGGTAAATCGAGTAACAAATATTAAAGTTCTTCGCCAATTACGCAAGGATACCGAGATAATGTTCACCGTTAAAAAGAAAAAACTCGAATATTTTGGCCACATTCTCAGAGACGACAAGTATCGTTTACCAAAACTCATCATCAAGGGGAAAAATAGATGTTCACAGATGCCCTAGTAGGGGAAGAACGTCATGGCTAAAGAATCTACGGCAGTGGTTTGCTACTAATACCGCGCGCCTGTTTGGTAAATATAAAGTTCAAATAGTGCTGATGATCACTTATACAATCTTACTTTTCAGCCTACCGCCGAACCGGTGGTTGATATTTATTCCATTAGGCCGCTCTCTGATTTGTCGGTGCGGTATCGTTTTTCTGGGTGTGCCTGACTTACGAGTGATGCGCGGGCGCGAAGCAAGTCAGGTGGGTTTCATTGAAATATAGGCGTTCGGCATGTTTTCGTTACCGAATAGGTACCGAACACACTGAAAAAAACAATACCGCACCGACAAATTAGGAAGAGGCCTTAGTATCTAATTAAACTGGTTTTGACGAATAGTGAGAAAATGAGTTACGAAAATAGAGATGCAATTGACTGTTGCTTCAAAATTGGTAAAAGTTTTACGGAAACTCATCAAATCCTTACGAAAGGATACAACTAAAATGCGTAACATCCAAATCGTACAAATAGATCCTGACTTGGTTGGATTCTTTAAAACACAGTTAAGTCGTCCCAATTGGTATAGAAAGTCAACTTTGGCCATGCATGAGTTTCAGTACAAAAGCAAGTATGAGGTTTTTTATTTCAGGTTAAATTGGTACTAAGGTTATTGGTATATCCTAGGTTTTGCTGATTTCTGGACTTTTACATCAAGATATACGTAATACGCCGCTTTTTATAACTGTTATTTTCCTTGCTAAAGGTATTTGTAACAAAAAGTGATTCGAGATTTTTGCTTTTCCTCAGGTCTTAGGTTTCGGTCGGTCTGTCTGTGATCTGCTGATCTGTCGGTCTGTCTGTGATCTGCTGATCTGTCGGTCTCTCGGTCTATCGCTCGGGCTATTGACACGATAAGTCTCGAACGAATTGAGATATCAATTTAAAACTTAGTACGTAAATAACATATATATATATATATATATATATATATATATATATATATATATATATATATATATATATATATATATGTCAAGGATTTTCTACAGCTGACGCTGCCTTCCTTCTCTCAGCCTTTGATTCCATCCGTTTCTATCTTCCCAGTCTCCATCTGTTAGACCCCTGTCCTCCATAACCTTGTCCACATCGTCTCTCCACGATCGTCTGGGTCTTCCTCGTTTTCTTCTCCCTATAGGGCTCCACTCCGTTATTTTCTTTATCCACCTATTATCTTCGCTCCGTCTTATGTGTCCATACCATTTTAATCGTTTTTCTTCAATGGTGTTTATTGCGTTCTCTTTGACGTTCATTCTGCTTCTTATTTATTCATTAGTTATTCTCTCCATACGTATCACTCTACAACATCTTCTCTAATACTCCATCTCTACCGCGTTAATTTTAGATTTATTTCTTTTGTTGATCGTCCATGTTTCTGACCCGTATGTCATTATGCTTTGTATTATTGATTTGTATATGCGTGTTTTGTTTCTCTTTGTAATGTGCTTGTCCCACAGGATCGAATTTAAATGTTTCATGCATGTCCGCGTTTGTCTTAATCTAGCTTTAATGTCTTCTTCGGATGTTGCGTTTTTTGAAATGATGGTTCCTAAATATTTAAATCTATCGATTCCTTTGATTATTGTTTCGTTATCGACTTCTAGATTCTCCACGTTTCCCTCCTTTGTTGTTAGATATTCCGTTTTATCAAAGTTTATTGCTAATCCTGCTTTAGTGTATTCTTCTTTCAGTTTTCTTGCCATATAACTGAGGTCTTCCTCATCTTGCGCTATGATTACTTGGTCGTCTGCGAAACTTAGAGTATATAAGTAATCTTCTCGTATTGGGACTCCCATTCCATATTTTTGCTTCCATTTTTTTAATGTTTGTTTGAGGTATATTTTGAATAGTGTGGGGGATGTAGAGCATCCTTGTTATAGGCCTTTTGATGTTTGGAGTCTCTTCCCTATTTTATGTCCTATTTTTATGTTCACCGTGTTGTTTTCGTAGAGAGCTTTTACTGCGTATATTAGTTCTTTGTCAATGCCTATTTCTTTCATTGCGTTCCATAATCTTTGTCTTGGTACTGAGTCATAGGCCTTTCTTATGTTTATGAAGGCTAAATGAACTTCTCTATTTTTTGCCAGTTTTTTTTTCAATGTTTGTTTTATAGTGTATATGTGGTCTATACATGATTTTCCGGCCATAAAGCCTGCTTGGTCTTGTCCAATTTTTCCCTTTATATTTTTCTCTATGATATTTTTTATTAATTTTTCCATACAAACGTCCTATACTCGATGTTATGCTTAGACCTCTATAGTTTGTGCATTTTCTACGGTCTCTCTTTTTAAATATAGATACTATATAGGGTTTTGACCATTCCTCTGGTATTTTTCTCCATTTATCGCTCTGTGGAACATGTTTCTCAGCATTCGATGTAATTTATTAGACCCGTACTTAATCATTTCATTTACCACACCCCCAGGCCCTGCAGATTTATTATTTTTGAGTGGTTTTATTGTTTTCTTTACTTCTTCATAGTTTAGTTTTATCTCTTTTTTTCCTTATTCTGTTCTTCTTCAGGGTTCTATTCCTGGATTTCTTGTCTGTCTTCTGTTAGCAGCTTCTTATAATATTCTTCCCACTCGCTTTCTGGGATATACTCTATATATATCTTCTCTCTATTGTTGGTCCTTAACGCTTTAATTATTCTCCATGACTCTGTGCTTCTAGTTCCTCCTATATACTGTTCTACATGTTCGCACGATTTTGCCCATCTCTCGTTCTTTTCTTTGTTTATCATCCTCCTCGTTTCTGCATTTTTCTCTTTATATTTCTGTAGATCTTCTTCTGATTTTGTATTCAGCCATTTTTCGTATAGTCTTTTTTTCTCCTTTATAGATTCTTTGGTTTTTTTCACAGATTCTAATTTTATGTTTCTTATTCTCGTTGTCTTCTTTACCTAATGCTTCTAGGGCCGCCTGTTTGATGCATTCTTTTATGTGGTCATACATCTGTTGGAGGTTGTCGTAGTTAAATTCATTTAATTTTTGATCTAATCGTCGTCTGTATAGGTCTCTTATCGTTTCGTCTTGCAGTAAGTGTATTTTGTATTGTATTTCTTTGTCTGCTTTTTCTGTTATATCATTAGTATTTCTGTTTTCTTTATCTATTGTTCCTCTTTGCTTTATTGTTTTGTACCACGGTACTTTTATATTTGCTATTAATAGTCTATGGTCTGTTCCACATTCTGCCCCTCTCTTTACTCTTACGTCTTTTATCTTGATAGTAGTCTCGTTTTTAATTATAATGTAGTCTATTATTGATTTTAAGTTTCGTGTTTCTTGCAGCCAAGTATATTTGTGGATGTCTTTGTGTTTGTAGAATCCGTTTGTTATTTTGAGGCCGTTTAGTTCACACAGCTCTATTAGTCTCTCTCCGTTGTCGTTAGTAATGTCTTCTCCGAATGGTCCTACGGTATTGTTCTTTGTTTTCCTTCCTGTTCTCCCATTCAGATCTCCCATTATTATTAATTCTTGGTTTTTCTTTACTTTTTGTATTTCTATTTCTAGTGTTTCCATGAAGTTATCTTTTTCTCTTATAGTGCTGTCTTCTGTTGGGCCGTATACTCCTAATATTACCATGTCTTTTCCTAGCATTGTTATATTTAGTTTTATGATTCTTTCATTGATGGGTTCCCAAGATGTTATTTTCTTTTTCCACTTCTTTTTTACTAATATTCCAACTCCGGTCTTTGCTCTTTCTTCCTTCTTTACTCCACTCCAAAATGCATGACTTCATCTATTTCTTCTATTCCACTTCCCTTTTTCTTCATCTCGCTTATAACTAAAATGTCTATGTTCAATTTCTTAAACACTTGTATGACTTCGATGTTCTTTGTCCTCCATCCCTGTATATTCCAGGTGCCGAGAGCAGCTATTCTGTTTCGGGATTTCTTCATTTGGCTGAGTTTTAAGCTTGGGTTAACTATTCGCTTTGAAGTAGTAAATAACATCTAACAAGTAAATAAAGCCTATAATTTCTGAACGATATCGCTTCAGGCCACGGGAGTGAAAAAGGTGGGGGTCGAAAAAATTTTACAAAGGTTGAAGAGTAATATGGAAGTTTTTCCTGGTTTTTTGTTGAAAAATAAACACATTTAATGAATCAATATTTATAGCAAAACATATAAGAGACAAAAGGGGTGGGGGAGGAAATTAGGGGTGATTGCTTCCTATATACCGTCTTATATATGCTTTTCTGAGTTCTTGAAGTCTAGGACACCAAAAATTAGGTTATTTCTTCATCGCCCTCAAGTTTATCACAGGAAGGAGCTGAAGGGGACGCACAGTATGAGAAACATGCCATTTTTTGGACAAATATCTGTCGGCGTTTTATCCGATTTGAATAAATCAAACCGGAGAATACTTGTAAAACTTTAAGATAGTACTGAGGCGAAGAAGGTTAAAATTAACATAACCAATTAGAAATTCCCTAGAATATTCCCGATTATAAAAAAAAAAGAGTTATGGACAAAATAACTGTTGACTTTTGTTTACATGCATTAGATATATAGTACTGTCAAATAAAAAATTTAATTAGTAACGTTATTATTTCTTGCATTAGATTAGGACATGATTGAAAATATTTATACTTATGGGTTAGGTTTTGTTAGGTAAAAATTCTTAGTGTGGAATTCTGTAAATCATAAATTATATTGTTATTCAAAATTTAATTGCTTTGTGCATTAAGTTGTAACAGATATAAATTTCTAGGCGCATTCATTTTTAAATTGAAAAATATTGTTTCTCACATTACTATTTTATATGCACTAGCGGTGGATTTCTGGGATGAAAATATGACCATTTAACCCAACTTACCTTAGTCAAAAAATTCGTAATTCTTGAGATATAAGGTGTCAAAGTTATACTTTTATTTCAGTTTTTCTTAAGGAGCTTTCTTAATAATTGTACTATTCGTACAGGGTGAGTCAACGATAGTTTTAGGCAATGTTAAGGTGCACAGTTTAAAATTATTTTTGAGTATACAGGGTATTTCATAAAAGTGTGGCCGATATAACTTGTTTTTTTAAATGGAACATCCTATTTTCTAATTTATTTTAAAGTTCTGCGTAAAATTTTATAACTTTTTTATTTGTAATGTTATATACCTAAACCTAGTAGTTTTCCCAATATTTCAATTTTTTTTGAAAAAATATTAGTTTTCAGTTTTGTAAAAAATTGCCAGTAGCGCCATTGTTTCTGAAGGTGGAATACTCACAATTGGTACGAGCGTTCTATAGAGATGAAAACAAAAAAATATGTGAAGAAATTTGAGTTAGATTCTACAGGGTGTTCGAAATAAATTTATGCATTTCGACTATTTTAAATTGAAAAATCTCAAATTTTGTAAATGGCACACTCTGTATATTATTATCTTTTCTGATAGATTTTACAAAACCCTCCAACTTTTATTAAGTATGTCATATACCTATTTCTAATAGTTTTCGATTTATTCTGAATTTTTCTTTTTAGTGTTCCGTATGGAACACTTATAAGATCACTTCGGTGTCTGTCCGTCTGTCACACAAGATTTTCTCCGAAACTATTTGTCAAAGAAAGTTGAAAATTGGTAATAATATAGGAATTGATGGCCTCATCAGAGCCATGTAGTTTTGAAAGTTAAATTTTGACTTAAGGGGTTAGTTTTGGGGAGTGAAATCGGAAGTGAAAAAAAAAAATTTTTACTAGGTAATCGAGTGTGGTCAAATGAAAGCTTGTGAAAACACGATTAAAAAATATATATATAATGTAATACTTGCGCGCACTTTTCTTTGTATTATTTTTAAAAAATCATGAAAAATCGCTGTCCACCCGCCTTATCTCGAAAAGTACATATCAAAAAATTTTGAAAAAATTCTGGAATATTCTCCACGGGGTGTAGATTGAACGAAAATTATCAAAAAAAAAACAGAAATTTCAAGGTCATCAATTTTCAGTAAAGATTGGAAATAAACTTTGTTGAAAACTCATTTGGGGTGGGGTCTTGTGAAGTCACTGATCATTTTATACTTCCGTTACAACCTTTTTTATTTTAAAAGGAACCAACGTACGGAACACTAATTGCGCAAGTTCAACTTGCACTTGACCGGTTATTTTATCCTTGTTTTTAATACACTAAAGCTATTGTGAAAACATAAACAAATAGTTAATAATAATTTCAATATAGTTTAACTTATCTACTGATTAATTATTATGGCGTAATAAATGTTCCAAAATATGCCCGTCTACTTGAATACAAATGTTTAGTCGTTTTTCTATATTTTCCTTCACTTTCCTTAGCATAAAGGGCGTTATTGTCCTGCACGCATCCTGTATCCTATTTTCCATATCTACTGGTGTTGTAGGAGGATTCACATAAACACGATCTTTAATGTAGCTCCACAAAAAGAAGTCTGAAGGTGTTAAGTCACATGATCGCTGAATGAATCCATCCCTACCGATCCATTTTTGTGGGTAACGATCGTTTAAAATTTCCCGAACTTCCCGGTGGTAATAAGCAGGTCTTGTTGAATTCACATTTGTTCCCTTTCAAAGTTATCAACTTCTTCAAAAAGCAGGGGTAATTCGTTTTGCAAAAAATTTAGATATATAGGCCCGTTAAGCGGTTCGCGGAAAAAATATGGACCAATAATACATTAAGCGACCAATGGTTTTGGTTTTTAACTTCCCGGACCCAAAATGGATTAACTGTTGAATAATAATGCATATTATGGCTGTTAATTGCTCTATTACTGCGAAAAGTAGTTACATCAGAAAACATTATTTTGGATAAAAAATTTGGATCGGTTACTATTGCTCCATTCATGATGGTACAAAAGTTTACTTAATAAAAGTTGGAGGGTTTTGTAAAATCTATCAGAAAAAATAATAATATACAGGGTGTACTATTTAAAAAATTTGAGATTTGTCAATTTAAAATAGTCGAAATGCATAAATTTATTTTGAACACTCTGTAGCATCTAACTTAAATTTCTTTACATATATATTTTTTTCATCTCTATAGAATGCTTGTACCAATTATGAGTATTCCACCTTCAGAAACAATGGCGCTACTGGCAATTTTTTACAAAACTGAAAACTAGTATTTTTTTAAAAAAATTGAAATATTAGAAGAACTACTAGGTTTAGGTATGTAACATTATTAATAAAAAAGTTATAAAATTTTACGCAGAATTTAAAAGTAAATTAGAAAATAGGATGTTCCATTTAAAAAAAAAAGCATATGTTATATCGGCCACACTTTTTTGAAGTACCCTGTATACGCAAAAATAACTTTAAACTCTGCACCTTAACATTCTGTAAAACTATTGTATTTAACATTTTTTCGTCATTCCGGAAACAAATGAGATAATGAACTTTACTCTATCGTTGACTCACCCTGTACAAGAGATGAGGAAGAGAGTTGGAGAGGTGATTTCGTACTTATTGTGTTATAGGTATTATTCAGAGTTCTTTGAGTTGAAGGCAAGAAACGTTATATTATTTTTTTTTGTTATTTGCAATATTAATAGGATAGGAATCAAAGGGGTGAGAATCATTAGCTGTTATATAGTTTCCATATTATTACAAGAATCTTGTCTGGTTTTTGGCTGGGATATGTTTAAAAAATTTAGCTAAACATTTATATTAAAAGCTATATAAGGTCCAAGATATGGGGTAGAGGGTCAGAAGGGTGGTCACATCTATATCATAATATAGTAGAACCCCGATTAACCGAGTCGCGATTATCCGAGCTCCGGATTAATCGAGCCAAGCTAAGAACCTGATTATCCGAGGTACGCGCGTCTATGTTACGTATTAACCGAGCTTCTAAAATATGTATGTACATATTTCGATTTCAAATCGTCGGGGCCTTCGGGGAATCCCCCTGGCCCGTGTGAGGGGTTCCCCTATTTATGTTTTTGGACTCTTTCAGCATGTAAATTTGCGTGAATGCAGTGCGTTATAGCGTTTACTACGGAGAAGTATGAGTATACTCACATAATTTATTTGGTTGGAGTTCTGGTAGTTAAGTGTAATTAATACGAAGTGCTTTGTTTGAATTTTTGTTTGTCGTATTATAATGGAGCGAGCAAAACAAGCGTAAAAGAATCGTCGTTTATATTGAAGAAAAATTAAAAGCCATCAAAAGAATTGAAGAAGAAGAAACAATTAAAGTTGTTGCACGAGATTATGGAGTAGGTGAGGTAACAGTTGGAGATTGGAAAAGAAACCGCACAAAAATAGAAGAGTGGTGTATAAATCAAGCTTCCTCGTCCTCAGGAAGAAAATCAATGAAAACCGGCGACTATGAAAATGTTAACGAAGCTTTATTCTTGTGGTTTAACCAATAGAGATCAAAAGGTGTGCGTCTGTCAGGTCCAATTTTACAACAGAAAGCAATAATGATTAGTAGGCAATTCCCAGAGATAAAATCAGTTTACCGCCAGTTCTGGATGGCTTGATCGCTGGAAAAAATGGTACAGTGTACGACAACTGACCGTATGTGGTGAAAAAGATTCTGCTGATGTGTCATCAATTGAGAAGTTTAAGCAGAACTTTAAAAAGAAAATCGAAGATTGTGGATACACATGTGATCAAATTTACAACTGGGACGAAACTGGTCTGAATTATAGAATGCTTCCATCAAAAACATTGGCATCTCGCCAGGAAAAATCAGCTCCTGGGCACAAACGAAGTAAGGAAAGATTAACTATAATGGTATGTTCCAATGCATCTGGCAAGCACAAAATCCCACTGGTGGTGATTGGCAAGTCTGCACGTCCAAGAGCTTTAAAAGACATCTCACCCAAAGCCAAACCAATCTATTACAAAAGGCAGAAGAGCGCATGGATGGATGCGACCTAACTGGTTGGAAGAAGAGTTCGTGCCATCTGTGGCTAAATTTTTGAACAGAAACCGTCTTCCTATTAAAGCAATTTTGTTAATGGATAATGCCCCCTGTCACCCTAGAGAAGGACTTCATGTGGGCGAAATTGTTGTAATTTTTTTTTCCTCCAAATGTAACCAGCATAATGCAACCAATGGATCAAGGCATCCTCGAAAACATTAAAAAAAATTATAGGCGTTTATATCTTGAACATCTGTTAGAATACACAGAAAAGGAGGATATTATCAATGAGATGAGAAAGGTTACACAGAAAAATGTTATTTACCGGGTAAGTCAAGCTTGGAATTCTGTACGTACTACCACTATTCAAAAATCTTGGTCAAAAGTTATTGATTTTAAGGACTATAATGACAGTGAAGATGATACTCTATTAAATGAATTAGCTTTGAAATTGAGAAGCCATGGAGAAATGTCCTGTTCAAATTTTAACAGCGAGATAGAAGAAAAGAAAAAAGTTTATTTGAATTAATGCAAAAATTAAAAGGTTACGAAAATGTGACAAGAGTTGTTGAATGGATTACAGCAGATGATTTAGAAGAGGAAATGAGTATTGAAGAAATAACGAATGCCTTTCAGGAAACCGAAAAATCAGATGACGATGACAATGAGGAAGCGGCGGTGGATGAACAGTCTCCCACTAAGGTCTCTCGTCAAGAAGGTTTTGCTTCTTTGGAAAAAGCTTTGAGGTATATCGAACAACAGCCAGAGGCAACCCCAGCGGATTTACATCTTCTTAATAGATGGAGAAATATTGCAGCGAGAAAAAGAAGATGCAATATAAAACAAAATACAATAATGTATGTACCTATGTATTTATATGTTAAAAACATTAATACATCGGTTTAAAGTATTGGTGTTTATTTTTTGAATGATTAAAAAACAAATCCGGATTATCCGAGTTTTCAGTGGAGGAGGGTGCCCCCGTTACCTCGGATAACCGGGGTTCTACTGTATATTTTTATTTCACTTTTCTTACTTTTTCATTTTTACCAATTTCAAAAGAAGATACTTTTTCGACGGTTTTTGGTGTAGTGAATCCAAATCCGACCTCAGGATTGCTTCATCACATCAGGTTTTCGAGATATCCTAACTTAAAAATGAAAAAAACATGGTTTTTCTCTATATTCTGGATTGTATTACACCGCGAATTAATTTTTCTCCATAAAACTTGTTGCGGCCTCTGAAAGTACCCATTCAAAATCCATTTTGAATTTTTCAGATATTCTATTTCATCACGAAGAAATCATGCGTTGAAATTAATTAGTTTGGTGTTTTCGTTACAACCATAACAAAAAAAAGTTGATCCGGCAGATGAGAGTAGTGTAATTATATGATTTTTAGGACGCTGAATCCGAATTCATTGTCGGTTTAACCCCATCGAGTCACAGTTTGTCCCTAACCTTAAGAAATTCAAAATGGCGGATCCGATATGACGGGTCAGAATTCTGAGGAGTCTAAATTTCTATAAAACGTACATTTGCCTTTCTGTTGTGTTAAATTTTTATTCTTTTAGGATTTGACAATGTAATATCTATTATCAATTTTCACTCGACGCCTGAGGTTATGTTAGGTTCATTTGCCTTTATGCTTGATTAGGGATTAGGAATGTAAGGTCTTTTATCAAGGAGGACGAATTATTATCGAGAAAAATTTTTCGAACAAGAGTTGTGTATTTTTGCTAGAAAAACATGATAACGTCATAAAAAATATGGGTTCCCAATGAAAGAATCAAAATTGACCTTGAAATGACCTTCAAAATAATTTTCCAATTATATCTTTTTATTGGCCCTTTAACTTTCGTCTGAAACTTTTTTACTAAACGTTAACCTAAAAAAAATAAATCTGGTACATTGAAATGGGACACCACTAGAAAGATGATTTCTCCGAGGAGAAATTTAATATCTGAACAATTCAAATGCATTTTGAAGGGGAAGAGTAGTACTATCATATGCTGCAACGAGTTTGGTGGAGAAAAATGAATTTGCGGTATAATATAACCCCGAATATAGCGAAAAACTGTATTTTTGTGATGGAGCAATTTTGAGGTCGGATTCAGATACCAAAAACCTGTGGGAAAGTATACTTTGGTCTCTGGGTATGGAGTTTCGTCTAATTTTATCGGTCTGTGTTATTGTTCTGATGTCCCTTCCTACCAGCTGCAATTTTTGCTTTTCCATATTTTTTAGTGTTCTTAAATCGCGAAAAATAAATCTTCCCATTTTCATCGGTCTATCAGACTGTTAGGCTGTCGCTCCGTTGGCATCATAATACTCCAACAAAATAATACTATAAAATTTGAAATAGGGATGAAACCTATAGTTTTTAAGCGATATCGTTTTAAGGCAAGAGGGTGAAAAGGGGTAAGTGTCGATATGTTAAATGATTTTATTCATCTTTTGAAAACTCGCTATCTCTTTACAAAAGAACGTCAATAATTATCTTAGAACTACATGTTTGCAGAGAACCGATTTTTTACACTTAAACTATACCTTAAAAATCAAATTAATCTTACCATTCGATGCTAATAAGAGCAAAAAAAGTCCACTCAGGTAATAGACAGCCATGTCCACGCCTATCTACGCAATTTAGAAAATACTGAAGTAAGTGACTAATAGAACAACGATCAAAGTTAAATTAAGTTATATACGAGTATATAAACTAAAATATCTATTTATTTAAAGAGACGAAAATAGGTTTGAAAACCCATGACGAATATGATAATTTAAAATTTAAATATTGGTAAGACATGAATAAAGAAAAGCAAGCCACAAAGAACCCCGCAGTAATCTTATGGCCAATTTTTTATATTTAATTTTCCTTGTACACAAAGTGTGAAATGCCCTGGTTTAAGCGCTAACGCTTCTGGAATCCCTAGAACTTTCCAAAAATTGTTATTTGCACAAGATTACTGTATAAATCAGTAAGCTTTAACCTGCGCACAGTGATTCGGCAAGAACATGCTAGCGGGACAATATTCATGACGTAATTTCCAGGAACCACTGATAACGACTTGTAAACAACCCCCCCCCCCATTTAACGAATTCCAGGAATTAATTTGTTTATCACGTCATAAAGGTATCTTATCAGGGGGTCAAAGTAACCCTTATAAGAGAGGTCATTTTCATTTGCAAATCAGTTGCATTTTATGCACACTTGTGATAACATATTTTAAAATTGGTAGCAAAGTGAAACGAGTTTTTTGTGATGGAATATTCTGTTGAAGGTATGTACTCTATTATAACTTATATTTTTTATAAAAAATATGTATACTTTTGGTGTAATATCAATTTGTAAATATATAGATAAATCCAGCAAATTTTACATTAATTGTAAACTTTAAAAGTAGCAACTTTTTTTATCCACATATATCCACCTAGATTTTTCTATATGTAAGACCTACAACATTCAGGCACAGATTCATATATATTATAGACCCCGAAAAAGCCCGAAAGTAAAATTATTTTATTTCTTTCAGAACGAGTCGTGACTATGACGAAAATGGAGTTTTTTTGAAGAATGGCTAAAACATGACAAAACTGAACGAAACAGTGGCATTTTTTATTATATAAGTGAAAAATTCAATATGTCTGATGTTTCTGACGATTCTCTAAAACAACTCAAAATGAAAATATCAAGCCTTTCAGCAAAATTTAATCAAAAGTGGACTTCTTTAAAGTGTAACAAAGAAATGTTTCAAATCAAACATAAAGATTGGTTAGAGGGATTCGGAATCGAAATAAAGATGTGTGTTAACCAGCCATGCACTTCAACATCATCAGCGGCTCTTTCCGTAGGGCGACCCAGAAAATCATTTGAAGACTCATCAACGAAAACGAAGAGACGGAGAGTAGAAGATCTTTTGGAATCGCGAAGTGCAAGTGAGCTTATTACAGCAGCTGAGTTAGCTACTCGAAAAGAAAGGCATCGAAGTGTTGCTAAACAGATCCATAACGTCGCGGTCAGTGAAACTAGAGAAAAGAATAAGTGTTCTGAACAAAGTCGGCAGTTAACACCAGACGAAGCTTTAGCTTATTATGTGGGACTCGAAATCGACTTCTCACTCATATAAACAAACAAGAAAATGGTCAATGAAAGCGGGACATCAAGTGTATCCATCGTTTTATAGTTTAGGTAAGTCCAAAGCTTCTTGTTGTCCTTCTGACGAATATATTTCTGTGACTGAATCTCGAGCTGAAATTAAACTTCACGCGATTTTGGATAAAACGGCTGAACGATTAGTTAAAGCTCAGACGGAAGTCATTAGAAGTATGTTACCTCGTTCATATTATACGTTGGTAAGCAAATGGGGCTGTGATGGGAGTTCGGGGCATAGCACGTATAAGCAGAAATTTGAGAACACTAACGCTACAGACGAATTTTTGTTCGTATACTCATTTGTCCCTTTGAGACTGCTTGATGGCGAAACTGTGATCTGGCAAAATCCAAGACCTTCCTCTACCTTATATTGCCGTCCTATTAAGTTTATTTTTGCCAAGGAGACAAAAGAGTTTACGAAAGAAGAAACTTCTAATATTTTAGATGAAGTAAGTCAGCTTCTTCCAACATTATGTAACGTTACTGGATCTCAAATCTCTGTTAAACACGATTTGTTGTTGACAATGACTGATGGCAAAGTGTGCAATGCTTTAACAGACACAAGTTCAACACAAAAGTGTTATATTTGCGGTGCCACCCCGTCTACTATGAACGAGGATCAAAGAAATATCCCAGCAACGAAGAACGCCTTGCATTTGGTTTATCTACTTTACATGCATGGATCCGCACATTTGAATGTTTGCTTCACATCAGCTATCGTTTAGAAATAAAAAAGTGGCAAGTCAGGGGAGATAACGACAAAGCTATTGTGAAGCAACGCTCACAAGAGATACAAAAAGTGTTTAAAGATCGTATGGGTCTCATTGTAGATAAACCAAAACCTGGGTATGGTAACACAAACGATGGAAACACAGCACGTAGATTTTTTTCCCAAGCTGAATTGAGCAGCGAAATTACAGGATTAGACGTAAACCTTATTCGCAGATTTCATCTAATTTTAAGAACTTTGTCATCGGGATATGACATAAATTATATAGAATTCGAAAAGTTTTGTGTTGATACTAGAAAATTATACCTTGATCTGTATTCGTGATATTCCATCCCCGTTACTGTGCATAAAATTCTTGTACACAGCGCGGAAGTTATAAAGTCTTTTGTTCTTCCCATTGGACAACTCTCCGAAGAAGCCCAGGATGCAAATAAAGACTGTCGTAGATTCCGTGAACGGCACACCAGGAAGCGGTCACGTATTGCCACAAATACAGATCTTTTGAGAATGCTTTTAATTACGTCTGATCCTGTTATCAACTCGTATAGAGAATTACCGCGAAGAAAATTTACTTCTTTGCCATCGGAGGTTCTGCAGTTGATTATCCCACCTTCATTGCCATCCGAAACACCATCAGTAAGTCATCATCACGAATTAAATGAGGAGGATTATTTACTCTCTGAATATTCTACTGAATGGGAGAGCGGTGATGACGACTCATCTGATGGTGATTAGTAGGTTTAAGTATTTTTTTATTGTAATTATTATTCTTATTTTATTGTGTGTTGTAGTTGCTTATAATTCATGCCTTAGTATATAAGTTATTTAATATTATATTTCTTTTACTTATAAACCTTGTTATTGTAAATAATTGATATATAGATACTGTTATTGTACTAATTTATTTTAAAAGAAATAATATTTTGTAAATTAATAAATGTGGGTACTAGCATTATGATTTTTATTTTTTTTTTTCTAGAAATTTCTTTGTAAACAAACATGATTGTGCTTTCACACATAATGAGTAGGTAGACGTATGTAGCTAATTAAAGAACAATTAGCGACAATAGTGAACAAATGAGACACATTAGTAAACCACTTCCGTCTTGCAGCTACATATTTCGATTAATACACATACAGTACACATTTTTCAACTTTTTTTTTTTTCTTAAAATAGCTTAAGATACCTGGAATATACACAAACAATTGAAATAAGTGAAGAAATAATATTGTCCCGCTAGCTTGTACTAGTCGAGACACTGTGCTGCGCCTGATTGGCCGAACGCAGAGCGTTATCCTGGTTGCTTTAAAATATTATTGACCATATCTAAGTAGATAAGTATAAATGTGCATAACTTGATTTAATACAGTGTATATATATATATATATATATATATATATATATATATATATATATATATATATATATACATATATATATATATACATATACATATATATATATATATATATATATATATATATATATATATATATATATATATATATATATCGACCACAGTTCGTGGCCTACTCAAGAAAACAAAATAAAATACGTACAAAAATATTTTTATTTTTCGACGTAATCTCCACTTAGCTCTATGCACTTCTTCCACCTGCTTTTCAAAGCTTCCACACCTGTTTGAAAAAAAGATTCCTCAAGGTCTTCAAAATACTGGTTAACTGCAGCTTCGACTTTTTCATTTGATGAACGTTTCTGGCTACCGAGGTATTTTTTTAGGTTTGGAAACAGATGAAAGTCCGAAGGTGCCAAATTAGGAGAATAAACCGGGTAGGGCAGCAATTCGAAACGACCAGTAATACTGGGCGTTTCTCTTTAATTTCTTGACGTAAATGACGCAAAAAGATGCAATAGTAAGTCGAGTTTATTGTTTCGCCTTTCGGAAAGTAGTCCACCAAAATAATACCTTAAGCATCCCAAAAAACTGACGCCATCACTTTTCCAGCCGACAGATGCTTTCACTTTCTTTGGGGTCGGTTCACCCGATTTTTTCCACTGCTTGGATTGTTGTTTTGACTATGGAGTATAGTGGTGAAATCAGGTTTCGTCCATTGTCACAAACCTGTTAAAAAATCTTGCGGATCAGCCTCAAATATTTCCAAACAGTCGCGAGAAATCGTGAGTCGAATTCGTTTTTTGTTCAACTGAAAGCAATCTGGGGACCTACCTAGCGGAAACCTTAGAAAATCCGAGTTCGTTGGCAATGATGTTTTGTGTTCGTTCATAAAAGATGCCTATAGTGTCTGCAATCTCCCTGATAGTTAATCTACGGTTTTCAATATGAAATCACGCACTTTGCCGCCATTTTCACTCGTAGACGACGTGGACCTAGTTACACACTACAAGTTTTTCGCCAACAAACATCTAACAGAACTATCTAATGCCAATTGGATTTGATATTATTTTCAGAAAATAAACCGTTTTATTATGCAATAACGTGATATCAATAAGTTCCATTAAGGACTTAGTAGGCTGTGATAAAACAGACGAACCGAAAGTTATGGTTGCTACGTGTTACCAAAATGGCCATTATTATTGTTTACTTTACGTCAAAAATAATTTTTCGTTAACAAAAATGTATTCAACGGATGAAAAAGTAGACAGCCGCCGAGTTGTACATGGCAAGATATCCCGATAGGAGGTACCTACCCAACCTATATATTTTTATTCTGTTACTTAATTAGAATATTACTTTTTTCTAATATTAATTAATTACAATTATCGGTTTTGTTGTGTTATTCTTATTATGTGATTAAATGTTTTGGTTTTATTATTTGCATTTAAATTTTTATTTAATAAATAGGTTTCTTATTTTCTGAACATAATAATAAATCCAGTTGGCGTTAGATAGTTCTGTTAGAAGTATGTTGGCAAAAAACCTGTAATGTGTAACTTGGTTAAATAAAAAATATATGTTCCTATCTTAATTTTGGTGATATTGATCATTATTTAAAGAGAAAATTGTGTAATTGAATGTAAAGCATAAAATTTTGTAGGAGCCTCTTAGACTCGCGAAAATGGCACGATAAATTGATAGTCTTAAATTCTTTCCAAAGTGAGATAAAACGAACAAAAACAATTGGTAATATACCCGCCATGGCCGCCTAAGTCTAAGTGTTTAAATCAGAACGGACTGTGAGTTGGTCGTGATTCAGGAGGAAACTTCTCTTGTCCTTCAACCCGTTTCTAACTACTAAAAAGTTCATCAAAAATGCTCAGAATTGCCTGACGACAGTTTTCGCGCATAGTTTCTTGAACTCCAGCGATAGTTTCAGGCGTGCTTGCAATCGAGGTTCCCCCCCCCCCTAAGCATACAGCTTAGTGCTTTGTCTTCAAATGCTTCCCGATTAATTATTTACGTTTCAGTAGCATTTTTGTAGAGTTAAAGCAAAATTTCAGGCACAGTTATTAGGGACGCACCTACCCCAACTCATGGGCTCGAGTCTATAATATTTCGCGTTTATGCTATATAGCATTAGTCGTTGGATCGCACCATGTATATGTAGTGGTTAAAAATTGAAATTAATACTCTACGTAATCAATCATAATTGTACTTTCCCTAAATTTATTTTTGACGAATATTAACCACTAGTTAGATTAAATAATCACTCATGATATATTACATCTAGAATTAGTGGTTTGATCTCAAGGAGTTTGTTTTTTAAAAAATTTACAATTTCAAAAATACAACTTATGTTTCTTAAGAACTAAATTTGAATGTTACAAGTTTGAAACAAACAGTAAACACTAACTTAAAAAGAATAAATTATAATATGTATAACCTCGGTCTTAGTGTAATTTAATACATCTGAGAAATAATACAGGTGTCTTCCTTTGTTTCACAATATTGCGTGAGATTGCTGATAAAGCATCTGGATCTTTGTTAAAGGTTGTATAACTAGTGGATAAATCTTCAAGGTACACAACGTTCAACTACACTACCTTCCACCTAGAAATTTCAATGTAACTGCCAAAATTTAATAGCTAATTAAACCCTTTTATTATATTAGGTAAATTTAATTGTTCTTAACAAGTGTCCATCATAAAATTGTTTAGATAAGTCTTTTTGGTGAAATCACAAATTAAAAACAAATTTCCATGTTTTGCATGATAATCGTTTTGAGGCGATTTCTGAGAATTTCAGTTGAAATAAGAACTCATTTCAAGTTTCTAGGGATTATGGCAATTCCTAGTGACATTTTATGATAAAAACTATGCTATAAATACCATTGCCCTTGTGGAAATTAACTATTCGCAAACAGTACTTTGTCATTGATACAGGCTCAATTGTTTAGTGAAAATGCCAAAAACGAAAGAAGTTTTGCGAGACATCAAAATAGTCACTCGAGTCCACAAATCGCGAGTGATGTGCAGATGCCAAGGAGAACGGTGGACTACATCGAGAAAAAAATTTTGTGCGGGACATGGAATTCTCAACCAAAAACGTTCAGGGAGGCCTCGAAAAACGGCTCAAGTAAATCTGGAGTGGCCC
>CM032455.1:18882448-19359948 GCA_019049505.1 Pachyrhynchus sulphureomaculatus | reverse complement strand
ATGACCCAGTAAAATTTTTTTCCGATTTCACCCCCCAAAACTAACCCCTTAAGTCAAAATTTAACTTTCAAAACTACACGGCTCTGATAAGGCCATCAATTTCTATATTAGTACCAAATTTCAACTTTCTACGTCAAATAGTTTTCGAGAAAATCGGGTGTGACAGCCGGACAGACAGACAGACAGACAGACACCGAAGTTATCTTATAAGTGTTCCGTACGAAACACTAAAAACGGGTTTTGAAAATTTAAATTGTTTATAAAAAAAAGAGCATAAGTTTTTCGAGGTCCTCCTGGTGATACCCCAGGGAGGATAAAATCATAATATTGCTGTATCTAAACTATGCCTATCTCATCACTATTTTGACCTTTTTTTACTGCACTAATAGAGAACCTCATCTCTTTGGAATGATTTGCCCAGAACTCTCACAGAGTACAATTTACAGCGATTCAAGACCAATCCGAATCGATTTGTCCGCACACGTGTTGCTCCTGTAATGCCTTAGGGATTTCCCTATGCTATGCCCGTGAAAAAAACAATAAATACAAGAAACAAAATATTTATTATTATAAATACAAAGTAAAAATCCTTAAAATAAGATTCCATACACGTTTAAACAGCGACTATTACTACTTTTGAACATGTATATATATTCAAGTTCTTCATATTTAAAGCACAAGTTTCTATAAGTTTGTCACAAAATCTTAAATTAATGAAACCTTGTTTGAAAAAATTTTTTATATGTATAATAGCTGTTCTATACACAAAATATATGTAAAGTTACAAAATAACCATTGGTTAGGTTATATTATTGCCAGAAAGAAGACAGTAAGATATAAACACCAAGCACTTGAAACGACAAGAGTGAATATAGGGAGTAGATACGACACACCGCTCTCCCAAAGTTTTAACAAACGTAAATATTTGTTTACTTATTTCGTGTTCCGTACAAATTTTATTTGTTTTTATATCTTAAGCTTCGTACAGATTTGAACATTGCGCCGAACGGCAAACAGAACAACAAACCGAATATCAAACAGAACGGAGAATAGACATTTATTTCGCAGAACTGAACAGCGAATGGGACGGGTTTGTGCTGTTCTAAGTTTCTTGCAAACAACTAAGGAAGCTGCAGCGGCGTATATTTATATTCATTATTCGTTATTCGCGAAGAAAATCAAGAAGATGGTGGCAAACACATCTAGGCACACAAAAAAATGCAGAAAATGTTGACAGTTTAGTAAGTGAATTAAAGTTTCAAGCTGTTAGTGGACATTACAAAAATTTCACAAGTACTACACCTGCTCATTTCAATTGAAAACATTTCTCTTCTCGCCACTGCATTATTGTTGTCTCAAGTACGCACTAATAAAGAACAAATAATAATTAACAAAATTAGAACAAAACACAGGAGTAAACACTGCGTACTCTGCACGTTCACCGTTTTGTTTGTAGTCCCGTCCAAACCTCCAAACACATTCGCGCGCTTTTACTTTGATGTATACAAAAAAACCGACAACTGATGGAACGATCGCGTGCACGAACGCAAATGGGTAGGATTTGCAAATCTGGTTGCAAACGCCTTCGTGGCCCCGTCCAAACTGGTGTTCCGTTTGTCATTTTCCTTGATATTCTGTTTCTCGTTGGGACAATATTCAGGTCGGGATAACGCTTTATGTTTTATATACTGGCGATTAAAAATTTGGAAAAAATATAAAGCCTAAGTAGTACCAGCTAAATAAGAGCTTTAAAAAAATGTGTACATGCTTAGTTTCTTGAGTCAGTTAAACATTTGAAAAATCCTCCCCGTGTTGATCTTATTTTTGAGTTAGGGATTAAATCGTACGTGCTCTAGTTGTTTTCTGTGCTCAGAGTATATAAATTACATGTCACTTCATAAATATTTCTCACTGTATAACGTGGTAAATAAAATGGGATATACATGTTTTAATAATGACAAATAGTAATATAAAAATATATTATTGGTAAATATCTTTTGGTCGTTACAGTTTTAAACTGCAAAACATAAAATATAACGTGTAATGTCTTTAACCAGTTTAAAACTCTTATAAGATTTGGGGAAGTTATATAATGTTTGCTTAACTACATAGCTTAATGTAACAATGTAATGTAACTAGAAGCGACAATTACCTTTATATAGGGTTATCTATATATAGAAGGATAAGACATGTATAATATTAACAACTAATAGTAATACAATAAGCCATAATAAATTCCAAAATGTTCTGGCTATATGGTAATGGTATAACAGCATTATCAGGTTTGTAGAATTTCGAGTTCTTCATGTATAACAATGAAACAAGGACGCTCTGTAAAATAAGATCGCTTGTTTAAGCCGGGTTTCCACCAAACAGACAGTTTAAAAAAAAACAGTTCTGTTTTTAATAAGCAAAACAAAACATGTTTTGTTTTTTCAAACAGTTTCTGTAGACTGTTCCAAAAGTTTTGTTGCTAGTGTTTGCTCTCTTTTTCCCATTTTGTTTAGTCCCGCAAGAATGTCCTCCGACGACAATTTTTTTATAATTAGCTGTGGTTTGTTTTTAATTAATGGCCAAAACAGAAAAAAACCAAGATATTGGGTCAGTTCTCTATTAAAAAGGAGAGTTAATTACGGCACAGCAGAATTATTGGCTGATTTAAGCACGGGCGATATTGGGTTAAATGGGGAATTGAGGTCTTCCTTCCTCAATTTTACCAGAATGTCAAGTAGCGATTTTGAATTGTTAATTAATTTGGTAGGACCTACACTTTTTTAATCATCATTGTAACTAAATACATATATATATATATATATATATATATATATATATATATATATATATATATATATATATATATATATATATATAAGGTACCTGAGGTAAATAAGGCCCAGGGGGTAATAAGGCCCACATTTCAAATTTCGCGGAAAAACATTTCTATGACACTTCACTGTTTACGCACACGTGCACAATATCGGTGTGAATGTTTCCGTATTGGTCCGCAGTCGCTAGCGCCGCCATCTTGCCAGTGACGTGCGATGCGTTGATGAAGTGACCGGCTACTGTGCAATTTTATAATTTTCATACCAAGAAACTGTAAGTATTTTTACGTTTAATTCAATAATTGACTAATAACGCTGTATTTATTATCTTAAGTATGTCTTGTACAATACAATGGATATGATTTTTCCTAGCCAGAGAAATATTTTTTAGGTTTATTAGGTTATTTTGTAAAAAGGTGGCATGAGGTTAATAAGGCCCATTATAACGGTACTTGGGCCTTATTGGCCTCTTAATATTTGAGTATCAGATTGAATTTTTTTGTGTTCTAGGTCAATGTACTATGTGATCTTTACTGTCAATATATGTGTAACATTGTTACAGATTTTGATTAAAATGCCTCCAAAGAGAGCTCAGTGGACAGAAGACAATTTACGGGCCGCTTTGGCGGCAATAGAACGAGGGCAGCTGACGCAACGAGCTGCAGCTGAACGTTACAACATTCCAAGACGAACTCTCCGAAATCACATAAATTCAAAAAGTACTATTAAGCGCTTAGGTCGTAGTTCCATATTGACAATCGACCAAGAAAAAGATCTTGTACAACGCATTATACGATTTGCTAACATTGGTGTACCTGTTACTCCAAAAGTCATACGGAGACAAGCATTTTTATTTTGCGAGAATTATGATATTAAGCACAATTTCAATAAAGACTCTGGCATTGCGGGCAAAGACTGGCTTAAAATGTTTTTGAAAAGGAACCCAGAAATTTCCAAAAGAAAAGCCCAGTTTATGAATCCAGGCAGAGCACAAAAATTAAACCGTCCTATTGTTGCTCAGCATTTCCAAGAAGTGAAAGACCTATATGAGGAATTAGACATTCTACAGAACCCGCAACGACTCTATAATATGGATGAAAAGGGGTGTAGACTCACTATTCATCATCAACAAACTGTTTTGGCGCAAAAAGGAGCTCGTCGAGTCCATTTGATTGCACCTGAGCACGCCGAAAATGTTACCATAGCAATGTGTGTTAATGCTGTTGGTACCGCTATCCCACCAATGATCATCTTTAAAGGCCAAAGACAAAAACCAGAATATAGTGATAACTTACCAGCTGGATTTCTCGTAAAGATGGCTCCAAAAGGAAGTATGACCACGGAGTTATTTATAGAATTCATCAAGCATCTGGGAAAGTATAAAACGCAGGGAAAAGTCTTGTTAATCTTTGATGGAGCGTCCTCGCACCTGGATTATACAATTGTTGAAGAAGCAGACAAGCATGATATTGTGCTTTATTGTTTGCCTAGTAACACAACCCATGAACTCCAACCCCTCGATAAATCCGTCAATAAGTCTTTTGAGCATCACTGGGATCAAGAAGCTATGACATACATGTATCAAAATCCTGACAGACGCTTGACGAAATCGAACTTCAACAAAATATTCTCAAAAGCTTGGTCGAGGGCATTGACTCATGAAAATATAATAAATGGATTCAGGGCTACTGGATTGTTTCCATTCAACCCTGATATATTACCAGATGAAGCATTTGCACCAGCGATCTTGACCGAACATCCTCCTCCACAAACTTCAACTATTATTGAGGCAAACATAAAGTACCCTGAAGTAACGTCACGTTATGACACTGTTTCACCATCAATACTTAACAACGAAGAATGTACTATTGCTGACATTGTTACCCCAGAAAAGCAAATTGGTGTAAGGGCTTTAACTGATATTGCTACATCAACCTTTCCTGTGAAAGTACCACAAAGCAAAAATACAAATTGCAATGCTTCAACTCCATCGCCAAAACCATCAACATCTGGTATTGTGACAAAACGTCCTCTTATTCTAAGTTCAGACTCAGAGATTGATATTGAGCCTGACGCTGTACAGAAGATGTTGAATAGAAATGATCACACCAGAATCAATTTATATACCTCCGAAGAAGACTCAGACGATGATACTCCGCTAGCCAGTCTTAAAACAAAGGAAACTAAATCCCCGTTTCAAGAACTTATGCCAACTCCAAACTATGCTGTAATCAAAGACAAACCAAGAAGAAAGGCCATCAATTACAGAGGTCAACGGATTATTAGGGACCTTTTTAAGAAACGAGAAGAGTTAAAAGAAAATGAGATGATAAAGGTGAAAAAATCAAAAAAAGCCAATCAGAAAACTAAAGATCGTAAGAATAAGTCTGGAAAAGATAGCAGTAAGGTTAAGAAGTCAAAAATAATTGAATCTGAATGGTTCTGCCATGCTTGCAAAGAAGGACGTGTTTCGCACATGCGGCAATGTGTCCAATGTTTTAAATGGTACCACGAAGAGTGTGTCGGACTCTCAACCGAAGATAAAGATATGTTTTATTGCTGTGACTGTGATTAAACAAAATATTTAACTATATTTTATCGTCTCAGTATAAATAATTTGTTTGTTAATCGTTTTTATTTTTATTTTGCTTGCAGAAGATATTTTTTTTTTGTTTTGAGAGTCTATTTTTTGATTCTAGGAATATGATTGTGATACTAAAGAACTGAGTTAGGTACCTTTATTTAAAGTCTGATTTTAAGTCTTAAAAATTAATATAAAAGTAATTACATTGTTTCGTTTAATAAGAAAAGAACTGATTATTTAAGTTTTCAAAGTTACAGAACATGTTGTGATTGTACTAAGTACCTTAATTAAGACCACTAGTTCCTTGAAACTAAATTGTCTACGATTAATATTAAGAGGGCAATGAGGCCCACGTTTAATAAATAAAGGAAAATGATTAAATAAGTAAAAAACAACAATTTACTTTTATTTTAACTTATTTCTAGGTAAATTTAGGACGATTTACTGTAAAAATAAAGCAAATTTTTATATGGGCTTTAATATACTACCGTAGTATAATAAGGCCCCTGAGAAGGGTTTTTAAAAAGTGTATTTTCTTATTAAAAAATATGCTTTTCTTAATTGTTTTACACCATTTATTACAGCAACATGTACAAGCTATGTAAACAATATGTTTTTGACATCCTATACGCATTATACTCAGATTTAAAGCAATATTTTTTTAGGTGGGCCTTAATTGCCATATATATATATATATATATATATATATATATATATATATATATATATATATATATATATATATATATATATATATATATATATATATATATTTATATATGAATAAAAAGTTTAACTAAATAAATATAAAAAATGGTACTTACTTTTTAAATGTTGACAAACTCTTCCTAAAAATTGCATACATTTAATAAAAAGTTGATAACTAGTTCAAAGAGTAGAGTACAAATGTCGCAGAGAACAAAACTACAACATTTAGGTGTTTCAACCAAACAGACTAAAAAACATGAACAAATTTGTTTTCCTTTGATATACCGACTCGAGATAGGAAAGTGTTTTGTTTACTAAAAACACTGTTCCCCGGCAAACATGTTTTCGGAACTGTTTATTTTTTACAAAAAAATGGCTCTTTTTGTTGAGAAAAACAGTTTTTGTTTGTGTTTTCGTGCTATGTCCGTTTGGTGGAAACCCGGCTTTAGAAGTACGCAAAGTCCTATATGAAACTAAGACCATATTCTCTGCCCATTGAGCCCCTGCTTTAAGTACAATTTGTGTGGTTAATACAGAAAAAAAAAAAATGTTGTAAAGATGTATGTATTTTCTACATATTTAGTAGAAGAAAATATGATTTTTATACTCTTCTTATAATAACCTGATTGGAACAAAATTTAACTGCTAGCAATAATCACTCGCCTTAAAACCTTCTACTCGTATTTTTTATACTGCGTAAATGCTCTCCTACCCGTTAAAGAACAGTTTATGACTATAAATTCGGTATTTGATAACTACGAGGCATGTTTTTTAAGTAAGTACCGTTTTGCGATTCCGCCGCCGCAGCGATACGGTCGGCGTTCCGCGCATGCGCACTGGTAACCTACATCTCATGTCTATGCACTGACGCCATTACAGTCTGATTCTTCATTGTATACGTTGTTTACTGAGTGTTTAAGATGCCTCCGACAATCGTGAGTCCCGCCGATTGTGAAGTACGGGCTGTTATACGATTTCTTAGTGCTAAAGGCGTAAAAACGATCGATATTCATCGTGAGATCTGTGAAGTTTACGGACAAAACATTATGAGTGATGGAATGGTAAGGAAATGGGTGAGAGCATTTAAAGATGGCCGCACAAATGTGCATGATGAAGAACGGAGTGGGCGTCCTTCGGTCGTTAATGAAGATTTGGTGCAGAAAGTGGACGAAAAGGTGAGAGAAAACAGACGCTTTACAATTTCATCATTGTGCGACTGCTTTCCTCAATATTCTCGTAGTGTTTTGTATCGCATTGTGACCGAGAACTTGAATTACCGGAAATTGTGTTCACGTTGGGTTCCAAAAATGTTGACGGATTTGCACAAAACCCAACGTTTAGGCAGTGCATTGACTTTCCTTGAGCGGTACCACAATGAAGGTGAACATTTTTTAGACCAAATTGTTACTGGTGACGAAACATGGGTGGCCTACGTCACACCAGAATCGAAACAACAATCCATGGAATGGCGACATTCATCATCACCCAAAAAAGTGAAGTTTAAGCAAACAATTTCTGCCCGCAAAATCATGTGCACAGTTTTTTGGGACAGAAAAGGAGTATTGCTAGTGGAGTTTCTGCCTCGTAATGAGACAATCAATGCAGCGTCTTATTGTGAGACATTGAACAATCTGCGTCGTGCAATCCAGAACAAAAGACGTGGCAAGTTGAGTAAGGGTATCGTTTTGCTGCATGACAATGCCCGTCCACATGTGGCTAATCGGACCAAAGATCTCATCAAATCTTTTAAATGGGAAACTCTAGATCATCCTCCATACAGCCCTGATCTGGCGCCCAGCGACTACCATTTGTTCTTGCACTTGAAGAAGCACCTGGGTGGTCAGCGTCTTCAAGACGATAACGAAGTCAAAACATTTGTGATACAGTGGTTAACAAGTCAGGCGGCAGAATTTTATGAGGAGGGTATTCAAAAACTGGTGCCACGTTATGACAAGTGCCTCAATATTCACGGAAATTATGTAGAAAAGTAGATTAAGGTACAGGCTTTCATGTAAAAATAAAATTATAGCGATATCTTTGCACGTCTTTTTTTAATTCCAAACGGTACTTACTTAAAAAACATGCCTCGTAGTTGCTTCAGCTCGACGACTTAGATAGGTGGCCACTTACATGCAGGCAGCTTATATACAGGTCGTAGTTGTTGTTCAAGAACAATAAAAACACGCGGGATAGCACTACCGCGTTGTCTTAAATGTGAAGTACAAAAGTATGTTTCGGCAGATAGACTACGTTGATAGAAACTACGACATCAGCACCACTGATATCTCCATGATATATATTAAGGGTTAATTTTTAGTGAAGTGAGGAAGTGAACGATAAAAAAATTGGGAAGCCCAAAATTGACGCTGTAGTTTATATATATATATATATATATATATATATATATATATATATATATATATATATATATATATATATATATATATAAGGGTTAATTTTTAGTGAAGTGAGGAAGTGAACGATAAAAAAATTGGGAAGCCCAAAATTGACGCTGTAGTTTATATATATATATATATATATATATATATATATATATATATATATATATATATATATATATATATATATATATATATATATGGATGGAAATATTGTTAACGAAAATTATTTTTTTTAATAAAAATCTCGAGATTCTCTACGAGATGTGATAAAAAATTTTCAATTTCTTTTTTTAAAATGACCGAAAAACACTTTGGTTGTTATTTGATTAACAAACGAATATAAAAAAACTGTTAAAATGATCCCAAAAAAAATATTTTTTAATGGCATCGGAAAGTTGGCGTCGAGACCTAAATTTTGAAAAGAAAAAGATCCACTTTGGATCAAATGGCATAAAATGGCGGGCAATTCAAATTTTAAATAACAAATTCAGTTGTGCCCACTGGGTTCAATATTACTGTGCCAAAATTTCAGGGTATTTTTGCTATAACATGCATGCATATTTTCTGAAAGTTTCAAGCCAATCAGTTTACTTAGTCGACCTGTACAATAAAATGAAAAAAAAAAACAATTTGCCGGGATTTTCAATTTTGTAGGTTGTGTACGCACTTGCGCGACCTAAAACCAACGAGGATTTGTTGGAAATTTCATTACGGAGAGTTTGTTTTTTTGTTTCAATCCGACTTATATAACCCGAGTGATTCACATTTTAAGCTCAAAAAAACGGGATTTGAAAACTTTAATTGTTTATAAAAATAAGAGCACAAGTTTTTCGAGGTCCAAAACTTAGGGCAATGCTCCTGGTGATACCCCAGAGAGGATAAAACCATAATCTTGCTGTATCTAAACGATGCCTATCTCATCATTGTTTTGACCTTTTTTTACTGTGCTAATAGAAAACCTCATTTCTTTGGAATGATTTGTTAGGAACTCTCACCGAGTACAATTTAGAGCGATTCAAGATCAACCCGAATCGATTTGTCCGCACACGTGGATTTCCCTATGCTATGCCCGTGAAAAAAACAATAAATACAAGAAACAAAATATTTATTATTATAAATACAAAATAAAAATCCTCAAAATAAGATTCCATACACGTTTAAACAGCGACTATTCCTACATTAGAACATGTATATATATTCGAGTTGTTCATATTTAAAGCACAAGTTTCTATAGGTTTGTCAGAAAATCCTAAATTAATAAAACCTTGTTTGAAAGAATATACACTATTTTAAATGTATAATAGCTGTTCTATACACAAAATATATGTAAAGTTACAAAATAATTATTGGTTAGGTTATATTATTGCCAGAAAGAAGACAGTAAGATATAAACACCAAGCACTTAAAACGACAAGAATGAATATAAAGAGTAGATACGCCACACCGCTCTCCCAAAGTTTTAACAAACGTAAATATTTGTTTACTTATTTCGTGTTCCGTACAAGTTTTATTTGTTTTTTTATATCTTAAGCTTCGTATAGACTTGAACATTGCGCCGAACGACAAACAGAACAACGAACCGAATATCAAACAGAACGGAGAATAGACATTTATTTCGCAGAACTGAAGAGGGAATGGGACAGGTTCGTGCTATTCCCAGTTTCTTGCAAACAACTATGGAAGCTACAGCCTCGTATATTTATATTCATTATTCGTTATTCGCGAGGAAAAAACAAAAAAAAAATCAAGAAGACAGTGACAAACACATCTATGCACACAAAAAAATGCAGAAAATGTTAACAGTTTAGTAAGTGAATTAAAGTTTCAAGCTGTTAGTGGACATTACAAAAATTTCACAAGTACTACACCTGCTCATTTCAATTGAAAACATTTCTCTTCTCACCACTGCATTATTGTTGTCTCAAGTACGCACTAATAAAGAACAAATAATAATTAACAAAATGAGAACAAAACACAGGAGTAAACACTGCATTCTCTGCACGTTCGCCGTTTTGTTTGTGGTCCCGTCCAAACCTTCAAACACATTCGCGCACTTTCACTATGATGTATACAAAAAAAAAACCGACAACTGATGGAACGATCACGTGCACGAACGCAAATGGGTAGGATTTGCAAATCTATTTGCAAACGCCTTCGTGACCCCGTCCAAACTAGTTGGGATAACGCTTAATGTTTTATATACCTGCGATTAAAAATTTGGAAAAAATATAAAGCCTAAGTAGTACCAGTTAAATAAGAGCTTTAAAAAAATGTGTGTGAAATGCTTAATTTCTTGAGTCAGTTAAACATTTGAAAAATCCTATAAAGTGTGAAGTAAAATATCGTATATCGGCCATGTTAAACTCCTCGTGTTGATCTTATTTTTGAGTTAGGGATTAAATCGTACGTGCTCTAGTTGTTTTCTGTACTCAGAGTATATAAATTACATGTCACTTCATAAATATTTCTCACTGTATAACGTGGTAAATAAAATGGGATATACATGCTTTAATAACGACAAATAGTAATACAAAAATATATTATTGGTAAATATCTTTTGGTCGTTACAGTTTTAAACTACAAAATATAAAATATAACGTGTAATATCTTTAACCAGTTTATAACTCTTATAAGATTTGGGGAAGTTATATAATGTTTGCTTAACTACATAGCTTAATGTAACAATGTAATGTAACTAGAAGCGACAATTACCTTTATATAGGGTTATCTATATATAGAAGGATAAGACATGTATAATATTGACAACTAATAGTAATACAATAAGCCATAATAAATTCAAAAAAGTTCTGGCTATATGTTAATGGTATAACAGCATCGTCAGTTTTCTTGAATTTCGAGTTCTTCGTGTACAACAATGAAACAAGAACTCTCTGTAAAATAAGTTCGCCTGTTTTAGAAGTACGCAAAGTTCTATATGAAACTAAGACCATATTCTCTACCCATTGAGCCCCTACTTTAACTACAATTTGTGTGGTTAATACAGAAAAAAAAAGAATGTTGTCAAGTTGTATGTATTTTCTACATATTTAGTAGAAGAAAGTATGATTTTTATACTCTTCTTATAATAACCTGAGTGGAACAAAATTTAACTGCTAGCAATAATCATTCGACTTAAAAGCTTCTATTTTATACTACGTGAATGCTCTTCTACCCGTTAAAGAACAGTTTATGACTATAAATTCGGTATTTGATAACTAGTTGCTTCAGCTTGACGACAGGCGAAGTTAACATACATCGATCACGGTCACCACTTAGGTAGGTGGCCACTTACGTGCAGGCAGCTTATATACAGGTCGTAGTTATTCAAGAACAATAAAAGCTCGCGGGATAGCACTACCGCGTTGTCTTAAATGTGAAGTACAAAAGTATGTTTCGGCAGATAGACTACGTTGATAGAAAATATGACATCATCACCACTGATATCTCCATGATATATATTAAGAGTTAATTTTTAGTGAAGTGAGGAAGTGAACGATAAAAAAAAATTGGGAAGCCCAAAATTGACGCTGTAGTTTGCGACAATTAACATGGAGCTGTCACGAAACATTCGTGTATTTTTTTTAAATGTAAAAATTTTAACCGCAATGTTACAAAAAGCAATCTTCTTCTTCAGGTGCCATCTCCGCTGCGGGGTTTGACAATCATCATCACTATTTATTTTTGAAGCTTCTGATCACCCAAACCATTCTCTCAAGTTGCGAAACCAAGAGATACATCGTCGTCCAACACTTCTTTACCCTGAACCCCCAGCATGAACGGCCGCAACAGGTGGTATTCTTGCCTTCTCATCACATGATCCCGATATTCGATTTTTCGCCGCTTAATGGTAATTAGAATTTAGTTTAGTTAGTTTATTGATGTTATTTTTGTTTAGCGTCCACGCCTCTACCCAGTAGAGCAAAACCGAGAAAACGTAGTATCTAACTAATCTCATTTTGAAGTTTAAGTTTATATCGTGGTTTTACAAGAAATATTTCATCCTCACAAACGTAGCCTGTGCTTTCATCATTCTCGTTAGAATTTCTTTCAAGATGTCATTATTGTTATTGACATTTGTTTCCAAATAATTATATTTTTATACCTGTTGAACGAGATTATTATGAATTACCTTTGATATTATCATAAATTTGACTTTCTTTACATTGAGTGTCAATCTTTTTTTCTTCTCTGGCTTCAACTATCCTGTCTAAAATACTCGGTTTCCGCCATTAAGACAGTATCATGTGCGTATTTAATATTGTTGACAGGCTTGCCACAAATTCTTATTCCAATCTCTTTCTCTTCTAGTGTTTTCATTATGATCTCTCTATGTAGGTTAAAAAGCAGGGGCGACACCACGAATCCCTGTCGTACACCCCTCTTTCGTCTGTTATATTTTTAGTTTCTCTACGATTTCATCGTGTTTAGCTTTGTCGAAAGCCTTACTGTACCACACAAAAAGCAATAGGACTGTGATTACACCGTAGAAATAAATACATAAATAAAATTAAGCACCACTTGGTATATTTTACAGAAATGTAAAAACATACTTTTCATGTTCTTCTGTAGTTGTAAGTCCAGGTAATGACCTGGTTATTTTATTTTAAAATTGTGTATGTGAATGTCTCCTTAGTGGAAATGTCTGTTTAGTAATAATTTTATTAGCAAATTCTTTAAATGTTTTTCAAAATAAATATCTATTTTTACTCTAGTTAGAATGAATCTAGAGGCCTCTAATATATTCTCTAGGTCTCCATATTTTGAATTACTTGGATTCAAAAGTCAAAACCAAATTATACGAATTTTAATGTTGAGTAACGAAATACTTTTTATGGATTTATGACTTGATGCTTGATCAATTTTTGTATCGCTTAGGTCCTTCCATGGATTAAATTATAAAGCATCGCGTACAACTATCTGTCAATCAAACCTGACTTGCATCTTTTAATTTATACCATATTTATGTAAAAAAAACTAGCAAAGCTACTACTTACAAAGAGCGTTATCATTTAAAAAATTGAATTTATACATTGCGATTTTACAAAATTACAAAAGCAGAACCAACATAAGCAAAAAAAAATACAAATTTTACATTTAGATTCACATATACAAACTAGACATAGAGGTATACAGTAGTCTTACTAATCCAGCTCTTGTCATTTCGCAATTTTGCCAACTGCCAGAGGATTTTGCTACTTCATGATCCGATCACTCCCACTAATCTAAATAGCTGGATTGGTAAGGGTATACGTTAAATTTATTTTCGATAATCCGGTGCGGTCGAAAATCCGGCAACCTCTTTTGTATTTGGAGGTTTCTGACGATGCATTACCACGTCGCCGATATTGCGGTTCTTTATTACCTTCCTCAAAATTACAAAGTAATATTTTAATCCTCTCAATGAGCTGATTAGTAAAAGTTTAGGTAGTATAACTAATCCAACAACAGCTGACTTGTACGGTATTTATAAAAATCGTATTGGTGTGAAGCTGTTAACTTTCTCAGAAATACAAAACAATATTGCAAACCTGAAGAAAGAAACAGATTAAGGGAAGGTTGACAAGGCAGTAAAGCAAATCCCAAAAATTTAAAAATATTCTCTAAAAAATGGCAGAAAAAATACAATTTTAAGAAATTCATGAAATGAAGAGGCCGGATTAGAGAGAATCTACATAAGTGAATATATAAACTACGTAGAGGAATATTGTGGAACGTCTTGTGCAAAGTTAATTTTTAATGATATTGCTAGTAGATTCTAGGTTTTTAGGATTCATGTGTTTTTGACTAATTCTATTAACATTTTGGAAAGACATTTTTCTACGAATATTTATAGTTGCTACAGTTGTATGTTACACTCTAAAGAAATTTGTTAAATACAGGGTTGTGTCAAAAAATTCACTCAAAGACGTTTTCAAATATAAAGAAACCAACTTTTTCATAGGAAGTTCTTTATATATATATATATATATATATATATATATATATATATATATATATATATATATATATATATATATTACCTACTTAGTTATGGTCAATAATATTTTAAGGCAACCAGGATAACGTTCTGTATTCGGCTAGTTAGGCACAATATATAGTTTTGGTGATTACCCATGAATGTCTTACCCTTAATTTTATTTTCAATCAATTAACCGCGAAAGTTCGTATTGTTTTCTTCCTGCTTCTGTTATGAAAGCGGTTTTTCATTGTACAATATAAAGTTAATAGCTTCCTCAGGTACACATTTTAAAAAGCCTAAAATCTGTTAGCAATAACTTTGAATAAATCGTTTTTTGTTTGTTTTTGCTTTTTCAAAAATATGAAGCGTTTTTTATAGTCCAAATGTAAAGTTTTTTCTTTTAAGAAACACGTTAATTTCCTTAGTATATTGTAGATAAAGGTAACTAAAACTTAGTATAGTGTAGATAAAGGTAACAACATGCAATACAACAAAAAATAAAATCATATTTTTATACTAACATAAAAATTCCGTCTTTTTTTTAAGTTTTTATCCAGCTGCTTTGCCATTTCTACATTTCGAAAATTGATATAAAATATGTAAAAATATTTCAAAATGGATTATTGCCTTGCTTGGTTTAATGATGTTTTAAAATATCATCCATGAAATTAAAAATCGATGTGGAAATACTTTTACAAATGTCAATTTTTTAAGAATCTCCAAATAAAATGAAGTTTGATTATAATGATGTATGTTTGAAAACTAACTGGAATTGTATTATTCTGCTCTTATTTGACATGCCAGCTTCAAAATTATATTTTTAATGGAGAATAAAGAGACAAATTTTCCAATTTTCAGTAAAAAAATATGATTTATGTTTTTTACAGGAACACTGATCTGAGCCGAATTAGGAAAAGTTACGCATGTTCTCATGACATTCAGCTAATAAAGATACCTGTGAAGGTTTATCAGCAGTTTGACAAAAAAATTTAAAAAAAAAAAAACTAGGCGTATCAGTTATTGTATGGTTATTCTTCTTTGGTAAAATAATAAATTAGAATCGGTAATTTAGCGATCGGAAGATGTGAATATCGTTACAATATCAATGGCATGATCTACGTAACATTAAGAAAAAATCTTAAAACAAGAAAGCAAACGCAGCAAGTAAAAGTCCCAGAAGGGTAAATCCGGTAATTTTGGAGGCCGAGTTACACTTGTCAGATTCACATGTGACACAGTTAAGGTCGCTGAGAGCCTCTGGATCAGAGCTAGATTGATCGGAAAGCCAGCCGACTGTCTTAGCGATAGCGCTGCAACCGAAAGCTGGTGGGTTGAGGCAGCCTCTTGCGATGTATTCGTCACCTTGCTTGTCTAGAAAAAAAAGGGTGAAATTAACGAAAAGAAAAACTTGTAACAGACAAATAAAATTGTTAATAAAATACAGTCTGTCAAGTCACAATGTGACCGCTCGTATTCTTGAAATAAAATAACCGGTCAAGTGCAAGTTGAATTTGCGGAGGTATAAAATAATCAGTGACTTTACAAAACACACCCCAAATGAGTTTTTAACAAAGTTTGTTTCCAATCTTTATTGAAAACTGATGACCTTGAAATTTTTATTTTTTTTATATACCAGATAAATTATTAAAGGTAATGCACTCGTGATAATTTTCGTTCAGTCTACACCCCGTAGAGAACATTCCAGAATTTTTTCAAAATTTTTTGATCAGTACTTTTCGAGATAAAAAAAATTTTTTTCACTTCCGATTTCACCCCACAAAACTAACCCCTTAAGTCAAAATTTTACTTTCAAAGCTACACGGCTCTGATGAGGCCATCAATTCCTATATTATTACCAAATTTTAACTTTCTATGACAAGTTTCGGAGAAAATCAGATGTGACAGACAGACAGACAGACGGACAGACAGACAGACAGACACCGAAGTCATCTTATAAGTGTTCCGTACGAAACACTAAAAATATGTTTCGAGAATATTTTTTGCCATCAATGTTTTCTTTGGTGTGCTAATAACAGCGCAATTACCTCCTACATCAATAGTAAAAGGTCGTCGTGGTCCTAAAAAGGACCGATTTGTTGAATTAATAAAAATCTATTTTGTTTTCTGATCAGTTTTCTTTGGTAATAAGACCGCTTGAATATTGGGTAAGACACCTCCTTGAGCAATAGTTACTCCAGAAAGCAGTTTATTTAACTAAGCGCCTGGCATCTTCGAGGCATGCTGTCGACAAGACTTTTTGCATACGCTGCAAAATTTTCGAATTTCGCGAGACAACTGAGTCAAAGTCCTCAGAATCTTTTATCTGAGCTTTTTCTTTACAAGAGACCAAACGTTTTCAATAGGATTGGCGTCCGGCGATTATGAGGACCACTCTAGTCTCCTATCTTGGGCCCAATCGAACCGCTTCGCGACGTGATTTTCGTCCAGCAAAGGTTTCTTGTGCTTCGAAATTTGACATCATGAGCACGCGTCAATTTTGGATCCCGTGAAAACAAAGACACAATTCGTTTTTTCGACTTTCGGAGTGACTTTGCCTGCCGAGCCACCTTTTACAAGTCCTCGACATTTTTAGTCGCATTAAAATGATTTATTCACTTCTTCATAAAGGATACCGACTTCTTAATATATTTAGCGGCCGTGGAACCTGTCATTTTAGGCCCCTTTGGATGGAAACAAAACCGACACGTAAACAAGTAACTCATTCTGGATTTTACGTGATTTCGACGAAAGTTCATAATTGACTGATACTTTTACTAAAATGCGTCGTAGACAAAGGTTCCCTCTACCGATTTTTTATTGAGTCACTAAAATCGCATCTACCAAAAATGAATTATCGCGGCCACGTTCTTACTTCACAGACTGTAAATAAAATGGTCGGTTCCTGATGTCAATACAATAGACTAGTCAAGAGAATAGTTGTCAATTCGAGGACGTAGGCAAATGACGGTTACCCATCGGCCAAATTAAAAGTTAATGGATCAGTAGTTTCTAACTATTCTTTGATTTTTTCCACGCTATTAACAACAATAATATAAATACACGGTTATTCAATACAAGCGCCTGGATGTTACCAACTAATAATTGGTGCTTTACTCTTCTCATTCTGTTTCTATTTTGACCTTTGATTAGTTGAACATTTGATGAAATTAATCATCAATCAACACACAAGACTAACGAGTTAAATTTGTTTAAATTTACTATGAAATTGGGCGGTCTTTAAAAAGCAAAACTCATGAGTTTTTCGGTAAATTTAATCTTTTTTTATGGGCGTCTGTTACTCATGCAAGCGTTCAAAGAGAATGAAGAAATAAGTATACTGTCATTTGCCAATCGCCCAAATAGATCGATAATTCAAAGAATCGTGAAAAGATTTGAAAAAATCTATCTGATTTGATAATGTATCAAAGCCAAGTAGATCAAGAAGTGTTCGTTCAAATGAAAACATTGCTACTGTTCGTGAAAGTGTTGCTAACGAACCGTTAATATCGTTTTCACGTCGTTCTCCACAATTAAGCAATTTTAAATAAAGACTTGCATCTGCATGCATACAAATTCCATTTGACTCCAGTATATTGTTCTATTGAGTTCTGTTTTTGGTTGACGTGAAATTTTGAGAAATGGTGACGTCAATTGGCCACTGAGATCATGTGATTTGAAACCGTTTGAATTTGTAATGTTCCGTATGCACTTATGGGATCACTTCGGTGTCCGTGTGTCTGTTTAATTTTGATTTAAGGGGTTAGTTTTTAGAGGGTGAAATCGGAAGTGAGAAAAAAAATTTCAGCAGATCATCGAGTGGGGTGTCAAATAAAAGCTTGGGAAAACCCCTCTCCATCCACCCTATCTCCAAAAGTACCGATCAAAAAATTTTGAAAAAATTCTGGAATAGTTTCCATAAAGTGTAAGTTGAGCGTAAAATAATCGCGAGTGTATTACATTTGATAACACTGGTCAACAAAAAAAGAAAATTGCTTGTTTCCTGTGATTTTTTTTTGTTTCTATCTCAATTTGACGCGTATTTTTTAAATATGGCAACAATTTTTCTCTAACAGCTTTTGTTTTTGAGTTATAGCTAACTACCCTCATTTACTATTTTTACTTAGATTTTCGTTTTTTATTGGACACTAAAATATATTTTGTTGTTGTTTTAGATATGGCTTCGTCAAGAAGATGTTGTGTGCTTAATCCCGATTGTTTTTGCTATATTTGTGGTGAATATATATTTGCAAAATATCGAAAACCTATATCGGACTTTGTGAAAACTGCGTATCATCAATACTTTAAAATAAAATTGTGTAATCAGGACAAGCCATGGGTTCCTCATATTGTATGCCAGAAATGTATGGTATGTCTACGGTTATGGTCCAGTGGAAAAAGAGATGCAATAATGTTCGTAACACCCATGATTTGGCGAGAACCTCGAAACCATCATGACGATTGATGCTTCTGCGTTGTGAAAATAAACGGAATTAACTCTGGAAATCGAAGTAAGTGGTCATATCCTAACTTATCTTCTGCTCAACGACCTCAAAATCACAAGAGGTACAACCCAGCACATCTAAATCTTCTGATGATCCAAATCTCTGTGAACCCGAACGAAATACATCAAGTGAAGACTCTGATTCAGACTACAAATGTAGCCTTTCAGAAACTCAAACATTTAATCAGAAAGAACTAAATGACTTAGTAAGAAATCTGAACTTACCAAAAGAAGCTTCTGAAATTTTAGCATCTCGTTTAAAAGAAAAAAATTTGCTTACTCCGGAAACCAACATTACATTTTATCGTACCCGAGAAAAAAATCTGATACTGTATTTTTCTCAAGAGAAGGATTTAGTTTTTTGTAACGATGTTGGTGGTATTTTGCAGCAGATGGGATTAAAACAGTACCAACCTAGTGATTGGCGCATTTTCATAGACAGCAGCAAAAGAAGTTTAAAGTGTGTTTTGCTTCATAACGGTAACAAGTACGGATCTATACCTATTGCACATTCGACGACTTTAAAAGAAGAATACGTAAATGTTTCTAAGGTTATGGAAAAAATTAAGTATCAAGACCACAAATGGGTCATTTGTGTTGATCTGAAAATGGTTAACTTTCGTTTAGGTCAACAAGGGGGGTACACAAAGTTCCCTTGTTTCATGTGTCTCTGGGATAGTCGTGACAAACAAACACCATTGGTCACAAAAAGTTTGGCTAGTGCGGGAAGAGCTAAAAGTTGGTACAAATAATATTATAAACGTGCCTTTAGTTAGCCGAGACCGCATCATACTTCCACCACTTCATATCAAACTCGGCATAATGTTTGTGAAGGCGCTTGACAAAAGTGGCGAATGTTTTAATTTTCTTTCACGAAAGTTTCCAGGATTAAGTTCAGAAAAATTGAAAGCTGGTATTTTTGATGGGCCACAGATTAGGCAACTCGTTAAAGATCCTAATTTTGTCAAATCAATGACTGAAGTCGAATCCAAAGCTTGGAATTCATTTGTTTTGGTTATGAGTAGCTTCCTAGGCAAAAAGAAATCTGACGACCATGTCGTGCTTGTTGAGTGCATGCTATCGAACTTGCAAGAGCTGGAGTGCAACATGAGCATAAAAATCCACTTCCTGCACTCGCATTTAGATCGATTTCCACAAAATCTGGATGATTTTAGTGAGGAACAGGGTGAAAGATTTCATCAGGATCTTCGGACAATGGAAGAGCGTTATCAGGGGCGATGGGACTCACATATGATGGCAGACTACTGCTGGAGTTTGCAACGAGATCTACCTAAAGTCGTTCATTCAAGGAAATCTTATAAAAGATCATTTGCTAGTGTTCAATAGAAATTTTGTTAACATAATGTATTATTTTTTTGTATTTTTTTGGCAAAATAATAAAACTGTATATTTCAAAAGATTAACTGTTAGCAATCTCCCAGTATTTTTTCCACAGTCAGGGCCATAGTTGACCAGTGTAATTTATCTCGTATAAAAAAACTATTTGACCGCCAGGTAGCTAAGATGCTATCACTATTATACATGATTGACTAAGAAAAAACGTGAAAATACATATTGAATTTTAAGATATTATTTTTTATTATAATTAATTTAGCCTAGGTAAGAATTTTATTTTGTTTTAGAAGCAATCACGGTACGTAACACTAATTGCGCAAGTCCAAGTTGCACTTGACCGGTTTTTTCTTTGGTGCTCTCTTAAAAGTTAGGTTTAGGTTATACGAGTGGATTGTTGTATTCTATAGATTTCTCTATAAGGATTTAGATTTTTCTTTTTTTTTATGGGTCTAGCACACGTGCTACAGGGAAGTCCCTAAAGCGCTACAGGAGCGACACGTGTGCGGAGAAAGCAATTCACGTTGTTCTTGAATCGCTGTAAATCGTATGGGCAAATTATTCCAAAGGGGTGATGTTCTCCATATAAAAGACTGCTTGAAAAGCGTTGTACGAAGAGTAACAAGCTGAACTTCATACGGATGTGAAGTATTAGCGCGACGTGTACTTCTAACATGCACCGCTCTGGGAGGAATTAAGCGGGCCAGATCCTTCGAACACTTTCCATGAAAATACTTATAGAATAGGCTCAAGTCGCCAACCGTTCTTTAATGTTCCAGCGAATCAAAGCCGCCGGTCAGTTGCGGGTCTCCAATCAGACGAACAGCTCTTCTCTGAATAGAATCCAACAAATGCAGTGTATGTTTGGGAGCGGAGCAACGTTAACTTTTTTAGGGTTTTTGTAGCGTTAAATTCCACTTGGTTACTGTCACTCCAAGATAGAATTTCTTCCAGGTCTTTGTTAAGTTAAATGACTTCCCGCTGTCTGCGGATATTCGTCTGAGTAGCCGATGTCCGAGCGTTCAAAGTGAATGAAGAGATAAGTGTACTGTCATCTGCAAAGCTGTAGATTGGATTCCCGGTCTTTTCCAGCAGATCGTTAATATAAATGAGAAAGAGAGTAGGAGACAGTTTGGAGCCTTGGGGTACACCGGCGTTGATAGTGAAGGTGTTAGAAAGAAATCCGTCGACTGACACTTGTAAAGAACGCTCTCTGAGGAAACATGAGAGCCACAAACAGAACTTCTTAGACATACCATAAGAGCGTAGCTTAGCCAACAGCCCATCGTGCCAAACACGGTCTAATGCCTTAAATATGTCAAGAGCAACCGCTCGAGATTCTCCAAAGTGTTCAATTGCGTTGTTCCAAACATGTGTTACATAAGTCAGAAGATCTCCTGTTGATCTATTTTTTTTTTTCCTTGGAAATCGACAGTAGAATGTGAAGCAAAGAGTTCAGCCAACAAGTTCGCTTTCTCAATAGGTGTCGTTGCAATAGAATTATCTGGCCGTGTGAGTGGTGATATGGTGGATTTGGTGAAATTATGACTAACTGCCTTAGCGACTGACCAAAAGGTCCTGGAATTGTTGGGACAAGCGAGAAGTTTGTTTCTAATCCGTTGATTGTGTGTCTCATTGGTTTCGTCGATAATTTCTTTGCATCTGTTCCTGGTACGAACAAAGGTGTTACGATTTATGGTGTTAGGATTTTCACGCCACTGTCGGTATGCAAGATGTTTAGAAGTAACAGCTTCTTTGCATTTTCGGTCAAACCAAGGCTTGCCGTTGGAAGGGCATTTCTTCGAAAAAGGGATGTGAGCCTCCATACCGGCCAAAATAACATTGGAAACCTCCCTGGCGCAGTCAGATGGGTCGTCGGATCGAAAACAAACGTCTAACCAAGGGAAAGTGCGAAAATATTCCATGAGATCTTCCCATTTAGCAGATTTGTAGTGCCAAATCTTGCGCGGTTTAGGCGCCTCTCTGTCACTGATTGGTAGAATACTCGATGTCCAATGATGGCCTGTAAAAGATCGTTAGCACTGTATCTACTTCTAAAGCCATCCTGTTCGCGTAGTTGATAAAAATCTAGTTTTCGATCTAAACGACTATACTAACAAATAAAAAAAATGACCAAGTACAAGTCGGACTTGCGGAATTAGTGTTCCGTACTCTAATCGCTTTTAAAATAAAATTTTTTGTTATGGAGATACAAACACACCGACACAAACTTGTTTCTGATAGATAAAAACACTTTCCACAAAGAGAGCTTCTATATCATTAGGAAAATTGCAAAACATATTGTCTATCAAGATTCTGTCTCTAACCAGTGTCTTTTATCATTTGTATAAGCCCAATGGTATTCAAATAGGTGGAAAAACTATTACTAACACATTCCAATTTTTAGTGTTCCGTACGGAACACTTATAAGATGACTTCGGTGTCTGTCCGTCTGTCACACCCAATTTTCTCCGAAACTATTTGTCATAGAAAGTTGAAATTTTGTAATTGATGGCCTCATCAGAGCCATGTAGTTTTAAAAGTTAAATTTTGACTTAAGGGGTTAGTTTTGGGGGGTGAAAACCGGAAGTGAAAAAAAAAATTTTTTACTAGGTCATCGAGTGTGGTGTTAAATGAAAGCTTGTGGAAACACGAGTAATATATATATATATATATATATATATATATATATATATATATATATATATATATATATATATATATATATATATATATATAATGTAATACTTGCGCACACTTTTCTTTGTATTATTTTTAAAAAATCGCGAAAAATCGCTGTCCACCTGCCTTACACGAAAAGTACTTATCAAAAAATTTTGAAAAAATTCTGGAATATTCTCCACGAGGTGTAGATTGAACGAAAATTATCACGAGTGCATTACCTTTAATAATTTATCTGGTATACAAAAAAAACAAAAATTTCAAGGTCATCAGTTTTCAGTAAAGATTAGAAATAAACGTTGAAAATTCATTTAGGGTGTGTTTTGTGAAGGCGCTGATCATTTTATACCTCCGTAACAAAATTTTTTATTTTAAAAGCAATCAACGTACAGAACACTAATTGCGCAAGTTCAACTTGCACTTGACTGGTTTTTTTTCTAATATACTAGATAAATTATCAAAGGTAATGCACTCGTGATAATGTTCATTGAATCTACACCTTATGGAGAATATTTCAGAATTTTTTCGAAATTTTTTGATGAGTACTCTTAGAGATAGGGTGGGGAGACGATTTTTGGATTTTTTTCCTTAAATTATATAAAGAAAAGTTTGCGCGAGCATCATATATATTTTTGAACTCGTGTTCGCAAGCTCACACTCGACCTTGAACAATTTTTTTTTCACTTCCGATTTCATCCCTCAAAACTAACCCTTAAGTCAAAATTTAACTCTTAAAACTACACGGCTGTGATTGGGCCGTCAATTCCTATATTTGTGACAAATTTCAACTTTCTATGTCAAATAGTTTGTTTTTCATTTTTCAGTTTTGGTTCACTAAAACAACGTCGAAAGATTCGAATTATTTTGTGTTTTATTTTAAAAAAACCGGTCAAGTGCAAGTTGAACTTGCACAATTAGTGTTCCGTACGTTGATTGTTTTTAAAATAAAAATTTTTGTTAGGGTGGTATAAAATGATCAGTGACTTCACAAAACACACCCCAAATGAATTTTCAACAAACTTTGTTTCCAATCTTTACTGAAAACTGGTGACCTTGAAATTTTGTTTTTTTTTTTATATACCAAATAAATTATTAAAGGTAATGCACTCGTGATAATTTTCGTTCAATCTATACCCCGTGGAGAATATTCCAGAATTTTTTCAAAATTTTTTGATCAGTATTTTTCGAGATAAGGTAGGGGACAGCGATTTTTTAAAAGTAATACGAAGAAAAGTGGGCGCAAGTATTACATTTTATATATATATATATATATATATATATATATATATATATATATATATATATATATATTTACTCGTGTTTTCACAAGCTTTCATTTGACACCACACTCGATGACATAGTAAAAAATTTTTTTTTCACTTCCGATTTCACCCTCAAAACGAACCTCTTAAGTCAAAATTTATGTTACGGTGGTATAAAATGATCAGTGACTTCACAAAACACACCCCAAATGAGTTTTCAACAAAGTTTGTTTCCAATACTTTCTGAAATCTGATGACCTTGAAATTTTTGTTTTTTTTATATACCATATAAATTATTAAAGGTAATGCACTCGTGATAATTTTCGTTCAATCTACACCCCGTGGAGAATATTCCAGAATTTTTTCAAAATTTTTTGATAAGTACTTTTCAAGATAAGGCCCGGGACAGCGGTTTTTCGCGAATTTTTAAAAATAATACAAAGAAAAGTACGCGCAAGTATAATATTATATATATATTTTTTACTCGTGTTTTCACAAGCTTTCATTTGACACCACACTCGATGACCTAGTAAAAAAATTTTTTTTTCACTTCCGACTTCACCCCCCAAAACTAACCCCTTAAGTCAAAATTTAATTCTCAAAACTACATGGCTCTGATGAGGCCATCAATTCCTGTATTATTACCAAATTTGACCTTTCTATGTCAAATAGTTTCCGAGAAAATCGGGTGTGACAGACAGACAGACAGACAAACAGACAGACACCGAAGTGATCTTATAAGTGTTCCGTACGGAACACTAAAAACATCTAGGTGTATCTTTTGGAACATCCCTTACATTAAAACCAGGGTAACAACCCATATGATATCCTTGATATATAAAAAATATTGTATTTTCTTACTTGTAATATGAATAATAAATTAATTAGGCAAATATCCTGCTTCTCCCTAGAATTAATTAAAACCAATGTAATAAACACAAACACAAATTGGGCTTGTTTAACGAAAGGGGAGCAGTAAGGCACCCTAAAAAAAACAGCTCGATAAATTGTCAGATTGGAGCGATGACCCAAAAATAGGGAAATACTATAACTGTTAAAATTACTGGGAGTGTTTTCTGCTTGTGACGTATTATTGATTTTATTAAAAGAAAAGCGTAGTAAATACCTAAGAAAATATGCAAGTCTTATTTTCAGTAAAGCCATACACAAGTGATTTGTACTAGCATAATTTAATTATAGATTTTTAAGCTAAGTCATGCTGACTTCACATAATTATCCATCCCATCACTGTAAACGAAATCGATTATGTTTTATCCAATGACAAGAATATTGTTATCGACACTATAGTCCTGAATGCGATAAGCATTGACAGTGACCATCGGATGCTTAAAGCAAAAATAAAAATAAATTTAAAGCAGGTAGATTAATAGTTCATACAAAGATAAAGACACCAACAAAAATAATAAAACAAAACACAGGGGAATATCGACTGGAAAATAATATAAAACACAAAAACTGCAGAACTTGTTAAAATAAACACACAAATAACCAGCAGCCTACTTATGACTACAAAACAAATAGCAACATCGGAAAAAAAACACGAAAATTATGTAGAGACACAAAATCTAACAGAGAAGACTAAGAAATGATCCTACAAATAGCAAATTAGAATTGGCAGAAATAGACAAAAAAAAAATAAAGAAAAATATCAGATAAGGCGTCAGACAGAACAGAAACTTCAAAATAGAAGAAACTCTGGAAGAGGGAAAAAATTTGAAACAACTAAAGCAACAGATGAATAAAGGGAGACATCAAATAACAAAACTTATAAATAACGATAACCGAGAGATCGAACAAATCCAAGAGATACAGAAAGCTACAGAAAAATATTATCAAACACTGTATAACACGAAAAAAAATCGCCACCGCCCGGGAAAGAAGACAATACAGTGATAGTAAGAAATGTAGCATCTGAAGAAATTCCCGATATAACAACGGATGAAATAATGAACGCCATACAACATATACACAATAACAAAGAACCAGGGGACGATGAAATAACTATAGAAATAATAAGATATGGAGGATAACAGAATCTCTTCAAGCTCCATTTAATACCAGGTGTACAAGTATGACATGAGGATTTTTTTTCTAAAAAAAACATGTTAAATTTAGAAGAATGATAAAAAGTGCTTTATTCAAAGTATGCTCCATTGTTTGTTATACATTTTTCCCATCTTTCGGGCAATTTGTCAATACCACGCCAGGTATTCCAAGGTGTCGCGAACTGGTTTCGCCGTATGTGATGGAGCATTGTCATGAAGAAAAATGACTTTGTGTTGCCTCTTTCGGTATTCTGGCCTTTTTTCAAGCAGCGAACGGTTCAAATCAGTCAATTGTTGTTGGTAACGTTTAGTATTATTCGTTTCTCCAGGTTTTAACAGCTCGTAATAGACCACGCCCCTCTGGTCCCACCAAACACTGAGCATCGTATTTCTGCCAAAGCGATTCGGTCTTGCGGTCGATGTGCATGGTGCGCCTGGGTCTACCCATGATTTTTTGCGCTTGGGATTCTCAAAATAAATCCACTTTTCATCCCCTGTAACTATACGATGCAAAAAACGACTTCTTTTGTACCGAGCGAGCAAAATGTCACATGTGTTTTTGCGCTTTTCCATTTGCCTGACGTTCAGCTCATGTGGTACCCATCTAACGGTCTTCTGAATCTTTCCCATCTCTCGTAGCCATTTGGAAACAGCTTGTTGACTAACGCCCAATTGCTCGGTGAGTTGTTTTTGTGTTTGCGAATCATCTTCGTCCAACAATACTTGCAATTCCACATCTCCGTATTTTTTGGCGGTTTTCCACGTTCCTTGTCTGCAACATCGAAGTCACCACTTTTAAAACGCCGAAACCATCATTCACACGTATCTTGCGATGGAGCATGTTCACCATAAGCTTCTCGAAGTAATCGGTATGATTCAACAGCAGTTTTCTTCAAATGAAAACAAAAAATTAATTCTGTCCGCGAATGCTCTTTGTTCGGTATAAATTTCGACATATGGAACACAACACAATATGTACTATGCACTCACTTCTCCAATTTATCACTCGTGCGCGTTTGACACTTGTTGATTACAAAACAAAATGGCGCGGTGTCAAATCTTTATAGAACAAACTGCATTGGTGCACCATCTATTGTCTGAAATCCGCATTTCATACTTGTACACCTGGTAGGTGCCTTATAGAAAGTAAAATACCAACGCCTTACGTAAACGCCTTGAATGTGCTTATTTTTAAAAAGGGGAACAAATTTAAATTGGACAATTACAAAGCCATCAGCCTTTCATCGGTACTAAATCCTCACTAGAATCATAACATAGATTAACAAACAAATTAGACAGTTATCAGCCATGTGAACAAAAGAGATTTAGACTGGGATACAGCACTTTGGACCATTTTCAAACAATAATAAAAGGTGAAAGAATAGGAAAGGTACAAGCATTCATATATTTTGGACAAAAAATTGAAATGTCAGAAAATAATTTAAAGGTTGACTTGGATAGAAGAGTCTCGTTAGCTTGGTTTGCGTTCGAAAAGTTACAATCCCCATTTAAATTGGACACCCTAAATACCATAAAAGCCAGAGTGTTCGATCAATATGTACTGCCAGTTATAACATATGGCACTGAAACGTGGGCTTTAAATAAAAGTATAATAAATGTGTACCGATGGAGGGAAATAGTTCATCATAACTAGATCACTCTTCAGCTATAAAGTAACTACAAGATAAAAAAAAATTATATATATATATATATATATATATATATATATATATATATATATATATATATATATATATATATATATATAGGAAGGATAGTAACAGGGCACTGGTAACAAACAACTGAAGATTGACTACTGGGAACGCCCTCGTGAGGAAATAGAGATGAGCAATTAAAGATCTTTAGGCACTAATTTCTGTTTTTTATTTTTGAATCAAGCTTTTGATGCCTAAATGGTAGCTTCTTCTGGATACTGAAATGCAAATAAACGACACAAGAAAAATTAAGATGTTCATCAGGAAGTATGATAATTAAGTTACTGTAAGCTATATAATAGTAGTCACAAAATCGTTACCGGTTTTTCTTTAATTAAGTATGTAGGTTAAGTATTTCACTAACCAGGTAGCGACATAATCATACAAAACATGAGAACAATGGAGAACACAACAGTCTTAGGAGGTAAAATAATACTATTATTAACGTTTTGAATGGTTCTTTTTTAGAACCAAAACTAACTGTGCGAAACTCCGCATTGTCTTAATAGTACTGCATTTTTAAATCTGTATTTGACATTTAGTTTAGTAACCTATAATGATTTTGGTTCGCCACCGGATAATGTTAGTAATAGAAAAATCGTCAAATAGCCAACAAAAAGCATATAAAGATTAAGGTTGATATATATATATATATATATATATATATATATATATATATATATATATATATATATATATATAGTCGACACTCTATATAGTGAAAGACCAAAATGTTGACCGAAATTTCACTTTAGAGAGTTTTTCACTATATAAAGAGAAAATCCGTCTATATCGCTATGTATATAAGATATTCTAGGTCTTGAAAAAATTGCACTATAAAGATTTTTCACTATATAGAGTTTCACTATAAACAGTGTCGACTGTATATATATATATATATATATATATATATATATATATATATATATATATATATATATATATATATATATATATGTATATGTATATGTATATGTATATGTATATGTATATGTATATGTACATGTATATATATATATATATATATATATATATATATATATATATATATATATATATATATATATATATACATATATATATATATATATATATATATATATATATATATATATACATACATATATATATATATATATATATATATATATATATATATATATATATATATATATATATATATATATATATATACAGTGTCGAACAAAAGTTGTAAACATTTAAATTCCCATCTCTAATCTTAACATTTAAATAGTTTACAATTACAATATTTATTTATTAATCGTGTACATGCTACAAACATTTTGAAGACTAAAATAGTTATTGTTTATTAGAAATGTGCTTAGTTTTTAACGTAACAGAATTATGCACAAACAAAAGTATGAAAACATTTTTGTTATAAAATAAAAATTCCACTGAGACGACTAAGATGTCGAAAATATTTAATAGATAGAGTCAATAAGCTTAGCACAAAAATCGGGTGGTATTTTTTCCCATTCTTGTTTTAATGCGATCCAAAATTCGTTCCGAATTTTTATATTTCTTTTCCTGATTTATCTATCCAGATAGTGCCAAAGATTCTTTATCGAGTTCAAATCAGATGACTGTGAAGGCTCTGCGCATCACCCAAATCCTTTGTTCAGAAAACCAATTCTTGGCCAAGCGAGATGTGTGTTTTGGGTCATTGTCTTGTTGAAAAATCCATGACAGTGGCAAATCTCCTTCAGAAGGAATCAAATTATTTTCCAATATCTCAAGATACATTTGAGCATCCATTCTGACATTTATCTTTGCCAGTGACCCCGTACCAGACCGTGGAAAACCCCATACCATAATATTTCCACCGCCATGTTTGACAGTAGGTACAAAGTGCTTTGGGTCATATCTTCTTATATAACCAGTAGAATCACTTCCAAAGAGATTGAACCTACTTTCATTACTAAAGATTACTAGAAACCACTGATTTTGAGTCCCATCTTTATGTTCCTTAGCAAATTTCAAACTCTCTTTTTTGTGACGCTTTGTAAGGAGTAGCTTCTTAACAGCACGTCTGCCATGAAGATTTTCAGATAACAGACGACGCCTAATAGTCATGTCCGACACCAACACACCCTGATATTCCTGCCTTAGTTCTTTATTAATATCAACAACAGTTTTCTTGGGATCATTTTTCGCTTTTCGAATTATAATTTTGTCTACTATCTTATTTGTTTTTCGACGTCTACCACTTTTAAATGTCGGATCAACAGTGTCCCTTCTCGAGAACTTCTTAACGATTTTGCTGACAGTGCCCCTATACAAGTTTAAAGATTTTGCTATTTCAATTTGCTTCTTTCCACTTTGATACAAATAATTTTATGTTTCAGATTTCAACTGTAATATTTGCACTTTGGCATTTTGGAAAAAACCGCACTCTTAAACAATGCTACTAAATTACATCGAAAGAAATTGCCAACAAAACAAGACTAGTTTTTTATTCCTAAAGGATGGTATTTTATATTTTTGATTGAGTAAATGTTTCCATATTGTATGTATTTATATATATATATATATATATATATATATATATATATATATATATATATATATATATATATATATATGTTAATATATATATATATATATATATATATATATATATATATATATATATACGAGGCTGGTTTGAAAAGTCCGTGCAAAGTCCGAGAGATGGCACCACCGGCGCGTATCGAGGTCATGTTTAGTTAGTAGAATCTCTTGAATGAACGCACACCAAGTTTCAGCCATATTGGTCTATTTCTTTGTGTTTGGCATTCGTGTGAATCAAGGAAGTCGAGTGATTTTCAAGAAATGGACGAAAAAGAATTTCGTGTGGTGATTAAACATTACTTTATGAAAGGCAAAACGCCTCAGGAGACTAAAGAGAAGCTTGATAAACATTATGGTGACTCTGCAGCTTCGATTAGAACAGTTTATAAGTGGTTTCAAAATTTTCGGACTGGCCATATGGGCACAAGTGACGCTGAACGTTCTGGACGGCCTGTGGAGGTTACGACTCCAGAAATCATTGATCAAATCCATGATATGGTGATGGATGACAGAAGAGTTAAGGTGCGTGAGATTGTTAGTGCTGTGGGCATCTCGACTGAACGGGTACATAATATTTTGCATAAACATTTGGACATGAAAAAGCTATCCGCAAGATGGGTGCCGCGATTGCTCACGCTTGACCAAAAACGGAATCGTGTGAAGTGTTGCAAGGATGGTTTGCAGCTGTTCCAGAAGAATCCGGAGGACTTTAAGCGTCGTTTCGTCACTGTGGATGAAACATGGATACATTACTATACTCCTGAGACCAAACAACAATCTAAACAATGAGTTACCAAGGGGGAATCTGCACCAAAAAAGGCGAAGACCGTTCCTTCGGCCGGAAAGGTTATGGCGACTGTCTTTTGGGATTCGCAAGGGATAATCCTCATCGACTATCTGGAAAAGGGTAAAACTATTACAGGTGAATATTATTCATTGTTATTGGACCGTTTGAAAACCGAGCTGCAAGAAAAACGCCCGCGATTGGCCCACAAGAAAGTCCTTTTCCATCACGACAACGCACCAGCACACACCTCAGCAGTTGTGGTCGCAAAATTAAGGGAAATAGGATTCTAACTCGTTTCACATCCCCCCTATTCTCCAGACTTACTCCCTCGGACTACTATTTGTTCCCCAATTTGAAGAAATGGCTGGCGGGACAAAGATTTTATTCAAACGAAGAGGTAATTGCAGACACTAATGGATATTTTGCAGACTTGGACAAATCCTATTATTCGGAAGGGATCAACAAACTAGAACATCGTTGGACGAAGTGTATAAGCCTAAAAGGAGACTATGTCGAAAACTAAAAAAGGTTTACCCCAAACACATAAGTAGTTTTTATTTTTGCACGGACTTTTCAAACCAGCCTCGTATATATATATATATATATATATATATATATATATATATATATATATATATATATATATATATATATAGAGATTATTATCAAATTACTTACTAATATTAAAAACAAGGTGAAAAACTGCTAAATTTTTTAAGATTCACAAGACGTTGTTTAGCCGGTAACAAGGTGAACAATACAAGGTTGAATTAATAATCGGAACAACCACAACCTTTATTATAAACGATCATAACCTACATTTTAATGGTATTATGGCGTAATGTCCTTACAATAAAACAAAAATTTCAAATAAATCCTACCCGGCGATTTGCTGACTAATAAGTCTTGATAAAAGATTACGACAAAAATCATACCGTCAATACAAAATGATTATTAATCGAAACTCGTCAGAAATGCGATTTTATCGAAAGCTATTTCATTCGATTTATTAAAAACTTTTTCAACTTCTTTGGTCATATAATTCTATTGCAGCACTATCTATTGAAAAGAACGATTTGTTAGCTTGTCGTTTTAATACGATTTCCTTTCTATCGTGTAAATCACTCAATAGAAATGCTGCAGCCAATATAAACTTGCATTATACAAATTTGGATTAATAAGTCCGGCATGAGTGTTGGTAAGCGGGATCTTTGTACCGCCTTTATGTTCAAAGTGTCAAACAGATGAATCGCGCAGTTGTTGTTGGCAACTATCGTACAGTCTATCAAGTAAGAACGTGTCCACGATAATTCATTTTTGTAGGATGCAATACTAACAAAAAAACGGTAAAGGGAACCTTCATCTACGACGCATTTTAGTAAAAGTATCAGTCTATTTCGCACTTTCGTCGAAATCACGTGAAACCCAAAATGAATCACTTGCTTGCAAGATGGTTCGAGGCAGTCTTTCTTTGTTATATATTAAAAAGTCGGTATCGTTTCTGAGCAGTTGGTAAATAAAAAAAAAAAACGAGAAGAAAAATGTCGACAACTTGCCGAAACGTGGCTCGGTAGGCAAAGTCAATACGAAAGTCGAAAAATGAATCGTGTCTTTGTTTTCACGGGACCCGAAATTGACGCTGCGTCACGGATCGGCAAAATTAAGAAAATCGGGTTTGAATGTGTCCCATGAGACCGTTCGACAACATCCTCGCGCTCATAATGTTAAATTCCGAAGCACGTTGAAAAAACCTTTGCTGGGCGAAAATCACGTCGCGAAGCGGCTCGCCTGAGCTCACGATAAGATACTAGAGAGGCTCCCACAATCGCCGGACGCCAACCCTATTGAAAACGTTTGGTCCCTTGTAAATAGAAAGCTTAGAGGAAAGAATCAAAGGACTTTGACTCAGTTCTCTTGCGCGATTCGAAAAATTTACGTACTTTCGTTGCATAAAAAAGTTGATCGGTATCTATTCCCGACAGAAAATCAGAGTTATGGTTGATTAGGCGATTTCACAGGAGATGACAGTGGAAACTAGAGCACTACAAGGCATATCGTGATGTTTCAAAGGCAGGTCCCACAAACTTGGATGTATATGTCGACGACACTGCCAAAACAGCATCTTCAAAAAGCCGCAGCATAATAACAAATAAGCTTCAGTCTATACCAACTGCCAATCTTCAAGATGATTGTACGGCCAGATCTAGACTGGTGTGCGTAACTGGCTTTCAACATCTCTCGGTTCGTTAGAAATAACCAATGCCATTGAGATCTCAATATCCAGTCTGTAATACGATACAGCAGTAGGTTATAGAACAACAACTGTTTCTGGAGAAGTCAGATCAATATGACAATCTAATAAACCATGAGGCCTTCAGAACAGATCCAAATGGTAAGGACAGGTGTCTGAGACTCAGTGACCCCTTACTAATATTGATCTAGACAGGTTTTAAGGGATGCATATGGATGCAAAAGAAGTTTTTTTAGGCACGGATGAGATGACAAGTACCTCCCCTTCCTAGCTCCCGGGTAGCTTCACTGCATACAAGATGCCCAAGTCGATCGCGAGTGCTTTTTGAGTCGATCTCGAGAAAAAAATTCCGATATAGAACTATTCACAGATTTTGTTTTAGGTAACTAAAACAAAATGTAATGAATAAACTACTAAAATTTATTCGATCCACAATTAGGCCAGAATAACCCCCTCATCACTTTCTTTTATCGTAATAACCCCCTGCTAGCGGCAAAAGGCGGCTTTATCAAAGGAACGCGCGGTACTTGTCAAAGAAAAGCCGCGTTTTTGATTCCCGCCGATTTTTCTAGAAACTTCGGGCGGCGTGTTTGACGGGAACATTCGAGACTTCGTTCGCGCCGATATAAATGTTGCGCCTGCAGGAATAGGAGTCAGTCTGAGTTGTAACTTGACGGCGATACATCGATACAAAGTTTATTAATAAATAGTCCAAAATGAGTGAGGCGAAGAAAAGTAAAACTTATCATTTTAATAACGATTGGGAGGAAGAATTTTTCTTTTGTATGGTAAATGATAAGTGCATTTGTCTCATTTGCCGTGCGTCAGTTGCAATATCTAAGCGTGGGAACTTAAAGAGGCATCATAAAACGGTTCATAAAAACTATGAAAAAGATTTTCCGTCACAATATTGAGGTAGATCGCCAGCAGTGAATTAAGAAAACGAAAAGTACGTAATTTGATAACTTGTTTGAAAAAAGAACAAACCATGTTCACAAGACCAGCCAAACAATCAAAAGCTGCAACGATCGCGTCATTTAAAATATCTCATATATTGGCGAAACACAAGAAACCATTTGATGATGGATTGGTTGTGAAGGAAGCATTTATTGAAGCGGGTGAGACTTTATTTGGAGATTTTAAAAATAAAACAGAGATTATGTCTGCTATTAGAGAACTTTAGTTATCTCGTCCGACTGTCACAAGGCGTGTTGAAGTCATGAGTCAGGACATGGCAGATAAACTAAAACATGATATCATGGAATGTACATACTTTTCTTTACAGTTTGACGAATCCACCGATATGACAGACACGGCCCAGCTGTGTATTTTTATTCGAATCGTATTCAATGACATGTCGGCTAAGGAAGAGTTTTTGACAATGATTCCTCTGAAAGGAAAGACCCGTGGCGAAGATGTATATGACGTATTCTTCAATTTTGTAACAAACTACAAGCTACCAATAGATAAACTAGTGTGCATTACAACCGATGGAGCACCAGAAATGACTGGAAACAAAAACGGTTTTGTGGCATTGTGTCGAGCTAATGATGATTTCCCTTCATTTTTCTCCTTCCATTGCATTATACATCAACAAGTTTTGTGTTCAAAAGTTCTAAACATGGAGGAGATTATGGGCATTGCAATAAAAATTGTGAAATCTATCCGTGCACGTAGCTTGCAACGACGGCTCTTTAAATTGCAGTTGGAAGATAGTGAGTCAGCTGAACACACTGATTTAGTTCTTCACACGGACGTCAGGTGGTTGAGTCGCGGAAAATTCCTAGAAAAGTTTCAAGAATTATTGCCCGAAATAACAGCTTTTCTGGACGAAAGAGGTGATGACGCTCAGATGCTGAAAAACGGAAAATGGCTGACTGATTTGGCATTTTTCACAGACATCACAATGCATTTAAACACCATTAATTTGGAGCTTCAAGGTAAAGGAAAAACTATTATTGAGATGATTAGTGCAATAAACGCATTCAAAAGTAAATTGCAACTTATGATAGATCAACTGAAAAGAAAGGATCTGAAAAATTTTCCGTCTTTGAAAGCAAGGATTCCTCAGGTGAATTATGATATTTATGAGGTAGAATTATCTAATATTTTGGGCCAATTCGAAATAAGTTTTTATGATTTCAGTAAATTGGCAAATATCGCATCATTTATGAGTTATCCTTTTTCGTGTAAAAACATTGAGGAATGAGCTACTGAAATAGCAAGTCAGTTTAACATGGACTCATGTTCTGTTGAAAATGAGTTAGAGCAGATTATATCAGATATACATCTCAAAGCCACAGCATCTGATACAAAATTCTGGTGTTTTATACCTGAAGATAAATATCCTAATCTAAGGCAAATCGCCCTTCAACTGACGGCAATGTTTGGGTCAACTTACTTGTGCGAGTCTGCATTTTCTGAAATGAAGATAATTAAGTCAAAATATCGCAATCGACTAACTGACGAACATATGTCATCATGCTTGCGATTAGCACTCGGTAATTACGTACCATCTTATGAAAATTATGCTGAGGACATGCAGTCCCACGCTTCAACATCCAAAGTCACTCTTTAGTTAAGTTTAGACACTAGAACTCGTTTGTTTACACCCTACCTAGACGACAATCCTGCATCACACTTACTTGCAGCCTCTCAGAGTCGATCGATCGTAGTCTAACAATATTGAGGTAGATCGCCAGCAGTTCAAGTTTGAGCACCCCTGGAGTAAACCATCGTTTGACGTGATAAATTCTCGTCTAAACTTTAAGAACATATGGTTAATATAAAATAACTGAAAACGGACAAGACCCATACTTCAGCAGTTTACCCACTGTTCTTGTATTCAACAAATCCATCCCGAGACGCACCTCAACGTATCACGGTTCGTCAGTCGAGCTAGGACTGACAACAAGAGAACAGAATTTACGGGTACTTATCCAAGCAGTTACGAAACACGATGGTAGGTAATACAATTCGTTGTATCCTAATAATACAGATTATAAAAATAACTGGTCAACAAATATTTTTTTTTTTATTTTTTCCTCTGTTTTTTTTTTAGTTTTGGGCTTATTGTAGTGTTCCGATTCCGAATCCGATGTTAGTTTTTCTCTGACAGCTCATGTTTTTTAATATTTTCGGTCTACCCTAACTTAGACGACACCCGCAGTTTTTTAAGATCTATCCGACTCAGAATAATTATTTTTTTAATTTCAGATATAGCTTCAACACGTAGACGTTGTTAACACAATCCAGAATGTTTTTGCTATATTTGTGGTGAATATATCTTTGAAAAATATCGAAAACCTATCTCGGACTTCGTTAAAACTAGGTATTTTCACCACTTTCAAATAACATTGTGCAATCAAGACAAGCAATGGGTACCTCATATTGTGTGCCAGAACTGTATTGTGTGTCTGCGGCAATGGTCAAATTGAAAAAAAAGTGTTATCAAATTTAAAACACCAATGATTTGACAGGAACCTCAAAATCACCATGACGACTTCTATTTTTGCATCGTAAATATTGACGGCATAAATTCTGGAAATCAAAATAAATGGTCATATCCTAACTTACCCTCCCCTCAACGACCTTTTCTATGCTCTGGTGAAATACAAGGAGCATCATCTAAATATTCTGAAGAACTAGATCTTATGGAAATTGAAGACAATACAATGCGCAATATGGATTCGGATTTCACATATAGTCAGTCATCAGATCCTCAAACTTTTAATCAAAAGGAATTGAATGACTTAGTTAGGGATCTCAATTTGTTAAAAGAAGCTTCTGAAATTTTCTCATCTCATTTCGTTTAAAAGAAAAGAATTTACTTGCACCAATTACTTTATATCAGACTCGAGAAAAAAATTTGTTACCATATTTTTTTAGAGAAAATAATTTAGTTTTTTGTAATGATATCAGAGGTATTTTGGAGAAGATGAGTTCACAACGATACCAACTAAATGATTGGCGTCTTTTTATAGACAGTAGCAAGAGAAGCTTAAAGTGTGTGCTACTTTATAACAGCAACAAGTATGGTTCTATGCCTATGCACACTCTACTACTATGAAAGAAGAGTATACAACTATTTCTTCAGTAATGGAAAAAAATAAGTATCGAGACCACAACTGGCTCATTTGTGTAGACTTAAAGATGGTTAACTTTCTTCTCGGACAACAGGATGAATACATGAAATACTCATGTGTTATGTGTCTGTGGGATAGCCGCGACAAACAACGTCAATGGTCTCAAAAAAAGTGGCCAGTATGAGAGGAACTGATGTCACCACTTCATATCAAACTGGGTATTATGAAACAGTTTTTAAAAGCCCTTGACAAAAACGGCTGCTTTGCTTTTCTTTCACGGAAGTTTCCAGGATTAAGCACAGAAAAATTGAACGCGGGTATTTTTAATTGGCCACAAATCAGACAATTTGTGAAAGATCGAAACTATGTAAATTCATTGAATGAAGTAGAGTCTAAAGCTTGGAAATCGTTTGTTGTGGTGATTAAAAATTTTCTCACAAACAATAAGTCCGACAACTATTCTGAGCTGCTGCAACATGATCAAGATTCATTACTTACATTGTCACTTAGATCGATTTCCAGAAAATCTTGGCTATTTCAGTGAAGAGCAGGGTGAAACATTTCACCAAGATATACGCACAAAGGAAGAGCGTTATCAAGCAAGGTAGGGCATCCATATGATGGCTGATTACTGTTGGAGTTTGCAAAGAGATGATCCTCAAGCCGTACATTCAAGAAAATCGTATAAAAGAAGGTTTCATAGTGTGTAATTATATCAAACAGAAAAAAATATATTTTTGTTCCATTTTTCAAGAAAATTGTAATCTATAATATATATAAAATGCAACGTCTCTCTGTCTGTCTGATTGTCTGTCTGTCCGTTAGTGCGCTTATCACTGGAGAACCACTTATCCGATTTACGTACTTTTTTTTTAAAAACATACGTATGTTCTCTGGCCAGGTTATAGGCTATATTTTATTACGATAGGTAGCATAAGGAATGAGCAGTGACGATAATAGTGAATGAGGTCGAAAAAAAGTTTGCCGCTAGCGCGTTTCCTTGCAATACACAGCCTAAACCATTAAATATGGAACAATATTATGTAGCAGAGAATATCTATAATCTATGATATATATAACATATATATATATATATATATATATATATATATATATATATATATACTCGTATGTATATATACATATATATATATATATATATATATATATATATATATATATATATATATATATATATATATATATATATATATATATACATATATATATATATATATATATATATATATATATATATATATATATATATATATATATATATATATATATATATATATATATATATATATATATATATATATATATATATACTCGTATGTATATATACATATATATATATATATATATATATATATATATATATATATATATATATATATATATATATATATATATATATATATATATATATATATATATATATATATATATATATATATATATATATATATATATATATATATATATATATATATATATATATATATGTATATATATATAAAATGCAATGTCTCTCTGTCTGTCTGTCTGTCCATTAGTGCGTTTATCACGCGAGAACCACTTATCTGATTTACGTGTCTTTTTTTAAATTCATACATATGTTCTCTGACCAGGTTATAGATATATATTTTATTACATCTATAATATATAAAATGCAACGTATCTCTGTCTGTTTGTTTGTCTGCCTATCCGTTAGTGCGCTTATCACTGGAGAATCACTTATCCGATTTATATGCTTTTCTTTTAAACATGCTAAACCATTAAATATGGAACAATATCATGTAGCAAAGAATATCTATAATATATATAAAATTCAACGTCTCTCTGTCTGTCTATCCGTTAGTGCGCTTATCACTGGAGAACGACTTATCCGATTTACTTACTTTTTTTTTTAAATATACATATGTTCTCTGTCGAGGTTATAGGATATATTTTATTACGTTAGGTGATATAGGGAATAAGCAGTGACGATAATAGTGAAACAAGTCGGAGAAAAGTTTGCCGCTAGCGCGTTCTCTTGCAATACACTGCCTAAAGCAGTAAATATGGAATAATATCATGTAGCAAAGAACATAATATATAAAATGCAACGTCTCTCTGTTTGTCTGTCCGTCCGTTAGTGCACTTATCACTTGAGAACCACTTATCCGATTTACGAGTTTTTATAAATTTGTACATATGTTCTATATAATTTGATATAACCCTAGATAATGGGAGATAAGATGAGATAACGGGAGATAAGAATAAATAATGGGAGATAAGGAGAAATAATGGGAGATAAGCAGAGATAAGTCTAGAAAATGGGAATTATGGTGAGATAATGGGAGATAAGGAAAAATAATGGGAGATAAGGAGAAATATTACGAGATAGGTCGAGATAAGCCTAGATAATGGGAGATAAGGTGAGATAATGGGAGATAAGGAGAAATAATACGAGATAAGGAGAAATAATGGGAGATGAGCAAAAATAAGCCTAGATAATGGAAATTATGTAGAGATAATAGGAGATAAGGAGAAATAGTGGGAGATAAGGGGAAATAATGGCAGATATTTTATTACGTTAGGTAACATAAGGAATAAGCAGTGACGATAGTAGTGAATCAAGTCCACGCGAGCGGAGCCGCGGGCACGGCTAGTTTCATATAAATAAAAAAGTAGAGCTGATAGCATTAAACCAGTATTTTTCCGTAATCAGTGCCTCTTGTGTACCCTATAATACATATTAAATTTCAGAAAAAAATTTTAGTGTTGACCAATGTAATTTTTTTTACAAAATAATAATAAATGCCTTGCTAATTTTTTACTGCAAAGTGCTCAACGTAATATTATATTGTGCTGACGACGTCTTTTACAATTATCGTAGCAACGTAAACCTCATCCTTGAAGTCTGTGAAGTCACGAAGTGTTTACCTTTTTAACAACATTACCAAAATATGTATAGTATCACCTTTATTTTAGGTCAGCAAATATTATCTCATATTAATACAATGTTGTTATTTTCGTAGGCGTTGCCTATATTATAGAGGATGTTTGAATAATAAATAAAAAAAAATGTATAGACTGGTGAGCAGAAAAATCGACTCAAACTATTTGGCTTTATTTAACACGAATCTTAGGATTTTAGAATCATTTGAAAGCCCCTTCTATTTTCTTTCTAATGATACCAAATTCCATAACATACCTCATGCTTTTTACTGATTAAAATGATTGAAAGGGGAAACAAGGAGAACAAAGATTGAAAATAGGAGTAAGGGAAACGAAAAATTAAACAAATTTCAAGTTCAAGTAGGTTACTTACTCTTCGCGGTAATCTTGTAACATTTGGGTCCTGCTAATCCATCCAAAACTCCTAAACTATTGCACTCTTCAGTGTTGTATGTGAACGAAGTAATTCCCCATTTACATGTAGTGCTGTCTTTGCTGTTACAGGAGTAACACTGCAGTCCGTAGGCTAAAAAATAAAATAGGGATGGAAGCAATTATAATGAATAATAAAGCTGGTTAAGTTTGACTGAACTCGGACACTAAGGATTCTACACCTTTACAATAAATTATTTTGAAAACGTAAATTATTCTTACACGATGAAGAATGCCTAAATTGAGCATAACTATTTCACAAACGGTTATCCACCCATAATATTAACAAGGGCGGAAGAAATTCTCAAGTAATATGATCACCCACTCAAAATACCTTTTTATATTGATACGTACGAAACTCCCACTAGATTAAGTTTATTATAATTTTTAGGAAATTCTTATGAACACGTAGGCCGAAAAGTTTTTGGCCTGACAAATAGATGTCGCCTTTTTCAAAAAATCCATATGATTTTTAGGAAGTACCAACCTTCGAACGATATGTGTCAAAATTTCATGGTATTTCGACGATTAGTTTACAAGTTACAGTGGTATTAGTGACGCTTCTTTTAATATTTTCAAAACAATGGAAAAAATCGAATTTCCTGTGTTGATTAAACACTATTTTTTGATGGGAAAAATACCGCTCAACCAAAGCAATGGCTTGATAAGTACTATGGGGAGTCTAGACCTGGAAAATTACTCATCGTTTCTGGTATGTTGAATTTAAACACGTTCGTACAGATACAAATGATGCTGAATGCTCTAGATGCCCAAATGAGGTGGTTACACCGGAAAACATAAAAAAAAATCCACAAAATTGTTTTGGATGACCGTAAAGTAAAATTGCGTGAGATAGCTGACACCCTAAAGATATCTAAAGAACATGTTGCTCATATTTTGCACGAAGATTTGGGCATGAAAAAGCTCTATTCGAAATGGGTACCGCGTTTCCTCACAGTGGACCAAAAACAACAACGTGTTGATGATTCTGAGCGCTGTTTAGATCAGTTTAAGAGCATTAAAAAGGATATTTTCGTGCGATATGTGACAATGGATGAAACATGGATCCACCACTATCCACCGAAATCAAATCGGCAGCCAGCTGAGTGAACAGCAGCCGGTGAAAGCCGCCCGAAACGACCAAAGACACAATAGTCGGCTGGGAATGTTTTGACCTCTGTATTTTGGGATGCACTTGGAATAATTTTTAGCGACTATGCTGAGAAGGGAAAAACCATCAACACCGAATACTATATATATATATATATATATATATATATATATATATATATATATATATATATATATATATATATATATATATATATATATATATATATATATATATATATATATTTATATATATGTATATATATACATATATATATATATATATATATATATATATATATATATATATATACATATATATATATATATATATATATATATATATATATATATATATATATATATATATATACAGAGTCCTTCTACAAGAAGGGTATAGCAATGTTATTTTTTTTATGGGTCTAGCACACGTGCTACAGGGAAGTCCCTAAAGCGCTCCAGGAGCGGCATGTGTGCGGCAAAAGTAATTCACGTTGTTCTTGAATCGCTGTAAATTATACTCCGTGGAAAACACAGCCCTGGGCAAATTATTTCAAAGGGATGATGTTCTCCATATAAAAGACTGCTTGAAAAGCATTGTACGCGGTGTAACAAGCTGAACCTCATACGGATGTGAAGTATTAGCGCAACGTGTATTTCTAACATGCATCGCTCTGGGAGGAATTAAGCGGGCTCCATCCTTTGAACACTTTCCATGAAAATACTCGTAGAACAGGCTCACGTCGCCAACCGTTCTTCGATGTTCCAGCGAATCAAGACCGCCGGTCAGTTCCGGGTCTCCAATCAGACGAACAGCTCTTCTCTGAACAGAATCCAACAAATACAGTGTGTGTTTGGCAGCGGAGCCCCAAACATGGAAGCAGTATTCCATAGTTGGTCGAATTTGAACTTTGTGAAGAATTAACAGTTGTGGAGTGTAAAGCTTTCTGGTTCGAAATAATATTCCCAACTTTTGAGAAGCTCTCCTTGCTATGCCTGCAACATGTTCATGCCAGGAGACATGTTTGCTCCCAAATTTACGCCCAACAAATGACATGACTATGTCGTGTTCAGCAACGTTAACTTTTTAAGAAAAAACTTCCGCCTGGGTTTTTATAGTGTTAAATTCCATTTAGTTACTATCACCCCAAGATAGAATTTCTTCCAGGTCTTTGCTAAGTTGAACAACCTCCTGCTGTCTGCGGATATTCGCCTGAGTAGCCGATGTCCGAGCGTTCAAAGTGAATGAAGAGATAACCGTACTGTCATCTGCAAAGCTGTGGTATGGATTCCCGGTCTTTTCCAGCAGATCGTTAATGTAAATGAGAAAGAGAGTAGGAGACAGTATGGGGCCTTGGAGCACACCGGCGTTGATAGTGAAGGTGTTAGAAAGAAATCCATCGACCGCCCCTCGTAAAGAACGCTCTCTGAGGAAACTTGAGAGCCACAAACAGAACTTTTTAGACATACCATAAGAGCGTAGCTTAGCCAACAGTCCATCGTGCCAAACACGGTCGAATGCCTTGGATATGTCAAGAGCAACCGCTCGAGATTCTCCAAAGTATTCAATTGCGTTGTTCGAATCATGTGTTATATAAGTCAGAAGATCTCCTGTTGATCTATGTTTACGAAAACCATACTGGTGATCGCTAATAATGTCGAATCCTTCAAGATATGCGAAGATGCGATAGAAAAGCGTTGGACTGATTGTATCGCTCTTGAAGGAGATTATATTGATGAATAAAGTCGAATTTTGCAAAAAAAAAATGTGTTTTAAGTAGCTAGACCAAAAACTCTTCAGGCTACTGGTTAAAAAGTTGAAATTTGGCACAAATATAGGAATTGAGGGCCTTATCAGAGCCATGTAATTTTGAAAGTTAAATTTTGACTTAAGGGATTTGTTTTGGGGGATGAAATCGGAAGTGAAAAAAAAATTTTACCAGATCATCGAGTGGAATTTTAAATTAAAGCTTGTGAAAACACGAGTTCAAAATATATATGACGTCATATTTGCGCATACTTTTCTTTGTATTTAGCGCACACATGCCGCTTCTGGAGCGCTTTAGGCACTTCCCTGTAGCACAAGTGCTAGACCCATAAAAAAAAAAATTAAAAAATTGCCAAAAATCGTTCTCCCCGTCCCTTATCTCGAAAAGTACTGATCAAAAAATTTAGAAAAAATTCTGGAATGTTCTCCACAAGGTGTAAATTGAACGAAAATTATCACGAATGCATTACCTCTGATAATTTATCTGGTATATAAAAAAAAATATATATCAAGGTCATAAGTTTTCAACAACGATCGGAAACAAATTTTTTTGAAAACTCATTTAGGGTAACAAGATTTTTTATTTTAAAAGCAATCACCGTACGGAACACTAATTGCGCAAGTTCGACTTGCACTTGACCGGTTTTTTAATTTTGAGATTTGCTTATTTTGTCTATGCTAATCTAGAAACTTATCAATACGCCCTAGTATATTTTAAATATTTTTAATTTCGCAATTACCACTGTATTGTATATCTTTCCGGAAGTTTTTCGATTTGAATAAAATTTAACAGAAAATGTTTTTAGGTTACAAAATGGTTAATCATTTTTTTAATTTAAAGCAACCGTTATCAAAGATGACCCATGACACTGCAGTCAGAAAATAATAATTTATTTTTATTCTACCCAGAAATATGAATAATTTTTATATAAAAAAATTGTTTGCTTGAATAAATTTCACATCGATGGCAATGGCGCAGAATAGAAATAATTATTTTATTGTGAAAATGATCTCATGACCGCTAATTTAATAAAAAAAAATTACTAGCTATGACCTACGCAGTATTTGAGACATTCTCCCAAAAAATCAGCGTAAATATTCTGCCTAGTTTCATTGGCTTCTTTTTTTTTTTCGTTCGCCTTCCTGCCTGAGTAGGGATTTTATCCTTTTTAATATTCTAAGGATATCGGCGAGGAGGTCAACCCACACACGAGCCATTTAGTCCAAAACTGGTTATCGGATAACGTGGACATGTTCTGGTTTAAAGAGTTCTGGCCCCCCAATAGCCCGGATTTAAACCCCCTCGACTACATAAGTAAGTATTGAGCGTAATCGAAAGAGTTACTAACAAGTCCAGACACCCTAATGTGGCCTCTTTACGCACCGTTATCGAAGCAGCATTTGCCAATATGGACAGCTCTGCTTTAAAGAGAGCGTGCGAGCGCTTCAGACCAAAGATAGAGGCGGTCATTGCGGCCGAGGGAGGTTACATCGAATAATTCCACTCTGAATAGGTCCAACAACTGACATGCAAAAGGATTTTTTTTTCAAATAGTTGATCGTCGTAGCCGTTACTATGTGGTAATTTATCATTTTAACGGAAAGAAATAAAACACTTATTATGTATTATTACCACTATATTGCACAAGTTTTGCGACTGCAGTGTCGACCTATGCGGTCATTATCAAGCTTACGTCGTTATCAAGCGACGTAAGTTTGATAATGACCGCATAGGTCGACACTGCAGTCGAAAAGCTTGTGCAATATAGTAATAATACATAATAAGTGTTTTATTTCTTTCCGTTAAGATTTTTTTTTCGTTTTAATTTTTTGACGAATAAAATTTTCTTTTAAAAAAACATTTAATTTGTTTGGATTTAAGCGCCGCACCCTGTATATGTCAAAAACTAGTGAATCGCGTACGGATGTTGCGATAAGTTATAAATATCCCTTTTTATAAATAATTTTTCGTGAAATATTTGGGTGAAAAATGAACATTTTTTTTCAAATGTGATATTATCCACTAGTTTTTGACATATAACAGTAGGCTGAAAAGTTTGCGGTCCAGTTACTTAAAACACATTTTTTTTGCAACTCATCAAAATAGTCTCCTTCAAGAGCGATACAATCAGTTCAATGCTTTTCTAACATTTCTATACTTTTCTTGTAGAAGGATTTATCTTTGCCTTCAAAATAGGCCTCAGTTTCGGCGATAACTTCTTTATTGGAGCCAAATCTCTTTCCCGCAGGCATTTTTTTGAGGTTTGCGAATAGGTAATAGTCGCTGGTGGCCAAATCTGGAGCATACGGTGGATGAGGAAGCAATTCGAACTTAAATTCATGCAATTTTGCCAGCGTAACCATTGAGTTGTGGCACGTCGCATTGTCTTGATGAAAGATCACTTTTTTCTTGTTCATTGAGGCCGTTTGTTTGCGATTTCTGCACCAATAATTTTATATAATATTCGCTATTGATGGTTTTTTTCCCTTTTCAGGATAGTCGATGAAAATTATTCCATGCGCATCCCAAAATACAGAGGTCAAAACCATCTCAGCCGACTGCTGTGTCTTTGGTCGCTTCGCGCGGTTTTCACCGGCTGCTGTCCACTCAGCTGACTGCCGATTTGATTCCGGTGTGTAATGGTGGATACATGTTTCATCCATTTTCACATATCGCACGAAAAAATTCGTTTTTATTGCGCTCAAACAGGTCCAAACAACGCTCAGAATCATCAACATGTTGTTGTTTTTGGTCCACTGTGAGCAAATGCGGTACCCATTTCGAACAGAGCTTTCTCATGCCCAAATGTCCCTGCAAAATATGATTCTGATATTTTTAGGCTATCAGCTATCTTACGCAATTTCACTTTAAGGTAATCCAAAACGATTTTGTGTTTTTTTTTATGTTTTCCGGTGTAACCACCTCATTTGAGCGTCCAGAGCGTTCAGCAACATTTGTCTCTGTACGACCGCGTTTAAATTCAGCATATGAGTAAATGATCAGTGATTTTCCAGGGGCAGAGTCTCCGTAATACTTATCAAGCCATTGCTTTGCTTGAATGGTATTTTTTCCCATCAAAAAACAGTGTTTAGTCAACACACGGAATTCGATTTTTTCCATTGTTTTCAAAATATTAAGAGTAGCATCACTAAAACAACTATAACTTGTAAACTAATCGCAGAAATGTTATGAAATTTTGATACGTATCGGTTGAAGGTTGGTACTTGATTTTTTGAAAAGGGCGACATCACATCAAAAACTTTTGAGCCTACGTGTTATTAATGAAAATTTTTTGGTTTTTTTGTTCTAGGTTGAAGGAGTAATCGTTTCGCCCGTTTCAGGTATGAAATGCGGATTTCAGACAACAGATGGTGCACCAATGCAGTTTGTGCTAGACAGATTTGACGCTGCGCCATTTTATTGTGTCATCAACAAGTGTCAGACACGCAGGGGAAATAAATTGGAAAATTGTGTGCATAGTGTGTGTTCCATCGCAAGATACGTGTGAACGATGATTTCGGCGTTTCAAAAGTGGTGACTTCGATGTTGCAGACAAGGAACGTGGAAAACCGCCAAAAAAATACGAAGATGTGGAATTGCAAGCACGCAGGCTACGAGAGATGGGAAAGATTCAGAAGACCGGTAGATGGGCACCACATAAGTTGAACGACAGGCAAATGGAAAAGTGCAAAAACACGTGTGACATTTTGCTCGCTCGGTACAAAAGGAAGTCATTTTTGCATCGTATAGTTACAGGGGATGAAAAGTGGATTTATTTTGAGAATCCCAAGCGCAAAAAATCATGGGTAGACCCAGGCGCCCCATCCATATCGACCGCAAGACCGAATCGCTTTGGCAGAAAGACGATGCTCTTAAATTATCAGGATTTTTAATAGCATTACAGGAATATCTACGGTTTTTTTTTGTTGAGAGAATGGACAAACTTCATATGTAATTAATTATTGTTAAACATGTAAAGCTGGGACAGCTTTCAATATATCAAACTATATCTTTATTATTGTGATATATTTTCTCATGCTGTCTTTCTTCTTTACATTAACAAGCAGCTGGAAGCGACCAGCACTCTAATGTATAGGTGTGCTAATGACAACAGAGTTGTTTTTAGTGTTTCGTACAGAAATCTTATGGGATCACTTCGGTGTCCGTCTGTCTGTCACACCCAATTTTCTCCTAAACTATTTGACATAGAAAGTTCATATTGGTCATACATATAGGAATTGGAAATTTTGACTTAAGGAGTTAGCTCGTGAACGGAAGTGAAATTTTTTTCTAAGGTCACCGAGTGAGATTTTTTTTATAGGTCTAGCACACGTGCTGCAGGGAAGTCCCTAAAGCGCTACAGGAGCGACGTGTGTGCGGAAAAAGCGATTCATGTTATTTTTGGTGGGACCAGAGGGGCGTGGTCTATTATGAGCTGTTAAAACATGGGGAAACGGTTAATACTAAACGTTACCAATACAATTGACCGATCTGAACCGTTCGCTGCTTGAAAAAAGGCCAGAATACCGAAAGAGGCGACACAAAATCATTTTTCTTCATGACAATGCTCCATCACATACGGCAAAACCAGTTCGCGACACGTTGGAAGCACTCAGCTGGGAAGTTCTACCCCATGTAGCTTACTCACCAGACCTGGCTCCTACCGATTACCACTTGTTTCCAACGATGAGTCACGCACTTGCTGAGCAGCGCTTTGGTTCGTAAGGAGATGTGAAAAAATGGCTCGATGAATGGTTCGCAGCAAAAGGGGAAGATTTTTACTGCCGTGGTATTCACAAATTGCCCGACAGATGGGAAAAATGTATAACAAGCGATGGAGCATACTTTGAATCATTCTTCCGAATTTAACATGTTTTTTTAGAAAAAAAAATCCGCATTTCATACTTGTACACCTGTCGTCTTGGATTCCTAAGCGACCATTTTGAATTAAAAATATAAAAAAAATATTTTTGTATACTTAAATATTTGTTTAATAAAGTACTTCAAATAAATTTTCGACTGCTTTTACTCTGCTTTACTTTTGAAACAAATGCCCGAAATTATCCGTTTTCGTGGAAACTGGAGTAGCCTTACCCTTTAAGTCAAAATTTAACTTTCAAAACTATTAGATTCTGATTAGACTATCAATCCCTATATTTGTGACAAATTTCAACTTTCTATGTCAAATAATTTCGAAGAAAATCGGTTGTGACAGACAGACAGACACACCTCGAAGTGTTCCGTTGTTTAATTTTGGTAGGGAACACTAAAAATAGAATTTAGTTAATATCAGTCAGTTCTTAAAGCGGTGGTGTGTTTTTAGTATTCCGTACGGAACACGTACAAAATCACGTCGGTGTCTGACCGTCTGTCACCCGATTTTCCCCGAAACTATCTAACATAGAAAGTTGAAATTGATGGCCTCGTCCGAGCAGTTTTGAAAGTTAAATGTAATTTTTGCGAACATTTTTCTTTGCAATATTTTTTAAAAATTGCGAAAAATCGCTTTCATCCCCTTATCTCGAAAAGTACTGATCAAAAAATTTTGAAAAAATTCTGGAATATTCTCCACAGGGTTTAGATTGAACGAAAATTATCAACTTTAATAACACAGGCCAACTTTTTTAATAATTTTGTTTTTTGGTGTACTGAATCCGAAAATAATAATAAAAAAGTCGTATCACCCACTAATTTTTCACATTTTAATATTCAAAATGTGGAAAGTTTATATTTTATCATTCGAATGTTATTAGGTTGGCAATAAAATCAGAATTTTATAAGGTTGGCAGTAAAATCAAATGTTATTAGGTTGGTAGTTCCGATAAATGTCACAGCTGTTTGTTTTCTTCCAGTTAATATAACCTCGCATTGCAGCGCTTAACCCATGTGCTTTAATCCACACTCAAAGTATGGCGAATCGTGGTTGTAAAAACTCGGCGAACAATTTTTGTTATATATGTGGTAAGTTTGTAGTTAAAAAACATCAAACAAACATTACTACTTCTAAAAAAAGTAAACTTTGCATATTTTGGTGTAGTAGAAATCGGTAATCAAGAAAAATGTTGGGCTCCTCACAAAGTATGTTATGTTTGTGTCGATCTTAGGAAATGGTATAAGAAAAAAAAAAAAGCTTTTAGATTTACAGTACCCATGGTATGGAGAGAGCAAGAAAATCATTCAAATGATTGTTATTTTTGCAGCGTTGATGTTTCTGGATATAACTTCAAAAATAAGAAAGTAATTATGTATCCTAACTTTACTTCAGCTAATCGGCCGGTAGGACATGGACCGGGACTTCCTGTCCCTGAACCACCTCAATCTATTGATGACATTTTACAGTCCAGTCCCGAATTTAATGAAAGTCGACCGGATAATGATCAGTTTCAATGTTTAAAATTTAAAACCACAGTTATTTACACAAGCTAAGTTAAATGATTTAGTATGAGATTTGGGTTTGACTAAGGAAAAAGCAGAATTGCTTGGTTCTAGGCTGAAAGAAAAACATTTACTGGAATCTGGAATATCTGTTTACCATTATAGAACAAGAGATCAACAGTTTGCTCAGTTTTTCAAGCAGGAAGAGGATTTGGTTTACTACCATAATATTGGTAGTTTAATGAACGAATCTGGCATTGAGTAAAAGAAAGAAGATTGGAGGCTTTTTATAGACTCATCAAAAACTAGTTTAAAAGGTGTTCTGTCACAAAAACGGAAATACTTATGCTTCACTGCCTGTTGCTCATTTAGTCCATATGAAGGAAACTCTTAACATGATTTTACAGAAAATTAACTATCCAGCTCATGATTTGATGCTATGCGGAGATTTAAAAGTTGTCTCCATGATCCTTGGTCAACAAAAGGCATTTACAAAGTTTCCATGTTTTATATGTGAGTGGAACAGCAGAGCAAGGTATCAACATTGGTCCAAAAGACAATGGCCCGTGAGATAAACTTTAACACCTGGCGAGAAGAACATTTTGCATAAAACTTTAGTAGACACACATCAAGTTAGGCTTAATGAAACAATTTGTGAAAGCCTTGCCTAAAGATAGTAAATGTTTTAAATATTTGTGTAAAAGATTTCCTCATTTATCAGAAGCCAAACTGAAAGAAGGGGTTTTCGTTGGGCCTGATATTCGTAAAATGATGTTCGATTCCAACTTTGAAGCAAGGATGATTACAAAGGAAAAGGAGGCTTGGATATCATTTAAAGAAGTTGTGACTAAGTTTTTGGGCAATGTGAAAGACCCTAACTATGAACTTATCGTAGTTAATATGATAGACAAGTTCAAAAATCTGGGTTGTCTGATGAGCCTTAAAGTCCACTTCTTGCACAACCATCTTGACTTTTTTCCTAAAAACTTAGACGCTGTGAGTGAAGAGCAGGGGGAACGGTTCCATCAGGACATAAAGGGGATGGAGAAACGGTACCAGAGACGGTGGAATATCAACATGATTGGTGATTACTGTTGGTCACGTCATAGAGAACAACAAAATGCATCACATCGGAGAAAAAGCTATACAAGAAACTTCACAGAGAAAAGGGAAAGGAAATATAAAAAAATAAGCAACTAAAATATTTGCTTTGAAGTGAAATATGTTATCGTGAGTAAAAATTGTAGCCTAATCAAATAAAAGTAAAAGTTTTTATTTTTTATGTATTAAATTTTCCCTCTTTTGAAATTTAATCGATGTGATATTGTGAGAGAACTGTGGGTGATACAAGAAAACTGATACCAGATACGGTTTCAACCCCAAAAAATACATAACACTTAGATGTATTGGTTTAAAAAGTTTTTAGAAATATTTTTTTTTGTTGACCTGTGTAATTTATCTGGTATATAAAAAAACAAAAATTTCAAGGTCATCATTTTTTATTAAAGATCGAAAAATTTTTTTTGTTCAAAACTCATTTGGGTTGTTTCGTGGAGTCATTGATCATTTTATACCTCCGTAACAAAATTTTTATTTTAAAAGCAATCAACGTACCAACACTAATTGTGCAAGTTCGATTTGCACTTGGCTGGTTAGTCATTTGAATCAGTCTGGCATCACGTGTTTTCAGATGTTAACTGCCTTACAAATATCGCATGTAGGATAAAAGAAGGTGAGTCATAGAAAGACCAATGTGTTAAAGGTTATCTACATAGATTCGAGCAAAACCTGCATAAATTTAGCTTCAATTACTGATAAAATAATGCATTAATCAGCAGCCATAAAAATTATCGTTTTGCAATAGCATCAAAATAGAAACGCATAATTTTAAAAATGAATCATCGGCAATAATAACGATATTTTCACTATTAAGTCATAATTAAGCACACATTTTAAAAAGTTAGTAGCGTGTATAATTGTTACAGTTATATAATGATAATTAAAATTTAAAAAACATGTTCCCACATACAGAGTAAGCCAGAAGTTTGTAAAATTTATCTAGTATCTATAAAAGATTCTACTTAGTGAAGTAAAAAAAAAGGTCAAAATAATGATAAGATAGGCATAGTGGTGTGGTGTATCACCAGGAGTATTGTCCTGAATATTTGGGCCTCGAAAAACTTGTGCTGTTTTGTTTACAAACAATTTAAGTTGTCAAAACGCGTTTTTTGAGCATAAAATGTGAATAACTCCGGTAATATAAGGCGAGACAAAGAAAACTCTTCGTAATGAAATTTTCAACAAATCCTCGTTACTTCTAAGTCGCTCAAGTGCGTACATAACCTACAAAACTGAAAAAAAAAAAAACAGGTAAAAACTGTTTTTTCTTCCATTTTATTATACAGGGTGAGTCAACGATAGAGTAAACTTCATTATCTCATTTGTTTCGGGAATGACGAAAAAATGTTAAATACACAGTGCACAGTTTAAAATTATTTTTGAGTATACAGTACTTCAAAAAAGTGTGGCCGATATAACATGTTTTTTTTTAAATGGAACATCCTATTTTCTAATTTATTTTTAAATTCTGCGTAAAATTTTATAACTTTTTTATTAATGATGTTATATACCTAAACATAGTAGTTCTTCTAATATTACATTTTTTTTTTAAATCCTAGTTTTCAGTTTTGTAAAAAATTGCCAGTAGTGCCATTGTTTCTGAAGGTGGAATACTCATAATTGATATGAGCGTTCTGTAGAGATGAAAAAAAAAGACATATGTAAAGAAATTTGAGTTAGATGCTACAGGGTGTTCGAAATAAATTTATACATTTCGAGTATTTTAAATTGAAAAATCTCAAATTTTTTAAAGGGCACACCCTCTATATTATTATTTTTTCTGATAGATTTTGTAAAACCCTCCAAAGTATGTCATACACCTATGTCTAATAGTTTTTGATTTATTTTGAATTTTTCAGTTTTTACCCTTGTTTTTAATACACTTTGCGCTATTGTGAAAACAAAAACAAATAATTAATAATAATTTTAATATAGTTTAACTTATCTAATGATTAGTTATTACGACGTAATAAATGTTCAAAAATATGCCCGTCTACTTGAATACACATATTTAATTGTTTTACTGTATTTTCCTTCACTTTCCTTAGCATAAAGGGCGTTATTGTCCTGCACGCATCCCGTATCCTATTTTCCATATCTACTGGTGTTGTAGGGGGATTTATATAAACACGATTTTTAGTGTAGCTGCATAAAAAGAAGTCTAAAGGTGTTAAGTCACATGATCAAGGGGGCCTGAATGGATCCATCCCTACCTATTCATCTTTCTGGGTAACAATCGTTTAAAAATTCCCGAACTTCCCGGTGGTAATAAGACGGAGCTCCGTCTTGTTGAATCCTAATTTGTTCCATTTCAAAGTTATCAACTTCTTCAAAAAGCACTCCATACATTAAGCGACGAATGGTTTTGGTTTTGAACTTCCCGGACCCAAAATAATAATACATGTTAAGGCTGTTAACTGCTCCATTACTGCGAAAAGTAACTTCATCAGAAAACACTATTTTGGATAAAAAATTTGGATTGGCCTCTATTGCTCCATTCATGGTGGTAGAAAAGTTTACTCGTCGTTCAATATCACGGTCTTGAAGTTCTTGTTGTAGTTCCATATGAAAAGGATGATACTTCTATTTGCTCATGGTGGGATTAGCCGTAGATTGAGATGTGTGAGATAAGTCAGCTAGTTGACGGCTGCTGACCTGGGGATTATCTTCAACATGAAGTAAAATCTCCATTTCTTTTTCCTCATTGGTAACATTCTGGTTTACTACTTTCCGTTTCGTATACTCAACGCTACCACTACCATCAAACCATTCCATTAAGCAATGAAAAAATTTTCTAGATGGTATACGTCTGTTAGGGTACTTCGTTCCGTAAACCCTTACTGCCAAAAGACAATTTCTTCCCGCCTCGCCCAGTATATAAACAATATCAATTAATTCATTTTTAGGAAAATCCATAACTATTACCTTTATACGTCACTTATTACAACAAATTAAACTATTTTTGCTTGCTTAATAGAGATGTCAAAATTTGATAATGCCTACATTTTTGTTTTGTCTTGGCAACTGTGGTGTTATAGCGTAAGTGCATTAAAAACAAGGGTAAAAATTAAAAAATTCAAAATAAATCGAAAACTATTAGAAATAGGTATATGACATACTTAATAAACGTTGGAGGGTTTTGTAAAATCTATCAGAAAAAATAATAATATACAGGGTGTGCCATTTAAAAAATTTGAGATTTTTCAATTTAATTTTTAATTTCAATTTAAAATTTCTTTACATATATCTTTTTTTCATCTCTATAGAACGATTATAAGTATTCCACCTTCAGAAACAATGGCGCTACTGGCAATTTTTTACAAAACTGAAAACTAGTATTTCTTTTTTAAAAATTGAAATATTAGAAAAACTACTAGGTTTAGGTATATAACAGTATTAATAAAAAAAGTTATAGAATTTTACGCAGAATTTAAAAATAAATTAGAAAATAGGATGTTCCATTTAAAAAAACATATGTTATATCGGCCACACTTTTTTTAAGTAAAAATAATTTTAAACTGTGCACCTTAACGTTCCCTAAAACTATTGTATTTAACATTTTTTCGTCATTCACGAAACAAATGAGATAATGAACTTTACTCTATCGTTGACTCACCCTGTACAGGTCGACTAAGTGAACCGATCGGCTTCAAACTTTCAGAAAATATGCCTTTTCTTATAGCAAAAATACCCTGAAATTTTGGTTCAAAAATATTGAACCCAGGGGGCACAATTGAATTTGTTATTTATAATTTGAATTGCCCACCATTTTATGTCATTTGGTCCAAAATGGATCTTTTTTTCAAAATTTAAGTCTCGATGCCAGCTTTCCGATGTAATTATTCGACCGTTTTTTTTTATTACAACATCCTCGCCAATATCCTTGGGATATGAAAAAAGGGTAAAATCCCTACTGAGGCGGGGAGGTGAGCGATAAAAAAATCAAATAACAACAAATGCGTTTTTTCAGTAATTTGAAAAAAAAATTAAAAAACAGTTTTTTGCTTGTTTTTTCAATTTTGTAGGTTATGTACGCATCTGAGCGACTTAAAACTAACGAGGATTTGTTGGAAATTTCATTACAAAGAGTTCGTTTTTTTTGTCTTGATCCTTCTTATACAGTATGTCCCAAAAAGTTTTATATAAATAGAGAAAAAGTTTATCTTACATATTACAAAAAAATTTCTTCTTGATAAAAAGTTCTGCATCATATGGAAATCCATAATCAAGCATCAAAAGTTTAAAATATTTGGTAGTATACAGGGAAAATGAAAAATAATGAATTATAATGAAGAGTCAAGTGTGTTTAAATTTAAATACAGAGCAAAATATTAATTAAAAATGTTAACAGGAACTAAAAAATTATTCTCACGTTTAGATTTGTGGCCTTCCTAGTTAAAAAATCAAAAAAACTCGTACTTGCATAACATAACAACTAAACATATGGATTAATTAACAATAACTTTGTTGCACCAGTGCTCTTCAATGAATCCAGCGTCCCTTTCTAAACAGGTGATTGTTCTTCGAGAAAAATCTTTTATTACATCTCTAATTACGTCAAGAGTTATGGCTTCACATGTTTCCCTAATGACTCTCTCAAGATGATCCACATCTTGAAATGGCCTTTTAAGATTAAACTTTTCTTTTAAGAAGCCCCATAAAAAAAGTCAAGCCCCTAGAAAATCACTCATCATTTACTGGTATGCTGAAGTTAAACGCGGTCGTAGAGACACAAATGATTCTGAACGCTCTGGAGGTCTAAAGGTGGTTACACCGGAAAACATAAAAAAATCCACAAAATTATTTTCGATGACCGTAAAGTGAAATTGCGTGTGATAGCTAACACCCTAAAGACATCAAAAGAACATGTTGGTCATATTTTGTATGAATACGAGGCTGGTTTGAAAAGTCCGTGCAAAGTCCGAAAGATGGCACCACCGGCGCGTATCGAGGTCATGTTTAGTTAGAGGCATCTCTTGAATGAACGCACACCAAAGTTTCAGCCATATTGGTCTATTTCTTTGTGTTTGGCATTCGTGTGAATCAAGGAAGTCGAGTGATTTTCAAGAAATGGACGAAAAAGAATTTCGTGTGGTGATTAAACATTACTTTATGAAAGGCCAAACGCGTCAGAAGACTAAAGAGAAGCTTGATAAACATTATGGTGACTCTGCACCTTCGATTAGAATAGTTTATAAGTGGTTTCAAAATTTTCGGACTGGCCATATGGGCACAAATGACGCTGAACGTTCTGGACGGCCTGTGGAGGTTACGACTCCAGAAATCATTGATCAAATCCATGATATGGTGATGGATGACAGAAGAGTTAAGGTGCGTGAGATTGCTAGTGCTGTGGGCATCTCGACTGAACGGGTACATAATATATTGCATAAACATTTGGACATGAGAAAGCTATCCGCAAGATGGGTGCCGCGATTGCTCACGCTTGACCAAAAACGGAATCGTGTGAAGTGTTGCAAGGATGGTTTGCAGCTGTTCCAGAAGAATCCGGAGGACTTTAAGCGTCGTTTCGTCACTGTGGATGAAACATGGATACATTACTATACTCCTGAGACCAAACAACAATCTAAACAATGGGTTACCAAGGGGGAATCTGCACTAAAAAAGGCGAAGACCGTTCCTTCGGCCGGAAAGGTTATGGCGACTGTCTTTTGGGATTCGCAAGGGATAATCCTCATCGACTATCTGGAAAAGGGTAAAACTATTACAGGTGAATATTATTCATCGTTATTGGACCGTTTGAAAACCGAGCTGCAAGAAAAACGCCCGCGATTGGCCCACAAGAAAGTCCTTTTCCATCACGACAACGCACCAGCACACACCTCAGCAGTTGTGGTCGCAAAATTAATGGAAATAGGATTCCAACTCGTTTCACATCCCCCCTATTCTCCAGACTTGGCTCCCTCGGACTACTATTTGTTCCCTAATTTGAAGAAATGGCTGGCGGGACAAAGATTTTATTCAAACGAGGAGGTGATTGCAGACACTAATGGATATTTTGCAGACTTGGACAAATCCTATTATTCGGAAGGGATCAACAAACTAGAACATCATTGGACGAAGTATATAAGCCTAAAAGGAGACTATGTCGAAAAATAAAAAAGGTTTACCCCAAACACATAAGTAGTTTTTATTTTTGCACGGACTTTTCAAACCAGCCTCGTATTTGGGCATGAGAAAGCTCTGTTCGAAATGGGTACCGCGTTTGCTCTCAGAAGACCAAAAACAACAACGTGTTGATAATTCTGAGTGGGGCTTGGACCAGTTTAAGCACAATAAAAAGGATTTTTTCATGCGGTATGTGAGAATGGATGAAACATGGATCTACCACTATACACCGGAATCAAATCTGCAGACAGCTGAGTGGACAAGAGCCGGTGAAAGCCGCTCGAAACGACCAAAGACACAACAGTCGGCTGGGAAGATTTTGGGCTCTGTATTTTGGGATGCGCATTGAATAATTTTCATCAACTATGCTGAGAAGGGAAAAACCATTAATAGCGATTATTATATAAAGTTATTGGTGCGTTTGAAGACAGAAATCGCAAAGAAACGGCCTCAAATAAACAAGAAAAAAATGCTCTTTTATCAAGACAATGCACCGTGTCACAAGTCAATGGTTACAATGGCAAATTGCATGAAATGAAGTTCGAATTGCTACCTCATCCACAGTATTCTCCAGATTTAGCCTCCAACGGCTATTATCTATTCGCGGACATCAAAAACATTCTCGCGGGAAAGAGATTTGGCTGCAAAAAACCTTGAGGCCAAATGTATTTCTTCCTTAAATTTTTTGCCCTTTTCCCTGATTTTATTTTTACTCTACAGAATAGGCTTTTTCTTGAAAGAGGAAATTTGAATATTTCAAAAACTCGTAGGCATCATACTAACAATATGGCGACAAGTCATGTGATCAATACAAACTTGAACCCCTTGAGATTAAATGTTCCGAGTCGGATTGTCAGTAAGGTGTTTTATGTTTACTGTGGTGAAGATATCAACAGAACACGTGAAGCATATTTTGCATGAATATTTACATATGATTGATCAAAAATAACAACGTATCGAAGATTCAGAACGCTGTTGGGACTGATTCGGCGTAATCCAAAGGAGTTTTTATATCGATTCGTAACAATGGACAAAACATGGATCCACCCCTACACGCCTGAGTCCAACAGGCAGTCCACAGAGTGGTTCGAACCGCATGAAAGCCAACTGAAGCGTCCAAAAACACAAGTATCAGCTGGAAAGGATTTAACAAGTATTTTTTGAAATGCGCATAGAATAGATCGGCTATCTTTAGGAGGGGCGAGCAATCACCGGAAACTATTACGTGGATTCATTGGACCATTTGAATGGAGAAATCAAAAAAAAGGCCGAATTTAACAAAGAAAAAGTGTTGTCAATGTCACAATGAATTGTCTCCTCATCCGCCGTATTCATCAGATCTGGCTCCCAGCGATTATTACCTCTTTCCGAATTTGAAAAGGTCGCTCCAAGAGATTTGGCTCAAATGAGGAAGTCGGATGGGAAACTGAGGTTTATTTTATTGAGCTCGACAAATCACGCTAAATGAAAGGTATCGAAATATTGGAAAATCGCTGGAATAAGTGTATTGCTTTTGAAGGAAACTGTGTTGAAGAATGAAATCAATTTTTGACAAAAACATTGTTTTTCTTCAAATGTCTAGGTACTTTTCACGTCATGTAGTACACGAGAGTTAAACTGGACCACTTTTTATGCTTTTGGCCAGAAAAATCTAACTATTTATTGATTATTTAGCGTGAGAAAGTCAAATTTAGTTTATATTTTGCAATGCATATGACTTTTAGGAAGTACCAACCTTCAAACGATACGTGAAAAATTTTTATGACATTTCAACGATTAGTTTACAAGTTACAGTGATTTTAGTGACTCTACTTTTGATATTTTGAAAACAAGGAAAAAAATCGAATTTCATATGTCAATTAAATATTGTTTTTGATGGAAAAAAATACTGTTCAAGCAAAGCAATGGCTCGATAAGCATTACGGGAACTCTGCCCCTGGAAAGTCACACATTATTTACTGGTATGTGGAATTTAAACGCGGTCGTACAGACACAAATGATGCTAAACGCTCTGGACGCCCAAATTACATCGGAAAACATCAAAAAAGTCCACAAAATTGTTTTGGGTGACCGTAAAGTGAAATTGCGTGTGGTAGCTGACACTCTAAAAGATATCAAAAGAACGTGTTGGTCATATTTTAGATGAACGTTTGAGCATGAGAAAGCTCTGTTCGAAATGGGTACCGCGTTTACTCGCAGTTGACCAAAAGCAACAACGTGTTGATGATTCTGAGCGCTGTTTGGACCTGTTTAAGCGCAATAAAAAGGATTTTTTCATGCGATAAGTGACAATGGATGAAACATAGATCCACCACTACACACCGGAATCAAATCGGCAGTCACTAAGTGGACAGCAGCCAGTAAAAGCCGCCCGAAGTGACCCAAGACACAACAGTCGGTTGGGAAGGTTTTGGCCTCTGTATTTTGGAATGCGCATGAAATAATTTTCATCGACTCTGTTGAAAAGGGAAAAACCATCAATAGCGAATATTATATAAAGTTTGAAGGGAGAAATCGCAAAGAAACAGCCCCAAATGAACAAGAAAAAAGTGCTCTTTCATCAAGACAATGCGTCACGCCCCAAGTCAATGGTTACAATGGCAAAATTGCATGAATTGAAGTTCGAATTGCTTCCTCATCCACCATATTCTCCAGATTTGGCCCACAGCGACTATTATCTATTCGCAGACCTTAAAAAAATGCTCGCGGGAAAGAGATTAAGCTCCAATGACGAATTTATCGCCGAAACTGAGGCCTATTTTGAAGGCAAAGAGAAATTCTTCTACAAGAAGGGTATAGAAATGTTAGAAAACCGTTGGACTGATTGTATCGCCCTTGAAGGACTATGTTGATGAATAATGTCGACTTTTGCAAAAAAAATGTGTTTTAAGTAGCTAGACCAAAAACTTTTCAGCCTACGTGTTTTATTTGCAAGGGAAGTACTGGGTACAACAGTATACCAATTTTTATATTTGATGTTTTGTAACGACAGGAAATGAACGGTTTTGTAATAAACTTTTAAATATAGTGGAAAACCTAGCCAGATACACGTACAAGAAAACTAACTAGAAGAAGTTGAGTTTTATTTATGTGTTTATTGAGATAAAGGATTACAAGATTTAATCAAGAACTGAAGTTAAAAACCACGTATAAAGTTGTTCTCATTATAATTACAAAACTAATAAAAATAAACAATTAAATTTATAATAAAAATATAAACCTTCAACCCTTACCTGTGTTAACGGCCAGAACAAGGGCAACTACGTAGGGGAAGAAGGAAGCCATTTTCACACCCTTCTCGCAAATATTTCGCAATGAACTAGAAATAAAAACCGCGACTTTCGCACAGTTTAATGTACGAGTTTAGAATGGTAAATGATTACTGGGATATTCGATATTTAAATACAGCTTATTTTTTTATAATCAAAATATTTCTTCGTTTATTCAAAGCTGAGAGACACACTATGCCAGCCGAAATCGCGAACGAGAGCTCAACAGTCCGTGTGCCGGCTACGAATCTGGGGTCTAGTGAGAATCCCAGTGTTGCCAAATCTATATCTTCCTTTTACTGCGTTCTTTGGAAGATCCTTTTTCAAGGCGAAGAAATTAAATTAGTTTTTTTTTTTGGTTTTTAACAAAATGGATCCATTTTTTTATCGTTCACTTCCCCGTCTGAATAAGGATTGACATATTTTCTTAATATCCTAAGAACGTGGGCGAGGATGTCCTAAAATCCGTCAACGCGGTCCAATTGCCGAAACATACATTTTTGTATTTACTTCACGGCATCTTTTAGACAACGCAGTAGTGTTAAACAAAAACCGGCCAAGTGCAAGTCAGACTTGCGCAATTACCGTTCCGTACCGTGATTGCTTTCAAAATAAAAATGTTTGTTACGGAGGCAGAAAAGGCAGAAATTGATCATTGACTTCACTAAACACACCTTAAATGAGTTTTCAAAAATCAATATCTAGGATTCGGACACATTTTGATGGCTAAAAAACTTTCCGCAACGTGAAATTCTATTTCATTAAGAAAAAAATTAGTAACTCTAATCATTTGTATAAGCCCAATGATATTGAAAGAGGTGGATAGACTATCATTCTCACATTCCAATATATTTTTTTATATACGAGATAAGTTATGAAATATAATGCACTCGTCCTACCAAAAACAGAAAGTGAACAAATTCTCTACTGAAACAATTAATCTCATAGAAGAAAGAAAATCTAAAGAAAAAGGTACACGTGAGTATGAAACGTTGAACAAAGCCATAAATAAAGAAACAATGAAGGAAGTAAAAAAATACAATACAAACTTAATTATTAACACCACTGAAGAAAACGAAAATATGAGAGTATTGAAATCTAAGATGTCACAAGATAGAATTAAAATAAGAAAATTACGAGATAAAACAGATAAAATAATAACTGACAGGAAGAAAATAACGAATTAAATAAAAAAATTCTACACAAAACTCTATTTCTCGACTATATCAAATCCAAATCAGCAGCAAAAACATATTCTTAACGTCGGCTCGGAAGAAATTCCTGAGGTAAACCGAAGTAAATTGGAAACTGCTTTAAAACAGATAAAGAATAAGAAATCCCCAGGTGAAGATAAAATAACATCTGGAATATTGAAAATGGGTGGAAATGAGCCGAGGATGATTAGAGGAGCCCCTGGGTTCATGCGAAATAACCAATTACACAGATACCTCTGTGTACCAACCATAAGAGCACACATGAGGCAAACTCAAATGAAGTTCCTGGCGAAGGCGTTCCAGTATCACAATCCAATTATCAGGGACGCCTTTCTAACTCTCCCCCACGCCCGCAACCGAGATCTTCAGACCCTCTCTCGGACGAAGATGATGGCCCTCCCAACCCACCATGACAGAAGAATGTAAAACTAGGTTAAATTAGCATAGGACCCAAAATTAAGTTAGGTTAGGCCATAATCATGTTAAAAAACACATCTCCTAGGTTAAGTTTAGATTAGAAACACTATTGTAAATACTTAGGTCAGCGTTTCTCAACCTATCAGTATTTGCGACCCAATTTTCAAACATAATTTTCATCGCGCCTCCCCCCCTCTCATACAATAACAATGCATGCAATAATAATGTATTTTCAGCATTTTGATGCTAAAGCTACACTATGATCTTAATTACAAACCTTATAAACTACCATATATACTGCCATATTTGGCAACATATATCTGCCGCGTTGACAAAACTAAAATTGATGCCTCTCTATTGTTCTCTGTCACGTCCACCATATCAGTAGCGGACTTCGCAAGAAGTTCCGAGTTGTCTCGAACATTCGGAAAGTGTACCCAAAAGTGTACAAATGCTCCTCGTTCAATTACAGCCCGTCTCAGTCGAGTCGATCCTTCTACTGCTATCGGATTTATCGCGAATGTGTATGTTGTAATTTACGTGTTAATTGAAATTCAAGGTATTAAGTATTCACGGCAGTAAATTTATACAGAATCATGGATAATTTTTTAAGTGGGCATAAGCGAGCATTAGACGATAGTGAAGCATCAACAGGTGCACAGACCAGCGTGGTTTCGAAAATAAGATCAAGAAATATTCTCAAGAATACTTAAATTTAGGGTTTATCAGTACTGAAGTAAATGAAAAAGAAAAGCCGCTATGTGTTATTTGCTCAAAAGTCTTGGCAGCAGACAGCATGAAACCAAATAAACTTAAACGACATTTGGAAACGCTTCTTAGTGAGTACCTTAACAAACCCCGAGAGTTCTTCGAATTAAAAATAAAATCATATGTAAAGCAGAAATCATTTTTTAAAAAAACTTTATATGTGAATGAAAAAGCTTTAATTGCCTCTTACAAAGTTACATATAAAAAAACCAGATGTAAAAAGCCTTACACCACTGGTGAAGAACTTGTTTTGCCAGCAACAATTAAGATTGTAGAAACTATGTTTGGAGATAATTTTGTCAAACAATTGCTATCCATACCTATATCAAATGATACTATTGCCCATCGAATTGGTGATATAGCTGAAGATGTACAGCATCAGCTTTTCGGGAAGTTGCGTAACAAATTGTTTTCAATTCAGCTTGACGAGGCAACAGATAGCAATAAAGATGGTCATTTCATTGCCTATGTTCGATTTTGTGATGGATGTCAGCAGTAAAAGAACTATTTTTCTGCAAACCAATAGAACTCAAAGCAACATCACTCGCATTATTTGCTATCTTAAATGATTTTATAAACGAGGCAAATATGGAGTGGAAAAATTGCGTCGGAATATGTACCGATGGTGCTCATTCAATGTCTGGAAGATTTTAAAGCACTTGTGAAACAAAAATCTCCACTGTGGGTGTGGACACATTGTATGATCCACAGAGAAGCTCTGGCTTCCAAAGAAATGGGTCCTGCTCTGAATATTGACCTCACTATAGTTGTAACCGTGGTAAATTTTATTAAAATGAGACTCCTAAAATCTAGAATTTTTCCTGCACTTTGTAAAGACATGGGTGCCGAACATTCAGCGTTACTATTTTATTGCGAGGAAAGATGGTTATCACGTGGGAAATGTTTGCAACGTGTTTATGAACTAAGAAATGAAATTGCCATTTTTCTAAAAGAGGAAAACCGATCAGAAGCCGAGAAGTTTCGAGATAGTTTATTTGTGATGAAATTGAGCTACTTGGTCGATATATTCGAGAAACTAAATACCTTAAATCTTCAACTCCCAAGAAACAAATACACATATATTCGATACAAGTGATAAAATTAATGCTTTTTGTAGAAAATTGGAATTGTGGAGCAGAAATGTAAAGCAAAAAAATCTAGAAATGTTTGCAAATGTGGGTGAATGTGTTAAAACAACAAGGCTGAAGAACAACATGCGAAAGTTGTTTTAGTAACCATTGACCACGTTGACAAAGATTTTAGAAAGTATATTCTTACTGACGACAACTTGGTAGCAAGTTACGAGTAGGTTAGGGATCCATTTCAAAATACTCCCGAAGGGCTCTCAACTTCCGAAGAAGAAATCTTTATAGACTTCTCGGCAAGTGATGAAATCAAAAGACAATTTAATAATAAATCACTCTTTGAATTTTGGGCAGGGGTGAATGATGAGTTTTCTGCACTGAAAACAAGAGCATTTCGTATACTATTACCATTTTCAACATCCTACCTTTGCGAAACCGGATTTTCTGCGGTGGCTGCTTTGAAAACAAAATGTAGATCTCAACTAAATATAGAAAAATAACTCAGTCTATTTCTAATATTAAATCATCCTTCGAAAATCTCTGCAAAACAGGCACAAAGGAGTCACTAATAATTATTAAACTTGTTTTGAATTTAGTATTGATATATTAATTATTAGGTAAATACATTGTGTAGTACTAATACAATCCTATTTATAGGTGTATTGTATCGGTGTAAATCTGTATTTTATTTTTTGTTATATCAGAATGTATCTTGTTTTGCTTTCCTTTTAATAAATTATATTAAATGTTTTTAATAATAATTTCTTTTTGATACGTTCGCGCCCCCTCAATAGTGTAATCACGCCCCTCTAGTGGGGCGCGCCCTACAGGTTGAGATACGCTGACTTAGGTTAAGTTAGAATAAGTATAGTTTCTCACTATGTTAGAACAACGTTCATTTAATAGAAGTAAGAGGCTATGTCTTTCTTGTAAGTCAATGAAAAAAATGAAGGATGGAAATGAACTTTATGAAGCGATACGGATATTACTCAACAAACGTATTGAAGAACAAAGAATACCTGAATACCTGTACATTGGTAAAACAGTGAGGTCATACTTTTATTCAACAAAAGCGATCATGAAAACCTTGAGAACTATCGCCCCATCAGCTTGTTATCGCATTTGTACAAGCTTCTTACTAAAATTGTCACAAATAAGTTCGGTGACTACCAACCAGTCGAACAGGCGCGAGCTTTCGCAAGAAATTTGGAACAACGGATCATATCGAGACGTTCCGCCTTTTAATAGAAGAAGCCACCGAATATAGTATTAAACTGCACCTAGCTTTCATCGATTATAAGAAGGCTTTCGACTACCTGGAACACTGGGCAAGTATGCAATCCTTAGCTCATACCAGGATAGACTCAATATATTCCTAACTCCTAAAATTCATATATGAAAATGCAACATTAACGGTTAAATTAGATGAAGATCGAAAAACAGGACCTATAATGATCAGGAAAGGTGTTAGGCAGGGCGACATAATTTCACCAAAATTCTTTACCTTGGCCTTGGAGGATCTATTTAAGAGTCTGGAGTGGGAAAAGAAGGGAATTATAATCGATAGCATATATTTACATCACTTGCGTTTCGCGGATGATGTAGTACTGATTAACGGAGATCTAGAAGAACTCAAAATCATGATAGAACAACTTAATCAAGCTTCAGAGAAAGTTGGAGTCGAGACGAATATCAAGAAAACAAAACTTCTAAGCCCACAAAACACAAAAATTAAGATCGGCACGGAAGACATCGAAAGAGTAGAAGAGTATATAGACTTGCGACATAAGATTAGATTGGATAAGGACAATCAAAGAGCGGAAATACCAAGGCGAATTGGTTTCAAAAACTGACATATCCCCTTGACCTAAAAAGAAAAGTGTATAAAAGCTGCATAAATCCAGTAAGTACGTATGGCCTGGAAACTATGACCCTTACAAAAAATAGTCTTTGTCGACTCGAACGTATTCAACGGACCATGGACCAGATGTTAGATGTTAGCTTACGAGAACACATTAAAAGTGAGGATATCAGATGAACAACAAGAAGTTCAGATATCAGTGAAAGAGTGACAAAATTAAAGTGGCAATGGGCGGAACATGTAGCTAGAACGAATGATGATAGATAGACAACAAAACAACTTAAATGGAGACCTTGGGAGAGCAGAGTATCGGAAGACCAACGAAAGATGAACTGATGATATCAGGTTGATAGCAGGCAGCAGATGGCTCCATCTTGCACAATATAGAGACCATTGGAAGAAACTTGAAGAGGCCTATCTCCTGCAGTAGAAAAGCAATGGCTTATAAAGAAGGAGAAGAAGAATTCGGAATGAATACTAGCACTCTATTAAAAAACATCACACGTAACCAGTATTTTCGGAACACCCTGTATATATAGAAATCTAACTACAGAAAAATATATTAAATACACGACCACAAAAAATAAGTTTTGTAGTTGAAAGCTGCGACCATACCATATGTTCTTTGGTGTGCTAAAAACGAATCCTAGGTTAAAATTGACTCATCACCCAAGGATTTTGAAATAACCTCAAAAAAAACACCTCGAAAATGACCAAAAATACTTTTACAAATAAATTAAAAATATAAATGAGCAAAACACTATATCTACACGTATTTTGGGGTGCTGAAATCGAATTCAAGGTCAGAATTGACCTATGACGTCAAGATTTTGTTATAACCTCAAAAAGCACCTCAAAAATGGTCAGAAATACGTCTGTAAATAAATTAAAAAATTAAATACATACCAAACCTATACGTATTTTGGGGTGCTTAAACCAAATACGCCAAAAGAATTGACCTATTAATTCAAGATCTTGAAATAACCTCAAAAAGTCCAGTCCTTTCATTCACGGATTGCTGGATTAACGTAAGTACCCTCGCTTTTCGCCAACTGGATGCTTTATTAAAGTGATTCCCCGTTGGTGAGAGGTGGGGGGACTCAATTAAATAAAGCAATAGTAATAGGTCAATTCTGTTGACATATATGCTTTCAGCCCAAAATACGTATACTCGTTTTTTTTTGCATTAGGTTATATTATGGTTATAGTTTAACGTTCTTGATCTAAGTTTCTTCCATTGGGTTATGTTAGGTTTAGAGATCTTAGTGTAAAGTTCTTAGTGCAAACTTCTTGCATTAGCTTATGTTAGGTTTAGAGTTCTTGGTGTAAGTTTTTTGCATTAAGCTGTTATGTTAAGAATTTTTGGTGTAAAGATTTTGGTGTAAATTGCTTGCATTATACTATGTTAAGTTTGGTATTCTTAGTGTAAGTTTCTTGCATTAGGCTGTGTTAGGTTTAGAGTTCCTGGTGTAAATTTCTTGGTGTAAGGTTCTTACGTTAGCCTATGTTAGGTTTAGATTTCTTGGTGTAAGTTTTTTGCATTATGCTACGTTAGGTTTAGACTTTTTAATATACAGTTGTTACATTAGTAGTAGTATGTTAGGTTTAGAATTCTGGTTGTAAGGTTTTTTCCATTAAGGGTGAGATGCGAGAGGATTCACCGTTATCCAGCATCGCGAGGGTGATGTGCAAGAGGAATCACTTTAATAAAGCATCCGATTTGCGAGAAACGAGAGGACTCACCTTAATCCAGTAATTTGTGAATGAAAGGGCTGGACTTTTTGAGGTTATTTCAAAATCTTGAATTAAGGTCAAATCTTTTGCCATATTCCAAATACTTACGTACGGATTTCTGACCAGTTTTGAGGTGTTTTTTTGAGGTTATGTCAAGATGCTGACGTGATGGCTGAATTCTGACCTTTGATTCGATTTCAGCACACCAAAATACATATGGATATGATAGTTTGCTCTTACATTTTTGATTTATTTGTAAAAGTATTTTTGGGCATTTTCGTGGTTTTGAGTAAATTCTGACCTCGGATTCGTGTTCAGCACATCAAAAAACATATGGTATGGTATCTCAACTTTCAACTACAAATCTTTTTTTGTGGTCCTGTATTGTCGCCACACTAATACTTATAATCGTTAACTGGATGAAAACAACAATGTAGAATATTCATCACAATGAAATTTGATGAAGTTTTTCATGCATACTAAAATAAAATTTTAACCTTTTATGAAAACGAGAACAATGTGGCAATGCCCGATAATGTTATTCCTTGGGGGAATTCGTTCATTAATTCAGTTAAACCAGCCAGACGACGAAACGAGGCCGGCACCTGTGTTTGATTTAATTTCTTGCTCTATGCCTACATAATAAGTATTAACAAGTTAAAGTTTTCTTCCTACTTTTATAATGGAATAGAGTTATATCTTGAAACATTAGAAGCAGTCAATCAATAAGTTTTACGCTCAAATAAGTCTTAGCAGTGTGAATAGAACACAGCAAAAACCCCTTTTGTTGCAAATCTTGAACACATAGTATTTTTAAAAGGGTTTTCCTACAGTCCCTTTGTTTCTTTTATTTGTTATAGGTTATATATATATATATATATATATATATATATATATATATATATATATATACTACTGTGATCAAAAAATATTAAGACTTTTTAATTTAAATCGCCCGGGCATTTCCAAATGGGATTAATTTTTTTTCGTTAGGTTGGTAGGCCCTTAACTGCCATCTGTGTCAAATTTTAAGACCATAGCGTCAGTAGTTAATAAGATTCGCTTGTATTCGTTCAACAACAAAAGTGTAAAAATTTAGCAAAGTTGCACTAAATTTTGTTTTAAAAATGGTTTTTCGGCTTCCCAAACGTCTCAAGAGGCTGGAATTATGGGCCAGTTTTTTCATCACGATAATGCGCCTTCTCACACAGCATTGGTTCTTCGCAACTTTTCATCAAAAATTCAACTCATATCATTCCGCAATCGCCCTATTCGCTTGATTTAGCTCCGTCGGACTTCTGACTATTCTCTAAATTCAAAAAATCGCTTCGAGGACATCGTTTTGAGTCGATTAAGGAGATTAAAACCGTATCGAAGAAGGCTTTAAAGGCCATTCCAGAAATCGAATTCAACAACTGTTTCGAAGACTGGAAAAAACGTTGGCATAAATGCATTGTATCCAAGGGGAATTACTTTGAAGGGGACGAAATAAATTTGGAAAAATAAATAACCCGTTGCGTTTTATTTCAAAAGTCTTACTATTTTTTGATCATAGGAGTATATATATATATATATATATATATATATATATATATATATATATATATATATATATATATATATATATATATACACATATATATGAGCAAATCCGAAAAAAAAAAGTATCTATTTAGAGCGGTCAGAAACCGAAAATTTTTTTTTGACCAGCACAGTATTTTTTCGAAAGTCTAGGATGTTTGGAACATAATACCAGGGTGATGCAAACCCAGATTGAGGGTATCAAAAGATATTTTTATACGTTAATGCTCGTAACACAAAGGTGAAAAATATTTAATAAACTGATATTTTTGTTTTTTTTATCGAGAGAGTAGAGTAACCATACCCTAAAATGATTTAGTGATTTTAGTGTTCCGTATGGAACTTTTATGGGATCACTTTTGTGTCTGTCTGTCACACCAGATTTTCTCCGCGACTATTTGACATAGAAAGTTGAAATTTGACGCAAATATAGGAATTGATGGCCTAATTAAAGCCGTGTAGTTTCGAAACTTAAGCTTTGACCTAAGGGGTTAATTTTGGGGGGGTGTGAAAAAAAATTCGTCATCGAGTAGGGTGTCAAATGAAAACTTGTTAAAATATGAGTTCAAAAATGTGTATAATGGAATATACTCGCAAATTTTCTTCGTAATATTTCTCCCCCGTTATCTCGAGAAGTACTGATCAAAAAATTTTGAAAAATTTCTAAAATATTCTCCATAAATTGTAAATGGAAGGAAAATTGTTACCGGCGCATTACCTTTGATAATTTATCTGGTATATAAAAAAAAAACAAAATTTTTCATGGTCATCAGTTTTCAACAAAGATCGGAAACAAACTTTGTTGAAAACTCGGCAAGGGTGTGTTTTATGAAGTCATTAATCATTTTATACCTTCAAAACAATCAGCAATCACCGTACGGAACACTAATTGTACAAATCGGACTTGCACTTGACCGGTTTGTAATATTTAAATACTTAAGAATGTTAAGTAACCAACTGAAACAAAAATTATTCCAATGTGCGATTAAAAAGGACGCGAAATTTGAATATTTCATTAATCAAAATTAGACCTTTTCAGCCTATATGTTTACGACTTGTAAGAGGTAACGTTTTTTTGTATATTAAAAATTTTTAAAATTTAAAAAAAAAGTTGTGCTATATTTTTTTCAAAATAAACAATCTGAAACTCTTAAAAATTTTGTGTGTTAATATTCCGAAATAACAAACTAATATTATTAAACTAAGAGTTTTATATATTTTGATTAAACTAAGTGTTTTTGTGAGTTAAAAGTTTGTTTTTTTGTAATTTTAAAAATGTGTAATATACAAAAAAGTTATCCCCTACAAGTTGTAAATCGAATAAAAGGATTTGAACTGATTCAGTCGATACTGGGTGGAAATCCATAACTAGAAGTTTTGCAAAAGGTAAAACACTATTTAAATTTCCACTAAATTTTTTATTTTTAACACCATGACATGTTTCGCTGTACAAATTCTTTAGATGGTTTGTTACAAAATGAGGATAAAATTACTATAATAGATGGTTGGTTCGCAATTTATAGCAGGTAATAAAATAATTTAATTAAAATAGATTTAGTAATGGTGAATTATTTAAGTCGAATTGTTCATTTATTAAGGAATCTGAATTTTTCAATTTGTTTATTTCTGAAGATTCTAGGTAATTAGTTTTATTCATACTTTTATAATGGAATAGAGTTATATTTTGAAACATTAGGAGCAGCCAATCAATAAGTTTTACGCTCAAATAAGTCTCAGTAGTGCGAATAGAACACAGCAAAAACCAATTTTGTTGCAAATCTTGAATACAAAGTATCTTTTAAAAATGTTTTTTTACAGTTCCTTTGTTTCCTTTTGTTGTTATATATATATATATATATATATATATATATATATATATATATATATATATATATATATATATATTTATATATATATATATATATATATATATATATATATATATATATATATATATATATACAAATGAGGAGAAAAACTACAGACCTATATCTCTTCTGTCTAATGTTGGAAAGATTAAAACGGTTTTATAAAGGGAAAGTCCATCATAAGAGCCATTTATCAGGCATTGTCGAATGTTCTGGATTCACTAAATAGCGAAAAGATAACTATGGCAATGTGTATTGATCTGTCAAAAGCCTTTGATAGTGTCAATCATAAGACTTTATGCATCAAATTGGAACACCTGGGTATTAGGGGAAATGCACTAAAGTTAATCGCCTCCTACTTGAATAATCGCACTCAGGAAGTGATGGAGACTGATAATTATGGCAGGGCTTTTCTTTCACAGGGTCGCTGTTACGAGGGGTGTACCTCAGGGATCTACTTTAGGCCCGCTGCTTTATATACATTATACAAACGAATTGCCTGACATTACAGGAAAGTTTACAGTTCTATATGCGGACGACACAACCCTGATCTTTAGTGACGACACTCCACAAGAGATAGTTGCCTATGTGGGGAGAGCCTGTAAAATTCTAGATCGTTATTTACAACCCATGACCTTTTACTGAATGTTTCAAAAACACAGTGTCTGATTTTTGGCAGGAGGGTTGGTCATTTTCTCACGTTTCCTTTCAAGGGTAGCGATATTCAAACATCTCAACATCTGTCTTTGCTGGGCGTCAATATTGATGCTAGACTTGATTGGAGACAGCATGTGGAGAACGTCACGGCTGGTATTTCCAAATATTGTTATGCACTGAGAATCTTATCAAATAATGTGGGCGTTGACGCTGCCTTGACGGCCTATTATGCTTACTTGCACTCCAGGTTCAGGTATGGTTTGATTTTTTGGGGAAATTCTACCCAAGAAGACAAAATTTTTAAATTACTAAAAAATGTACCAGAGCTACTTTTAAGATGCATTATCGTGAAAGCTGTAGGAATGTATTTGTCAATAAATACCTTTTAACTTTAACTAGTATGTATATATTGGACTCTTTTATGTTTGTTCGTATTAACAAGAATCTCTTTCAAAATGCTCAAAACAGACATAATTATGAAACTAGATATAAAACAGATCTTGTAATTGAGAAGTGTAATTTTAGTTATATCCAAAAAGGTGTACAATACTCTTCCGTTAAAATATTTAATAGTTTTCCAGAGAGCGTTCGAGAATTACCGCAAGTAAGAGCCAAAACAAAGATACGGAAGTTTGTATTATCAAAAGCTTATTATATTATAGACAGTTTCTTTAGTGATTCAGACAGACTTAGCTTATGAATAAAAATGTTAATTTTATTGCTACTTGTTAAGGATGCTTTTCATCTTCCGTTGACTGTCTTTAATGATTTCTTCTGAGTCTTTTATTTTTGTCATAAATATATGTATGTGTTTTTGTGAATGTCCTTTTATCTTTTTGTTCTTCGTACAATGTTCCATACCATTTTGTGTTTATAACTATTATTATTCTTGGAACTAATAAATGATTATTATTATTATTATTATTAATATTATATATATATATATATATATATATATATATATATATATATATATATATATATATATGAGCAACTCCGAAAAAAAAAATTATTAAGGTATATTATTATAGTATTAGAGCACTCGAGCGGTTAGAAACCGAAAATTTTTTTTGGCCAGCACAGTATTTTTTCGAAAGTCTGGGATGTTTGAAACATAATGCCAGGGTGGTGCAAGCCCAGATTGAGGGTATCAAAAAAGCAAAAATATTTTTATATGTCAATGCTCGTAAAATAAAGGTGAAAAATATTTAATAAATTGATATTTTTGTTTTTTTTTTATCAGGAGAGTAGCGTAACCATACCTTAAAATGACAGTGATTTTATTGTTCCATACGGAACTTTTATGGGATCACTTTTGTATTTGACACACCCGATTTTCTCCGAGACTATTTGACACAGAAAGTTGAAATTTGACACAAATATAGGAATTGATGGCCTAATTAAAGGCGTGTAGTTTTGAAACTGAAACTTTGACCTAAGGAGTTAGTTTTGGAGTGGTTTGAAGAAAAATTTACCAGGTCATCGAGTAGGGTGTCAAATGAAAACTTGTGAAAATATGAGTTCAAAAATGTGTATAATGGAATATACTCGCAAATTATTCTTCGTAATATTTTCAAAAATCTGCCAAAAATGGCTCTCTCCCCCGTTATCTCGAGAAGTACTGATCAAAAAATTTTGTAAAAAATTCTAAAATATTCTCCATAAATTGTAAATTGAACGAAAATTGTTACCAGCGCATTACCTTTGATAATTTACCTGGTATATAAAAAAAAACAAATGCTTCATGGTCAACAGTTTTTAACAAAGATCGGAACCAACCTTTGTTGACAACTCGTCAAGGGTGTGTTTTACGAAGTCATTAATCATTTTATACCTCCGTAACAAAATTTTTTATTTTAAAAGCAATCACCGTACGGAACACTAATTGTACAAGCCCGACTTGCACTTGACCGGTTTGTAATATTTAAATACTTAAGAATGTTAAGTAACCAACTGAGACAAAAATTATTCCAACGTGCGGTTAAAAAAGGGCGCGAAATTTGAATATTTCAATAAAATTAGAACTTTTCAGCCTATTTTTAATAGTTTTGATCTATCTAGCCCTTTTATTCTGTTTACAACTTGTAAGAGGTAATTTTTTTGTGTCTTACAAATTTTTAAAATTAGTTGATGTGATATATTGTTTTCAAAATCAACATTCTGAAACTCACACACAAAAATCTTGTGTGTTAATATTTCGAAATAAAAAAATAAATATTATTAAACTAACAATGTTAAATATTTTAATTAAAATGAGTGTTTTTTGTGACTTTAAACTTTGTTTGGGAACCTACTTTTTTTGTAATTTTAAAAATTTGTAATATACAAAAAAAAGTTATCACTTACAAGTTTTAAATCGAATAAAAGGACTTGAATTGATTCAGCCGATACTTGGTGGAAATCCATAACTAGACGTTTTGCAAGAAGTAAAACACCACTTAAATTTCCACTAAATTTTTTATTTTTAACACCATAACATGTTTCGCTGTACGACAGCTTTTTCAGATGGTTTGTTACAAAAAAAGGATAACATTACTATAATAAATGGTTGGTTCGCAATTTATGGCAGGTAATAAAAAAATTTAATTAAAATAGATTTAGTAATGGTGAATTATTTAAGTCTAATTGTTCATTTATTAAGGAATCTGAATTTTTGAATTTGTTTATGTCTAAAGATTCTAGGTAATTAAGTTTCAGGCCCCTTGTGCAAGTATGTAATATTTCAAAGTTTGGGTTGAATTAGTGGTTATTTTCAATTAAATGATTTGCGTAATTTGAGTTATTTTTTCTATTGATGTAAGATGAAGCATGTTCTTTTATTCTTTTGAAAAACTTCTTCCTGTTTGACCTATATATGTTTTTGAGCGATTTCCACAATTTAATTTGTATACGCCGGATCTCTATCTGTTTTAATGTTATTTTTTATAAATTTGCCAAGTGTGCAGGATGTTTGGATGCTGTGTTAATATTTAATTTTCTCAAGAAACTATTTAATTTAGTGCTGCTTCTACCATAGTACGTTCAGTACACTAAGTCATTTTTGGGTATGGTTATGCTGCTCTCCCTCCCTGCCCTCCAAACTTTCGAAAAAATACTACTAAACTAGTTTGCTAGTCAAAATTTTTTTTTCATTTTCTGACTGCTTGAAATACTCTTTTTTTAGGATTTACTCATATATATATATATATATATATATATATATATATATATATATATATATATATATATATATATATATATATATATATATATATATATATATATATATATATATATATATATATATATATATATATTATATATATATATATATATATATATATATATATATATATATATATATATATATATATATATATATATATATATATATATATATATATATATATATATATATATATATATATACAGCTTGTCCCATATGTATGGAATAATGATTCCACAGCATTTATTTGTCAGTGTTTCAAAAAAATGTTTAAATAAAAGTTATAGGGTGTTATACGGCGCACATGCTGACGTTGAAAATAAAATGTTTTGAACTGTCAGTTCAAAGGAATTACGCCATCTTAAATTTTTTCCAATGGAAAGCCCTATATATTATTTTATTTTCGAGTCCTACTAAAAATTTTAGATATTACTTGTCTAACATACCATATGTCTAAATTGAACTGTTTTGGAATTATTGATATTTGAAATTAAGGAGATCAAATTAAATTTTCTTTTAAGCTGGCTTGTGTCAAACATTTACTATCAGGTAACGACTTACCGCATAAAACAATGATTTATTGACGAAATCGTTTATTGCTGCATTTTATGAAACTACAATTTGAGCGTAATATCATAATGATACATTTAACAGAAACTGAAAGAATCACTTTACTAATATTGGTTACGGAGACCGTAGACGAACACGGGTGTGTGATCTTTTTAACTCAGGACTCTTTCCCGACGAAAATAATTTGGATACCCCTAACAGGAATCTGTGGTATCAACAGGACGGAGCACCCCCTTACTATGAAATCAATGTTCGTAGATATTTGGATGCGATTTTTCCTAATCGATGCATAGGCAGTAAAGGTGCTGTAGAATGGCCTGCAAGGAGTCCCGACCTTACGTCACTCGATTTTTTTTATGGGATCATTTGAAAACCAAAGTTTACCGAAGCCAACCTGAAACTGTAGAAGATTTAAAACAAAGAATTCAAGATGAAGTAGCTCAGACCACCCCAAATTCTCTGCAAAACTCTGTTCAGTCTATGTTGGGAATGTGGAATCTTTGGCACAATAACACTACTCGGTATATATCACCACTACACCAAACGCGCGTCGAGTGCAAAAATAAAGTATTTGGTGTAGTGGTGATATATACTGAGCAGTATCTGTTCAGGCTATTTATGACAGATTGGACCAATGCCTTGCTGTTAACGGTAGACATTGTGCAATTGTTACCTTCAAAATAAACCTAGAGTATTTATTAATAGTTTTTTATCTTTTTTTTTTTATTTCAAATGACAATAGTTCCAAAACAGTTCAATTTAGACATATGGTATGTCAGACAAATAATATCTAGAATTTTTAGTAGGACTCAAAAATAAAATAATATACAGGGCTTTCCGCTTTAAAAAATCAAGATGGCCTAATTTCTTTGAACTGACAGTTCAAAACATTTTATTGTCAACGTCAGCATGTGCGCCGTTTAACACCCTAGAACTTTTATTTAAACATCTTTTTGATACACTAATTAATAAATGCTGTTGAATCATTTTTCCATACATATGGGACACCCTGTATATATATATATATATATATATATATATATATATATATATATATATATATACATGAGTAAATCCGAAAAAAGCGTATTCAAACCTCATTATTCATTAAATAACATGCTCTTAGCTTTTCTGTGTAAAATTGAATTCCGCGTGACACTTTTTAAAATTTTTATTTCCTTGTCAGTGACAGTGTCAAATATGTGGTAACCTCATGAAAATTTTCATTGTTTTTTCAATTATAAGGCCATACTGATTGAAAGAATTCTTCTTAAGTTCTGTATGTGGATTTTTAAGGTCGCTGAATACCAATCTAATATTAAAAAAATATTTTGACAGCTGCAAACTGTTGAAACAACTGTCAAAATACTAAAAAGATATTTAGTCGTTATTTTAGCATATTTAATCACTTGTCAAGATTTTTCTTTATGTTTTCAAGGTCTCTGAATACGAACATAACGCCAAAAAAATATTTTGACGGTTGACAGCTGTCAAACTAGGTGTTAATTTACTGAAAATGATATTTAAAAACTTGTAATGTACTGTTTTTGGAGTCGCTGTAAAAGAATCTGATGCCAAATAAATATTTTGACAGTTGTTAAGTCTCAAAACAACTGTCAACTTACTAAAAATAGTATTAAATCACCAGTAAAACCCAGTTCCATTCATTTTTGAGGTGGTCGGTTATGAATTTAATGTCGAAAAAATAGCTATCCAACAAACTGCCAAATAATTAAAAAAATATTAACTTAATTAATTAACACTAAATAAATCCATCTAAATTAAAAAATAAAAATAATAGGATCCTGTTGGATATCGCAACAAGGTTTATGTTATAATTAGTAATATTTCTTAGTAAATTATAAGTGAAAGTGTTTTTATCGGAGTTATTAAAATAAAATGAGATAACATAATAATACATAATTAATAATACATGAATTACTAAAGTCAAGTTTACACCTTAAAACAGGTTTATTATTCTTTAAAAAAAATATGTCAAATAATATAATATATATATACATATATATATATATATATATATATATATATATATATATATATATATATATATATATATATATCAAGGATTTTCTACAGCTGACGCTGTCTTCCTTCTCTCAGCCTTTGATTCCATCCGTTTCTATCTTCCCAGACTCCATCTGTTAGACTCCTGTCCTCCATAGCTTCGTCCACATCGTCTCTCCACGATCGTCTGTGTCTTTCTCTTTTTCTTCTCCCTACAGGGCTCCACTCCGTTATTTTCTTTATCTACCTATTATATTATCTTCGCTCCGTCTTATGTTTAATCGTTTTTCGGTAATCGTTCAATGGTGTTTATTGCGTTCTCTTTGATGTTCATTCCGCTTCTTATTTCTTCATTTGTTATTCTATCCATACGTGTCACTCTACAACATCTTCTCCAATACTCCATCTCTACCGCGTTAATTTTAGATTTATTTCTTTTGTTGATCGTCCATGTTTCTGACCCGTATGTCATTATGCTTTGTATTATTGATTTGTATATGCGTGTTTTGTTTCTCTTTGTAATGTGCTTATCCCACAGGATCGAATTTAATTGTCTTATGCATGTCCGCGTTTGTCCTAATCTAGCTTTAATCTCTTCTTCTGATGTTGGGTTTTTTGAAATGATGGTTCCTAAATATTTAAATCTATCGGTTCCTTTGCTTATTGTTTCGTTATCGACTTCTAGCTTCTCCACGTTTCCCTCCTTAGTTGTTAGATATTCCGTTTTTTTCAAAGTTTATTGCTAATCCTGCCTTAGTGTATTCTTCTTTCAGTTTTCTTATCATATAACTGAGATCTTCCTCAACTTGCGCTATGATTACTTGGTCGTCTGCGATGTATATAAGTAATCTTCTCGTATTGGGACTCCCATTCCACTACATTTTTGCTTCCATTTTTTTAGTGTTTGTTCGAGGTATATTTTGAATAGTGTGGGGGATGTAGAGCATCCTTGTAATAGGCCTTTTGAAGTTTGGAGTCTCTTCCCTATTTTATGTCCTATTTTTATGTTCACTGTGTTGTTTTCGTAGAGAGCTTTTACTGCGTATATTAGTTCTTTGTCAATGCCTATTTCTTTCATTGCGTTCCATAATCTTTGTCTTGGTACTGAGTCATAGGCCTTTCTTATGTCTATGAAGGCTAAATTAACTTCTCTATTCTTTGCCAGTTTTTTTTCCATTGTTTGTTTTATAGTGTATATGTGGTCTATACATGTTTTCCGGCAGCAAAGCCTGCTTGGTCTTCTCCAATTTTTCCTTTTATATTTTTCTCTGATATTTTTAATAATTTTTTCATACAAACGTCCCATACTCGATATTATGCTTAGGCCTCTATAGTTTGTGCAGTTTCTGCGGCCTCCCTTTTTGAATATAGATACTATATAGGCTTTTGACCATTCCTCTGGTATTTTTTCTCCATTTATCGCTCTGTGGAACATGTTTCTCAGCATTCGATGTAATTTATTAGACTCGTACTTAATCATTTCATTTACCACACCCCCAGGCCCTGCAGATTTATTATTTTTAAGTGTTTTTATTGTCTTCTTTACTTCTTCATAACTTAGTTCTATCTCTTTTTTTCCTTATTCTGTTCTTCTTCAGGATTCTCTTCCTGGAATTCGTGTCTGTCTTCTGTTAGCAGCTTCTTATAATATTCTTCTCACTCGTTTTCTGGGATATACTCTATTCTGGTCCTTAATGCTTTAATTATTCTCCATGACTCTGTGCTTCTAGTTCTTCCTATATACTCTTCTACATGTTCGCACGATTTTTCCCATCTCTCGTTCTTTTCTTTGTTTATCATCCTCCTCGTTTCTGCATTTTTCTCTTTATATTTCTGTAGATCTTCTTCTGATTTTGTATTCAGCCATTTTTCGTATAGTCTTTTTTTCTCCTTTATAGATTCTTTGTTTTTTTTTACAGATTCTAATTTTATGTTTCTTATTCTCGTTGTCTTCTTTACCTAATGCTTGTAGGACCGCCTGTTTGATGCATTTTTTTATGTGATCATACATCTGTTGGAGGTTGTCGTAGTTAAATTCATTTAATTTTTAATCTAATCGTCGTCTGTATAGGTCTCTTATCGTTTCGTCTTGCAGTAAGTGTATTTTGCATTTTATTTCTTTGTCTGCTTTTTCTGTTATCTCATTAGTATTTCTGTTTTCTTTATTTATTGTTCCTTTTCGCTTTATTGTCTTGTACCACGGTATTTTTATATTTGCTATTAATAGACTATTAATAGACAAATAATATAATATAATAAATTATTTTAACAGAAGTTTTTAGTAATAATTAATGAAAGTTTAACAATAAAAATTTAACATTAAACGAAACTGAATATGACGCATTATAATCACGAACATTCTATTTAAATATTTATTTCAGAAATAACTTTCTTGTCGTTTTCTGAAAATTTTTTAGTCCCTAATTGGATTTTTGACTTTTTGTAGTTTTTAAGATGGGTGTAAAACAGTGGAACACCGCTTCACTAGTGATATAATATTTTTTTTAAGTTAGTTGACAGTTGGTTTGACAGCTGTCTTGTTGACATTATATTCGTAACCGACCACCTCAAAATTATATGCTTTACTAGTGAAAATTGACAATTATTTGACAGCTGTCAACTATAAAAATATCTTTTTGACGTTATATTCGTACTGAATCATCTTAAAACTGTAAGGAACTGTACTTTACTAGTTGTTTAATATTATTTTGAGTAAGTTGACAGTTGTTTTAACAGCTACCAACTATCAAAATATCTTTCTGGCATCAGATTCGTGTTTAGCAAGTCGAAAAACATAGAGTACAGTACTTTACTAGTTTTTAAATGTCGTAAATTGACAGCTGTCAACTGTCTAAATATTTTTTCGACGTTATGTTTATATTCAGAGACCTCAAAAACATAAAGAACAACCTTGACATGTGCTATATTTTTTTTTTATGAGTCTAGCACACGTGCTGCAGGGAAATCCCTAAAACGCTACAGGAGTGACACGTGTGCGGAAAAAGCAATTCACGTTGTTCTTGAATCGCTGTGAATTGTACTCGGTAGGAAAAACAGTCCTGAGCAAATGATTCCAAAGGGAAAATGTTCTCCATATAAAAGACTGCTTCAAAAGCGTTGTACGAGGATTAACAAGCTGAACCTCATACGGATGTGAAGTATTAGCACGACGTATATTTCTAACATGTACCGCTCTGGGAGGAATTAAGCGGGCTACACCCTTCGAACACTTTCCATGAAAATTCTTGTAGAATAGACTTAAGTTCCCAACGGTTCTTCGATGTTCCAACGAATCAAGGCCTCCGGTCAGTTCCAGGTCCAATTAGACCAACAGCTCTTTTCTGAATAGAATCCAACAAATGCAGTGTGTGTTTGGGAGCGGAGCCCCAAACATGGGAGCAGTGTTCCATACTTGGTCGAATTTCAGCTTTGTAAAGAATTAACAGTTATTGTGCAGTGTAAAGCTTTCTGGTTCAAATTAATATTCCCAACTTTCGAGAAGCTCTCCTTGCTATGCCTGCAACATGTTCATGCCAGGACATATTTGCTCCAAATTAATGCCCAGCAAATTCAGTGACGATGTTAGAGGAATGGAGTGTCCCGACATAATTATGTCGGGTTCAGCAACGTTAACTTTTTTAGAAAAAACTGCCGCCTGGGCTTTTGTAGCGTTAAATTCTACTTGGTTACTATCACCCCAAGACAGAATTTCTTCCAGGTCTTTGTTAAGTTGACAGTTGTTTTGACAGCTACCTACCGCTTCCTGCTGTCAGCGGATATTCGTCTGTGTAGCCGATGTCTGAACGTTCGAAGTGAATGAAGAGATAAGTATACTGTCATCTGCAAAGCTGTAGATTGGATTCCCGGTCTTTTCCAACAGATTGTTAATGTAAATGAGAAAAAGACTAGGAGGCAGCCTTGGGGCACACCGGCGTTGATAGTGAAGGTCGAATGCCCTAGATATATCAAGAGCAACCGCTCGAGATTCTCCAAAGTGTTCAATTCCGTTGCCCCAAACATGTGTTACATAAGTAAGAAGATTTCCTGTTGATCTATGTTTACGAAAGCCATATTGGTGGTCGCTAATAATGTTGAATCCTTCAAGATAGTTTAGAAAATGCTGATTTATAGCCTTTTCCATGACTTTCGATATTATTGAAAGCAGTGCGACTGGTCGGTAGTTATTTGGCAAGGTTTTCTTGCCTTTTTTAGGTATCGGCTGAACTGTGGAACATTTTCAGCAGGAAGAAAATATTCCCTTTCTGTAGGATAGGTTGAAAAGTTTACAGAAAACTGGTGTTAGTTTCCTCGCACAATTTTTGAGAACTATGGCTGGTAGTTCATCAGCGCCAGCTTCATTAAAATAGTTTTATGATACGCTGTCTGAAGACAATATCGGGCATCCTTGACTGCACTATGGAAATAGTAGGCGGTGTTTTTCCTTAGAAATCGACAGTAGAATGTGAAGCAGAATTCAGGCAACAAGTTCGCTTTCTCAACAGGTGTCGTTGCAATAGAATTATCTGGCCGTGTGAGTCGTGGTATGGTGGATTTGGTTAAATTTTGACTAACTGCCTTAACGACTGACCAAAAGGACCTGGAATTGTTGGGACAAGCGAGAAGTTTGTTTCTAATTCGTTGATTGTGTGCCTCCTTGGTTTCGTCGATAATTTCTTTGCATCTGTTCCGCGCACGAACAAAGGTGTTACGATTTATGGCGTTAATAACGATTAAATGTCTTTTTTAGTTTTTGATAGCTGTTTTTACAGTTTGCAGCTGTCAGAATATTTTTTTAACATCAGATTCATATTCAGCGACCCCAAAAATCCCCATACAGAACTTAAGAATAACTTTTTCGATCAGTATGGCCTTATAATTGAAAAGACATTGAAAATTTTAATTAGGTCATCCCGTATTTGACACTGTCATTGACAAGGAAATGAAAATTTTAAAAAGTACCACACGGCATTTGATTTTACATAAAAAGGCTTAAATTTGAGCCCTTATACTTTCCGAAATTATTTAACCAGTTTTGGTAAAACTCTGTGCCGTTTTCATATGGAATGTCCCATATATATATATATATATATATATATATATATATATATATATATATATATAGTGTGCGACACTAAAATGTGGACAAATATGAGGTTTGAACAAAAATTCGCTTCACATGGAACTTATGGCATCTATATTAATAACGATCATTCAATGTATCCTCTGTTAGCTTGAATAACGGCCTCCATTCTCGGTCTGAAACGCCGGCACGCCCTCTGTAATTCCGCGCTGTTCATATTGGTGAACGCTGTCTCAATAGCTATCATTAATGATGTCACATAGGGATGCCAAAACTTGTTTGTTACCCTTTGAACTACGCCCCATGCGTAGTAGCCCAAGGGATTCAAATCTGGACTATTAGGAGGCCAGAATTCCTTAGACCTTGACTTCAGAGATCCTCATCATTCTGTATCTTATATTATTTTTGGATTTCCTGTCTCATTGTGAGCAACTTTTTTTATACTATTCTCGTATCTATTTCCTACAGTTTTCGAGATTTTAATTATGTCCACCATTACCATAAATATATTAAAACTAAACATTTCTTGAAAAGAAGAGTCTGTCACAACATGAGGATTTTCGGTAGTCCAAAAATAAACATTCTTACGGTTAAAAATTCTTTCAGGAGAAGGTTTCGACTCGTCAGTCTAAATTATTTTTCTTACGAAATATGAATCTTCAGAGTTCTGAGTCGTTCATATTATGCTTATGCAATATTCTTAGAATAGAGGTATAGCTTAGACCAGTTTCTTCTACTGTACCCCATACTGATAATTGCGGAAAGGCGTAACGATAAGCCTAAACATTTTTTTCATTTTGTTCATTAAAAGTTACAGGCGTAACTAAACTTCCGGGTGCTTTCAAAGACGAACCGAAACTTGCAAAATTTCTCTAAATTTCTTATTAGTCATTGTTGTGAAATCAGGACACATTTCATCGAACTTTCTGGAATGAGTGCAAGAGATATGGATGTTAATCCAAAGTTTGATCTTTTAATTAAAGTTATGGAAAAGGCATATGTACAATCCTATCCTGAAATATTATATAAGATTAGAACAGAACTTCTGCTCTTAGAGGGGCTATCTAAACAGTACAGGTACCCTGACATTACTAAAATTTATAAAGATTTCAAGAAGCAGTACAAAGTTTCAACACGAAACGAAACGATAATATTATCAAAAGTTGAGGCAATCCAATGCGGTCAGTGTGGGAGATTCTAAATAATCATTTATGGAATACTGCTCCCATGTTTGGGGCTCCGCTCTCAAACATACACTGCATTTGTAGGACTCTGTTCAAAGAGCTGTTCGTCTGACTGGAGACCAGGAACTGACTTGCAGCCTTGATTTGCTGGAACATCGAAGAACGGTTGGCGACTTGAGTCTGTTCTATAAGTATTTTCATGGAAAGTGTTCGAAGGATGTAGCCTGCTTAATTCCTCCCAGAGCGGTGCATGTTAAAAATACACGTCGCGCTAATACTTCACATCCGTATGAGGTTCAGCTTGTTACTCCGCGTACAGCGGTCTTTTATATGGAAAACATCATACCTTTGGAATAATTTACCCAGGGCTGTGTTTCCCAACTAGTACAATTTACAGCGATTCAAGAACAACGTGAATCGCTTTTTCCGCACACATGCCGCTCCTGGAGCGATTCAGGGATTTCCCTGTAGCACGTGTGCTAAACTCATTAAAAAAAAGCAGCTGGGAATTAAAAATAATACCAAGGAACCCAATAATATAAATCCCAATAACTTCAACACTTTTTTTTCTCAGATTGCACATGATTTGATCAAGGATATTCCAACTATAAGCCAGAATCCAATTGATTTGATTACCCGCGCAATTACATTGAGGAAATTTCCTTTTTCGGAAATAATATTTAACATCATTAGTGATATAATAAATGACCTAAAGAATAAAAATAGGCCCGACCTATTTGGATTAAGCGTTAAATTAATCAAGTACATAAAGAATTTAATAATATTACCTCTTACTAAGCTAATTAATCCATGTTTCAAAAAAAAGGTTTTTCCATCAATCCTTAAAAATTCAGGATTTCTAATCTAACCAAGATTATTTCATATTTTTATAATATAGAGATATAAATGAATTCTCTCCTTAAAAAATACAATATAAACACCCGAAGTGACCTCAACTGAATCATATAACCGCCCTCTGAGCGCCGCGAAGTCTGAAAAATATTGAGCGGGAACATTGAGGGCAGTAAAGGCACGTTTTGTTCTTCCCTTTATTCGTACGCTTTCATATATATTACAGGGTGAATTTCACTAAGGCGCCATATTGACGGGAAATTGATATATGTGGGTAAAACGATTGCGTAAAAGCCAAAATATTTGTTTTTTTTTTTAATTCAAAATTTACATCTCTTACATTAGTGACGGGTACAAGCCGCCCCCGAAACCATAGAAGTTTTGAGGAATTTTATTTTAAAATAGGTTTTACTCTTGATTTTTTTGCAGTATAGTATATACTTGTTTAAAAAAATCACTATTGTTATTTTATAAGGAGTGTGAATTAAGTTTGAGGGATTTCTAAGAGAGGGCGTAACTTGTATTATATAGTATCGGGGCATATTGTTGCTATCATCATCATCATTAGCTTATTCCATCCATAGTCGGATGTAAGTAAACCCAAGTTGTGTCCAACGAACTTTGTTGCTTGCTTTTTGCATCCAATCGTGTCCTGCTAATCTTTTATATCATCCGCCAATCTTGTCTGTGATCTACCGCTGCATCTTTTGTGTTCTTTATGTCTCCATTCAACTATACGATGTGTCCATCTGGTATCATTCATCCTTGCGTATCCCCCACCCAATTCCTGCTTAATGTACATATTCGTTGTATTACATCTGTCACTTTTGATCTTCTTCAAATCTCGATCTTAGGAATACGATTTTGGAGTCTAATATTGAGCATTATCCTCTCTATTACTCTTTGAGTTACCTGGGGTTTATTTATTATACTTTTATTTAAAGCCCACGTTTCAGCGCCATATGTTAATACCGACAGTACATATTGAACGAATACTCTCGTTTTTATTGTATTTGGGATATCCAATTTAAATGTAGATTGTAACCTTCCGAACGCAGACCACCCTAACGAGACTCGTCTATCTAAGTCAGCCTTTAAATTATTTTTTGATATTTCGATTTTTTGTCCTAAATATGAGAATGTTTGTACCTTTCCTATTATTTCACCTTCTAATAATAGTTATTGGCTGTTATCTTCACTTTCGTTGTTCAAATATTCGGTTTTGGCGAAGTTTATTTTTAGATCTATTTTTTGAAACTTGTTATTTAATTCCATCAGCATTTCTTGTAATTCCTCTTTTGTGTTGGCGATCTGAGTGGCTTCATCTGCGAACCTTAAGTGATTTAATCGTTCACTATCCATTAATATTCCTTTATTTTCCCACTTTAATGATTGGAACATGTCTTCTAGAGCCAACGTGAGCAGCTTTGGGGATATCGAGTCGCCTTGCCTAATTCCTCTTGTAACATTCATTTTTTCATAGATTTTACGATCATGTTACGACACTGTTTTTCTCTCTATAATTTATATTTTATTACATTTTTATCTTCATTGCAGTGATTTCAATTTTTGAGCAGTGTAGCTTAAAACAGTGTTTTAAATTTTTGAGCAGTTTAATTTAAACCGGCAGTGTGTAACGCGTGTTGCTGACTTGACTCATTTAGTTCGCTTTGAATGCGTCGGAATTTTGCGCTCGGAAGTGAGCTATTTTAAAGACGTCACTTTGAATAGGAAGGGACAAAAATATTTAAGGAGCCATTTCGAATTTGTAAGGGCTTTTTCCACCACGAAGTAGTAACGGCTTTGTTCCATCAGAATGCAGAAGGGGCTTTTTTCCACCATGAAGCGGTAGTGGCTTTTTCGACCGTGAAGCCGTAGTGGCTTTCTTCTCCAGCCCGCCAGAGAGTGTTTTTTTTTCTCAATGATATAGTAGTGCAGTAACGGTTTCTCGCTCTCAAGTTTAAGGCCTTTTTCCTTTCTTGAAATATCCTGCAAAAAGGGTGTAACATTCCAAATGAAACTATGATGGTAATGGCTGAGACTATATTTTTATGAGGATCTCACCAGAAGAGGCCGAATAACTTATGGAAAACTCATGAGGAGAAACCAATTCGTAAGTCATAAGCACACCGGTCTAAAAATCTCACTTCCTATCTACAAGTGCGTTTCCATCGACTACTCTGCACGTGTAATTCGCGGAGTTAATTTCAAAAACTTTTAATATCGAGTTTTATCAAGACTTTTATTAAAAACTTAGTAACCCTAATCTAAGGACTCTATGCCATAGTGTATACTCTTCTAGCTTAAGGGGTTTTTAATTAATACCAAATAATTTTTAAGAATGTAATAAAGGTATGATTTTTTATTTTGTTAATAAATATACCTTTTTTATTTAAATGCGTAGTGTCTCACTAAACTCCTGCTCTTTCTTTCAGGACGCAACGGTTGTACGTAAATTAATTTTATTTCAACAACCAAATAACTCTTCGATATTTTTTTATTTTTTGAGCTGAACTTGGATCTTTTTATCCTAAAATGTGCCCAAACAGTACAACCAAATTTTAAACAACTATAGAGACTATTTTCAAAAAGCGTACAAAAATTACCTAGATCTCCATGTACTCTATCAGTAAAAAACGAGCTAGCTGATGTCTTAATTCTGTCCTCTATCAGTATTAATATCCACTCAATCCATTCTCAAAATTAAGATATACATAAGGGGCAAATAATGGCTTCTATTTAATAAATAGAATATTTATTAAAATTAAAGAGACACGTTTCACTCTTTTAATTTTTGATTTTATCTGTTTTTTCTTCAAGCATTATTTGTGAAGTGGCATTTTTTATATGTATCCAAGAAGAGTGGTGTATCTTTCATCAACTCTGCTGTTACTTAAGGCGTTAAGGACTGCCCATATCTCTACCGAATCAAATGCTTTTTCGTAGTCAACCATTGCTATCCCCAAGGTAATCTTACACTCATTTGCTTTTTCCACTAGTAATCTAAGTGTCCGAAAATGTCCAAAGTGCTGTATCCCCGTCTAAATCCCGCTTGTTCACGTGATTGATAACTGTCTAATTTGTTCGTTAATCTATATGTTATAATTCTAGTGAGTATTTTATATAGTATCGATAACAGGCTGATGGGTCTGTAATTCTCCAATTTAAATTTGTTCCCCTTTTTAAAAATAAGCACAATCAAGGCATTTACCCAGGATGTTGGTATTTTACTTTCTATAAGGCATTTGTTAAATAAAGCTTGAAGAGATTTTATTATCGATGCCCCTCTGTACCTTATCATTTCTATAATTATTTCATCGTCCCCTGGCTCTTCGTTGTGTATTGTAGGGCGTTCATTATTGAATCCGTTGTTACATCGGAACTTTCTTTTTGTTTCCACATCGCTAGGTTATTTAGGTTTGGAGTTCTTCCATCTGAAATCCTGAAGTGATGGAGCAAAACAAACAACGGCATGTATTTAGCGACCGAAATTAAATATACAGATTCATATTACTTCTCATGTATTTAACAAAAAAAAAATGTGGATCTATGTTAGGTTAGGTTAGGTTTTGTTAGAAGTTAGACCAGTTTATAGTTTATATACAGAATTTAATTTGTAAGCTTCAGGCTTCCGTATGGAACACTTATAAGATCACTTCGGTGTCGGTCTGTCTGTCCGTTTGTCACACCCGATTTTCTCTGAAACTATTTGTCACAGAAAGTTTAAATTTGGTACTAATATAGGAATTGATGGCCTCATCAGAGCCGTGTAGTTTTGAAAGTTGATTTTTGACTTAAGGGTCTAGTTTTGGGGGGTGAAATCGGAAGTGAAAAAAAAATTACTAGGTCATTGAATGTGATGTCAAATGAAAGCTTGTGAAAACACGAGTAAAAAGCATTTTTTGTTTCTAGCCGCCATTTTGTTTTTTTCAGAAGGGTCAAGTCGCATTTGAAAGCTTACGCTTCAACGAAAAAAGTGACGTCCTTGAATTTTTTTTTTCGTCAATTCTGTTTTTGGGTATTGGGGTGGCTTCGTTGACGTGAAATGTCCCCTATATATATATATATATATATATATATATATATATATATATATATATATACTGTACAGTATTATGAAAACTGTGAAAATGTAAACATGTAACCCAAAAGATCCAACTAGATATAAGTTCTGAAGATGGTTTAAATAAAATAAACCGAAACGTTAACCAAAAGTAAACTTGTTTCATTAAAAATTGACCGCAAGGAAAAAAGAAAAACATATATATATATATATATATATATATATATATATATATATATATATATATATATATATATATATATATATATATATATATATATAAATATATATATATATATATATATATATATATATATATATATATATATATATATAAATAATATACATATGTATATATATATATATATATATATATATATATATATATATATATATATATATAAAAGTATATACATATATATATATATATATATATATATATATATATATATATATATATATATATATGTATATACATATATATATATATATATATATATATATATATATATATATATATATATATGTATATACATATATATATATATATATATATATATATATATATCTATATATATATATATATATACATATATATATATATATATATATATATATATATATATATATATATATATATATACACTACCGTCAGAAAGTATTTGTCCATCTAGTTATTTCAGTCCCAAGACAACAAAAACCCAGATATATTTTTTTTAATTCTAATGAATTATTATTTATTTTTACATTATTTACGGTCTAGAAAATCAGAAAAATATTCATTATTTTCCAGGATTTTTCTCAATGATCCCACAGCAATTCAATGAGATTCAAGTCGGGTGATTGTGGAGGCCAAGTCATCACTTCCAGGACGTCATCGGATTTCCATTGGTTCAAAAGTTCTCTAATTTGTTTAGCAGAATGTTTAGGGTCTCTGAGTTTTTGTTTGAAATTTTCTCTAATTTATTTTTTTATCTCCAAGTTTTAAGTTGTAATTTGTGGTGACGTTCATAATATTTGCTCGAATTGATTCTTTTTCGTCGTTAGGTTTGTCTTGAACGACACTTTCTATACTCACAATATAGTCAGAGACTGGTAATTGTCTTTCATTTGTTATTGGGACAGAAAATCTTTCAGCTAAAGCCAAAAATTCAGCCACATTTGGAATTTTTTTGTATTTATTTCGGTATTGTCTGCAGGCACCAGAAATATTAATTTGTTGAACTTTTTTGATTTTTATTTTTAATATGATTAAAAATTTTTTCAAACCTCTTGTTTTCAAATGTTTTAAAGTCTTTTAAAATATCTAGCGGTAAAACAGACTACGCGAAATTTAAATGATTGTTTATTTGATTATTTATTTTATTTTGTATTTTTTATTGATTCAGTTATAAGTAATCTTAAAATTTTTTGTTTTGTGTCATTTATTATATTGTCAAATTTTTTTCCAAGGTACCTCTTCTCTCGGTTCCTATTCGTTTCGGATCTTCGCAACTATATTAGCTATCACCACCTTGTTGACTGTATGACGGTCATGTTCTTACTTGACAGACGCACAGTGATTCGGCAAGAACATGCTAGCGGGACAATATTCATGACGTAATTTCCAGGAACCACTGATAACGACTTGTAAACAACCCCCCCCCCATTTAACGAATTCCAAGGATTAATTTGTTTATCACCTCATAAAGGTATCTTATCAGGGGGTCAAAGTAACCCTTATAAGAAAGGTCATTTTCATTTGCAAATCAGTTGCATTTTATGCACACTTGTGATAACATATTTTAAAATTGGTAGCAAAGTGAAACGAGTTTTTTGTGATGGAATATTCTGTTGAAGGTATGTACTCCATTATGACTTATATTTTTTATAAAAAATATGTATACTTTTGGTGTAATATCAATTTGTAAATGTATAGATAAATACAGCAAATTTTACATTAATTGTAAACTTTAAAAGTAGCAACTTTTTTTATCCACATATATCCACCTAGATTTTTCTATATGTAATACACATTCAGGCACAGAGTCATATATATTATAGACCCCGAAAAGGCCCGAAAGTAAAATTATTTTATTTTTTTCAGAACGAGTCGTGACTATGACGAAAATGGAGTTTTTTGAAGAATGGCTAAAACATGACAAAACTGAACGAAACAGTGGCAGTTTTTATTATATAAATGAAAAATTCAATATGTCTGATGTTTCTGACGATTCTCTAAAACGACTCAAAATGAAAATATCAAGCCTTTCAGCAAAATTCAATCAAAAGTGGACTTCTTTAAAGTGTAACAAAGAAATGTTTTTAATCAAACATAAAGATTGGTTAGAGGGATCCGGAATCGAAATAAAGATGTGTATTAACCAGCCGTGCACTTCAACATCATCAGCGGCTCTTTCCCTAGGGCAACCCAGAAAATCATTTGAAGACTCACCAACGAAAACGAAGAGACGGAGAGTAGAAGATCTTTTGGAATCGTGAAGTGCAAGTGAGCTTATTACAGCAGCTGAGTTAGCTACTCGAAAAGAAGGGCATCGAAGTGTTGCTAAACAGATCCATAACGTCGCGGTCAGTGAAACTAGAGAAAAGAATAAGTGTTCTGAACAAAGTCGGCAGTTAACACCAGACGAAGCTTTAGCTTATTATGTGGACTCGAAATCGACTTCTCACTCATATAAACAAACAAGAAAATGGTCAATGAAAGCGGGACATCAAGTGTATCCATCGTTTTATAGTTTAGGAAAGTCCAAAGCTTCTTGTTGTCCTTCTGACGAATATATTTCTGTGACTGAATCTCGAGCTGAAATTAAACTTCACGCGATTTTGGATAAAAACGGCTGAACGATTAGTTAAAGCTCAGACGGAAGTCATTAGAAGTGTGTTACCTCGTTCATATTATACGTTGGTAAGCAAATGGGGCTGTGATGGGAGTTCGGGGCATAGCACGTATAAGCAGAAATTTGAGAACACTAACGCTACAGACGAATTTTTGTTCGTATACTCATTTGTCCTTTGAGACTGCTTGATGGCGAAAACTGTGATCTGGCAAAATCCAAGACCTTCCTCTACTTTATATTGCCGTCCTATTAAGTTTATTTTTGCCAAGGAGACAAAAGAGTTTACGAAAGAAGAATCTTCTAAAATTTTAGATGAAGTAAGTCAGCTTCTTCCAACATTATGTAACGTTGCTGGATCTCAAGTCTCTGTTAAACACGATTTGTTGTTGACAATGACTGATGGCAAAGTGTGTAATGCCTTAACACACACAAGTTCAACACAAAAGTGTTATATTTGCGGTGCCACCCCGCCTACTATGAACGAGGAGTCAAAGAAATATCCCAGCAACGAAGAACGCCTTGCATTTAGTTTATCTAATTTACATGCATGGATCCGCACGTTTGAATGTTTGCTTCACATCAGCTATCGTTTAGAAATAAAAAAGTGGCAAGTCAGGGGAGATAACGACAAAGCTATTGTGAAGCAACGCTCACAAGAGATACAAAAAGTGTTTAAAGATCGTATGGGTCTCATTGTAGATAAACCAAAACCTGGGTATGGTAACACAAACGATGGAAACACAGCACGTAGATTTTTTTCCAAAGCTGAATTGAGCAGCGAAATTACCGGATTAGACGTAAACCTTATTCGTAGATTTCATGTAATTTTAAGAACTTTGTCATCGGGATATGACATAAATTATAGAGAATTCGAAAAGTTTTGTGTTGATACTAGAAAATTATACTTTGATCTGTATTCGTGGTATTCCATGCCCGTTACTGTGCATAAAATTCTTGTACACAGCGCGGAAGTTATAAAGTCTTTTCTTCTTCCCATTGGACAACTCTCCGAAGAAGCCCAGGAGGCAAGAAATAAAGACTGTCGTAGATTCCGTGAACGGCACACCAGGAAGCGGTCACGTATTGCCACAAATACAGATCTTTTGAGAATGCTTTTAATTACGTCTGATCCTGTTATCAACTCGTATAGAGAATTACCGTGAAGAAAATTTACTTCTTTGCCATCGGAGGTTCTGCAGTTGATTATCCCATCTTCATTGCCATCCGAAACACCATCAGTAAGTCATCATCACGAATTAAATAAGGAGGATTATTTACTCTCTGAATATTCTACTGAATGGGAGAGCGGTGATGACGACTCATCTGATGGTGATTAGTAGGTTTAAGTATTTTTTATTGTAATTATTATTCTTATTTTATTGTGTGTTGTAGTTGCTTATAATTCATGTCTTAGTATATAAGGTATTTAATATTATATTTCTTTTACTTATACACCTTGTTATTGTAAATAATTGATATATAGATACTGTTATTGTACTAATTTATTTTAAAAGAAATAATATTTTGTAAATTAATAAATGTGGGTACTATCATTATGATTTTTATTTTTTTCCTAGAAATTTCTTTGTAAACAAACATGATTGTGCTTTTCACACATAATGAGTAGGTAGACGTATGTAGCTAATTAAAGAACAATTAGCGACAATAGTGAACAAATGAGACACATTAGTAAACCACTTCCGTCTTGCAGCTACATATTTCGATTAATACACATACAGTACACATTTTTCAACTTTTTTTTTCTTAAAATAGCTTAAGATACCTGGAATATACATAAACAATTGAAATAAGTGAAGAAATAATATTGTCCCGCTAGCTTGTACTAGTCGAGACACTGTGAGACGGTACATTATAATACTACCTTCAGTTAGCAAATGCTTGTGTTATTGTTCTCAAAAACCTTATTTTTTCTAAAATATTTTCTTTAAAAGAAAGCAAAACTAACTAACTTTCTTCTCTTTGGGAATAATTTGCGTTCAGAATTTTTCATAAGATTTAAATATACATATCAAATCATAATCAACAATAAATTAGTAGATATTACTTTATTATTATATCAAATATTGAGTCAATGATATCGCATGCAACTTTCCAAACTCACGTACATTGTTTTACAATGACTAATTCGCTGCTTTTTTAAACATAGATAAAATACAAATTAAATATTTACACTTACTAAAATAAACATTATATAAAGTTTCCTAAAGTGCCTTAATTTTTAGCTATTTAGTATAAAAAAGGATTTCAAAAGATGAACCACAACCTGAAACAAAAAAGAGATGTATTGATTAGGTTTTATCTCCCTCTCTATTGTTTTACGGCCACAGCTGTTAGGACTATTCGGCCGAATGTCGGTTTATATTTCAAAACCCTTATTTTTCTGTTATCTACAGTCCCTGGCCAAATTATTAGACGCACTGCAAGATTTGATGTAAAATATTAATTACCGAGTGATATTGTACCGTTTTATTATTTTAAATTGATTTGTTTTTTATTTTTATATTATCCAATCAATTACCTATTTATTTGACATAAATAAAACAGCATTAATTTAGAAAAGCATAAGTTTATTAAGTTTTAAAGAAAAGTGAAATTAATGTTAGTAAAAGTCAATATTTAGTTGAACCACCTTTAGCCGCTATCAAAGCTTTAATTCTGCGCGGCATGCTATCAATGCAAGATTGTACTGTCTCCTGCATTTGAGGATGATGATTCCACACATGAATAATCTTTTCTAGGAGCTGGGTTTTGTTGGTAATCACATCTTTAGCCACTTCTCTTTTCATCAGCTCCCACACATTTTCAATGGGGCCAATCCAACAGAGGGATATTTTTTTCTGCCAAAAAAGCTTTAACAGACCGAGCAGTGTGGCAGGGAGCTCCATCTTGCATGAAAGTGAATGGTTCCCCATTTGGAAACCAATCTCTGAGCTGCGGAATCAACCGATTTTGTAATACTTCTTTGTACTGATCTTGCCTCATTATTCCTTTGACGACGTCCAGACGTCCAGTGCCCTTGCCGCTGATGACTGACCAAATCATCACTTTGGTGGGATGTTTAACTGTCGGGACGACACAATCAGGATGAAACTTTTCTCCATGACGACGACGCACATACTGAGCTTTATTCTGCAAAATTTCGAATGTGCTTTCGTCACTGAAGCAGACCTGTCAAAAATAGGAAAAATATATAAACTTCCGTGTTTATTTGCTTTATTTAACTGAAAATGATAATAATGTATCAATTATTGATTAAATTGCTGTATCTTACCGATCTCCAGAAGTCCACATCTTTGTCTTGCCATTGTTTGGCCCACTTCAGGCGCTTTGCTTTCATTGCAGCTGTTAACTTGGGCTTCCTGGCGGGGCGACAGGCCTTAAAATCTAATTCTTTCAATTTTCTTCGAACAGTGCGCTCAGAAGCATTTACGCTAGCATCCTGGAGTTGTGATTTTATTACCTTTGTGGTAGTAAATCTGTTTTCTACACAAATTTTCTTCAAACATCTCTCTGACCGTGGAGTGAAAATTGGTTTTTCTACCGCATCTTTTCTTTCTTTTCGGGCTTAATTCCTTCCCTGACTCAATTTTCTTTTTTATGCGTCGTACACTAGCTTCAGAAACCTCCAATCTTCGTGATACTTCTCGGTTTGTAAATGTTTTCGCAATCACAAGGGCCTTCACTTCAGCTTTTTTACGTGGTGAAAGATCGCCTTTTCTACCCATAATGAAAATAGTCCAATTACTTTTTTAAAACACTGCATACAAAATAAACTAATAACTGAGTAGTATAAAACTGTTAAACAAACAATCACAGTCCATAAAGCCACAGAAACACGTCCGTACCTGACTCGATTCCGATCGCGACTGATACAGGTTTGTACTTGTTTACGTTCATGTATCACTTTGTCAACACAATAATATTGTAGTTTAAATATACCATTATTGCATAAAAACTCTTAAGAATCATAAAATTACTAAAAAAAATACAGTGCGTCTAATAATTTGGCCAGGGACTGTATATAAAATGCAATGTCTCTCTGTCTGTCTGTCTGTCCATTAGTGCGTCTATCACGCGAGAACCACTTATCCGATTTATGTGACTTTTTTTAAATTCATACATATATTCTTTGGCCAGGTTATATAATAATAATAATAATCTATATCTATAATATATATAAAATGCAACGTTTCACTGTCTGTCTGTCCGTTAGTGCGCTTATCCCTCGAGAACCACTTATCCGATTTACGTGATTTTTTAAATTCATACATATGTTCTCTGACGAGGTTATAGATATACATTTTATTACATCTATAATATATATAAAATGCAACGTATCTCTGTCTGTCTGTTTGTCTGTCCATTAGTGCGCTTATCACTGGAGAACCACTCATCCGATTTTCGTACTTTTTTTTTTAAAACATACATATGTTCTCTGGCCAGGTTATAGGCTATATTTTATTACGATAGGTAGCCTAAGGAATGAGCAGTGACGATAATAGTGAATGAAGTCGGAAAAAAGTTCCTCCTTCTAGACCATTAAATATGGAACAATATTATGTAGCAGAGAATATCTATAATCTATAATATATATAAAATGCAATGTCCCTCTGTCTGTCTGTCTGTCAATCCATTAGTGCGTTTTTCACGCGAAAACCACTTATCCGATTTACGTGTCTTTTTTTAAATTCATACATATATTCTTTGGCCAGGTTATGTAATAATAATAATAATCTGTATCTATAATATATATAAAGTGCAACGTCTCTCCGTCTGTCTGTTTGTCTGTTCATCCGTTAGTGCGCTTATGACTGTATAACCACTTATCCGATTTACGTGCTTTTTTAAATATACATATGTTGTCTGGCCAGGTTATAGACTATATTTTATTACGTTATGTAACATGAGGAATAAGCAGTGACGATAATAGTGAATCAATCGGAAAAAAGTGCCTAAACCACTAACTATGGAACAATATCATGTAGCAAAGGATATCTGTAATATATATAAAATGCAACGTCTCTGTCTGTTTGCCCGTTTGTGCGCTTATCACTGGAGAACCACTTATCCGATTTACGTGCTTTTTTTTTAAACATACGTATGTTCTCTGGCCAGGTTATAGGATATATTTTATTACGTTAGGTGACATAAGGAATAAGCAGCGACGATAATAGTGAATCAAGTCGGAGAAAAGTTTGTCGCTAACGCGTTCTCTTGCAATACACTGCCTAAAGCATTAAATATGGAACAATATCATGTAGCAAAGAATATAATATATACAAAATGCAACGTCTCTGTCTGTCTGTCTGTTCGTTAATGCGCCTATCACTCGAGAACCACTTATCCGATTTACGTATAAATTTATACATATGTTCTATATAATTCGATATAAGCCTAGATGATGGGAGATAAGGTGAGATAATGGGAGATAAGGAGAAATAATGGGAGATAAGTCGAGATAAGCCTCGATAATGGGAGATAAGGTGAGTTATGGGCGATAAGTATAAATAATGGGAGATAAGGAGAAATAATCGGAGATAAGTAGAGATAAGTCTAGATAATGGGAGTTATGATGATGAGATAATGGGAGATAAGGAGAAATAATGGGAGATGAACAGAGATAAGCTTAGATAATGGAAATTATGTAGAGATAATGGGGGAGAAAGGAGAAATATTAGGAGATAAGGGGAAATAATGGGAGATATTTTATTACTTTGAGTAACATAAGGAATAGGAATAAGCAGTGACGATAGTAGTGAGTCAAGTCCACGCGAGCGGAGCCGCGGGCCCGGCTAGTATTAAATAATTTCCAACAAGGTCCACAACAAAGTGAGTCTGGATTCTATGTCCGTAACCTTGTAGGGATTTTATATTTTAAATATTTAGCTTAAGCTTTTCATATACTTCATAGGCTCTAATAAAGGTTTTCCTCGGGAAACTGCTACTGGTTTTGAATATAACCATTTTCTATCAGCCCGTTAGCCCGATTACGCAACTTTCACAAAAAGCACGGCCACACGTGCTTGACCACCTGCTCAAGTCACACAACCCTAAACCGACATTTTAGGAATCACTTCGCACAGCGCTTAGCAACTCTCTACGATTAGAACCCCTACCAAGCAATTTGTGGACTACCGTTCCATACTTCGGAGCCCCAAACTTCGCCCTCAAAAGCCCCAACCGGAAACACATGTTCTCGTGCCCCGAACTGTCAAACGGAAGTGGCTTTAGGTTTTATTAATGTAATAGTCAATTTTTTTATGGGCCTAGCACACGTGTGACAGGCAAATCCCTCAAGCGCTACAGGAGCGACACGTGTGCGGAAAAAGCGATTTAGATTATTCTTGAATCGCAGTAAATTGTAATCGGTAGTTTTGGGCAAATTATTCCAAAGGGATGAAGTTCTCCATATAAAAGACTACTTGAGAAGGGTTGCACGAGAAGTAACAAGCTGAACCTCATACGGATGTGAAGTATTAGCGTGACGTGTATTTCTAGCATGCACCACTCTGGGAGGAATTAAGCGGACTACATCCATCGAACACTTTCCATGAAAATACTTGTAGAATAAACTCAAGTCGCCAACGAATCAAGGTTGCTGGCCAGTTCCGAGTCTCCAATCAGGCGCACAGAATCCAACAAATGCAGTGTATGTTAAGGAGCAGAGCCCCAAACATGGGGTCAGTATGCTGTTGTTGATCGAATTTGAGCTTTATACAGAATAAACGGTTGTTGTGGAGTGTAAAGCTTTCTATTTCGAAATAAAAATCCCAGCTTTTGAGAAGCTCTCTTTGATTTGCTTACAACATGTTCATGCCAAAATATATTTGCTCTCTAATTAACGCCCAGCAAATTAAGTGACGATGCCAGAGGAATGGAGTGCCCCGACATAACTATGTCAGGTTCAACAAAGTTAACTTTTTTAGAAAAAAACTGCCGCCTGTGTTCTTGTAGCGTTAAATTCTACTTGGTTTCTGTAACCCCAAGATAGAATTTCTTCTGGCTCTTTGTTAAGTTGAACGACCTCCTGCTGTCTGCGGATATTTGCATGAGTAGCCGATGTTCGAGTATTCAAAGTAAATGATGAGATAAGTGTACTGTCATCTGCAAAGCTGTAGTTTGGATTCCTGTTTTTCAGCAGATCGTTAATGTAAATGAAAAAAAAGCGTAGGAGATAGTATGGAGCCCTGGAGCACACCGGCGTTTGTAAGTAACCACTAAGCTCTAAGCTCAAATGTTAAGCGGAGCGGTAAACCTTAAACCTAATATAGCTAGCGGATGTTTTTTCGTTTCATTATCGTTACTTTTATTACCATTGTCTCAGCTGTTTTTTGACATTTGCTCCCCAAATATCTAATTATAGCGGTAAAAGTGACGTAAACTAGCTTCAAGTAGCTGCGATTGTGTGTGAAATTTGGTTACCGAAACTTTCTTTTTATACACCGTACTTAGATTTGGGATAAAAATTAAAGCTTAACACGTAGGCTGAAAAGTTTTTGGTCTAGCTACTTCAAACATATTTATTTTACAAAATTCGACTTTATTTATCAACATAGTCTCCTTCAATCGATACAATTAGTCCAACGCTTTTCTAACATTTCTGTACCTTCCTTGTAGAAGAATTTGTCTTTGCCTTCAAATTGGAGCCAAATCTCTTTCCCGCGAGCATAGTCGCAATTCGAACTTCAATTCATACAATTTTGCCATCGTAACCAATGACTTGTGACTCGGTGCATTATCTCGATGAAAAAGCTTGTTCATTTGGGGCCATTACTTTGCGATTTCTGCCTTCAAACGCCCCAATAATTTTTATATAATATTCGCTATTGATGGTTTTTTTCCCTTCTCAGCATAGTCGATGAAAATTATTCGCATCCCAAATACAGAAGACAAAACCTTCCCAGCCAACTGTTGTGTCTTTAGGCGCTTCGGGCGGCTTTCACCGGATGCTGCCCAATCAGCTGACTGCCGATTTCATTCCGGTGTACGAGGCTGGTTTGAAAAGTCCGTGCAAAAATAAAAACTACTTATGTGTTTGGGGGTAAACCTTTTTTATTTTTCGACATAGTCTCCTTTTAGGCTTATACACTTCGTCCAACGATGTTCTAGTTTGTTGATCCCTTCCGAATAATAGGATTTGTCCAAGTCTGCAAAATATCCATTAGTGTCTGCAATCACCTCCTCGTTTAAATAAAATCTTTGTCCCGCCAGCCATTTCTTCAAATTGGGGAACAAACAATAGTCCGAGGGAGCCAAGTCTGGAGAATAGGGGGATGTGAAACGAGTTGGAATCCTATTTCCATTAATTTTGCGACCACAACTGCTGAGGTGTGTGCTGGTGCGTTGTCGTGATAGAAAAGGACTTTCTTGTGGGCCAATCGCGGGCGTTTTTTCTTGCAGCTCGGTTTTCAAACGGTCCAATAACGATGAATAATATTCACCTGTAATAGTTTTTACCCTTTTCCAGATAGTCGATGAGGATTATCCCTTGCGAATCCCAAAAGACAGTCGTCATAACCTTTCCGGCCGAAGGAACGGTCTTCGCCTTTTTTGGTGCAGATTCCCCCTTGGTAACCCATTGTTTAGATTGTTGTTTGGTCTCAGGAGTATAGTAATGTATCCATGTTTCTTCTACAGTGACGAAACGACGCTTAAAGTCCTCCGGATTCTTCTGGAACAGCTGCAAACCATCCTTGCAACACTTCACACGATTCCGTTTTTGGTCAAGCGTGAGCAATCGCCGCACCCATCTTGCGGATAGCTTTCTCATGTCCAAATATTTATGCAAAATATTATGTACCCGTTCAGTCAGTGCACTAGCAATCTCACGCATTTTAACTCTTCTGTCATCCATCACCATATCATGGATTTGATCAATGATTTCTGGAGTCGTAACCTCCACAGGCCGTCCAGAACGTTCGGCGTCACTTGTGCCCATATGGCCAACTAAACATGACCTCGATACGCGCCGGTGGTGCCATCTCTCCGACTTTGCAGGGACTTTTCAAACCAGCCTCGTATATCGATGGATCCATGTTTCATCTATTGTCACATATCGCTTGAAAAAATCCTTTTCATTACGCTTAAACAGGTCCAACCAGCGCTCAGAATCATCAACGCGTTGTAGTTTTTGGTCCACTGTGAGCTAACGCGATACCCATTTCGAACAGAGCTTTATCATGCCCAAATGTTCATGCAAAATATGATCAACAGGTTCTTTTGATATCTTTAGGGTGTCAGCTATCTCACGCAATTTCACTTTACGGTCATCCAAAACAATTTTGTGGATTTTTTTTATGTTTTCCGGTGGAACTACCTCATTTGTGTCTGTACGACCGCGTTTAAATTCAGCATGCCAGTAAATGATTAGTGATTTTCCAGGGGCAGAGACCCCTTTACACTTATCAAGCCATTGCTTTCCTTGAACGGTATTTTTTCCCATCAAGAAACAACGTTTAATCAACACACGAAATTCGATTTTTTCTATTGTTTTGAAAATATCAAACGTAGCGTCATTAAAACCACTGTAACTTGTAAACTAATCGTCGTCATGTCATGAAATTTTCACACGTGTCGTTTGAAGGTTGGTACTAAAAATCATATCGATTTTTGAAATGTGCGACATCTATGTGTCAGACCAAAAACTTTTTAGCCTACATGTTATTATAGTTTATTTTATATTATTATAATAAAAAATTTTGTTATCAAGACACACACACACACACACACACACTCATACATTCAATATCTATATTATCACTTTCCGGATATGATGCATACAAAATTTGTTGTTCATTCGTGTATTTTTATAAACATAAATAAATAAATGTGTAATTATTTATTTTTAATATATATACTCCATAACAAAAAAAAAATTCCAGACTAGTATTCTGTGTCAATTTATTTTATTTTAATAGATGTTTACTTACGATAAATAGGACGGTCGTTAAGGATAATATACTTTGTGATGCATTATTGAGTAGGTCTTCTCCACGTTTATTTTCTGTGATGTAATAGAAATTGAAAGCTTGACCTGAAAAAAAATCCCTGGACTTCAGAAGTAGAATATTATAGAGAAATAATTTTTTGAGCTCTTTAAAAGAAAAACACACCGAGAGCTAGCGACCAATTACACAGGTATAGAAAATAAAAATTCTCTGTCTTTTAAGTGAGACACGTGTTTTCTTTTATGCTAAATCCAAAACAGTCATAAAAAAAGACATACACTGTGAGGTTTTTTTTTCAGAAAACATACTGAAAGTTGCCAAAAAGACATTTGAATAAATAATATGTAAAACTGTACAATCATTACAATTATGGAATACAACTGTTATTTCAGACATGTTTAACAAAAAACACACATACACCACCTTTAACTAAGTAACAAAATGCTGTTTAAAATAATATGTGGAACGGCTAAATTAAAAAATTGTTAGTGTTCCGTACGGAACACTTATAAGATGACTTCGGTGTCTGTCTGTCACACCCGATTTTCTCCGAAACTATTTGTCATAGAAAGTTGAAATTTGGTAATAATATAGGAATTGATGGCCTCATCAGAGCCGTGTAGTTTTGAAAGTTACATTGTGATTTAAGGGGTTAGTTTTGGAGGGTGAAATCGGAAGTGGAAAAAAAATTTTTTTTTTACTGGGTCATCGAGTGTGGTGTCAAATGAAAGCTTGTGAAAACACGAGTAAAATATATATATATATATATATATATATATATATATATATATATATATATATATATATATATATATATATATATATCTATTGTAATACTTGGGCTCATTTTTCTTTGTAATCGCTGTCCCCCTCCTTATCTCGAAAAGTACTAATCAAAAAATTTTGAAAAAATTCTGGAATATTCTCCACGGGGTATAGATTGAACGAAAATTATCACGAGTGCATTACCTTTAATAATTTATTTGGTATATAAAAAAACAAAAATTTCAAGGTCATCAGTATTCAGTAAAGATTGGAAACAAACTTTGTTGAAAACTCCTTTGGGGTGTGTTTTGTGAAGTCACTGATCATTTTATACCATCGTAACATTTTTTTTTTAATTTTAAAAGCAATCAACGTATGGAACATTAATTGTGCAAGTTCAACTTGCACTTGACCGGTTATTTTTAATTTTTATTAATATTGAACAAAACTATTATTTCCAGTGTTTTTTGAAGTTCTTAGTCCTGACTTGACACCAAAAAATAAAGTTTTATGTTCAGTTTCAACAAAAAATTCGCCTTTAACACTGGTCGGTAAAATGTTTTTAGCGTTCCGTACAGAATACTTATAAGATCACTTTGGTGCCTGTCTGTCTATCTGTCACACCCGATTTTCTCCGAAACTATTTGACATAGAAAGTTGAAATTTGGTAATAATATAGGAACTGATGGCCTCATCAGAGCCATGTAGTTTTAGGAGTTAAATTTTAACTTAAGGGGTTAGTTTTGGGGGGTGAAATCGGAAGTGAAAAAAAAAATTTTTTACTAGGACATCGAGTGTGGTGTCCAATGAAAGCTTGTGAAAACACGAGTAAAGTACTTATCAAAAAATTTTGAAAAAATTCCGGAATATTCTCCACGGGGTGTAGATTGAACGAAAATTATCACGAGTGCATTACCTTTAATAATTTTTCTGGTATTTTAAAAAAAAACAAGAATTTCAAGGTCATCAGATTTCAGTAAAGATTGGAAACAAACATTGTTGAAAACTCATTTGGGGTGTGTTTTGTGAAGTCACTGATCATTTTATACATCTGTATTAAAATTTTTTATTTTAAAAGCAATCAACGGACGGAACACTAATTGCGCAAGTTCAACTTGCACTTGACCGGTTATTTTAAGTAAATAAATGCAACAGCTAAACAAGAATTTTTTCTCGAAAACTATCATTTCTAGTAGTTTTTTAAGTTTCAAATTCGAATTTGGTATCAAAACTTGAGGAATAGTGTTTAGTGTTGAAAAAAATATCCGTTTACTATTTAGGAACAAAAGGTTGCAAAATGCAGTCTAATGTATATCCCTTGACAGTTTTAGAAGTCAATTTTGTGGATAGACTGATTGAGTGAATATGGGGGAATGTGAGTGGATGAGTGAGGTAGTGAGTGAGTGAAATAGTGAATAAGTGAGCGAGCGAGCGAGTGAGTGAATGTAGAAGTGACTGATTGAGCGAGTCAGTGTTTTGTTCAATATTAATAAAAATTAAAAACGATTTTTTAATTTTTATTTTAAACTGCATTTTGCTACATATCTTAGTTAAAGGTGCTGTATGTGTGTTTTTTGTTAAACTTGATCACTAAAACCTAATATTTTTAAGTTTTTATGATAAATCTAGATTCAGAACATTTAAAAATATCCGAAATAATAGTTTTATTCCATAATTTTAATGATTGTACAGTTTTGAATTTTATTTATTAAAATGGATTTTTGGCAACTTTAAATGTCTTTTTTTATGATTTTTTTGAAGTCAGCATAAAAAATACTTAAGGAAACATTTTTTTTGTATACCTGTGTTATGGATTGCAAATATTATCCATACCTGGTATTACCAGGTTTAAACTTTTGAGGTTGTTACTTACACGGGGTAAAAAGTCCGAGCCTTTCCGAAAGATGGTAGCACAAACAAAAAAACTATATGATTTTCAGTCAGTCTCTCAGAAGATTCGTGTCTAATTATTCGTTTTAGGGTACTCACCTAAAAATTGAAAACAAAATGTCATATTATCTTTTTTGGGGCGCTCAACACGAATCCGGTATCAGAAATTGGCGCTTGGCCACCCCCGCACCTCTACACCACTCCCAACCCCCGAGAATCAAAAAAAACGCGTGGGTTTATTATTATTATTAATATTGTTGTTGCTGTCACCCCCCGCGTAATTATAATATAATAACCTGAACTAACCTATATTAACCTGAACTAACCTATATTAACCTGAACTAACCTTCTAGTACGAAATTGTCGATTTTTCTAACTTTCGGATTTTTCATTCTGAATTTTAGCGATTGTAGGTGGCGGGGGTGGGTGTGTCAACAACAACAATATTAATAATAATAAACACCTGCAAAAAATTTCTTTTAATTTTCGGGAGTTAGGGATGGCGTAAGGGTGCGGGGAGTGGCCGAGCGCCAATTTCTGATACCGGATTCGTAATCAGCGCCCCAAAAAACATAAGATGACATTTTTTTTTTCAATTTCTAGGTGAGTATCCTAAAACGAATAATTACCGATTCGTTTAAAATTTTCATGACATTTTATCTATTAGTTTGAGAGTTACACCTGTCTGAGTGAGGCTACTTTTGATTTTTGCAAAATGGTGGGACGAAAAGAATTTCCTGTGTTTATTAAACACTGTTCCTTGGTTGGAAAAATTTCAGCTAGAATCCGAGAATGGCTTGGGAAGCGTTATGGCATATCTGCTCGGTCGAAAGCAACTATATGTCGATGATTTAGTAAACTTAAATGACGTCATACAAGTATCGATGATGTACCACGTTCCGGACGTCCGTACGCGGCAGTAACTCCAAAAAACGCAAAAAAAAATCCACCATATTGTTCTGAATAAGAGGAAAGGGAGAGAGACAGCTAACATCGTAATGATTCAACAGAACGCGTGAGGCATATTTTGCATAAATATTTGTATATGAAAAAGCTGTGCCCGATGGGTGTCACGCACTCTCACGATTAATCAAAAACAGCAACGCGTTGAAGATTCAGAACCCTGTTTGGCCCAGTTTCGACGTGATCTAAAGGAATTTTTGCATCGATTCGTAACAATGGACGAAATATGGTTCCACCACTACAAGCCTGAGGCCTACAGGCAGGCCGCAGAGTGGTTAGAACCGCATGAAAGCGAACCGAAGCGTCCAAAACACACAAACATCAGCTGGAAAGTTTTGACAAGTAATTTTTGGGATGTGCATGAGAAAATACTGATCGACTTTCTTGAAAAGGAGCGAAAAATTACCGGAGACTATTACGTTGCTTTATTGGACCGTCTGAATAGTGAAATCAAGAAAAAATACTACATTTAATAAAAAAAAAAGTGTTATCTCACCAAGATAATGCACTAGCTCACAACTTCATAAAATTGAAGGAGAAATTGGACCAATTGGACTACGAATTTCTTTCTTATTCACCGTATTCACCATGTTTGGCCCATAGCGATTATTAACCTCTTTCCGAATTTGAAAAAAATGGCTCCAAGGAAAGGGATTTGGTTCAAATGAAGAAGTGGAATGGGAAACTGCTGAGGGAGCGATACTATTGCATTACAAATTGTCGATCACATTAATTTGTACGTTTTTAGTTAGCCAAGAGAGCGACCCGCAAAATTTGACCTGACCGACTATTCAGTTAAAATAAGAAAACCACGACTATAATCGTTTATGGCTCAAAAAAGCGGGTCCAGCTTCGTCCTTCGGTATTGGCGGCGTCCTTTTGCAGGCTCGCTATTATTATATCATAACCTGAACTAATCTGAACTAAATTTATTGATTTTATATGGTTAGCCCTAAAACTGGGTTCGGACTCGGCGACGTCTGCCTTTTGGGGTGCTTGACTTTTTTAGTGTCGACAAATGTTATGATACTTAAGTCAAATGGTTAACGACAGTCCATTTTTGGATCTGGCATTTTGGGCCTTCCAGGGCACGGGGGCCGCAAAATCAACGTTAAAGGCTTCTTATTCGACTCGACCAATAGAATGAACAACTAGGCAGACGGGCGCAGGTAATTTCCACACCACTAATCCGTTTATGACCTAGACATATTTAAGGGATTGTAATTGCAGAAGTAAATTCCACACCGAGTACTTTCAGGTAGAGGATGACGGTTGATAAATGGGTGCTGGTACGCACCGGCCTGTTCAATTAAATCATTATTAAACCCTTCTACATATCATTTTAGTACATATTATTAATTTATGATTATTACTTGGTTGTGCCAATATTTTTTAAAGTGTTGCTAATATGGAAGCAAAGCTAATAAAAAGTAATCGAGGAAAGGACATGTTATGTGTGAATTACTACACTTACTTTCGACAAAAGGTGCTAAAATGTGGAGAAACATTTTGGAGATGTTCAAAAAAAAGATTGCAAATCAAAAGTCTTCACCGTTGGACCCGAGAATTTAGTTACCAGAAGTGAAGGACTCCATACACACGAAGCCGACATCGACACCAAGAAGCTGAATTGACAAATAATTAATAATTCCTGCAAAAGAAAAGCCGGAGAGCATATGAGTGAAAGGCCATCTAAAATTATCCGACAAGAACTACAAAACACGCTGCCTGAAACAGTAACAGAAAATTACTATTGACTTCGAAAAATCTATTCATAAGGCAGTATCTGAAGTTTGGCCAAATGCTAAAGTGTTAGGATGTAGATTTCATTTACACCAATCTTGGTTTCGCAAGATACAGAATCTAGGTCTGGCTAAAGAATATTGCGACAAAAATTCTGAAATTGGTCGTTGGTTAAAGTATTGTTTCGGCTTGTCCTATTTAGCACCCGAAGAATTAGGTGACAGTTTTGCATACGATTTATATTCTATAAAACCTGAGGATGAACGTTTAAATAAATTTTGTGATTACCTACTAGAAATGTATATAGAGGAAGGAGCCGATTTTCCAGTTAAAATATGGGCAGAATTGAGTCCATCTTTAACTCGAACGACTAACTGTTGTGAGTCCTCCCATTCCTATCTAAATAATTCTTTTTATTCTACACATCCGTCTCTGTATACTTTTATCGGTAGGCTGAAAGAATTTCAGATTAACGTATACATAAAAATACAAAGTGTCGACGAGTCTAAAATAAGTAATAATCATAATAATCAAAAATTAAAACATTTAAAAAATCTTTATGAACAAAGACAATTAGGAAATATTAATCGTTTCCATTTTTTAAAATGTATCTCCTATTTTTCTCAACCTGTTTTATAAATATATATAAATAGATATGTATAGGTTCGTAGCATTATCTAATATATGTAAGAAAATTTGTCCAATTATATTTTATGTATTTAGCAAAAACTTCATGTTTTATCAATATTATTCTACTATGAAATAAAAGTATATATTTTTGCAAATATCTAAAATTTTCAATAAAAACTGATTTAAAAGAAATCCGTCCAATTTTATTTAGATGAATAAAGCATAATTATATTTGCTTGGTGTGGAAATTACCTGTAAGATTTAAGCACCCTTATAAGGTTAGTGTGGAATTTACCTGTTGTATTAAGGGCGCAGGTAGTCTTGGTGTGAAATTTACTAACGCCGAGGCAGACGGTTAGTCGACAGGTCAAAATTTCGGGTCGCCCTCTTGATCTATCGTAATTTGATACCAGCGAATTTTTATTGATTTTGGAGAGGTATAAGTTATCATTTATTATCGTATAAGGCTTAGAAGCGTAAAAAATGTGAAGTACAGTACATGCGGTTTAATCTGCGGGTACACACATGCAAAGAAACACTGACTTACCCGAATGTAGTAAAAATCCAATCACTACACCAATACTAAGGGCCAACAGCTCAACAGTTCTGTTAGGCATTGTACTATACGTAGGACGTAACTGGGTGCAATTGTTGTTTACTGTTCGTCAAGCTGGATCATTATATAGCTTTAAAAACCTGTAAATAAATTAGGTAATGATGTCACATGTTTATTATACTATTTAAATTGGAATGATTTATTTACTCCTACTGAAACGCTAAATGATAGTGACCAAAATCTTTTAAGGTGCATTTACAATGGGGTTAATCGCCATGAGAAGAGTATAAAGCAGAGGCTAGAGCGTTCATTTTCTCTTATGTAGTGAATAGAGTCAGTCTTGAATAGTTTACTTTGACGATATTTTTGGGTTATGATTTTAGTGTTCCGTTCGGAACACTTATAAATAAATAAATTAATATGGTCTTTATTTCCAATTATGAAAGAGAAAAAAAACATCATAAACTAAATAAACAAAATGTTACATTAAATTGGAAAATGCCGAAGGTCAGCTGGGAATGTAAGACAGCGAAGGTACAAACATTCCCCCTGTTCTTTACCTTAAGCATCCTAATACTAAACTTTATAGAATACAATATTTATCTATTAAACTATGTTAGTATCTTAATAAAACTGTGTAATGTTGTAAGTGTTAGGAAAAAATAAATAAAAAGACAAAAAAAATGGCTTATGACACAACTAGAGCAAACAAAAAAAACCCTGATATGAATTAAATTGTTAAACAGACAGGCGAGTCACCCCAACATATCCGAGATAAACAATAGAATTCGTACAGAGCACAGATACACTCAAGAGCCAGTGATATTCTTTTCTGAAGGAAAATTTACATAAATAAGTACTATATCTTTATATATTTAACAAAAACCTCCTATACGCCGCCCTGAATGACCTAGGATCCAATAGTTTTATATTTTCTGAAATTGAGTTATAAATCTTAGCTATTTGAAAAGAGAAGGACGATCTAAATTTTTCAGTTTTGTGAGCCGGAGGCGTAAGGCGACCTCGAAAACGGACATTCAGATTATGAACATCTGTTCTAAAGGTAATTTTTCTATATAGGTAGGAGGGAACACCCGTTAAGACAATTTTCTGGAATAAACAAGCCGCATGCAAACAACGTCTATTATTCATATTTAACCATCCCAGTTCAAACAATTTGTGTGATATGTGATTCCTTTTACGAATACCAAATATTAGGCGCAAACATGAATTTTGAAGAACTTGGATACGTCGTCTATCGGACGAGTCTATTGAAAATCCATATATAGTATCACAAAAATTTAATCTGGACAATACCAGAGACTCACACAATATAGTTTTCAATTTTTGATTTAAATAGTCCCTGAAATTGTAAATCATCTTTAAATTAAAGTACGCCCGACGTATAACTATGTTCACATGCGATCTGTACCTCAAATTGTAGTCCATAGTAAGGCCTAAATTTCTACATTTGTCATCAATCCGTAACACTTCCCCGTTGATTTTAATATTAATATGTGGTAAGCAACTGCTTCTGAGCCTCTGAGTACCAATAACCATGACTGTACTTTTTTTGTATTGATTGATAGGGAGTGGTCACTAGCAGCAAAAACTAGCCCTATCAGATCATCATTGATTTCTCTAACGCATCTGTGAATCTCGTTAGGACGACATATGTGATAAAGCTGCGTATCGTCGGCATACAAGTGTACCCTGCAATACCTCACCCGATGTATTAGTTGTGAAGTGTAAATTGAAAATAATAGAGGTCCCAAAATGGAACCTTGTGGGACACCACAGGTGATTGGTAAAGGTCTCGACTCAATACCGGCGACTCGCACTGATTGACTTCGATTAAAAACTTTGCAATAATTACAAACTGTTGTTACTAAGACCAATGTATGTTAGTATAGAACAAAGAAGGCTGTGACTTATTGTATCAAAGGCCTTAGAAAAATCAATGAGGGTCAAAACTGCTAAGCACCCTCCATCGATGCCCCTGAGTATGTCATCAATTACTTCCAAAAGGGCTGTCTCACAGCTATGACCTGGTCTAAATCTCGATTGAAATTTCTGCAAAATGGAGAATTTATCAGTGTGGCCACGGAGTTGTGATTCCATGAACCGTTCCAAAATCTTAGAGAGGACGGGAAGAAACACTTATGGGCCTTAAGTCTTTGTACTCATTTGGGCATGCAACTTTAGGCAAAAGGTGGTGTAACAATCGCATGTTTCCAATAACCAGGAAACTCACCCGCCAGCAGACAGCAATTCACTATATGCGTAATAAAGGGTACTAAATATAGAGTGGCAAGAAGCAAAAGCTTTATACTTAACCCGTCAACACCCACCGCATTAGTCTTTATGGAAAACAACAGTTTAATTACATCGTCTTCAGCAACTATATGAAAATCAAAATTTTCTACCCCAGGTTTTTTATTGTTTTGATACCAATTAATCTGTTCAGGGTTTGGACTCAGCTTTGCGATTCCATTAGTAAAATAGTCATTTATATTATCAGGATCGGAAAGTGATGAAGGAATATCCGGTTTTCCTTTTCTAAGATTTAACATATCGAGTTCCCTCCAAATTTTATTAACCCCACCGGTATTAAGTTTTTGTGAAAAGTAGGCTTTTTTCTCTCTACGACATGCCAAGGTAGTATAATTTCTAAGAGATTTGTAATAATTGTAATGAGCCACATTTTTAGTTCTACGCCACTTAGAGTGTGCATTATTTCTCAAAGATATTAAAAAACGAATATTATCTGTTAACCATGGTGCAAATTTCTTAGTTATTCGTATACGCTTTAGAGGGGCATGAACGTTAAAAACATCTATTAAAGTATTATTAAAAAACTGAACCTTGTCCTTTATATTTTCCAACAAAAAAATATTATCGAACGAAGCCGCATGTAAATTGGCCACAAAGGTATCAAGGTCAAAATTTTTGAAGTCTCTAATAATTTTAAAAAGGGGTATTTTCGGAGGATTTGAAATGTTTAAAACACATTTAATAGTATGATGATCAGATATATTATAAACTGGCTCAACCTGAATATTATTAATAATTTCAACATTGCTTGTTAAAATTAGGTCAATCAAAGTCGCACTAGTGAGGATAATTCGTGTCGGAGCATCCACTATTTGGGACAAGTTTCAATTAAATTAAAAAAATGACGGGTACACAGAGTATCATGTTTTAATAAGTCAACGTTAAAGTCTCCAAGACACAGACACTCATCATGTAATGACAAAAAAGAAGAAATATCTTGCTCGAATATCTCTATGAAATTCATTATATTAAAGTCAGGTGGACGATAAACTACGCCCACCGAGATATTCTTATTGTTTAAATTAAAACTTAACCAAAGTTGCTCAATATTACAACTAGAGGGAACTATTTTACAAGTCATCACATCTTTGATATAAATACTTACTCCTCCACCCCGACCAACATGGCGGTCCCTCCGAAATAAATTATAACCCTGTATGAATAAATTATGATTAGGAGTATCTCGATTCAGCCATGTCTCAGACAAGCAAAAAATATCATAATTAGGTAACAAAGAACGTACATTTAAATGTGCTATGGTAATCGCTCCAAATTTTTTGCTATTGAACAACCACTAACACTAATAGAAAAAGAAAGAATGAAAGTTTAACTTAATAGTTATAAATAGAAATAAAATAAAATATATGACAAGAAGAGAGCCTAAAAAAAAAGGCAATTAGCCCACATTACTCGTTAAAGAGATAAGAATACTAGTAAAACCGTAGACACAATGAAATTCGAAAACAAGAAATAGGTAAATGAAAGCATTAAAATTCTATTACATCCTTAAGGTATTAAAAAAAAACAAAGACATGACAGAGAATGACATGCTGTTACCGTAAGTAAAAGTCCTAGTCCTTTAAATTGTCCAAATCCTTTTCTTTCATAATACGACGCACTACATCTCTATAACGCACATAAATATTACCATTATGCACCCACGCATTTTTAATAGTAAAACTGCGAATGGCACGATAAGATCACTTGGTGTCTGTCCGTCTGTCACATCGGATTTTCTCCGAAACTATGTGACCTAGAAAGTTGAAATTTGGCACAGGAATTGATGGCCCCATTAGAGCCGTGTAGTTTTAAAAGTTAAATTTTGACCTAAAGGTTTATTTTTGGGGGGTGAAATCGGAAGCGAGAAAAAAATGTTTACCAGGTCATCGAGTGTGAATCTGGTGTCAGAAATTGGCGCTCGGCCACCCCCGCACCCCTACACCACACTCAACCCCCGAAAATCAAAAAATAATTCAGTTACTATTATTAATATTGTTGTTGCTGACACCCCGCGTAATTAAAATATAGTAACCTATATTAACCTGAACTAACCTTCTAGTACGAAATTGTAGATTTTTCTAACCTTCCGATTTTTCATTCGGGATTTCGGCGATTGTGGGTGGCGAGAAGTGAGGGTCCGGTATGTCAACAACAACAATATAAATAATAAAAAACACCCGCAAAAAATTTCTTTTAATTTTCAGGAGTTAGGGGTGGCGTATGGGTGCGGGGAGTGGCCGAGCGCCAATTTATGATACCGGATTCGTATTCAGCGCCTCAAAAAACAAGGGATGACATTTTTTTTTCAATTTCTAGGTGAGTACCCTAAAACGAATAACTACCGATTCGTTTAAAATTTTCATGACATTTTATCTATTAGTTTGAGAGTTACAGCTATTTGAATGAGGCTATTTTTGATTTTTGAAAAACGATGGGACGAAAAGATTTCCTGTGTTGATTGAACACTGCTTTTTGACTGGAAAAAATTCAGCTAGAATCCAAAAATGGCTTGGGAAGTGTTATGGCACATCTGCTCCTTCGAAAGCAACTATATGTCGATTGTTTAGTGAACTTAAATGACGTCGTACAAGTATCGATGATGTACCACGTTCCGGACGTCCATACGCAGCAGTAACTCCAAAAAACGCAAACAAATCCACTATATTGTTCTGAATAACCGTAAAGTGAAAGAGAGAGACAGCTGATATCGTGATGACTCAACAGAACGCGTAAGGCATATTTTACGGTGCATTTACAATGAGGTTAATCGCTACTAACATTAGAAGAGTATAAAGCAGAGGCTACAGCGTTCATTTTCTCTTAGTTAGTGAATAGAGTCAGTCCTGAACAGCTTACTTCGACGGTATTTATGGGTTATGTTTTTAGTGTTCCGTTCGGAACACTTATAAGATCACTTGGTGTCTGTCCGTCTGTCACATCGGATTTTCTCCGAAACTATGTGACCTAGAAAGTTGAAATTTAGCACAGGAATTGATGGCCCCATTAGAGCCGTGTAGTTTTGAAAGTTAAATTTTGACCTAAAGTCTTATTTTTGATGGGTAAAATCGGAAGCGAGAAAAAAAATTTTTTACCAGGTCATCGAGTGGGGTGTCAAATGAAAGCTTGTGAAAACACGAGTTCAAAAATATATACTACTGTGATCAAAAAATAGTAAGACTTTTGAAATAAAACGCAAACGGGTTATTTATTTTTCCAAATTTATTTCGTCCCCTTCAAGGTAATCCCCTTTGGATACAATGCATTTATGCCAACGTTTTTTCCAGTCTTCGATTCGGTTTTAATCTCCTCAATCGACTCAAAACGATGTCCTCGAAGCGATTTTTTGAATTTATCGGAGAAAAAGGTATACAAGAAACTTCACGGAGAAAAGGGAAAGGAAATACAAAAAAATAAGCACCTAAAATATTCGCATTGAAATGAAATATGTTATTTATTTTATTTATTTATTTATTTATTTTAACGGACAAGCCAATTACAATAGTAATATAAAAACAATTTTACAATAGTAATATAAAAACAAAATAATGTTAAAAGACAATGCACATATACAATTCATAACGTGAAAAAGGAGAAAAAAAAAGAGGAAAAAAAAAACAAGCATTACAACAGTTTAACATCTCAGATCCCGATCGCGCTTACAAGCGTTTTAAATTCACTATTACTATAACTGAAGGGATTAAGGCTGTATGTATTAAATAATCGGCACAGTCTCGTGAGAGGACTGTAATAGCCATAATTAGCACTGTGAAATAGAATACTGAGCAGTATACTGCCACGAGTCCTATGAATAGTATTAAGTTGGACGCTCTCCAAAAGTGGTGGACAGGAAACAAAGCCATTCAGGAGCTTATATAGGAATAAAACATCTGCAAGATCCCTACACCTCTCCAAAGTAGCCACACCAAAAGCGTTCATAATCACCCCATAGTCAATATGAAAACTTGCATTCTTATAAATATTTATTCCAGCTTTAAAAGCTAAAGTTGCGCGCTGCTACGCTGCACTGACTCAATCTCAGCAATATGGCACTGGTAAGATGGTGACCACACTACCGAAGCATACTCCAAACCAGAGCGAGCCATTGAAAAATACAACACTCTAAACGTGCTAGGCGACAATTGCTTACTATATCTGGTAACAAAACCAAGATTTCTGAGACCCAGTCTCAGAATATTATTAATATGGCCACGAAAATTAAGTTGACTGTCCAGAAGCACACCCAAGTCACGAATCTCCGACACCGACTCAAGCAGGGCGCCGTTCAAACTATACCAATGACGCTCAATATTCCGCTTCCTACCAAAGGAAATGCAAAAACACTTTTTAACATTTAGACTTAAGCCATTTCTTTCTGAACAGTGATAGAGTCGATTCAGATCTTCCTGCAGACGCGTAACATCGTTTACACTTTCTGTTCTTCTGTACAATTTGAGGTCATCCGCAAATAAAAGATATTCAGAATGGTTGAACATCTCACCAATATCATTAATAAATAAATTAAAAAGGAGAGGCCCACAGTGTGAACCCTGCGAGACACCTGAACATACCGATATGTTTCTTGAAATATGATTTAATATACGTATACACTGGCTACGTTCAGTCAAAAAACTCTCCACCTAGTCACGTTCGTGCCGAATCCCAGAGCTCGAAGCTTTCCCATCAAAAGCTCATGATTAACCCTATCAAACGCCGACGAGCGACAAGCTTATCAAAGAGCTTCGGTATAGCCGACTGAATACAAATACCCCTGTAATTGGTTATATCCTCACGATTTCCCGATTTATAAATGGGTGTCAAAAAGCTAGTCTTCCAATATTGCCCAAAAACGCAGGAGTCCAACGACAAACAATGACATAGTGCAGTGGTCTGCTCAGGGAAAACACACATTGTCTCAGGAATGCTGATGGAATCCCATCTGGGCCATGAGAATAACTCATCTTAAGCTGATTAATGCCTTCAAATAGGTCGGCCAATGAGACCCTCACAACGTTTACGTCCAGTACGTTATCAATATTACAGGCTGAAAAGTCACAGTTCTCTCTCACATAACTAGCCGAAAAATGAGGCGCGAACAAATTCACGATGCTATTGCCATCATTAGCAAGTGAATCGATCAAAAACATGCTATGTGGATAAGAAGTACACCTTCTGGAATTGTTAACGTGTCTCCAAAAAAACGCAGGATTGACTCTTAAGTCATTGTCAACTCTAGACAAATATTCGTTATAGCAAGCCGATTGAAGACGTTTACATCTATCACCCAATAAAGAAAACTCTTGGTATGAGGTAAATAAACCGTTTTGTTTATACTTTCTGTGCGTAATTTTCGTTGGAAAATTTGTTGTACTAAAGCGTTTAACCGGTACGAACATGGCAATGACATCACATTGTAAAAATTCTTAACACAGACATTTATATGAGTTTCATTGAAAACCGACTCCCATGAAACATAGGCTAAAAATTCATTGATTAATTGAAAACTGCAATTCTTAAAATCATAGTATAGTATGTCACATTTCAATCTATTGTTGCCAACACAGATGGGAATCGATATTCCATATGCAATATGGTGCTGAGAAACATTTAAAATACGCTCAAGGGCAACAGAAACATTGACCTCTTGATTGTTACAAAACACAAGATCAAGAAATCTTCCATGTATATTGGGAATAGAGTTTAATTATCGCGAGTAAAAATTATAGCCTAATCAAATAAACATACGGTTTAAGTTTTTATTTTTTATGTATCAAATTTTCCCTATTTTAAAATTTAATCATTGTCATATTGTGAGAGAACTGTGGGTGATACAAAAATACTGATACCAGTTATGGTTTCAGCACCCAAAAATACATAACACTTAGATGTATTGGTTTAAAAAGTTTTTATAAATATTTTTTTTGTTGGCCTGTGTTATTTGACGGAGAAAAACATCGAATTGATGTCTCATTGCCCGTATTCACCTGATTTATCGCCTGAAAATTTCTTTTTGTACCAAAATGTCAAAAAAAAATTCGTGGACAGTGATTTTCATCACCTCAAGAAGTTATTGAATCCTTCCAAAACCATGTTTTGAGGTACCAACGTTAGAGTGAAAAAAAATTCAAGAAGTGATTCGAACGCATGCAAAAGTGTATAAATCTTAAAGGCGAATGTTTCGAGAAACAAAAACCGGTCAAGTGCAAGTTGAACTTGCGCAATTAGTGTTCGGTACGTTGATTGCTTTTAAAATAAAAAATGTTGTAACGGAGGTATAAAATGATCAGTGACTTCACAAAACACACCCCAAATGAGTTTTCAACAAAGTTTGTTTCCAATCTTTACTGAAAATTGATGACCTTGAAATTTTTGTTTTTTTATGTACCAGATAAATTATTAAAGCTAATGCACTCGTGATAATTTTCGTTCAATCTACACCTCGTGGAGAATATCCCAGACTTTTTTCAAAATTTTTTGGTAAGTACTTTTCAAGATAAGGCGGGTAGACACCGATTTTTCGCGATTTTTTAAAAATAATACAAAGAAAAGTGCGCGCAAGTATTACATTATATATATATATATATATATATATATATATATATATATATTTTTACTCGTGTTTTCACAAGCTTTCATTTGACACCACACTCGATTACCTGGTAAAAAAAATTTTTTTCCACTTCCGATTTCACCCCCCAAAACTAACCCCTTAAGTCAAAATTTAACTTTCAAAACTACATGGCTCTGTTGAGGCCATCAATTCGTATATTACTACCAAATTTCAACTTTCTACGACAAATAGTTTCGGAGAAAATCAAGTGTGACAGACGACGGACAGACAGACAGACAGACGGACAAACAGACACCGAAGTCATCTTATAAGTGTTCCGTACAGAACACTAATAAAACGATTTCTAGCAATTTTTTTTATCTTTTATTGTTTTTGTAAAAAGTTAAAATGTAGCCCTCGTATTGTCTAGTATGTCGCCCTCAAATGCAATATTATTGAGTCCAGCGTCTTGGAAAAACAATAAGGAGGCCAATCACTTTAGCGACTTTTTTCTAGATATAAAATGAGACACTATTTTTTAAATTGTCATTCACTGAAATATTAATTATTCATAATTCGAAAACAACAAAGGTAAAATACCTCACAAGATAATTATTTGCTACAATAAACATAAACATGTCAGTAAAAAAAAATAGAATAGATCCAAAGTCCATAGTTTGTCACTTACTAAACAATTAATATTTTTTTAGAACGGATCAAATGTACTGTTGGTTTCCATTAAAGTTGTTAAGAAAAATGTATAGAATTTTTTTATTTGTCAGGTAATATAAATATTCCAATAATTTTTGGTTGTTTACTTACATGCGCATGTACACACGCGATGAAAATGACTTAACACAATCATATTATATTTTTGAATATTGTAATGAACTTTGCAAAAATACAACAAATAAAACTGCTACTTATAAGAAAAAACACTGTCAGTAGTTAAAAAAAATCGGCTAAAATATCTACACAAAACTGCATCGTATTTTCGCTAACTGATTGTTTTAACTACCATCAAAAACTGTGTTAACCTGGCTGAATATGTTTTTAGAAAATATACAGTATACTTGGCATCAATTTTATTTTGGAAATTCTTATTAATTTTAACTCTTTGTTCGTTTAGGTATCTAAATAAATACTGATTAGATTAATTTGAAATAATTACTTCATTATTATTGTTTTATTTATTACAACGCAGGTATATTACACAGTGGCGAAGTTAAGAGGCCTGTGGCTTTGCGCAAATAACATAGGTATACAAAAAAATCTCTGTCTTTAAGACACGTGTTTTCTTAAGTTTTTTTTATGCTGAATCCAAATAAATTATAAAATAACCGGTCAAGTGCAAGTTGAACTTGCGCAATTAGTGTTCCTTACGTTGATTGCTTTTAAAATAAAAAATTTTGTAACAGAGGTATAAAATGATCAGTGACTTCGCAAAACACACCCCAAATGAGTTTTCAACAAAGTTTGTTTCCAATCTTTACTGAAAACTGATGACCTTGAAATTTTTGTTGTTTTATATACCAGATAAATTATTAAAGGTAATAATTTTCGTTCAATCTACACCCCGTGAAGAATATTCAAGAATTTTTTCGAAATTTTTTGATCAGTACTTTTCGAGATAGGGGAGGGACAGCGATTTTTCGCGATTTTGTAAAAATAATACAAAAAAAAGTGCGCGCAAGTATTACATTATATATATATATATATATATATATATATATATATATATATATATATATATATATATATATATATATATATATATATATATATATATATATATATATATATATATATATATATATATATATATATATATATATATATATATATATATATAATATATATATATATATATATATATATATATACAATGGGAGCTCCTATTTCTGCTACCCTTGCCCAACTGGCATTGGAATATTTGGAGGAAAGTGTAATTGATAGCTTAAGCAACAAACCTATTTTCTTCAAAAGATACGTAGATGATTGCATTCTAGCACTACAAGAAGACCAACAGTTAAAGCCTTCAACCAATTCAACAAAAAATTACAATTCACCATCGAAACAGAACAAAACAACGCCATAAACTTCCTAGATCTAACTCTAATAAGAGAAAAAAAAAAAAATAAATAGCAAATGTTACACAAAACCAACAAGTTCTGGAAAATATCTAAACTACCATTCACACCATCCTGTAAATTTTAAGAAAAATACCGTTATAAATTTTATTGACAGAGGCTTAAAACTAACAAGTCCTAAATATAGAGCAGAAATAATAGAAAAAATAAAAAACTATCTTAACCAACAACAATTATCCATGCCATATATTCAAGGACTTTCAGAAAAAATTAAAGCAGTCCTCAAAAAACATAATTTAACTGTTTGCTACAAAACGCATAACTCATTAAAACACCTTTTTACCCCCTAAAATCCATAATACCCCTACTGAAACAATCAAACCTGATATATTCCATTCCTTGTCAAAACTGCAACGGCTGTTATATCGGCATGACTAAACAACGTCTAGAAACTAGACTGAATGGCCATAAGTATGATAAGAATAACCCAACAGCTCTATCAAAACACGTTCAACAAACCAGACACTCTTTTGATTTTAAAAATACAAGAATCTTAAAAAAGGAATCAAATTATTTTAAAAGATCAATCCATGAAATGATTTGTATTAATAAAGAGAAAAACAATATAAACGAGAAAAGCGACGTTAGGGGTCTGAGTCATATTTATTTCGGACTCTTCTCATAATAACTCAGTAACAGGTAATAAATTAAAACACATAAATAAACCAAAGAATGACTTTCGTTCCCTATACATGTCTAAAGTTAGTTTAAAAAATGTGACCGTCTTAGTAATACCTTTTAAAAAATGTTAAGTGTGCCTTCGTTTCAACCCCCACATGTAAGTTTTTATGTATATTTTTATGTGTATTTTTATTATTTCACCTTCTACATTGTATTATAAGTTTAACAATTTTATATATTCATAATTAAAAAATTTGTGCATCCTATTGAACATCCAAAACAATCCTGTAAAATCAAAACTTAAAATCATAAAAAAAGTAAAAAAGGGAGGAAAATATATATTGATTGAAAATTTCAATTTTTAGATGAACTGAAGAAGCCTAAAAATTAGGCGAAACGTTTTCAATAACTAACTAGAACATCACCCGATTTTCTCCGAAACTAGGTCATCGAGTGTGGTGTCAAATGAAGGCTTGTAAAAACACGAGTAATATATATATATATATATATATATATATATATATATATATATATATATACATATACATATATATATATATATATATATATATATATATATATATATATATATATTTTTATACATATATATATATATATATATATATATATATATATATATATATATATATATATATATATATATATATATTACTCGTGTTTTTACAAGCCTTCATTTGACACCACACTCGATGACCTAGTTTCGGAGAAAATCGGGTGTGACAGACAGACAGACGAACAGACTGACAAGCAGACAGACAGACAGATACCGAAGTCATCTTATAAGTGTTCCGTACGGAACACTAAAAAAGACATCCAGCTTGAGGTTTCTTCAGAAAATACACTTAAAGTTGCCAGAAAACTATTAAATTGAAAAAAAAAATACATTTCAATAAATAATGTAAAACTATATAATCATTAAAGTTATGAAATAAAACTATTATATCGGGCATCTTTAAATATTCTGAATCTACATTTATCATAAAAATTTAAAAATATTAGGTTTTAGTGTTCATGTTTAACAAAAAACACTCATACATCACTTTCAACTAAGCTTTTTGAACTTCTTAATCCTGACTTAACATCAGAAAATAAAGTTTATGTTCAGTTTTAACAAAAAACTCGCTTTTAGCACAAGGATGTTATGTGGTTGATAAAATGCTTTTTTAAGTAAATAAATGCAATGAAATAATAGTTTTGTTCAATATTAATAAATATTAAAAACATTTTAATATAGCGGTTGCACTTATTTATTTTAAACAGTATTTTGCTACGTAGCTTGGTTAAATGGAAACCGTAACTGATATGTTACTAGAATTAATGAAGGATATAAAAGACATCAAGCAGGAACAAAGGGCGTACCAGCAGATTTGAGAAAGGAAAACGAAGCATTAAAAAGGGCAAATAAGAAAAGCCAGGATGATATGATAGCCATGAAGGCTAGAACATATTGGAGAAAGAACATATAAGGAATAATGCGGTAATAACAGGCTTGGAATTGAACACAGAGGATAAGATAGTTCTAAAAACTGGAATTGAGAACTTTATAACAAGCAACATGGACAAGAAATTAAGATTAAAGAGGCAACAAAAATTGGGACAAAGATTTATAAAATCGAGTTTGAGAGCCCAGCGGTGAAGGAAGTGGTCATGAGTAACAAAAGGAAATTTAAGGGCTTGCAAAAGAGAATCTACATCAATAACGAACTAACTAAGGAAGAACGAGAGATACAGAAAAGAATCAAGCAGATAGCGAAGGAGAAACGAGAAAGAGGAAAATCAGTAAAGTTAGGATATCAAAAGATAATAATGGACGGAAACGTGTGGAGATGGGATGAACAAAACCAAGAACTGAGGGAACAGACGGGAAATGCAGAGCGTAAGAAATCAGAAAACTGACGAAAGTAAAGATTAAGAGGACGGAAACAATTAGGAAGACACAGGCAAGGCAAAAGGATACGACTAAGGAAACGAATAGAGAGGGAATGTACGGGAAATTGGGTACTAAGAAACAGGAAGAAAAAATTACTAGAATAAACGCGACGGAAATGGGATTCCTTAGGAAATTAGATGGAAAATCAAGAAGGGATAAAATCAGCAACAAAGTACTCAGAAACAAATTCATAATAAAACCAATAGTGACAAAAATTCAGGACAGACAACTGGGATTGCTGGGACATATACATGACGGAAGAAAGATTAACATGAAAAATATATGAGGCCCCAATCCAGGGAGCAAATAGAAGAGGAAATCATGGCAAGAAGAAGCAAAGAAGACTGCCCAGGAAAGGAATATTCAGAGGAGTGAAATTAAGAACTTGACACAGAATAAGAAGGAGGGGAAGAGGCCGATCAACTCAACTCCACAGTCTTACACTTCACGGTAGAAAGACTTATGAATAAGTAAGTAAGTAAGCTTAGTTAAAAGTGATGTATGCGTGTTTTTTGTTAAACATGAACACTAAGGCCGCTGATAAATGTAGATTCAGAACATTTAAAGATGTCCGAAATAATAGTTTTATTCCATAATTTTAATGATTATACAGTTTTATATTATTTATTAAAAATGTTTTTTTTTCAATTTAATAGTTTTCAGCCTTTAAGTGTATTTCTGAAAAAACCTCAAGGTAGATATCCTTTTCTGTGATTTTTTTGGATTCAGCATAAAAAATACCTAAGAAAACGTCTCACTTAAAAAACAGAGATTTGTTTTGTATACCTGTGTAATCGGCTAACATCAATTATCCCGCTTACCTCCAGACTTCGGTGATCAGTTTTAGAAGGTGGTAAAAAATTTGTTTTTAACTCTCATCCGTCCAATTTTTTAATAATAACTATCAATATATAATTAGTTTAGGTTATATAAGCATCGCTAAAATTGGCGAAACTCCAAACCCTTAGACCAGAGTATACTTGTCCAAAGCTCAATTACAATTCAACCTCAGAATTGCTCATCATGTTTTCGAGTTATCGTAACTTAAAAATGCAAAAAAAAACTGTTTACGCTACATTCGGGATTATATTATACTGCGAATTAATTTTTCTTTTTTTTTATGGGTCTAGCACACGTGCTACAGGGAAATCCCTAAAGCGCTCCAGGAGCGGCATGTGTGCGGAAAAAGCGATTCACGTTGTTCTTGAATCGCTGTAAATTGTACTCGGTGGGAAACACAGCTCTAGGCAAATTATTCTAAAGGGATGATGTTCTCCATATAAAAGACTGCTTGAAAAGCGTTGTACGGGGAGTAACAAGCTGAACCTCATACGGATGTGAAGTATTAGCGCGACGTGTATTTCTGACATGCACCGCTCTGGGAGGAATTAAACGGGCTACATCCTTCGTACACTTTCCATAAAAATACTTGTAAGACAGACTCAAGTAGCCAACCGTTCTTCGACGGTCCAGCGAATCAAGGCCGCCGATCAGTTCCGGGTCTCAAATCAGACGATCAGCTCTTTTCTGAACACAATCCAACAAATGCAGTGTGTGTTTGGAAGCGGAGCCCCAAACATGGGAGCAGTATTCCATAGTTGGTCGAATTTGAGCTTTGTAAAGAATTAACAGTTGTTGTGGAATGTAAAGCTTTCTGGTTCGAAATAATATTCCCAACTTTTGAAAAGCTCTCCTTGTTATGCCTGCAACATGTTCATGCCAGGACATATTTGCTCCCAAAATAACGCCCAACAAACTGAGTGACGATGCTAGGGGAAACGAGTGCCCCGACATGATTATGTCGGGTTCAGAAACGTTAACCTTTTTAGAAAAAAACGGCCGCCTGGGTTTTTGTAGCGTTAAATTCCACTTAGTTACTGTCACCCCAATATAGAATTTCTTCCAGGTCTTTGATAAGTTAAACGATCTCCTGCTCTCTGCGGATATTCGCCTGAGTAGCCGATGTCCGAGCGTTCAAAGGGAATGAAGAGATAAGCGTACTGTCATCTGCAAAACTGTAGATTGGATTCCCGGTCTTTTCCAGCAGATCGTTAATGTAAATGAGAAAGAGAGTAGCAGACAGTATGGAACCTTGGAGCACACCGGCGTTGATAGTAAAGGTGTTAGGAAGAAATCCGTCGACCGCCACACGTAAAGAACGCTCTCTGAGGAAACATGAGAGTCACACTGAACTTTTCAGACATACCATAAGAGCGTAGCTTAGCCAAGCCAGCAGTCCATCGTGCCAAACACGGTCGAATGCCTTGGATATGTCAAGAGCAACCGCTCGTGATTCTCCAGAGTGTTCAATTGCGTTGTTCCAAATATGTGTTACATAAGTGAGAAGATCTCCTGTTGATCTATGTCTACGAAAGCCATATTGGTGATCGCTAATAATGGTGAATCCTTCAAGATATTTTAGAAGATGCTGATCGATAACCTTTTTCATGACTTTCGATATTATTGAAAACAGTGCGAGTGGTCGGTAGTTATTTGGCAAGGTCTTTTTGCCTTCTTTAGGTATCGGATGAACTGTGGCACATTTCCAGCAGGAAGGTAATATTCCCTTTCTGTAGGATAGGTTGAAAAGTCTACAAAAAACGGGTGTTAGTTCCCTCGCACAGTTTTTGAGAACTGTAGCAGGTATTCCGTCAGCGCCGTCTCCACAAGATTCGTTGCGGCATCTGAAAGTACAACTCTTCCCCTTCAAAATACATCAATTGTTCCGATATTTTATTTCTTCTTGGAGAAATCATCCATTGAAATTAATTAGTTTGGCGTTTTGGTTACAACCATACAAAAAAAAAGTTCTTCCGGCAGCTGAGAGTAGTGTAATTATATGATTTTTGGAACGTTGAATCCGAATTCGTTGTGGGTTTAACCCATGATGGATCCGATATGACAGGTCGGAATTCTGAAGAGTCTAAATTACTATAAAACTCGATATTTGTTACATTTTTCACTCAAGTAAAGCAATTTTAACGAGTTTCTTTGTATGAATGATCGCATATTACCGCTCTCAACCTAACACAGAGTCACGAAACCAGGACGTGACAGTGTTGACATTTTTCTTTTTTTTTATGACTTTTTAATGATTTTTTTTATGAATTTTTTCTTACTCTTTAGAACTAATTAGAATGAAAACTTTCGAAGATCAACTTTTTTTTGGTGTGATTGTTACGAAAATGCGAAGCTAATTAATTTCAACGGACGATTTCTCCGAGAAGAAATAAAATATCTGGAAAATTCAAAATGCATTTTGAAGAGGAAGAGCATATAGCGAAAAATCGTGTTTATTGCATTTTTAGGTTAGTATATCTCGAAACCTGATGTGATGGAGCAATTCTGAGGTCGGATTTGGATTCAGTGCACTAAAAACCTTCCAAAAAGTATAGTCTGGTCTCAGGATTTTAAAAATGTTGTTTTCGATATATCGATAAGTTGCCATCGACTATCGACAGGTAAAACCTATTATGGTCTATCGCTAATGGCAACATGATCTTAATAATTTTCTTGTTTATTTCACTTATCGTCTATATTTTTAATAGTGGAGCAAAATCCTGACGTACGTCTGCCTACAAAATAACCGGCAGGTTTTAATGCTAAAAAATATGTTCGAAGATGGCACCAAAGAACCTCATACTACCTGAACAGAAGGAACCTGGACTGAACATAGACAGTGATGATAGGTTTTCTCGATATCGGAGATGTTAGTCACGACGATTGAGTGTGTGAAAGTGACACTGTAAATCAAGAATGCTATAGAGAATTTCATACCACTCCTCACAAAAGAGTAAGAAGAAAACACCCTGATTTGTAAGTCAGCTGTTCATTATTTTTCACCAGGAAAGCGTTCCAGTTAAAAACGCAATATCGAGAAGTGTAAACACGAAATCCTTCTGTTAGAACACCCACAATATTCACTTCATCTCACTCCGTTTCATTCCTAATTAAAGAAACTTTAAAAAAAACCAGATTTGAGGCCGTTGAAGCTGGAAAAGCAAAAGCCCAAAAAATATCGCTATCGCTACAGAAAGACAAACACGTGAAATAACGATGATAGAAAAAAATATATTGAGTACGCCATGGGTTCCGCGTTTGTTGACTCCAGACCAAAAATGCACGAGGAAGGACTTGTCAAAGTCGCGTTTGGAAATGTTGTAGAATCCGTTAAACATAGACAAAACGTAGATCCACCAGTACACCCAAAAGAAAAAAACGGTTGTCAAAACAGTGGCGAAGGTGAGTGCACCGAAAAAAGATAAAACAGTTTTATCGGTGGGAAAAATAATGAAAACTGTTTTTTGGAACAACCAGGATATTATCAAGACTGACTCTTTGGGAAAGGGCAAAACAGTAATTGGCTTTTATTACGCAACGTTATTGAGCAGTTTGCGTAGTGAGTTGAAATAGAAGCGACAACTATTAGCGCTCAAAAAAGTGTTCCTTCGCTAGGACAATTCGTCTGCTCACACATTGGCAGTTGCAATGACAAAAATGTGCTTGCTGGACTTCGAAATAGTTCCCAATCCACCCTATTCCCCAGATTTGGTTCCAAATGACTTTTTTGTTTTCTGGCCTCGAAAATGGGCTTGGAGGAAGCAACTCTCATCGAGTGAAAAGGTTGTCTGTGTTGTAAATTAGTATTATGGATAGAACACGAAAAAAGAGATGGATGACCACAGACATTTTAAGCTTAATGGAGAAGAGGAGACTGGTTAAAGCAAATAGGGAAGAATATAAAAGACTTAGTAAAGTGATTCGAAAGGAAGTAAAAATGGCAAAAGAACGATGGATGAGAGAGATGTGTGAAGAGATGGAAGAAATGGAAAAGAAACATGATATTTTCCAAATGCACCGAAAGGTGAGAGATATAACTGGTATGTATCGAAAACAACCAGCCCATGTATTATTCGATTCATCCAATCAACCTATTATACGGGATGAAGAAATCAAAGAAGCTTGGGAAACATATATCAACGAACTTTTTGATGACAACAGAGCTTCCAAAGGAAACAATGATAACTGTTTAAATGGACCCGAAATCTTAAAGGAAGAAATCCTTCACGCAATCTCTATTACACAGAATAAGAAAGCCGGACCTGACGAAATTCCCATTGAAGTAATCAAACTTATAGCAGAGGAAAATATAGGACAAATTACAAAACTGTTTAATCTAATATACAGCACAGGCACTATATCAGAAGAATGGTTAAAATCAACATTCATCACAATCCCCAAAAAATCACATCCCAAAAAGTGTAGTGATTACCGCTTAATCAGCTTAATGAGTCACCTCTTAAACGTTTTTCTACGGATCATCCATTCCAGAATTCGTACAAAGTGTGAGTTCGATCTAGATAATAGTCAGATGGGGTTCAGAAATGCATTCGGCACGCGCGAAGCCTTGTTCGGTGTCAATGTGCTCTTGCAGAAATGTCGGGATCAGCGTAAGGATGTGTTCGTTTGCTTTGTCGACTATGAGAAGGCTTTCGATAAGGTTAGACACGACAAACTAATATCAATACTACAACAACTACAGCTGGATGACAGGGACATTCGAATAATTGAAAACCTATACTGGGGACAAACAGTCGAAGTCCGCATAGGAGAGTTGAAAACAAATAACATAAAAATTAAGCGCGGGGTCCGACAGGGCTGTGTCCTGTCTCCACTCTTGTTCAACCTATACTCGGACAGGATTTTCAGGGAAGCATTAGAGGATGTGGAGCTGGGTGTCAAGGTTAATGGGGTTGTGCTGAGCACAATAAGATATGCCGATGACACCCTCATTATGTGCGATAGACTGGACGGTCTGCAAACTATGGTAAACAGAATTGATGAGATGAGGCCGGACGGGGTCTGGGCCTGAATGTCAACGTTGGCAAAACCAAGTTTATGGTGTTTAGTCGAAGCCAATATGATGATGCGAAGCTGACACTCAACAACTCACCGATAGAGCGGGTTCATAAATTTAAATATCTTGGAAGTATAATAACAGATGACTTGGATCCCGACATAGAGATAAGATGCAGAATTGAAACAGCAAACTGAGGCAACGGATGGCCAAATGCTATATCTGGTCAGGGTTGTTGTATGGAGTGGAGTGCTGGACCATAAAAATAAGCACATTGAACCGACTAGAAGCTTTTGAAATGTGGATCCACCGTAGAATGCTTCGAATACCGTGGACTGACTTGCTGACAAATGAGGAAGTCTTGCGTAGAGCAAACTCTGAAGGACTGTTGATCAGTACTATAAAGGGTCGCAAAATTGCTTATCTCGGACATATACTACGTGGAGAAAAGTACGGTCTTCTCCAGCTCATCATGAAAGGAAAAATTGAGGGAAGGCGCGGAGTTGGTAGAAAACAAATGTCCTGGCTAAAGAACATCAGAGAGTGGACAGGAATCCAAAGCGCTGGAGATCTTTTTAGATTGGCCGAAGACAGACAAGCACTCTCCATAGTGATCGCCAACGTCCGGGCGACCGGATATGGCACATGAAGAAGAAGAAGATAGTTCGAAACATTTTTTCTTCTGAGGAAATAAAAAAATCGAAATTTCGCTGGATCAAATGTATTGAGCTCAATGGAGATTATGTTGAGAAATAAATGTATTTATTAATTAAACAAACCGGCCGAATGCAAGTCGGACTTGCGCAATTAGTGCTCCATACGTTGATTTTTTAAAATAAACATTTTTGTTACGGAGGTATAAAATGATCGATGACTTCGCAAAATACACCCAAAATGAGTTTTAAACAAAGTTTTTATATATACCAGATAAATTATTAAAGGTAATGCGCTCCTGATAATTTTCCATTAATCTACACCCTGTGGAGAATATTCTAGAACTTTTTCAAAATTTTTTGATCAGTACTTTTCAGGGTAAGGAGAGGGACAGCGATTTTCGACAATTTTTTAAAAATAATACAAAGAAAAGTGTGCACAAGTATTATATTATATGTAATTTTGGACTCATGTTTTCACAAGCTTTCATTTGACACCCCACTCGATGACCTGGTAATTTTTTTTTTCACTTTCGATTTCACCCAGGAAAACTAACTCTTTAAGTCAAAATTTAACTTTCAAAACTACACGGCTCTGATGGGACCATCAGTTCCTATATTAGTGTCAAATTTCAACTTTTTATATCAAATAGTTTCGGAAAAAATCGGTGGTGACAGAGGGACAGACAGACAGATTGACAGACACCAAAGTAATCTTATAAATGTTCCGTAGGGAACACTAAAAATGTTATTTACCTTGTTTTTTAACAAGACTTTTCAATTCACTCTCGTAATAAAGCTCTTTCTTGATTATTTTCGTAAATTCCTAATCGTTGTAATTTAAATACGGAATATTGTCCTACTGACTTTTCTTCTTCCGACTTATAGCCAGGCATTATTGCCTGTTTTCTTTGTTCCCTCCTCTATAGATTGTCGCTCCATCTCTTTCTTACACGTCCCATTGATCTTCTTCCATTCGGTGACTTGTCTCTTGCTATCCTGTTGCTAGCCGTTCTTCCTATGTGTTGATCCCGCTCCACTTTTCTTCCTCTTATCCACTGATTGATATTTTCTATATTACATGTGCGTCTTAAGTCTTCTTTTCTTTCTCTATCCCTCAGTGTCTTGTTTGTACATTCCTTAAGTATTCTTATTTCAGTAGATTCCAGCATCTTCTGTGTTATACTTCTATCGGGTCTTATTTCAGATGTGTAAGTCGTTACTGGTCGTATTACGCTCTTGAATATTTTTGTTTTGGTCTCAACGAAGAGGGATTTATTTCTAAATATTGTATCATTGAGGCATCCTGCTATTCTATTAGCCTTGACTTGATGTTTTACTTGTTCCTCGATTTTTCCGATACTAGATATTTTGATGCCCACTTAATCGACCTCCATCACCTGTTCTATTGGTTTATCTTCCACCACGAGCTTGCACCTAATCGGCTCTTTTGCTATTACTATTGTTTGGGGTTTTTCAGTTGGGAATATCATATTATATTGTCTTGCTGCTATGTAGAATTCGTATAGCAGCCTTTACAGATCATTCTCGGTCTCAACCATTATTATCGCGTCATCTACATAACATATAATTTTAAGTTCTCTGTTACCCATTCTATTTCCCTTCTTTCTTTTGACATTCTTTATAATTCCATCCATGATAATATCACAGCCCCACAAAAAAAAAAATGGGGTATACTTTTGATGCGATATATCAGATCCGTAGTATTTTTGCCCGCTGATCACGAATCTGACGTCAGAATATCGCCATCACATCTCAATTTTTTTCTAACCTCAAAAAATAGGTAAAAATTAGTAAAAATTAAGAAAAATATACTCCTAAAAAATTGATTCAAGCTTTTTCATGAATCCAAAGATGTATTAATATGTATTCGGACACGCTAAGCTAATATTCATCGGTTGGATTGAGCCATACAGTTCTGTTTTCTTTCTAACCTCAATAAATCAGACAGATATAGTGCTTCTCGAATGCAAAAACGAATTCAAATTAAAATTCAACCGATCCTTACCAAATTTGGTAGGGGATTTTTTGGGTCGCTGATCACGAATCTGAGGTTGGATTTGCAAAATTCAAGATGGCAGATGTTTTCGCGCCATTTTGAACGCCGAGAAAATTCATCGGTCGATTTTTATTCTTCTAGCTGCATCCAGGGCACCTCCACGTGGTGACGGTGGGCAACGGTGTTACTCCACTAGCCGGCAGAGTCCCTGGATAACGGCTTAGATGCCGTCATGGCAGGTAGAAGAAAGAGAATTACGATGCAGGGACTCGGAAACCCAGTATCGGCGGTTGGTCAGGGTGGGAAAGCGGGCCCGCAGTGATTCATTTTGTTATATTTGCTGTCAACACGTATTGAGTAAAATGGGGTCACCGATAACGGATAAGATTAAAACCTTATATAAGGATTGTTTTAACATTGAAATACAGCACCAGGATACAGATTGGGTTCCCCACATCATTTGCAGTTCTTGCAAAATAATGTTGTACATCAATAAGAAGGCGATTAAATATTCCAGACCAGCAATATGGAATAGACCATACAGTGAAAATGATTGCTACTTTTGTATGAATGTTGTATCTAGGCATAACCGAAAAAATAAAAGCACTATTACTTATAACGATGTTTCGACAGTAACAAAACCAACTAAACTAATTCCGCCTCCTGAACCACTTGATGCTGATGTTATGGAAACAAATGATTTCACCTTATCAGTTCATGCCGAAAACATTGAGACTGTCGAAAAAGATTCAAACACTGTTACTAATGAATATTCTAGTGACAACCTATCATATACTAGTGACACAGATAAAGAATTTCTACCATACAACCGTAAACCAGAACCAATACTCGTATCACAGTCAGAACTTAGTGATCTAGTCAGAGATTTAGGCTTATTCAAAGATGGTTCAGAGCATCTTGCTTCCTTTTTAAAGAAAATATATTTACTTAAGCCAGAAGCTACGATTTCTTATTATAGAAACAGAGATGAAGAATTTCGAAAATATTTCACAATGGACGAGGAATTGTCACTTTCATATTGTACCGATGTAAAAGGTCTAATGGATGAATTTCAAAATAACTCATACGATCCTGAAGAATGGAGACTGTTAATTGATTCTTCTAAACGGAGCATTAAGGCAGTTTTGCTGCATAATACCAACGTTTACGCTCCCATTCCGATTGCTCATTCCACAGTTATGGAAGAGCAATATGAAAAAATGAAGCAGCTTTTGATAAAAATAAAATATGCTGATCATAACTGGAAAATTTGTGGAGATCTGAAAATTGTAACAATATTGCTTGGCCAACAGTCAGGGTTTACACTTTATCCCTGTTATAAATGTCTGTGGAATAGCAGAGACAGGGAACGTCATTATAAGAAAAAAATTTGGCCAACAAGAGAATCGTTCACTCCTGGTGAAAATAATGTATTGTTTCCACCATTGGTAGATCCAGGAAAAGTTCTTATTCCCCCGCTTCACATTAAGCTTGGACTTATGAAGCAATTCATGAGAGCATTAGATACAAACGGCCCATGTTTCCAATATTTGCATAAAAAATTTCCGAAATTTTCTGAAGCTAAAATTAAGGCAGGCGTATTTGACGGGCCACAAATAAGAAAATTGTTTCAAGATTCATTATTTGTTACTAAAATGAATAAAGTTGAAAAAGCTGCTTGGTTTAGTTTTAAAGAAGTCGCAACAAACTTTTTGGGAAATAATAAAAGTCCTAAGTACAAAGAAATAGTCGAGAAAATGGTAAAAAATTTTCAAACATTAGGTTGCTTAATGAATCTAAAATTACATTTCCTGGACTCCCACATCGATGATTTCCCAGATAATCTTGGTGACTACAGTGAGGAGCAAGGGGAACGTTTTCACCAAGATCTGAAAATCATAGAAAATCGGTATCAAGGATGATGGGATGACCATATTCTAGCGGACTATTGCTGGTCGCTAAAAAGAGAAACAAGTCCTCAAAAGCGTTTGGGCAGAAAGCCTTTGAATAGGTCATTCGCGGAAAAAAGAACAAGATACAGCCAAAAAAAGGAAAGTTAGGCGCGGGTCTAACCATCGCAATTCTAGGGCTTAAGGGTCTACTATTTGAGAGTATATGGTTTAAAAGTCCTGGTTTTGAGTTTATTGGGTCTCATTTTTAAAGTTACAGGGTTATTGAGGTCTATTTTTTGAGATTACAGGGTGTGGGAGTCTAAGGTTTCAGGGTTTAGGGTTTAAGAGTATCAGGTTTGAGGATTCCCCAACTGTATACCAAATTTGGTAGGAATCGGTTGGTTTCCAAAAATTTTGTCCGCCATCTTGGATCCGCCATTTTGAATTTTGCAAATCCGACCTCAGATTCATGATCAGCAATCCAAAAAAACCCCGTGTACCAAATTTGGTAAGAATCGGTTGAATTTTAATTTGAATTCGTTTTTGCATTCGAGAAGCACTATATCTGTCTGATTTATTGAGGTTAGAAAGAAAACAGAACTGTATGGCTTAATCCAACCGATGAATATTAGCTTAGCGTGTCCGAATACATATAAGTACATCTTTGGATTCATGAAAAAGCTTGAATCAATTTTTTAGGAGTATATTTTTCTTAATTTTTACTAATTTTTACCTATTTTTTGAGGTTAGAAAAAAATTGAGATGTGATGGCGATATTCTGACGTCAGATTCGTGATCAGCGGGCAAAAATACTACGGATCTGATATATCGCATCAAAAGTATACCCCACTTTTTTTTTTGTGGGGCTGTGTATTAACCAGAAGAGGACTTAAAGAGTCTCCCTGCCTGATTCCAGATTTATAATTGATTGGTTCTGTTATTCCTTCTGCTAATCTTCCGACTACTTTATTGTCTTTATATATATTGTCGATAGTTTTAATTAGGTCTAATGGGATGCTTCTGTTATAGTCCTCTATTTGCACATAGTTGAAAGCTTTTTTTGAGTCTATCAGGCACAAGTATGCTGGAATGTTGTATTCTACGGATTTTTCTTCTACCGGTTTCACGATGAATCGGTGCATGAGCGCCCACTTCTGAATCCTTGCTGTTCTTCTTCCAGTTATATTCTCGCGCTTATTTTTGTTGTAATAATCTTTGTTGTTAATTTCAGTGTACAGTTTAGTAGATTTATGCCTCTATAGTTATTTGGATATTCTTTTTCTCCCTTCTTGTGCATTAGTATAACTGTCGCTATTCTCCATTCATCTGAGATTCTATTCGATCTTATAATCCTCTGTATAAGTATCTGGAGTTGCTTAATCAGAGGGTGTCCCCCATATTTTATTAGTTCATTAGCTATTCGGTCTTCGCCGAGAGATTTACGGTTTTTTAATTTTTCCAGTGTTTCTATTATGTCTTCTTCCGTTATATATGTTTTTTCATTTATCGTTATCTCTGGTGTTTGTTGCAGTGTAATACTCGGTTTCCTTTTATATAATTGTATAAGATATGTTACCCACGTTCATTTCTTTACGTGTGTATACTCTATTAGTTCTTTCATTTCAGTTCTCTGAAGAAGTCTGATTCTAATTTTTTTGTGTATCTCTCCCAGTATTTCATTTTTGTTCTTCTTACTAATTCGTGGGTTTCTGTTCGTATTCTTTTATGTCTTTGGTAGGCTTCATCTATCCTGATTGACCTGTACTTTGGATAGCTTTTTTTCTTTTCACGGCATTTCTCATTGATTTCTGCACTGAACCATGGTGTTTTTGTTCTCCATTTTTTTATTTTTACTACAGTTTTAGTACCTAATGCCTCAAATGCAGCTTCTAATACATTTGTTTTTATTTTAATTGTTATTATTTTTAATCAAAATAAATCAAATAAATGACAATGATTTGTTTGTTATCATTGTCATTTATTTGATTTATCTTGTTTTTTTCTTTCAGTCTTCTCTGGTACAAGTCTCTCGTTGATTCTTCTTGTAGATTTTCTGTTCTTAGCTTTGTTTCCAGTTCCTTATTTTGGTGCTGCTTTGTGTTTCTTATATTCGACCTTAGTTTACACATAACCCCCAAGGTTCCATACTGTATCCTACTCTCTGTCTCATTTACATTAACGATCTGCTGAAAAAGACCGGGAATCCAATCTACACCTTTACAGACGACATTACGCTTGTCTCTTCATTCCCTTTGAACGCTCGGACATCGGCTGCTCAGGCGAATGTCCGCAGACAGCAGGAGGTCGTTCAAATTAACAAAAACCTGGAAAAAACTCTATCTTGGGGTGACAGTAACCAAGTGGAATTTAACGCTACAAAAACCCATGCGGCAGTTTTTTCTAAAAAAGTTAACGTTGCTGAACCAGACATAGTTATGTCGGGGCACTCCATTCCTCTAGCTTCGTCGCTCAATTTGTTGGGCGTTAGTTTGGGAGCAAATATGTCCTGGCATGAACATGTTGCAGGCATAGCAAGGAGAGCTTCTTAAAAGTTATGAATATTATTTCGAAGCAGAAAGCTTTACCCTCCACAACAACTGTTAATTCTTTACAAAGCTCAAATTCGACCAACTATGGAATACTGCTCCCATGTTTGGGGCTCCGCTCCCAAACATACACTGTATTTGTTGGATTCTGCTCAGAGAAGAGCTGTTCGTTTGATTGGAAACCAGGAACTGACCGGCGGCCTTGATTCGCTGGAACATCGAAGAACGGTTGGCGACTTGAGTCTGTTCTACAAATATTTTCATGGAAAGTGTTCGAAGGATGTGGCCAGCTTAATTCCTCCCAAAGCGGTGCATATTAGAAATACACATCGCGCTGGTGCTTCACATCCGTATGAAGTTCAGCTTGTGACTCCTCGTACAACGCTTTTCAAGCAGTATTTTATATGGAGAACATCATCCCTTTGGAATAATTTGCCCAGCGCTGTGTTTCCCACCGAGTACAATTTACAGCAAATCTACAATACCACCACTCACACGGCCAGATAATTCTATTGAAACGACACCTATCGATTTCCAAGGAAAAACACCACCGACTATTCCCATAGTGCAGTCAAGGATGCCCGACATTGTCTTCAGACAGCGTATCATAAAACGTATTTTGATGAAGCTAGACACCAAAAAGGCTTCTGGCGCTGACGGAATACCTGCCATAGTTCTCAAGAACTGTGCAAGGGAACTAACACCAGTTTTCTGTAGACTTGTCAACCTATCCTACAGAAAGGGAATATTTCCTTCCTGCTGGAAATGTGCCACAGTTCAGCCGATACCTAAAAAAGGCAAGAAGACCTTGCCAAATAACTACCGACCAATCGCACTACTCTCAATAATATCGAAAGTCATGGAAAAGGTTATCAATCAGCATCTTCTAAAATATCTTGAAGCATTCAACATTATTAGTGATCACCAATATGGCTTTCGTAAAAATAGATCAACAGGAGATCTTCTGACTTATGTAACACATGTTTGGAACAACGCAATTGAACACTTTGGAGAATCTCGAGCGGTTGCTCTTGACATATCCAAGGCATTTGACCGTGTTTGGCATGATGGGCTGTTGGCTAAGTTACGTTCTTATGGTATGTCTGAAAAGTTCTGTTTGTGGCTCTCATGTTTCCTCAGAGAGCGTTCTTTACGAGTGGCAGTCGACGGATTTCTTTCTAACACCTTCACTATCAACGCCGGTGTGCCCCAAGGTTCCATACTATCTCCTACTCTCTTCCTTATTTATATTAACGATCTGCTGGAAAAGACCGAGAATCCAATCTACAGCTTTGCAGATGACAGTACCCTTATCTCTTCATTCACTTTGAATGCTCGGACATCGACTACTCAGACGAATATCCGCAGACAGCAGGAAGTCATTCAACTTAACAAAGACCTGGAAGAAATTCTATCTTGGGGTGACAGTAACCAAGTGGAATTTAACGCTACAAAAATCCAGGCGGCAGTTTTTTCTAAAAAAGTTAACGTTGCAGAACCCGACATAGTTATGTCGGGGCACTCCATCCCTCTAACATCGTCATTCAATCTGTTAGGCGTTAATTTGGGAGCAAATATGTCCTGGCATGAACATGTTGCAGGCATAGCAAGGAGAGCTTCTTAAAAGTTGGGAATATTGTTTCGAACCAGAAAGCTTTACACTCCACAACAACTGTTAATTCTTTACAAAGCTCAAATTCGACCAACTATGGAATACTGCTCCCATGTTTGGAGCTCCGCTCACAAACATACACTGCATTTGTTGGATTCTATCCAGAGAAGAGCTGTTCGTCTGATTGGACACCCGGAACTGACCGACGGCCTTGATTCGCTGGAACATCGAAGAACGGTTGGCGACTTGAGCCTATTCTACAAGTACTTTCATGGAAAGTGTTCGGAGGATGTGGCCCGCTTAATTCCTCCCAGAGCGGTGCATGTTAGGAGTACACGTCGCGCTAATACCTCACATTCGTATGAGGTTCAGCTTGTTACTCCTCGTACAACGCTTTTCAAGCAGTCTTTTATATGGAGAACATCATACCTTTGGAATAGTTTGCCCAGGACTGTGTTTCCCATCGAGTACAATCTACAGCGATTCAAGAACAACGTGAATCGCTTTCTCCGCACACGTGTCGCTCCTGTAGCGCTTTAGGGACTTCCCTGTAGCACGTGTGCTAGACCCATAAAAAAAAAAAAGAACAACGTGAATCACTTTTTCCACACACATGCAGCTCCTGGAGCGCTTTAGGGACTTCCCTACAGCATGTGTGCTAGACTCATAAAAAAAAACTAAATTATGATCACTTCCTACATTTGGTGATGTTAAGCATCTTACATCTAATAAATGGTGTGTATGTATTTCTCTGTTTGTTAGGACATAATCTATCATTGATCTGTTCCCTCTAGTGTTCTCGAATGAATATTTATATTGCTTCTTATAGTCAAAGTATATATTATTTATTCTCAACTCGTTTGTAGCGCAGGTATTTATCATAAGCTCCCCGTTTTCAGTCTTTATGTTTTCATCAAATCTCTGTTTAACTCCTGACATTACCTCATTTCCAACTCTTGCATTATAGTCACCCATTATTATTATTATTTCATTGATTGGTATCTCATCTATCATTTTCTAGAGTTCTTCATAGAATTGTTCCTTGTATTTTTCTGGTTTGCAATTTTCAGATGCATAAATTCCCACATTACCATTACTATTACTATTCTCTCAGATATGTACTGACACTTCATTATGTAGTTTATGTATTTCATCTTAATCAGCAGGGCTACTCCTTCCTTTGCCCTCTGGTCTTTCGCCACACCACAGTAAAGCAGGATATATTGTCCTTATATCATTCGTTCTTTCCCCTTTTTTTGTTTCTTACAAGGCGCATATGTCTATTTTGTGTTCTCTAATTTCCTTTTCCACTTCCTGGTCTCTCCCACTAATAGATTTTATATTCCAAGTTGCGAGTCTCATTACATCCCGTCTGTTCCATTTTCTTAACATTGTCCTTGCATGCGTTGTCATCGTTCTTGGTTTTTTTTTATCCCAGGTAAGTTGTTAACCTTTGACCTACTGACTAATTTGAGATAAAATTATATTTTTTTATGAAACTGTAATATTTTTCTTATAATTTAATGCCTTTTTTAACTGGTTCAGATTAGTTACGTAAATAAGAAGTTATAATATATAAATAATAAAAGATAGTAGACTCATTGAAATATATAAATATCCTTTGATCCAACGGAGCCTATTGCAAATATTTAAGTTGCAAAATAAACACTGGATTTATACACCTCAGTAACAAGATACCCATTAAGTAAATTTAAATTTGTTTGGTTTATTGCTCAATTGCAATGGGCGTGAAGAGCAAAGTGAACCTACGGAGCCGTTACCTCTGTTCTTTTAAATGTAGTTGCTCTAGAACCAGGTAAATTATTAAAGGTAATGCACTCGTAATAATTTCACAGCCACACAAAAAAAGTTCATTACTACGAACCAAAATACGTGTATCTAGTGTATTTTTCGCCACTGAATTCGAATCCGTAATTAATCCGTATTTATCCCGTCATTTTTTTTTTTAGTTCTTGATCTTCGCTGATCAGTACTACATTATCTGCGAATCGCGAGTGATGTAAATATATGCGATCGATTTTAATTCCCTCCTCTTCACACCCAAGACTTTTAAATACATTCTCCAAGGCCAGGGTAATCAATTTTGGTGAAATTGTGTCGCCCTGCCTAACCACATGTTGCATTTTCATATATGAATTTTAGGACTTCGGTATATCTTGAATCTATACTGGTATGAGCTAAGGACTGCATAATTACCCAATATTCCAGGGAGTCGAAAACCTTCTGATAATCGATAAAATCTAGATGTAGCTTAATATATTCGGTCGCTTTTTCTATTAAAAGGCCGTCTGGTTATGATCTGTTGGTTTTTGCAAGTATTTATTGTGATGCCTATGGAATAATACTGATCGACTATCTTGAGAAGAGGCTAATAATCACCGAAGACTATAATGCTTTTAAATGGTGAAATCAAGAAAATAAGTATTGTTTCACCAAAATAATGCAGCAGCTCACAACTTCGTAAAAGAGATGATGAAATTGGACCAACTGGGCCATGAATTGCTGCCTCATCCTCCGGATTCACCAGATCTGGCTCACAGCAATTATTACCTATTTCTAAATTTCAAAAAATAAAGAAGTCGAGTAGGAAACTGAGGCTTATTTTAGAGAGTTCTACAAATCGTACGAAGGAAGATCTCTGGAATAAGTGTATCGCTCTTGAAGGAAATTATCTTAAAGAAAAAAATTGTTTTTTTTTCTTCAAAAGTCTCGGGACTTTTCACCCTATCTAGTTACCTATTTTTTTTTATTTTAATGCTTAACATTCTCTTATAGTCTACTCAAAATTAACATAATTCTAAAATAATATATTATTAAAATAATAATAATATATTATTTTATATACTCGTATAATAATAGAAAGTAAACTACTAACACCTTGGGTAAACGCCTTGATTGCGCTTATTTTTAAAAAGAATTTTTTTAATTGGAGAATTACAGACCTATCAGCCTGTTAGCGGTACTATACATAGTACTCACTAGAATTATAACACATAGATTAAGGAACAAAATAGACAGTTATCATCCACGTGAACAAGCGGGATTTAGACGGGGATACAGTACTTGGACCTTCAAACAATTAGATTACTAGTGGAAAAAGCAAATGAATATAAGGTCACCTTGTGGATAGCAATGGTTAACTGCGAAAAAGCATTTGTTTCGGTAGAGATATGGACAGACTTTAACGCCGTAACACCAGAGTCTTCTTGAATGCATATATAAAAATGCCACTTCATAAATAATGCTTGAAGAAAAAACAAAATTAAAAGAGGAATTAGACAAGGAGACTCGATTTCCTTAAAGCTGTTCACGATGACTCTAGAAGACATGTTTAATCGTTAAAGTGGGAAAATAAAGGAATACTAATCGACGGTGAACGATTAAATCTCTTAAGGCTCGCAGATGATGTCGCTCTGATGGCCAACACAAAAAAAGAATCACAAGAAATGCTGATGAAATTAAATAACAAGTCTCGAGCAATAGGTCTAAAAATAAACTTCATCAAAACCAAATATTTGAATAACGAAAATGAACATAACAGCCCGGAATTATTAATAGAAGGTGAAAGAATAGGGAAAGTACAAACAATTACATATTTAGGACAAAAAATCAAAATATAAAAAAATAATTTAAAGGCTAGTTGGATAGGAGAGTCTCGTTAGCTTGCTCTGCGTTAGAAAGGTTACAATCTACATTTAAATTGGACATCCCAAATACAATAAAAGCTAGAGTATTCGATCAATATGTACTACTTTTTTTTATGGGTCCAGTACATGTGCTGCAGGGAAATCCCTAAAGCGCTACAGGAGCGACACATGTGCGGAAAAAGCGATTCACGTTGTTCTTGAGTCGCTGTAAATTGTACTCAGTGGGAAACACAGTCTTGGGCAAATTATTCCAAAGAGATGATGTTCTCCATATAAAAGACTGCTTGAAAAGTGTTGTACGATGAATAACAAGCTGAACCTCATACTGATGTGAAGTATTAGCGCGACGTGTATTTCTAACATGCACCGCTTTGGGAGGAATTAAGCGGGCTACATCCTTCGAACACTTTCCATGAAAATACTTGTAGAATAGGCTCAAGTCGCCAACCGTTCTTCGATGTTCCAGCGAATCAAGGCCGCCGGTCAGTTCCAGGTCTTCAATCAGACGAACAGCTCTTCTCTAAACAGAATCCAACAAATGTAGTGTGTGTTTGGGAGCAGAGCCCCAAACATGGGAGCAGTATTCCATAGTTGGTCGTATTTCAGCTTTGTAAAGAATTAACAATTGTTGTGGAGTGTAAAGCTATCTGGTTCGAAATAATATCCCCAACTTTTGAGAAGATCGATCTTCTTGCTATGCCTGCAACATGTTCATGCCAGGACATATTTGCTCCCAAATTAACGCCCAACAAATTGAGTGACGATGATAGGGGAAAGGAGTGCCGACATGATTATATCGGGTTCAGCAACGTTAACTTTCTTAGAAAAAACTGCCGCCTGGGTTTTTATAGCATTAAGTTCCACTTAGTTACTGTCACCCCAGGATAGAATTTCTTCCAGGTTTTTGTTAGGTTGAACGACCTCATACTGTCTGCGGATATTCGCCTGAGTAGCCGATGTCGGAGCGTTCAAAGAGAATGAAGAGATAAGCGTACTGTCATCTGCGAAAGTGTAGATTGGATTTCCGGTCTTTTCCAGCAGGCGCCTCTCTGTCACTGATTGGTAGAATACTCGATGTCGAAAGTAGTTTATGGTCGGAAAAACCTAACGGCGGATTTACGCTGACCGTACAAATCTCCGGATTGGTGGTTAAAAAACAGATCAAGAAGACTGGCGAACTCCCCGTCTCGATCAGGGATCCGTGTTGGTTCGTCAAAAAGCTGAGTTAAGCCACAACTGATTGAAAATGATTTGGCTTCACGACCTTGTTCGTCGGTAGTATTGGAATATTTAAGCCAGTTGATATTGTGGACATCAAAGTCGCCCAGGATGGCAATTTCGGCATTTGGATAGTTAATTTGTAAATGATCGATGGTGTCTGCAAGAGAAGCCAAAAGTGTTCTAAAGTTAGTATCACTTGGTGGTCGATAGAGGATACAGATGAACCTTGTGGTTTGTTGAGTCGTTATTTTTAACCACATAACATCAAAGTTTGGGGGTTCCAGAGCCTCTTCTTGACAGATTCCAAACTTACGTCTAAATCGGGAATAGAAGTCATACCCAGGATAAAGATAATTGACTGTGCTGGTCGATGAACTGACCTTGGTTTCACAGAGGGCGAGTACATGAGGTTTATTTGATTACAGGTGTTGGTGCACTGAATTTATGTTCGTGTTTAAACCTCGTATGTTGCAGAAATCCACTTTAAAATTCTGATCTCTGCATGTCGACGCACCTGAACCAGCCCCCACCCGGAGATCCGAACGGGGGGCTATTTTACCTCCGGAATTTTTTGTATCCAGGTGCCTCATCATGCTATTTGGTCCCACAGTCCGGGACATCGCACAGCCACGAAACTTTAAGCAACTTCACGCAGCCTAAGCCGATGCAATGGTATCACACTGGGCGATGCTGGTGGGATCTGGGCATCTACCATCTAGGTTGTTCTTTAAGTCGCATCCTACGACAGGCAGAACGTACCGGGGGAGATATTCTATCCCGCTCCCCCACGGGATTATGTCTTCCATATATAGGAGGTGATTTATTTTATGTTGGTTCACTTTTTGATATCTGATGTTGAAGCCATGGTCTGTTCTATTCAGTGTATTTGAGAGTGGATTGAGACAGAGGCAAAACCATAGAGTGCTGAGCGAGTCTCCCTGAAATATACCGCGTCTGATGTGCGGCTCTTCTGTGGATGTGTTCGGTTTGTGTTTTTAGGTAGATTTTGGTTTTCTATATTTTCATAATTTGCGCGAGAAATTGCCTAAGGTTTTGATTGCTTTTGTAGATTTCATGACCCAATATCCCACCAGCTGTGGGGTATGGAGTCGAAGACTTTTTTATAGTTTATATAACCGGTGTGAAGGTTTCTGTGTTCTTTTTTGGTTTGTTCCATGATCACGCTATCTATGATCAGCTGCTCTTTGCATGCTCTGCTATTTTTCCTGCACCCTTTCTGCTCTTCTGTGAGAATATTGTTGTCTACTAGGTGTTGTTCAATTTTCTTGGAAATTGTGGCTGTGATGATCTTGTATAGGGTTGGAAGACAGGTGATAGGTTGGTAGTTTGACGGGTTTGTGGTGTCTGAGCTTTTGGGTTTGGCGTATGTTATTCCTTGTGTAAGGAATGTGTGGTGCTGTAGAATGGCTTTGTTGATTTGGTGTGTGAATGCTTCCTGTGCGGTGGTAAACTGTACCAGAAGTTTTGTATATTGTCTATTCCAGGGCATTTCCAGGCATGTATGTGTTTGATTGTTTTTGTAATTTCTTGTGTAGTTTTATTATTATTATTATCAATATTATTTTACTTAGTATATATCACCACTACACCAAACACTTTATTTTTGTTAGCTTCATCAGGAGCGATGATTGACTAAAAGTCAGTGATGAAGCTAACATGGTTAGCGAAACGCGCGTCGAGTGCAAAAATAAAGTGTTTGGTGTAGTTGTAATATATACTGAGTAGAGTGATTATAACAAAGATTTCACATTCCCAACATAATTAATATTACTTACTAAATTTAACATCAATTGACGGAAATTTTTCTGCTAACAACACTCTTACCACTATATTATCACTATGGTAAACAAAACAAACTGCATAATGTAAGTGTCGTTAATTAATTAAACATACTGTAAAAAAATAAGCCATGTTAAACCTTTTACTACATCGTTAGTAAACATATTTATTTAAAAGTGAGTCAGACTTCATATTTAAAAGGTTCTCCGGCACCGCAACGGATGCTGTGGTTTCACATCTGTCCCTCCCAGGTCACATATTCGGAGAAGTGGACTTCACACACCATTAGTTCTGTTAATCTTAGATGGTGGGTCGGTAAAAAATATGCTATTTTTAATGTACAAATAATAGGGTGTTCTTTAAGTTGAAACTTTCTTTTTAATTTAACACAAATAAAACACTAATAATGTTTTTAATTTCCACTGTATTATTATTTTTCGTGACAATTGTTTCGGCACACGGTGCCTTCTTCGGACGAATAAGAATTTTAAACTAAATGTAATATTGAATACATATCCTTAAATATAGTATTTTCGTTCTACCTGTTTAAAAATCCTCAGTGTATTTAGATAATTCTAACTATATAATTGGGTACAATAATATAAAACCATAAATACACAATATACAATTGGAAAAACCTTAATATTTAATCCTGCTTATTGTTCTAGGTAAATCTGGTTGGGTTAATTTCTAATTTTTATAAAGGCTTAATAACGGAGAGTTGTTGGTTTCAAGTTGTTGATTTAGTAAAATGTTCCTATTCTTATATTTGTTAATCTCCATGCTTTCTAAGAAATTCAACTTTTTAGATTTAGATTCATTATGAAGAATTTTAAAATTTTCGTCAAAATTGTGGTTTTCTAAGATTAAATGGTCGGCATAATTAGAGGTGTTATTTTGTTTTATATAACTTCTTTTATGTTCCTTAGTTCTTTTTTGAAATGATCTATCTGTCTGACCAACGTAGAATTTTGAGCGAGAACCGCAATTAAGTTGGTATACTCCCGATTTTGTAATTTTTTCACTTTTATTTTTGTTATTTTTTATTAGATTTGAAAGTTTATTATTAGTTTTAAACGCGATGTTTAAACCTCTTCTAGACAATTGTTTGGATACAAAGTTGGTTATCTTTCCTGTATAAGTGAGTGTTTTAAAATTATGTTTATGAGTTTTAATTGTTGGGTATACCATATTAATAGCTTGTCTATAAGATTTTTTGTTAATGTTTTGATCTATTATATTAGGTCGATATCCATTGTTAACCGCTATCTGTTTTATTATATTTAGTTCTTTAATATAATTCTCTCTTGTCATTGGTATGTGAAGAAGTCTATGAATAAACGAGTTAAAAGCAGCCATTTTGTGTGAGTGAAGATGATTAGAGCTATTATGTATTATCGAGCCTGTATGTGATGGTTTATGGAAGATCGATAAGTCATGTTTATCGTTAATATTTTTAATCGTTTGAATTGTGAGATTTGCGAAGACACTGCAGAAATATCCTCGCAAGATCTAGATGAGAATGATGAGAATAAGCTGATTGAAGATTATGACCAGTCAAAATTTTTGACAAATGAATCAACGTGATATGAATGTCTCTGTAACTGTTTATGGTTTAGAAAATTTTAATATATATATATATATATATATATATATATATATATATATATATATATATATATATATATATATATATATATATATCAATCGGTTTTATAACGTCTTCCGATGCCTAATTTCCACTCCTCCCGGTTTCTCCATCCCTCCTCGTCCAGATCTCTCTCTAGTACTTCCTTGTTGATTCCTGCTCTCCAGCTTTGGCGTGGTCTTCCTCGCTTTCTTTTTCCATGAGGGTTCCAATTTAAAATCTTTTTAGGTAGTCGGTCTTGTGACATTCTCTGTACATGTCCGTACCATACCAACTGTTGGGTTCTGATTTCGTCCACTATATCGTGCTTTATTTCTAAAGCTCACCTTATCGTGTCATTTGGTATGCGGTCTTTTCTAGATTTTCTGGCTGCTCGTCCCCAGAAATCCATTTCTGTAGCTTTTAGTATTTTTTCTGTTCTTTCCTTTAATGGCCACACCTGGGAGCTGTAAGTTATTATACTTTTCACTATTGAGTTGTAAATTATCTTCTTATTTTCAATGGTTATGTTTTTGTCCCATAGTATACTATTAAGCATTGCAATCGCTTTTCTTCCTTGGATATTCCTCTCGAATATTGCTTCTTCCAGTGTTCCGTCCCTAGATATTCTCGTTCCCAAATACTTATAACTGGCACAGTGTTTGATGGTGTGTCCTGTGGCCAGTTTCAAGTCCTGCTGTTGTCCTCCGACGCACATGTACTCGGTCTTTTTAATATCGACTTCTAGGCCCCATTTTTCATATTCCTCCATAAGTTTTCGTGTCATGTATTCCATATGATCGATGTTCTGAGCGACTACTATCTGGTCATCTGCGAATGATAGCGTGTACAATGTAGTATCGTCATCCAGTGGTAATCCCATACTGCTGCATTTCCTTTTCCAGTTCTTCAGTGCACTCTCCAAATAGATTTTAAATAGCGTTGGGGATATACAGCAGCCCTGTTTGAGACCCTTTGTGACCGGGAACCCTGTTGTTATACCATATTTGGTTTTCACACTACTTCTTGCGTCTTGGTATAAGGATTTTACGGCTTTAATTATTTCGGTGCTTACATTACTCTGTTGTAGTGTTTCCCACAATCTCATTAGGGGCACGCTGTCGTAGGCCTTTTTTAAATCAACAAACAAGACATGGACTTCCTGATCAAATGCGGTTTTCTTTTCTAGGATTTGCGAGTGAGAAGAGATGGTCTATTGTGGATCTTCCTGCTCTAAAGCCTGCCTGTTCTTCAGCTTCTACGTCCGCGTATTTCGTTTCTATTCTATTTTTAAGTATTTTTGGGTATATTCTGCTAATAGATCCTGTAACCGTTATTCCCCTATAGTTATCGCAGTTATTTTTGTCTCCTTTCTTATGAATTGTTGATATGTATGATATTTTCCATTCCTCAGGTACTTCTGATGTGTTAATGCATCTTTGGAATAAGTTCCTCAAAGCGCTAAATAGCTTTTCAGTTCCGTATTTTACTATCTCTCCTGGGATGTTTCCTGGTCCTGGAGCTCTACCATTTTTTAGCGTTTTACATACTTCTTTAACTTCTGATGTTGTTATCCTTATTGGAGATCCTCGTATAACTATATTTGGGTTTCCATGTTGGGTACTTTTGAACTCTGGTCTATCTTCTGTTAGCATATTTGTAAAATATTGGTTCCATTTTTCTGGTGTTATTGGTGAGAAGATTTCTCTTTTCCGTTCTGTTCTCATATTTTTAAGAAGTCTCCAGCTTTCTGTGCTTTTTCTTCCTCCTATGTAAGTGTTGAGTCTTGAGCATGTCTTTTCCCATTGGTTGTTCTTTTTGTCACTAATCATTTTGCGTACTCTAGCTTGGGATTCTTTGTATTTTACTTTGTCGTTTGTGCTCTTTGAACTTAAGTATTTGTGATAGCTTTTCCGTTTTTCTTCAATTTCGTATTTAATTTCTTCATCCCACCAATATGGTTTTTGCTATTTTTCCCTTTTCTCTTGGTACCCTAATGCTTCCAGCGCGGCTGCGTGTAGGCATTCCTTTATATACTTATATTCTTCTTCTATATTAACAAATCATTTTGTAAGCTGTCTGTATTATATCTTATTGTTGTTTCACTTGTTGTATGCTGTGTACTTGTATCTTCCAGGTTGCTTTCCCGTGTTGTTCGTGAGATTATCTTTCCTTTCACGAGGTAGTGGTCGCTGCCACATGAAGCTCCTCTTTGGACTCTTACATCTAGGAAGTTTAATCTAGATCTCTGACGTATTATCATATAGTCGATAATACTTTTTAAATCTCTTGTTGTTTGTCTCCACGTATATTTATAAATATCCCTATGCTAGTAGTGTCCGTTTAATATTGTAAGGTTGTTTTGTTCACATATCTCTATAATTCTTCTTCCATTGTCGTTAGTAACTTCTTCGCCATATTTTCCTACCACTTCATCGTGTTCTTTCCTTCCTATTCTTCCATTTAGATCACCCAAAAGTAATATCTCTCTTGACGTTCCAATTTTGCGTATTTCCTCATTTAGTTGTTCAAAAAATGAATCCTTGTTATTAGCCAGATCGTCGTCGTTGACAGCGTATACCCCCAGTAAGGTTGTGTTATTACCTAGTATTTTGAGATTAATCTTTATGATTCTTTCACTAATCGGTTCCCAGGTGGTTATGAATTTCCTCAGTTTTCTGTGTATTAGTATGGATACGCCTTGTTTTGCTCTATCTTCTTTGGGCACTCCACTATAAAAGTGATCGTAATGCCCCCAACTTTCGGAGCCTTTTCCTTTCTTCTCTGTTTTCGTCAGTAATGCAATTTCGACTCGAAGATTTTCTAATTCATTTACAACTTCATTTACTTTCCTGGAGAGACCTTGTATGTTCCATGTACCACATATCGTTGTCCTTCTTCTCATTCTTAATTTTAATTACGTAATTAAAGGAGGTATGTTATTACATCGATGTAAATGGTAATTAGAAGAAATAACCGGTCAACTGCAAGTTAAACTTGCACACTTAGTGTTCCGAACGTTGATTGCTTTTAAAATAAAAAATTTTGTTACGGTGGTATAAAATGATCAGTGATTTCACAAAACACACCCCAAATAAGTTTTCAACAAAGTTTGTTTTCAATCTTTACTGAAAACGGATGACCTTGAATTTTTTTTTTTTTTTTTATATACCAGTGAAATTATTAAAGGTAATGCACTCGTGATAATTTTCATTCAATCTACACCCCGTGGAGAATATTCCAGAATTTTTTCAAAATTTTTTGATCAGTACTTTTCGAGATACGGTGGGTGAACAGCGATTTTTCGCGATTTTTGAAAATAATACAAAGAAAAGTGTGCGCAAGTATTACATTATATATATATATATATATATATATATATATATATATATATATATATATATATATATTAATTGATTTTTGCTGTTCCATTTCCACAGTAAATTTTATATTTTGATGAATATTATTTATAAAGTTAAGAAGTTGTGTAAGTTGTCTATCTGTTCCAGAAAAAAAAACTAATATGTAGTCTACATACCTATACCAATAGAGAAAATATTTGCTAAAGGGATGTTTATGAATTATAGATTCTAGATGATCCATAAAGATTTCGGCTAACAATGGACTAGAGGGGTTCCCCATTATTAAATCTTCTTTTGACATATAAAAAATATCGTTAAATTCAAAGTAGTTTTGATCCAAACAAACCGATAGATAATCTAGTATTTCTTGTTTGATTATTATGTTTACTTTGTTTTTGTTTAATTCTATAACTTCATCAGGAGGTATGCTAGGAAAAAGATTTTGTACCTGAAAAGATATTAGTTTAGCGTTTTTTGGGATATCTATGTGGTTGATATTATTAATTAGGTCGTATGAGTTCAGTATACTACATTTTGCACGAAAATTACAATAATGTTGTAAGATGTATATCAATCTGTTGGATAATTTAACCGATGGAGCAGTAACAAGCGAAACAACTGGTCTAATTGGAAAGTTATTTTTATGTAACTTAATTAAAGAATACAATTTAGGGGCTCGAGGGCTCATTAAAATTAAATTTTGTTTTTCAAATTCAATGAAAAGTATTATATATTTAAGAATGTTTTTAATCAGTTTTTGAATTAATTCTGTGGGATCGTATTTCATAATATGGAATGTTTCTGTGGTAAGAAAGTTTAAAGTTTTAGAAATGTAGTTTTATTTTGTTAAAGCTACTTTTGTGTGCTCTAGTGCATATGATGTCTTGAGTTTTGGTCTTCTTTTGTAATGTCCATTGGGTTCTTCAAAGGGTTGCAGTTTAATTTGTCTTGCTAACATATGTTTTTCGGTTATGTCTTCCTTGTTAAGTGCTAGTTCGCATTCTACTTCTAAGTATTCTCTGTTTCTTTGATTGTCTTTTGGTTTTAAATTATAAGAAAACCCCATTTCTAAAAGATTTGTTTCTTCTGGGGAAAAGGAAGTTTCAGTCAGATTAATGAAGCGTTTATAAAATTGGTGTTCGCTAAATGATTTTGTTTTTTCTTTGTCAGATCTTGAATTAATTAGAAATTAACCCAACCAGATTTACCTAAAACAATAAGCAGGATTAAATATTAAGGTATTTCCAATTGTATATTGTGTACTTATGGTTTTATATTATTGTACCTAATTATATAGTTAGAATTATCTGAGTACACTGAGGACTGTTAAACAGGTAGAACGAAAGTCCTATATTTAAGGATATGTATTCAATATTACATTTAGTTTAAAATTCTTATTCGTCCAAATCCACCATACCACCACTCACACGGCCAGATAATTCTATTGCAACGACACCTGTTGAGAAAGCGAACTTGTTGGCTGAACTCTTTGCTTCACATTCTATTGTCGATTTCCAAGGAAAAACACCACCTACTATTCCCATATTGCAGTCAAGGATGTCCGATACTGTCTTCAGACAGCGTATCATAAAACGTAGTTTGATGAAGCTAGACACCAAAAAGGTTTCTGGCGCTGACGGAATACCTGCCATAGTTCTCAAAAACTGTACGAGGGAACTAACACCAGTTTTCTGTAGACTTTTCAACCTACCATACAGAAAGGGAATATTTCTTTCCTGCTGGAAATGTGCCACAGTTCCGCCGACAACTAAAAAAGGCAAGAAGACCTTCCCAAATAACTACCGACCAATCGCACTGCTTTCGATACTATCGAAAGTCATGGAAACGGCTATCAATCAGCATCTTCTAAAATATCTTTAAGGATTTAACATTATTAGCGATCACCAATATGGCTTTCGTAAAAATAAATCAACAGGAGATCTTCTGACTTATGTAACACATGTTTGGAACAACGCAATTGAACAGTTTGGAGAATCTCGAGCTGTTGCTCTTGACATATGCAAGGCATTCGATCGTATTTAGCACGATGTGCTGTTGACTAAGCTACGTTCTTATAGTATGTCTGAAAAGTTCTGTTTGTGGCTCTCATGTTTCCTCAGAGAGCGTTCTTTACGAATGGCAGTCGACGGACTTCTAGCTAACACCTTCACTGTCAACGCCGGTGTACCCCAAGGCTCCATACTGTCTCCTACTATCTTTCTCAGCTTTGCAGATGACAGTACACTTATCTCTTCATTCACTTTGAACGCTCGGACATCGGCTACTCAGACAAATATCCGCAGGCAGCAGGAAGTCATTCAACTTAACAAAGACCTGGAAGAAATTCTATCTTGGGGTGACAGTAACCAAGTGGAATTTAACTACAAAAACCCAGGCGGTAGTTTTTTCTAAAAAAGTTAACATTCCTCTAACATCGTCACTCAATTTGTTGGGCATTAATTTGGGAGCAAATATGTCCTGGCATGAACATGTTGCAGGCATAGCAAGAAGAGCTTCTCAAAAGTTACACTCCACAACAACTGTTAATTCTTTACAAAGCTCAAATTCGACCAACTATGGAATACTGCTCCCATGTTTGGGGCTCGGCTCCCAAACACTTTACCGCGAACATTTTTGTGAGGTCTGCGAATAAATAATAGTCGCTGGGGGCCAAATCTGGAGAATATGGTGGATGAGGAAGCAATTCGAACTTCAATTCATGCAATTTTGCCATTATAACCTTTGAACTGCGACACGGTGCATTGTCTTGATTAAAGAGCACTTTTTTCTTGTCCATTATTAGCCATTTCTTTGTAATTTCTGAATTGAAATGCACCAATAACTTTATATAAAGAGCACTTTTTTCTTATTCATATGAGGCCATGTTTTTGGGATTTCTGCCTTCAAATGCACCAATAACTTTATATAATTTTGGCTATTGATGGTTTCTCCCTTCTCTAGATATTCAATGGAAATTATTTCATGCGCATCCCAAAATACAGAGACACCGGCTGCTGTCTACTCAGCTGACTGCCGATTTGATTCCAGTGTGTAGTGGTGGATCCATGTTTCATCCATTGTCACATATCGCATGAAAAAATCCTATTTATTGCGCTTAAACAGGTCTAAATAGCGCTCAGAATCATCAACACGTTGTTGTTTTTGGTCCACTGTCAGCAAACGCGGTACTTATTTCGAACATAATTTTCTCATGCCCAAATGTTCATGCAAAATATGACCAACATGTTCTTTTGATATCTTTAGGGTGTCAGCTATCTCAGGTAATTTCACAATTTCACTTTACGGTCATCCAAAACAATTTTATGGATTTTTTTATGTCTTTTTGGGCGTCGAGAGCATTCAGCACCATTTGTAGCTATACGACCGCGTTTAAACTCAGTATACCAGTAAATGACGAATAATTTTCCAGGTGCAGAGTCCCTGTAATACTTATCAAGCCATTGCTTTGCTTGAACGGTATTTTTTTCCCATCAAAAAACAGTGTTTAATCAACACACGAAATTTTTTCCCATTGTTTCGAAAATATCAAAAGTAGCGTCATTAAAAAAACCACTGCAACTTGCAAACTAACCGTCGAAATGTCATTAAATTTTAACACGTATCGTTTAAAGGTTGGTACTTCCTAAAAATCATATGGATTTTTGGAAAAGAGCGACATCTATGTGTCAGACCAAATACTTTTCAGCCTAAGTGTTAATTAGAGAACTAAAATCAAAGTTTCTCGCTTGTACTAATAGCTAAAAATATTTTTTTCGGTTGTTAAGACCATTAATAACAATTTTACTAAATCAACCATTCTATCACTTACACGCTTAGACAATACCGCTGCAATATCTGTTGACCCAGATAATTTGCAAGCCATCAGTTAAGCGCAAATCTCGAACGACGGCAGCCATTAGTTTAAAGTTATTAGGTGTCCATCTGGATCCTGGACTTTATCAGGATGTGCTCATGGACAGACCGTACGAAAAATTATTATTGTCACGTGATCTGGCCACTTGTATCTTCTTCTTGTTCTTTTCAGCCTGCTTTCATCCCCTCCGGGATGTAGGCCTCTTCAAAAATGTTTTCATCTCTCCCTGTCCAGAGCCAGCGTATTTCCTTGACGTACTCCTCTTTTTATCGGTATTTTTTAGGATTTTCATGTTTTGATTTATTATTATTTGGATGTACGCATTGTCATAGATATATAAGAGTCGAGTATTTGGTGTCTATCCTAGTGTTATCTAGGGCTCTTAAAACTACCTACATTTCTATAGTGTCAAAGGCTTCCTGGCAGTCTACGAAAGCCAAGTCAAAGGGTATATTATATTCCGTGGCTTTCTGAATGAGCGTACGTAGTATCTGTAGGTGGTCTATTGATCTATAAAATCCAGCCCCTTCTGGATGTTGGTATAAATCCATCTTGTGCCTCAATCTATTAGTTATTATTTTTGTAGGTAACTTATATAAATGGGACATGGGATATAATTGGACGGTAATTTTCTATTTTGTCTCTATCGCCTTTTTTCCATATAATAACAACCGCAGCATTATCCCATTTTTTCCGTATTTTACCCAGTAATAGGCACTTGTTTAGTAATATCCTTACACTTTCTTTTAAGTTCTCGCCTCCCGTTTTTAACATTTCTGTAGTAATACGATTTTCATCCGGGCTTCTCTTGATTTTCATGTCCTGGACGACTGCTGTTAGTTCGTGGTCATCTTTTTCAGGGATTTCCTCTGAACCTACATTTTTTATTTTAGATCTGGCTTAATAATTGCCTTAGGATTTTGAGCTATATAGTTGTTCATAAAACTCTTGATTGGTATACCTTGCCTGTCTTTAAGTTTTGCTATTTTTGTCCTTCCTCTTGATAATTTTGTTTTTAAAATCTTGATATTTTTGTTATTTTCAATGGTGTTCCTAACAATTCTGTATTGTAATCTTGTAGATCTTTTCTGATATTCCTGTTTATTGCTTTGTTAAATGCTTTATAGTTTTCAGAATATCGATGTAATTCTCTTCTTCTCTTTATTAACTTTTTTGTGTTGTTACTAATTTTGCTCCCCTATTCTTTATGTTTTGTGCATTTTTCTTTTTTACTGTTTGTAAGCTGTTGTTTATATGTTCTGTGAGCTCGTCTATTTCCATATTTTCCAGTTCTTCCCTATTTTTCAGTTTTCCTTCAATTTTACCCTGAAATAATTCTTTGTTCTGTTTTAAGGTCTTGGATATAGCTACCTAATAGCCAATAAATGAATCTAACTCAATCTAGAATGTAGTAATAAGCGTTTAAAACAAATATTTACTACCTAAATATTTGTTTGAACTTCTATTTTCACAAGCTTTCATTTGACACTCCACTTGACGACCTTAGAAAAAAAAAAATTTCACTTCCGATTTCACCCCCACAACTAACCTCTTAAGTCAAAATTTAACTTTTAAAACTAGATGACTCTAATTGGATCGTCAATTTCTATATTTATGCCAAATTTTAACTTTCTATGTCAAATATTTTTGGGGAAAATCGGGTATGGCGACCAGACAGATGGACACTAAAGTGATCCCATAAATGTTCCATGCCAAACACTAAAAATACGATGTTAATCGCCGATTCATATTTTCTATACGACTGCTTTAAATTGGAATTATGGCGCTGACATTTTGTGCATTTATGGACCTCCCGGGACCACCACTTTTCCAATCGAAACTAAATGTTGGGCTATCTGTGGGTTCTTACTGGAACTATGTGTTTTTTCGACACTGTCGACACGAACGCGCCTAAAATATTGACAGTCGTTTAGTGTTAAATCTCCACGGAAATGGATTAATTTACACTTGAACAAAGCTGGAAAATATTACGAAAAATATTTTCAAAATGAATGCGGTGTTGCAGAAACTGTGCTAAAATTTAAAAGAAATTTTGGATAAAATCAAGGCTGGTGTAAGGAAATTCGCAAAGAAAGTTCGTGAAACTAGCTAATCTAACCTCTCCTCGTACTCGCCCAGTGCGCTCATTTACATTAACGATCTGTTGGAAAAGACCGGGAATTCAATCTACAGCTCTGCAGATGACAGTACGCTTATCTCTTCATTCACTTTGAACGCTCGGAGATCGGCTACTCAGGCGAATATCCGCAGACAGCAGGAGGTCGTTCAACTTAACAAAGACCTGGAAGAAATTCTATCTTGGGGTGACAATAACCTAGTGGAATTTACCGCTACAAAAACCCAGGCGGCAGTTTTTTCTAAAAAAGTTAACGTTGCTGAACCCGACATAGTCATATCGGAGCACTACATTCCCCTAGCATCGTCACTCAATTTGTTGGGCGTTAATTTGGGAGCAAATATGTCCTGGCATAAACATGTTGCAGGTATAGCAAGAAGAGCTTCTCAAAAGTTGGGAATATTATTTCGAACCAGAAAGCTTTACACTCCACAACAACTGTTAATTCTTTACAAAGCTCAAATTCGTCCAACTATGGAATACTGCTCCCATGTTTGAGGCTCCGCTCCCAAACACACAGTGCATTTGTTGGATTCTGTTCAGAGAAAAGCTGTTCGTCTGAATGGAGCCCCGCAACTGACCGGCGATCTTGATTCGCTGGAACATCAAAGAACGGTTGGCGACTTGAGTCTGTTCTACAAGTATTTTCATGGAAAGTGTTCGAAGGATGTAGCCCGCTTAATTCCTCCCAGAGCGGTACATGTGAGAAATACACGTTGCGCTAATACTTCACATCAGCATGAAGTTCAGCTTGTTACTCCGCGTACAACACTTTTCAAGCAGTCTTTTATATGGAGAACATTATCCCTTTGGAATAATTTGCCCATACAATTTACAGCGATTCAAGAACAACGTGAATCGCTTTTTCCGCACACATGCCGCTCCTGAAACGCTTTAGGGGCTTCCCTGTAGCAGGTGTGGTAGACCCATAAAAATAAAAAACTCGCCCATTGCAAACATATACAAATATTGCTTCTGTTGCCAAAAGTGTGCGTAAAAATCCAATGACCTCAACTCGTCGCAGATCTAAACAACTGAGGATCAGTTGCACTTCTCTGAGGAGAACTTTACGTAAAGATCTCGGATTATTTGCTTACAAGATCCAACTTACTCCAGAATTGAAGCAACATGACCATCCGCTTCGTTATCGCTACTGCGTATGGGCTTCAGTCAGTTGAAAAATTGTCTTTTCGGACGAAGCTGATTTTTATCTTAGAGGATGTGTAAACAAGTAAAATTGTAGAATTTGGGGTTCTGAAAACCCACACGTAGTCGAAAAAAAGCCAATGCTTCCTTAAAGAATGAAAGAATGGTGTAGTTTTTGGAGTAATAATATTATTAGTCCTTTCTTCTGTGAAAATAAAGCTGGCAACAATATTTTGGTGACTTGAGTGCGTTACAGAGACTTGATAACTATTTTTTTGTGGCCGCAATTGGACGATTTACAGTTAGAACAGCTTTGATTCCAGCAGGATGGCGTAACATCACACACCAGCTGTGAAACAAACGATCTTTTCCGCACTAAGTTCGATAATCGTGTGATCAGCCGTTTTGTAGATCTGTTATGACCACCGCGCAGCTGCGATTTGACGCCGTTACACTTTTCTTATGGGAAACTGTTAAAGACCGTTGTTACTTTAACAATCCACGCATCTAAGGAACTATTCGCCAAATAGAACCACAAACCATCGAAAATGTGCTGAAAAATTGGGTTGACAGGATGGGCTACTGATAAACCAGCCGTGGCAGCCATTTAAATGAAATTATATTCCATAATTAATCAGAAGGTTTACTCGTTTACATAAAAAACCTTTGAAAGATATTTCGATGTTTTGTAATACAATTTTAAAAAGAAACCAACAGATGGCCAACCCTTTATTACCTTGTAGATCCCTCCTAAAAATGTAATCTATAATATATATAAAATGCAACGTCTCTCTGTCAGTCAGTCCGTTAGTGTGCTTATCACTGGAGAACCACTTATCCGATTTACGTACTTTTTTTTTAAAACATACATATGTTCTCTGGCCAAGTTATAGGCTATATCTTATTACGATAGGTAGCATAAGGAATGAGCAGTGACGATAATAGTGAATGAAGTCGGAAAAAAGTTTGTCGCTCTCGCGTTCCCTTGCAATACCCAGTCTAAACCATTAAATATGGAACAATATTATGTAGCAGAGAATATCTATAACCTATAATCTATAATATATTTAAAATGCAATGTCTCTCTGTCTGTCTGTCTGTCTATTAGTGCGTTTATCACGCGAGAACCACGTATCCGATTTACGTGTATTTTTTTAAATTCATACATATATTCTTTGGCCAGGTTATAAAATAATAATAATAATAATAATAATCTATATCTATAATATATATAAAAATGCAACGTCTTTCTGTCTGTCTGTCTGTCCGTTAATGCGCTTAGCCCTCGAGAACCACTTATCCGATTTACGTGATTTTTTAAATTCATATATATGTTCTCTGACCAGGTTATAGATATATATTTTATTACATCTATAATATATATAAAATGCAACGTATCTCTGTCTGTCTGTCCGTTAGTGCGCTTATCACTGGAGAATCACTTATCCGATTTAGGTACTTTTTTTTAAACATACATATGTTCTCTGGCCAGGTTATAGGCTATATTTTATTACGATAGGTAGCATAAGGAATGAGGAGTGACGGTAATAGTGAATGAAGTCGGAAAAAAGTTTGCCGCTAGCGCGTTGTCTTGCAATACACAGCCTAAATTATTAAATATGGAACAATATTATGTAGCAGAGAATATCTATAATCTATAATATATATAAAATGCAATGTCTCTCTGTCTGTCTGTCCATTAGTGAGTTTATCACGCGAGAACCACTTATCCGATGTAAGTGTCTTTTTTTAAATTCATACATATATTCTTTGGCCAGGTTATATAATAATAATAATGTATATCTATAATATATATAAAATGCAGCGTCTCTCTGTCAGTCTGTCTGTCTGTCCGTTAGTCCGCTTATCACTGGAGAACCACTTATCCGATTTACGTGTTATTTTTGTTAAACATACATATGTTCTCTGGCCAGGTTATCTATCTATAATATATATATATATATATATATATATATATATATATATATATATATATATATATATATATATATATATATATATATATATATATATATATATATATATATATATATATATATATATATATATATATATATATATATATATATATATATATAAAACGCAACGTCTCTGTGTCTGTCTGTCTGCCCGTTAGTGCGTTACCTGCTTTTTTTTTAAAACATACATATGTTCTCTGGCCAGGTTAAAGGATATATTGTATTGCGTTAGTTAACATAACCGATAAGCAGTAACGATAATAGTGAATCAAGTCGGAAAAAAGTTACCTTTAGCGCGTTCTCTTGCAATACACTGCCTAAACCATTAAATATGGAAGAATATCATGTTGCAAAGAATATAATATATATAAAATGCAACGTCTCTCTGGCTGTGTGTCTGTCCGTTAGTGCAGATGAGATAAAGGGAGATAAGGAGAAATAATGGGAGATAAGCAGAAATAAGTCTAGGTAATGGGAGTTATGGTGAGATAATGGGAGATAAAGTGAAATAATGGGAGATAAGAAGAAATATTGCGAGATAAGTCTAGATAATGGGAGATAAGGTGAGATAATGGGAGATAAGGAGAAATAATTGGAGATGAGCAGAAATAAACCTAGATAATGGAAATTATGGAGAAATAATGGAAGATAAGGAGAAATAATGGGAGATAAGGGGAAATAATGGCAGATATTTTATTACGTTAGGTAACATAAGGAATAAGCAGTGACGATAGTAGTGAATCAAGACCACGCGAGCGGAGCCGCGGGCACGGCTAGTTTTAACTAAAACAGTTATTCTGTGATTTGTAGAACATAAAAATATTTTAGTAAAATATTTGTATTATTTTTAAATGTCACCTCCCTAATTCTCGGATAAATGTAAGTCTAATAGTTAATATATTATTAAAATACAAATAAACAAGGTTGTAAAATAATTCTCGCAAACATTAACTGGATCATTAATCAAGTTGATAATATGTGTTTATCAAGTAAATATTTAAAAAATCTTTTCTTCAAATATCCCGAAAATTTACCTATAATGTTTATTTTAGTTGCATAATATTTATTTAAGGATGATTTTCAGGGAATTACATAAATTTTTCAGTAAAATAAAGGGAAATACGGTGCTACCTACAGAAAAATTATAATCTAGATGAATTTTTGTACACACCCTTATTTTGGCACTAAATTCTCCTATGATATCATGCTAACGTCGTATACAGAATAAGTCAACGATAGTTGACGTTTATTATCTCATTTGTTTCGGGAATGACGAGAAAATATTAAATAGAATAGTTTTAGAGAATGTTAAGGTGCACAGTTTAAAATTATTTTTGGTTATACAAGGTACTTCAAAAAAGTGTGGCCGATATAACATATGTTTTTTTAAATGGAACATCCCATTTTCTAATTTATTTTTAAATTTAGCGTAAAATTTTATAACAATTTTTATTCATAATGTTATATACCTGAACCTAGTAGTTTCATTTTTTTTAAAGAAATACTAGTTTTCGGTTTTGTAAAAAATTGCCAGTAGCGCCATTGTTTCTGAAGGTGGAATACTCATAACTGGTACGAGCGTTCTATAGAGATGAAAAAAAATAATGTGTAAAGAAATTTGAGTTAGATGCTACAGGGTGTTCAAAATAAATTGGTGCATTTCGACTATTTTAAATCAAAAAATCTCAAATTTTTTAAATGGCACACCATTTTTTCCTGATAAATTTTACAAAATCCAACTTTTATTAAGTATGTCATAAACCAGTTTCTAATAGTTTTCGATTATTTTGAATTTCTCAATTTTTAACCCTTGTTTTTAATACTCTTCCGCTATTGTGAAAACATAAACAAATAGTTAATAATAATTTTATTATAGTTTAACTTGCTTAATTATTATTACCTAATGTTCAATTTTTTTTATGGGTCTAGCACACGTGCTGCAGGGAAGTCCCTAAAGCGCTCCAGGAGCGGCATGTGTGCGGAAAAAGCGATTCATGTTGTTCTTGAATAGCTGTAAATTGTACTCGGTGGGAAACACAGCGCTGGGCAAATTATTCCAAAGGGATGACGTTCTCCATATAAAAGATTGCTTGAAAAGCGTTGTAGGCGGAGTAAAAAGCTGAACCTCATACGGATGTGAAGCACCAACGCGACGTGTATTTCTAACATACACCGCTTTGGGAGGAATTAAACGGGCTACCTCCTTCGAACACTTTCCATGAAAATACTTTTAGAACAGACTCAAGTCGCCGATGTTCGATGTTCCAGCGAATCAAGGCCGCCGGTCAATTCCGGGTCCCCAATCAGACGGACCGCTCTTCTCTGAACAGAATCCAATAAATGCAGTGTATGTATGGGAGCGGAGCCCCAAACGTGGGAGCAGTATTTCATAGTTGGTCAAATTGGGGTTTGTAAAGAATTAACAGTTGTTGTGGGTTGTAAAGCTTTCTGGATCTAAATAATATTCCCAGCTTTTGAGAAACTCTCCTTGCTATGCCTGCAACATGTTCATGCCAGGACATACGAGGCTGGTTTGAAAAGTCCGTGCAAAAATAAAAACTACTTATGTGTTTGGGGTAAACCTTTTTTATTTTTCGACTTATACACTTCGTCCAACGATGTTCTAGTTTGTTGATCCCTTCCGAATAATAGGCTTTGTCCAAGTCTGCAAGATATCCATTAGTGTCTGCAATCACCTCCTCGTTTGAATAAAATCTTTGTCCCGCCAGCCATTTCTTCAAATTGGGGAACAAATAGTAGCCCGAGGGAGCCAAGTCTGGAGAATAGGGAGGATGTGAAACGAGTTGGAATCCTATTTCCATTAATTTTGCGACCACAACTGCTGAGGTATGTGCTGGTGCGTTGTCGTGATGGAAAAGGACTTTCTTGTGGGCCAATCGCGGGCGTTTTTCTTGCAGCTCGGTTTTCAAACGGTCCAATAACGATGAATAATATTCACCTGTAATAGTTTTACCCTTTTCCAGATAGTCGATGAGGATTATCCCTTGCGAATCCCAAAAGACAGTCGCCATAACCTTTCCGGCCGAAGGAACGGTCTTTCGCTTTTTTTGGTGCAGATTCCCCCTTGGTAACCCATTGTTTAGATTGTTGTTTGGTCTCAGGAGTATAGTAATGTATCCATGTTTCATCCACAGTGACGAAACGACGCTTAAAGTCCTCCGGATTCTTCTGGAACAGCTGAAAACCATCCTTGCAACACTTCACACGATTCCGTTTTTGGTCAAGCGTGAGCAATCGCGGCACCCATCTTGCGGATAGCTTTCTCATGTCCAAATGTTTATGCAAAATATGTACCCGTTCAGTCGAGATGCCCACAGCACTAGCAATCTCAGGCACCTTAACTCTTCTGTCATCCATCACCATATCATGGATTTGATCAATGATTTCTGGAGTCGTAACCTCCACAGGCCGTTCAGAACGTTCAGCGTCACTTGTGCCCATATGGCCAGTCCGAAAATTTTGAAACCACTTATAAACTGTTCTAATCGAAGGTGCAGAGTTACCATAATGTTTATCAAGCTTCTCTTTAGTCTCCTGAGGCGTTTTGCCTTTCATAAAGTAATGTTTAATCACCACACGAAATTCTTTTTCGTTCATTTCTTGAAAATCACTCGACTTCCTTGATTCACACGAATGCCAAACACAAAGAAATAGACCAATATGGCTGAAACTTGGTGTGCGTTCATTCAAGAGATGCTACTAACTAAACATGACCTCGACACGCGCCGGTGGTGCCATCTCTCGAACTTTGCACGGACTTTTCAAACCAGCCTCGAATTTGCTCCCAAACTAACGCCCAACAAATTGAGCGACGATGCTAGGGGAATGGAGTGCCCCGACATAACGATGTAACGGGTTCAGCAACGTTAACTTTTCTAGAAAAAACTGCCTCCCGGATTTTTGTAGCGTTAAATTCCACTTGCTTACTGTCACCCCAAGATAGAATTTCTTCCAGATCTTTGTTAAGTTGAACGACCTCCTGCTGTCTGCGGATATTCGCCTGAGCAGCCGATGTGCGAGCGTTTAAGGTGAATGAAGAGACAAGCGTACTGTCATCTGCAAAGCTGTAGATTGGATTCCCGGTCTTTTCCAGCAGATCGTTAATGTATGGAGCCCTGGGGCACACCGGCGTTGATAGTGAGAGTGTTAGAAAGAAATCCGTCGATTGCCACTCGTAAAGAACGCTCTCTGAGGAAACATGAGAGCCACAAACAGAACCTTTCAGACATACCATAAGAGCGTAACTTAGCCAACAGTCCATCGTGCCAAACACGGTCGAATGCCTTGGATATGACAAGAGCAACCGCTCGAGATTCTCCAAAGTGTTCAATTGCGTTGTTCCAAACATAAGTCAGAAGATCTCCTGTTGATCTGTGTTTACGAAAACCATATTGGTGATCGCTAATAATATTGAACCGTTCAAGATATTTTAGAAGATGCTCATTGATAACCTTTTCCATGACTTTCGATATTATTAAAAGCAGTGCGACTGGTCGGTAGTTATTTGGCAAGGTCTTCTTGCCTTTTTTAGGTATCGGCTGAACCGTGGCACATTTCCAGCAGGACGGAAATATTCTCTTTCTGTAGGATAGGTTAAAAAGTCTACAGAAAACTGGTGTTAGTTCCCTTGCACAGTTTTTGAGAACTATGGCAGGTATTCCGTCAGCACCAGAAGCCTTCTTGGTGTCTAGCTTCATTAAAATACGCTTTATGATGCGCTGTCTGAAGACAACATCGGGCATCCTTGACTGCAATATGGGAATAGTAGATGGTGTTTTTCCTTGGAAATCGACAGTAGAATGTGAAGCAAAGAGTTCAGCCAACAAGTTCGCTCTCTCAACAGGTGTGGTTGCAATGGAATTATCTAGCCGTGTGAGTGGTGGTATGGTGGATTTGGTAAAATTTTGACTAACTGCCTTAGCGACTGCCCAAAAGGACCTGGAATTGTTGGGACAAGCTAGAAGTTTCTTTCTAATTCGTTGATTGTGTGCCTTCTTGGTTTCATCGATAATTCCCTTGCATCTGTTCCGGGCACCAACAAAAGTGTTACGATTTATGGTGTTAGGATTTTCACGTCATTGTCGGTAGGCAATATGTTTAGAAGCAACAGCTTCTTTGCATTTTCAGTCAAACCAAGGCTTGCCGTTGGAGGAGCATTTCTTCGAAAAAAGGGATGTAAGCTTCCATACTAGCCAAAATAACATCGGAGACCTCCCTGGCGCAGTCAGATGGGTTATCGGATCGAAAACAAACGTCCATCCAAGGGAAAGTTCGAAAGTATTCCATGAGATCTCCCCATTTAGTAGATTTGTAGTGCCAAATCTTGCGCGGCCTAGGCGCCTCTCTGTCACTGATTGACAGGATACTCGATGTCGAAAGCAGTTTATGGTCGGAAGAACCTAACGGCGGATTTACGGTGACCGTGTAAATCTCCGGATTGATGGTTAAAAACAGATCAAGAAGACTGGCGAACTCCCCCTCTCGATCAGGGATCCGTGTTGGTTCGTCAGTAAGCTGAGTTAAGCCATAACTGATTGAGCATGATTCAGCTTCACGGCCTTGTTCGTCGGTAGTATTTGAATATTTAAGCCAGTTGTTATTGTGCACATTAAAGTCGCCCAGGATGGCAATTTCGGCACTTGGATAGTTAATTTGTAAATGACCGATGGTGTCTGCAAGAGAAGCGAAAAGTGTTCGAAAATTAGTATCACTTGGTGGTCGATACAGGATACAGATGAACCTTGTGGTTTGTTGAGTCGTTATTTTTAACCACATAACAAAAATATGCCCATTTACTTGAATATACATGTTTAGTCGCTTTACTATATTTTCCTTCACTTTCCTTAGCATAAAGGGCGTTATTGTCCTGCACGCATCCCGTATCCTATTTTCCATATCTACTGGTGTTGTATGGGGATTCACATAAACACGATCTTTAATGTAGCCCCACAAAAAGAAGTCTAAAGGTATTAACTCACATGATCGAGGGGGCTGCTGAATGAATCCATCCCTATCGATCCATTTTTGTAGTAACGATAGTTTAAAAATTCCCGAACTTCTCGGTGGTAATGAGCAGGAGTTCTATCTTGTTGAATCCACATTTGTTCCCTTTCAAAGTTATCGACTTCTTCAAGAAGCTGGGGTAATTCGTTTTGCAGGAAATTTAGATATCTAGGCCCGTTAAACGGTTCGCGGAGAAAATATGGACCAATAATTCGAAAATTTAATATTCCACATCATACATTAAGGGACCAGTGGTTTTGGTTTTGAACTTTCCGGACCCAAAATAGATTAACTGTTTAAAAATAATGCATGCTATGACTGTTAACTGCTCCATTATTGCGAAAAGTAGCTTCATCAGAAAACATTACTTTTTACCCAAATTAATTTTCTGGCCGCAATTTTCTAGGAATCTCAGTATTTTTTTTAATATCTGATTTCTCTGTCGATCTGTTCGAGCGAACTTTTGATTATTTACCACGATTTTTACTAATTTAACAATATATATTGCTTTGTTTCCCAAATAACACCTTTTTAGGTAACAAAATGAGCCTCAGTCACGCAATTTTCAAGGAATCCCAATTTTTTTTATAATCTTCGTTTTTGATTTTCCTGTCGATCTGTCTGAGCGGATTTTTTGTTATTCACCAATATTTTAACTAATTTATCAATATATATTTCTTTGTTGTCCAAAAAACACCTCTTTACGAAATAAAATGAATCTCAGTCACACAATTTTCAAGGAATCTCAATTTTTTTTATAATCTTGGTTTTTGATTTCTCTATTGATCTGTCTAGGCAGACATTTGATTACTCACCATGATTTGAACTCATTTTTTAATAGTTGTAACATATCATAACCCCATGCAAAGAAGAAAAATGATCAAAAGGACGTTTCCTTCCTTCCGACTTAAGGCTTTTAAACCAGGAACTCCAAACCTAATATAACCTAATGTAAAAAGAAAAGTAATCTTTTGAAGTGTTTCTAAGACATTTACATCACGAACATAATATAGCGTAATGTACACATATATATTTGTAATTGTTTCCTAAACCTGTAACATTATAACACAACGAATTTTAAACCATACATAACCTATGCCTAAATATATATGTGTGTATATATATTCTAAACTTTACATAACTTAATGTAGAAAAATGTATTTATGAATTACAAATCAAACGTAAGCTAGTACACATATACAATTTATATATATATATATATATATATATATATATATATATATATATATATATATACATATATATATATATATATATATATATATATATATATATATATATATATATATATACATATAATAAAGAAAGATAGCAAGAGTTGCCATATCTAACAAAATTCTTAAATATGAAATTAATTGGGAAACTCGGCAAAGGGCGCAACAGGTGTTTACACAATGTTTATTTAGCCAATATTTCGGTCCTAGGTTCGGACCTTCATCAGGGCACAAACTAAAAAAGAGAACGAAGCGACATTTGAAGTAGTACGCGCATACGAGGCTGGTTTGAAAAGTCCGTGCAAAGTCCGAGAGATGGCACCACCGGCGCGTATCGAGGTCATGTTTAGTTAGTAGCATCTCTTGAATGAACGCACACCAAGTTTCAGCCATATTGGTCTATTTCTTTGTGTTTGGCATTCGTGTGAATCAAGGAAGTCGAGTGATTTTCAAGAAATGGACGAAAAAGAATTTCGTGTGGTGATTAAACATTACTTTATGAAAGGCAAAACGCCTCAGGAGACTAAAGAGAAGCTTGATAAACATTATGATGACTCTGCACCTTCGATTAGAACAGTTTATAAGTGGTTTCAAAATTTTCGGACTGGCCATATGGGCACAAGTGACGCTGAACGTTCTGGACGGCCTGTGGAGGTTCCGCCTACAGAAATCATTGATCAAATCCATGATATGGTGATGGATGACATAAGAGTTAAGGTGCGTGAGATTGCTAGTGCCGTGGGCATCTCGACTGAACGGGTACGTAATATTTTGCATAAACATTTGGACATGAGAAAGCTATCCGCAAGATGGGTGCCGCGATTGCTCACGCTTGACCAAAAAAAAACGGAATCGTGTGAAGTGTTGCAAAGATGGTTTGGTCCAGAAGAATCCGGAGGACTTTAAGCGTCGTTTCGTCACTGTGGATGGAACATGGATACATTACTATACTCCTGAGACTAAACAACAATCTAAATAATGGGTTACCAAGAGGGAATCTGCACCAAAAAAGGCGAAGACCGTTCCTTCGGCCAGAAAGGTTATAGCTACTGTCTTTTGGGATTCGGAAGGGATAATCCTCATCGACTATCTGGAAAAGGGTAAAACTATTACAGGTGAATATTATTCATCGTTATTGGACCGTTTAAAAACCGAGCTGCAAGAAAAACGCCCGCGATTGGCCCACAAGAAAGTCCTTTTCCATCACGACAACGCACCAGCACACACCTCAGCAGTTGTGGTCGCAAAATTAATGGAAATAGGATTCCAACTCGTTTCACATCCCCCCTATTCTCCAGACTTGGCACCCTCGGACTACTATTTGTTCCCCAATTTGAAGAAATGGCTGGCGGGACAAAGATTTTATTCAAACGAGGAGGTGATTGCAGACACTAATGGATATTTTGCAGACTTGGACAAATCCTATTATTCGGAAGGGATCAACAAACTAGAACATCGTTGGACGAAGTGTATAAGCCTAAAAGGAGACTATGTCGAAAAATAAAAAAGGTTTACCCCAAACACTTAAGTAGTTTTTATTTTTGCACGGACTTTTCAAACCAGCCTCGTATAAACAAAAGTATGTTATTTTCTTTTAATATATTGTTGTAGAAAAATACATAGTAATAAAACTGAAAATACCACTCACATGGGGGGTGTGATATTAATCTAACAAAAATGGCCATAAACACCAATTACATAAACGTGACTAACAATTAAGTAAAACTTTCACTACACACTAACATATTATTTCGGTAAAAAAGGCATTTACAAAAGGGATGCCATTAAAAACTTTGGATGCTAAAATCAATTCAAACTAATTCAATTTTAATTAACCACCTTCATCAGAAAACATTATTTTGGATAAAAATTTGGATCGGCCTCTATTGCTCCATTCAACGCGCTACTAGCAATTTTTTACAAGCCTGAAAACTAGTATTTTTTTTTTTAAAATTAAATATTAGAAAAACTACTAGATTTAGGTATATAACATTATTAATACAAAAGTTTTACTCAGAATTTAAAAAATAAATTAGAAAATAATATGTTCCATTTAAAAAAACATATGTTATACCGGCCACACTTTTTTGAAGTACCTTGTATACTCAAAAATACTTTGCACCTTAATATTCCTTAAAGCTATTGTATTTAACATTTTTTCGTCATTCCCGAAACAAATGAGATAATGAACTATACTCTGTCGTTGACTCACCCCGTACATCGTACAAACTATAAATCTCGACCCAAATTAATCCCCTACAGAATAAACAAATTTACTAAACTTTACAATATCTCTCCCCCAACCTTCGACCATCCCCTTTGGCATATATTTCTACCATGGTTATCACCAAAACCAAGAGTTGACTTCCACCTTCTCTCTCTAAACGTAAAAGACCTAAATCACGCAGTACTACAATCCAAATTCAATAAAAGGCTACACACACAATACCCCAAAATTTACAACAATATTCGTAGATGGTTCAAAGCCAGCGAAAGGGGTTGTAGCTGCAATTTTTAACATAAATAATTCAAAAAAATTCAAACTACCGCATCACAACTCAATTTTTACAGCCGAACTATTGGCTATAAACGAAGTAACAACACATGCTATCAACTTTAGAGACAATAAAAATTTATTAATAATATCTGATTCTCCTAGTGCTCTTAAAGCCATAACAAAAAACAACCCTAAACACGTATTCTTGCGACAAATCACTGACCTTCAACATATTGCAAAACTGAGGAAAAAAAACCCTAGCTTATATCTGGATACCCAGTCACATTGGAATAAAGGAAAACATTAGAGCAGATCAGGAAGCTAAAAAAGCCATAATTAATGGCACTCCTGTCACAGGGGAAAATCCCCCAAATGATTTCTCCAACTACCTCTCCTCCATCAACAAAAATCTTTTCCATTTGGAATGGCATCTGGAAGAGAACAGCAATAAACTTTGGGAACTAAAACCTCCTTTCCTCCTCTACATTTCCAGCGCCTCAACAGAGTTGAGAAGACAACACTTGGAAGATTAGCCACAGGTCACGCTTATCATACTCACTCTTACTTATAAAAAGGAGAACCTAGCCCAATTTGTTCAACTTGTAAATACTCTCTAACTATCAAACACATCTTTGAAGCCGACCACTTTGGTAACATCAGAACAAAATATAGTATTTCTTCATCTCTTACTCAAATCATAAACTCATATCAATTAAATACAAAAAAATTGTCTATATCTCAAGGAGCTGGAAATTAATATTTAAAAAGTAATTTAAGGTGCCAAATGACCCATGTTGTCGACGTGCTCGATCCCCCTAAATATCATCATCGTCATCGCTTGGACCCACGATAAGATACTAGAGTGGCCCTCACAATCGCCGGGCGCCAACCCTATTGAAAACGTTTGGTTCCTGGTAAAGAGAAAGCTCAAAGGAAGGACTCTGAGGACTTTGACTAAGTTGTCTCGTGAGATTCGAAAAATTTGCAGCGTATGCAGAAAATCTCGTCGACACTTACTAAGATAATTGCGCCATTGTTAACACACCAAAGAATACATTGATGGCAAAAAATGTTCTCGAAACATATTTTTGAAGAATACGAGCGGTCAGGTTCTTACATGACAGACTGTACTTTTGCAAGATCAAAGGTCACGAAAATTGGCTTTTTACAGATATCTCGCTTCCTATTTGTCAGACGGCAATTAAAGTCATTATAAAAATTGTGGATTAAACAATTCTTTACAAAAAAGGTCATACACATTTTCTACATACGAGGAACCATATTGTATATAACGCATTGCTAATTATAAACCTCGAAACAAGAAACACGCTCCACTCCATATAGCTTACTACATAGTGATTACTGAGTACTTTTATTGACTACTAACTGCCATAGTTTCTACTATTATAGAATGATTTGGTTAGAATATGATTTACAATTTGGATCTTAAGATACACATGTAGATATTATATATAATACACACAAGATAATACATGACAGGTACCTGGCTAACTTAGCCTAAATAAGGAATCTATATAAATGAATTGACAGAACAGATATTTCAACTTAAGGTATTTTATGAGCAGAAAACTTAAACTTAATATTTTAAGCTAATCCGCTGGCAGGGGATCACTGGGTCTTAGACGGCGGCGCATTATCGCGATAATACATAATTTTTACCCAAATTAATTTTCTGGCCGCAATTTTCCAGGAATCTCAGTATTTTTTTTTAATATCTTCATTGTTGATATCTTTATCGATCTGTCCGCGCGGATTTTTAATTATTTACCATGATTTTTACTAATTTAACAATATATATGACGTTGTTATCCAAAAAACACCTCTTTATGTAATAAAATAAGTCTCAGTCACGCAATTTTCAAGGAATCTCATTTTTTTGTATAATCTTCGTTTTTGATTTTTCTATCGATCTGTCTGGGCGGATTTTTGATTATTTACCAATATTTTTACTAATTTATCAATATATATTTCTTTGTTGTCCAAAAGACACCTTTTTAGGCAATAAAATGAATCTCAGTCACACAATTTTCAAGGAATCTGAATTTTTTTTATAATCTTGGTTTTTGATTTCTCTATTGATCTGTCTAGGCAGACATTTGATTACTCACCATGATTTGAACTCATTTTTTAATAGTTATAACATATCATAACCCCATGCAAAGAAGAAAAATGATCAGATGGACGTTTCCTTAACTTAAAGCTTTTAAACCAGGAATATAACCTAATGTAAAAAGAAAAGTAATCTTTTGAAGTGTTTCTAAGACATGTACATCACGAACATAATATAGCGTAATGTACACATTTATATTTGTAATTGTTTCCTAAACCTGTAACATTATAACGCAACGAATTTTAAACCATACATAATCTATGCCTAAATATATATGTGTGTATATATATTCTAAACTTCACATAACTTAATGTAGAAAAATGTATTTACGAATTTCAAATCAAACGTAACCTAGTACACATATACAATTTATATATATATATATATATATATATATATATATATATATATATATATATATATATATATATAAAATAAAGAAAGAAAGCAAGAGTTGCCGTATCTAACAAAATTCTTAAATATGAAATTAATTGGGAAACTCGGCAAAGGGCGCAACAGGTATTTACAAAATGTTTATTTAGCCAATATTTCGGTCCTAGGTTGGGACCTTCATCAGGGCACAAACTAAAAAAGAGAACGAAGCGACAATTGAAGTAGTACGCGCATATAAACAAAAGTATAAGTTATTTTCTTTTAATATATTGTTGTAGAAAAATATATAGTAATAAAACTGAAAATACCACTCACATGAGGGATGTGATATTAATCTAACAAAAATGGCCATAAACACCAATTACATAAACGCGATTAACAATTAAGTAAAACTTTCACTACACACTAACATATTAATTCGGTAAAAAGGCATTTACAAAAGGGATGTCATTAAAAACTTTGGATGCTAAAATCAATTCAAATTAATTCAATTTTAATTAACCACCTGTGACCTGCAATTTGTATGACATATTTGACACAACGCTGACAGAAAACAGTCATCTGACAGAAGCAGGGGATCATTTAACCTACAGGGCCAAAGCCCATCGAAAAACAACCAGGACAGGACCGGTTTTAGTACAAAATATAAATATATATCATCAAATTGAAAAATCAGTGAAATGGAAAAAGTACAAATGGAATACGTTTAAATCCGGTATGGAAATTAGGATAATATAACGAACTGGAATTTGGAATAGAGAAAACGATTTATAAAAGGACCAAATGATGAATAAAACATTCCAAACGGTGATAATTAGCGACCATAATTAGTGAATAAATGAGAATCAAAACAGGCCAACCGATAATTAGTAAAGTGGCGGGAAGGGACATTAAATGGTGAAAAGTAGAGACTAAAAAGATGAAAAGGAAAGTATTATGCAACAGATGACAACCCAGAGGTATCGTGTTGAGGTGACAAATCACATGAAAGGAGAAAGCTATTTATGTTACTCAAGCCATCAAGGTCCGTTCTTTTGTTAATGTTGTTAGGATTCTCATTAACGTAACATATTTCAAGAAATTTTCTTTTAGAAAGATGTTTTGAAAAATGGAGAATTTTAGGTTCATTAAAATTAAAAGAATGTCCATTATCAACAGTGTGGCTTGCTCTGTAGATGACACCTAGTATCATTTTTATGTAATGCAATACGACGATTAAGAGACTGCGAAGTCTGCCTAATATAAACGACGACAATTACGACAGAGGATTAGATACACCACATTTGACACGGTGAGAACAGGTAGAGAAGCCTTCAACTTACTGAAAATACATCTGTTTTTAAGGAAATAATATTTAGCAATTTTGACATTAGGAATAGCACGCAGAATATGGACCAGCTTATTAATAAGTCCAGGAATAAAGGGCAAAGAGAGTAACGAGAAGTTTGTATCAGTATGACCAACAGGGAGTGTGAGTATAGGGAGGGGGATGCAGATGAAGGAGGAGGTTCTGGTAATATACGATTGGTATGGAAGAGCTTCATCTTTGGTCTTGAATAGGAGCTTGTTGTTATATCCATTCTCCATGAAGAGACCTGTGAGCAATGTCTGTGCTTGATGTAGAGAATCTGGGTTTGCTATACTTCTTATTCTTCTATAAAGACCCTTTATGACATTGACTTTCACCTTCCAATCATGGCCGGAATTGGCATGAATATATCTGCCAGAGGAAGTTGGTTTTCTATACCAATCAAGTCTGATGATATTGTCGGCGCCCCTGACGACTTTAGTGTCCAGGAAAGTAACAGCATTGTTTGACTCCTCTTCCATAGTGAACTGTAGATGCGGATCAAAGGAATTGAAAACTTGAAGGATTTCTTCTTTACCATGTACTGCTATGGATAGAATAAGGTCATCAAGATATTGAAATAAGAACGGTGGTCTGAAGGATAATCTTTCTGTACAATTCTTCAACAGATATAACATTACCATAGCAGCAAGAATGGGGCTTAGTTTGCTGCCATTGGGGCAACCGAAAATTTGTGAATAGAAACTTTCATTAAATTTAAAGAAGGTGGATTGAAAAAAGAATTCCATGATGGAAAGGAAGAAGGATTTATTTATTTTTGTATTGGACGAGATTAATGCCCATTCGGAGTCAATATTCTGTCTTGTAAGTTGCCATGAAATATCGGTAAAAAGACTGACTACATCCAGGGATATGACGACATGATTGTCGGGCAGTTGAAGATTGTTCACCTCATTGCTGAAAGCAAAGGAATCCTTGACAACATAATTATGATAGTTGGAAAATGATTTCTCTAGTAAGTCCGCACAAAATTTGCTAAGGTTTGATGTAGGGGAATTGATGGTAGAAACAATAGGTCTAAGAGGTACACCTTCTTTATGAATTTTCGGCAGACCATAAATTCTTGGTGGAAATGCTTTGTATGTATAGAGCTGCCTAGCCGTCCTGTCGTCAATCCATTTCTTCATTCAAGCAACTGAAGAATCCTTCAAGATCTTTTTTGTGGTTGAGACAGTTTGTACAGTTTTTTATATAACACATCTCCAAAAAACTACATTTGAACCAATTACGTTCCGTACCTAAGACAAAACAGTCATTATACCGGACTTTATGGTCATTTATGTTGACATGTAAACTCAGGCTGGTAGCACTTGGTTTATACTTGCAATCACTTTTATGTAAAGCAAATCTTTTTGACAGTTTCTGAGACGTCTGACCTATGTAGATCAAGTCACATTCACACCTAATCTTAATAACCTAAATAATATAATGTGAGATCTCTGCAAAATGTTGGTTTTATCTTTAAGGATGGGCAAAAATTACGTATTGTCGCCATAGTGCAGCGGGCTTGGCGTGGAGCGGGACGGTAGGCGGTCCTGACTGTAGAGTTGGGGTGGGGAATGACTTTATCCAGAAATTTGAGCTGAGCGATGCTGATGAATCCCCGGATTGTGGGCATCTGAAAGTCTCTGTGAAGTTGAGCATTGCGGACGAACCATGGGGCTTTGGCGATGAAGCGGAGGGCCTTGTTTTCGATGGTCTGGAGAGTGGATCTGTGGGTACGTAACATTAGGCAGCATACTGGGCGAAGTAGGTCATTTCGGCTCGGATGATCGTCTTGTAAATTGTCAACTTGTTGCAAGTTGACAATTTGCTGGACTTGATCAGAATGGGTACAGCTTGCCGAGGAGTTGGTTGGTTTTCTTGGCGGAGGCGGTAACCTGGTCCTTCCATACTAGCCGAACCTACTACATACTCTTCTATGCTAATAAATTCGTAAACGTAAACATACAAATTGGAATATATACACAACATATACATATCGTAAGTGTGTTTGTGAAGAGTGGAGTGAACTCACTGAAAGAAAAAGGGTCCCCTAACCTGAAGTCGCGGCTGTCTCTCACTTCATTGTACTTGCATGGGTCAGTCTATACAAAAAAATTCTCCACGCTGAATTTCGTGACTTTTTAACTCGGTTTAAAACTAGTTTTCGACGAACTCGCACGTTTAAATGTCAACGTAATATTGTGAAAAAGATAACCAAAAGTGTTAATACAGGTGATGGACACATTACTCACTTAAATAATTAACCAAGTGCAAGTGTAATTAGTGTTCCGTAGGTTGACTCCTTGAAAGAGTATCCTTAGTGTTTGGAGTCGAAATGCCCTACTTCAAAAAAGTTGTTTTTTATTAATTTAACTTGTTCTTTGGGCAAAAAAGATGAAAAAAAGAATTTTTGGCATTTTTTTAGCCTCCCCTTCCCCTTAAAACTCCCAAAAACTACATTTTTACATTTATTTAGTTTTCTCCGGTTACTCTTAACGAACCATAGCAAAAAAATTGTGAAAGTAGGGGAACATCAGGGCAACAATTAAGTAACTTTTTTGGTATCAGGTGCCTAAAAGCCTTCTAAAAAAAATAAAGAAATCAAAAATTTTAAAAATTGATGAATTGCTGATAGGTGACTAATTTTGTTTTTTTTTTTAAATCATATTTTTTTCCCAATCTAACCCTCCCCACAATTTTTTTTAAGGGTGCGCCACCCTTAAAAATTCAATTTGCCTGATTTTTTGCAATTTTTTGCCATTTTAACTTACCATTGTATACAAAAAAAATTTTTTAGCATCAAACTTTTACAAAAAGAACTTATATCTGTATGCATCCTAATTTTTTGTTCTAATGAAAACCTTAGATTCGGATTCGGAAAATTTGACTCAAGAAACTGATTTCTGTATCACGTAGGCTGAAAAGTTCTTGGTCTGACACACAGATGTCGCCCTTTTCAAAAAAATTCATATGATTTTTAGGAAGTACCAACCTTCAAACGATACGTGTCAAAATTTTATGACATTTCGATGATTAGTTTACAAGTTACAGTGATTTTAGTGACACTACTTTTGATATTTTCAAAACAATGGAAAAAATCGAATTCCGTGTGTTGATTAAACACTGTTTTTTGATGGGAAGAACCAATGGCTTGACAAGTGTTACGGGGACTCTGCCCCTGCAAAATCACTCATCATTTACTGGTATGCTGAATTTAAACGCGGTCGTACAGATACAAATGATGCACCCCAAATGAGGTGGTTACACCGGAAAACATCAAAAAAATCCTCAAAATTGTTTTGTATGATCGTAAAGTGAAATTGCGTGAGATAGCTGACACCCTAAAGATATCAAAAGAATGTGTTGATCATATTTTGCATGAACATTTGGGCATGAGAAAACTCTGTTCCAAATGGGTCCCGCGTTTGCTTACAGTGGACCAAAAACAACAATGTGTTGATGATTCTGGGCGCTGTTTAGGACCTGTTTAAACGCAATAAAAAGGTTTTTTTTCATACGATATGTGACAATGGATGAAACATGGATCCACCATTACACACCGGAATCAAATCGACAGTCAGCTGAGTAAACAGTAGCCGGTGAAAGGTGCCCGAAGAGACCAAAGAAACAACAGTCGGCTGGTTTTGGCCTCTCTATTTTTGGATGCGCATGAAATAATTTTCATCGACTATGCTGAGAAAGGAAAAACCATTAATAGCGAATATTATATAAAGTTATTGGTGCGTTTGAAGGCAGAAATCGCAAAGAACCGTCCCCAAATGAACAAGAGAATGCAGTGTGTCACAAGTCAATGGTTGCGATGGCAAAATTGCATGAATTGAAGTTCGAATTGCTTCCTCATCCACCATATTCTCCAGATTTGGCCCCCCGCAGCTATTATCTATTCGCAAAAAATGCTCGCGGGGAAGAAAATTGGCTCCAATGAAGAAGTTATCGCCGAAACTGAGGCCTATTTTGAAGGCAAAAACAAACCCTCCTACAAGAAATGTATAGAAATGTTAAAAGAGCGTTGGACTGATTGTAACGCTCTTGAAGGAGACCATATTGATAAATAAAGCCGAATTTTGCAAAAAGAAATGTGTTTTAAATAGCTAAACTAAAAACTTTTCAGCCTACGTGTTATGTATCGGAGTTTATTTAGGGACATAGAGGAAACTTAAATTGCAATTTGCAGGGCATTTTTAGCTCTACATTGACTAATAGTCGCTTTTTTAGCCATTTTAACGTACTATGTCTACACATATACATTCGACCTCAGATTTGGATTCTAGGCGAAATTTTCCATGTAGAACTTAAAAGCGATTCTACAATCAAAAGAAAGGCGGCAAAATTCAAATGACAAAAGCATAGCAAAATAGTAAAATAAATGAAAACCTGTTTTAAAAAATTAAAAGAAATTAAAACGAAGAGTTGCACGGTTAATAAATACTTAATACTTTTGTAAAATTTCCTCTAGAATCCAAATCTGAGGCCGAAAGTATTATTGAACGTTAAAATGGCCAAAAAAGCGACAAATAGTCAATTTAGAGCTTAAAATGCCCTCCAAATTGAAATTTAATTTTCCTTTTTTTTGTCCATAAAAAAAACTCCAATATATACAGAAATCAGTTTCTTGAGTAAAATTTTCCTAACATCCAGTTTAGTGCTAAAAATGTCCTTAAATAATTCGAATTAATTTTTCTTTCACTAGAATAAAAAATCAGGATGCAAGCAGGAGTTTCTTTTGTAAAATATTCCGTAGAATCCGAATTTGATGCTAAAAATTTTTTTGAATACAATGGTATATTAAAATGGCAAAAAAATCAGGAAAATTCAATTTTTAAGAGTGGTGCACATCGAGAAAAAAATTTTTTCTGGGGGGTTAGATTGGGGGAAAAAATGTGATTTTTTTAAAAAACCCAAATTTGGTCACCTATCAACAGTCCATTAATTTTTAAAATTTTCGATTTCTTTATTAGTGTTCCGTACGGAACAATTATAAGATCACTTCGGTGTCTGTCCGTGGTACTAATATAGGAATTGATGGCCTCATCAGAGCCGTTTAGTTTTGAAAGCTAAATAGCTAATAATGTAAGATTTGCGTACACTTATCTTTGTATTATTTTTAAAAAATCGCGAAAAATCGCTGTCCCGCCCCTTATCTCGAAAAGTACTGATCAAAAAATTTTGAAAAAATTCTGGAATATTCTCCACCGGGTGTAGATTGAACGAAAATTATCACGAGTGCATTACCTTTAATAATTTATCTAGTATATAAAAAACAAAAATTTCAAGGTCATCAGTGTTCAGTAAAGATTGGAAAGAGACTTTGTTGAAAATTCATTTGGAGTGAGTTTTGTGAAGTCACTGATCATTTTATAACTCTGTCGCAAATTTTTTTATTTTAAAAGCAATCAACGTACGGAACCCTTATTGCGCGAGTTCAACTTGCACTTGACCGGTTTTTTTTTAGAAGGCTGATGAGGTCACGTAACACCAAAAATGTTACTTATATGTTGCCCTAATGCTCCTCTACCATCACAATTTTTTTTTGCGAGAAAAACCGGAGAAATAAATGTATAACTGGTCAAGTGCAAGTTGAACTTGCGCAATTAGTGTTCCGTACGTTGATTGCTTTTAAAATAAAAAATGTTGTAACGGAAGTATAAAATGATCAGTGACTTCACAAAACACACCCCAAATGAGTTTTCAACAAAGTTTATTTCCAATCTTTACTGAAAATTGATGACCTTGAAATTTCTGTTTTTTTATATACCAGCTAAATTATTACAGGTAATGCACTCGTGATAACTTTCGTTCAATCTACACTCCGTGGAGAATATTCCAGAATTTTTTCAAAATTTTTTGATAAGTACTTTTCGAGATAAGGCGGGTGGACAACGATTTTTCGCGTTTTTTTAAAAATAATACCACGAAAAGTGTGCGCAACTCTTACATTATTAGCTATTTAGCTTTCAAAACTAAACGGCTCTGATGAGGCCATCAATTCCTATATTAGTACCAAATTTCAACTTTCTATCACAGATAGTTTCGGAGAAAATCGGGTGTGACAGACAGACAGACAGACACCGAAGTCATCTTATAAGTGTTCCGTACGGAACACTAAAAACACGTAAATTGGATAAGTGATTCTTGAGTGCTAAGAGCACTAACGAACAAACAGACGGACAGACAGACGGACGGACAGACGGACGGACACCGAAGTGATCCCACACATCCCAAATGAGTTGTCAACAAAGTTTTTTTTCCAATCTTTGCTGAAAACTGACCTTGAAATTTTTGTTTTTTTTTACGTATACCAGATAAATTATTAAGTATTCAATCTACACTCTGTGGAGAAAATTCTAGAGTTTTTTCAAAATTTTTTGATCTGTACTTTTCACCCAAAAGAGATCGATCTCTTGAAAAATAGGAGAAAACCGCAGCGCCTGCTCTTGTAACTTTCTGTTAGCAAAAACTGTACACTCACATTAATATTGTGACAATTGTGTTATCATACTACGTATTACTAGCTTCCTAGTTATAGTGGTAAGAGTGACAGGGTGTTTTGACGAACGAAGTCGAAAAATGAGTTTAAAACAGAGAGCTGCAATGAACATTTGTGTTAAATTTAGATAGGATACCATATCGAATATTAGGCACTGTTCTAATTTAAATGAAATATAGATACGAAAGGTATCCAAATGTGATTGCTGTAATAAGTGTATGTATGCTCTTGAAAGAAACTATGTTTAGGAATAAAATCTATTTTTGGCAAGAACATCGTTTTTCTTCAAAAATTTCGGTACTTTTCACCCATGTAGTACATAGAGTAAAAATAATCGTGCTGCCCAGTGGTTATTGTAAGCAATTCGCAAAAATAATTCTCTATCAGTCTGTGGCCTTAAATAGCTCCCGACAGAGGACAGGCATGCCTGCTAACTAGGCTTATTGCAGCGAGACATGCAAATTGTATCTTATCAATAAAATAAAGAATTAGTAGAAGATTATTTTTAAGTGTGTGTGGTATGCAGTATACACTATTTTATGACTAAGTTAATAAAACTAGAATAATTTCTCACTAGGTATTTATGTAATAAAGCAATTTAAAATGCGCAACGTTGTTTACTATACATTGAGAACTATGACGTTATGGTTAATTTTATGAGTAATTTTTTTTTATAATACAAGTAGCATAACTTAAAATATTTATTACATAAATATATACGAGGGCTGTATAATAAGTACCTGGCCTTAACAAGAAAAAAACATTTTTATGCGTAAAATTTATTTTATTTTTCCACAGTCTTCTTTTAGCTTGTTACACTTAGTCCAACGTTTTCTGTTTTGTATCTCATCTGAAAAATACGATTTCTCCCACCCTTCAAAACAAACATTTGTTTCAGCAATCACCTCATCTTTTGAGCCAAATTTTTTTCCGTCGAGCCATTTTTTCATATTTTGAAATAGGAAATAATCGCTGAGGGCTAAATCTGGCGAATATGGTGGATGTGGAAACAATTCGTATCCTAACTCATGGAATTTTGCCATGACGATGACACAAGCGTGCACTCGTGCATTATCTTGATGAAGAGATTTTTTTTCTTCGCCAAATGGGCACGTTTTTCTTTCACAGCATGGTCGAAACGATCCAATAAGTTTACATAATACTCTCCATTATTCGTTTTGCCATTTTCAAGGTAACTGACGTGGATTATACCACGTGCATCCCAAAACACTGTTGCCATGCCTTTATTGGCCACTAAAGTCGCCTTGGCCTTCTTTGGCAGCGCACGCACACAGGTCGCAGTTTTCTTCCGATTTGATTTTTTTTCGTTTATAAATGTTCGTGATTGGATAGGGAACAGATTCCTCATGGCTTATTTTGAAAATACTAGACCCAAAATTATATATATATATATATATATATATATATATATATATATATATATATATATACAGTGAAACCTGTGTTAACGGTTACCTGTCATAAGCGGCCGCCTGTGGTATCGGACAGTATTAAGCTTCCCGAAACCCATTGCATATAAATTCTCGTATACAAAAACCTGTTAATTACGGCCACTTGTATTAAACGGCCACGGCTAGTTGAACCGAAATTTTTATGGCATATTTCCTTGGAAATTTACCTGGTAATAACGACCGGGCTGGTTGAAGGATTTTATGACATACTAATTATTTTTATGGGCCTCCAACCTTTTACTTTTACTACAACTGTACCTTATTGTTGATCAAATTATCTGGTTACCCCTTGCTCAGCTCTTTCCTTTGGTCCATGATAAAACTGTAAACTTGGACAAATTTGTTTCCATTGATAGTTATGTGCCTACAGAAAGTTCAAACTTCAGAATTTCGGAAATTGTTGAGGAAGTGCGCGATACAGACCAAAAGCTTAACTCTGATTTAGACAGTGATGTGGACGAATGTGAAGCTCAAAAATCTACTTTGTCTAGTATGAGTGAAGTTTGTGAAAATTTAAGCGACGTATAAAACTATTTTTTGTGTAATAACATTGGTGAAATGGCTATAAATATTTCACGTTTCCAGTGTTACTTGCATGTGAATCTAAGGTTTGGAAATCAAAGCCAAACAATTTTAAACAAACAACAATTGAAACATACTTCAAAAAAGCTTAATAACATGTATACATTTTTAAAAAATCCATATTATGTATATATTACTATAATGTATATCAGGTTATTTCTCGTTTCTTATATTCCTTCATATTCAAGGACCTTTCCTACGATATATAACGTTTTTGGGGTCGCTAGTTACAAATCCGATGTCACATTTTAAAAATTCAAAATAGCGGATCCAATATGGCGAGCGAAAATTCAAAATTAGTTTAGTTTTTTCCTATTCTGCCAAATATTCTAAATATGGTATCCAGGAATTTTTTGAGTTATTAATTATGTATGCAAAGTTATGTTTTAAAAATTCAAAATAGCAGATTCAATATAGCTGCCAAAAATTTTTAAATTTATTTAAATCGTGTTTTTTCAACCAAATATTCTGAAAGATGGAATGTACGGGTCTTTTTGGGTTGCTAGATATGTAAAAATTAGTTATTTCGGCCAAAAGTGTTCTAGTTTTGAGAAATTAGACAATCTTGTGTATATTTAGGTTTTTTTTCTGTAGTTTTTCAAATCAGTTCAAGGACCGATGACATTCTTTAGAATCATTATGAAAGGAAAAAACCTAACCTAACAAGACCAGCCTACATAAAAGAAAGGAAATAAAAAAATTATTCGGTGCAAATTTCAATGGTTAAACCTATATAATCTTAATGAGGAGAGTCCCATATTAATAAAAAGAAAATAAATTAAAAATAATTTACCCTAACGGAGGAAGTCCTACTGAAGCAAAAAGGAATTAGAGAAAATCTAAGATAATTTTATCGAGAGTCCCACATTAAGAGAGAGAAAATAAAGAAAATCTATGCTTTTATATTTATAGTATAAATATAAAGTATACGTAGGTCATATTCTGTAGTGTAGGCTAGGTTTATTTAGGTTAGGTTTATTTCCTTCCTGTTGAGTACGTTGCCTTTTGTTAAGTTAGGTTAATTTACTTTCTGTTGTTTTCTTTTTTTTTAACTAATTTTTACATACCTAGCAACTCAAAAAATCCGTTCAGAATATTTGATTGAAAAAAACACGATTTAATTAAATTTAAAAATTTTCGACAGCCATATTGGATCTGCCATTTTGAATTTTTAGAACCAAACTTTGAATACATAATTAGTAACTCAAAAAATACCTGAATACCAAATTTTAGAATATCTGGTTGAATAGGAAAAAATTAAACTAATTTTGAGTCTTGCCCGCCATATTGGATAAACCATTCGTAACCAGCGACCCCAAAAAGGTTAAATATCGTTGAAGAAAATCCTTGAATATGAAGGATCATAAGAAAAGAGAAATAACATTATATATATATATATATATATATATATATATATATATATATATATATATATATATATATATATATATATATATATATATATATATATATATACACTCCTGGACAAAATTAACGCAACAATATATTAAATCATATAAATCTCTATAATGAAATAATTTTAATAATTTTTTATGAACATTGGTTACACTAAAAGTTAGAAAAAACTTATTCGGATACTTTAAAAGTGAATTAGCTACCAAATTTCTCTGTAAGATTCGAATTAAAATTATTCTTAAGACCTAATAACAAAATCGTTGAAATTATGTAATAATGAAAAAAATAAACTGGGACACTAATAGCAAAATTAATGGTGTAACTGGGACACTAGTAGCGTGTATTGCCTCCTCTACTTCGGATGACAGCGTTTATGCGCCTAGGCATGCGTCTAATTAAATTTTGGATAAAATCTTGAGGAATTTGCTCCCATTCTGTGATAACTGCATTTTCAAGTTCCCTCGGGTTTCTAGGTGCAGGTATATGACGTTTCACATTTTTCTTAAGGTGATCCCATACATGTTCTATCGTATTCAGATCCGGGCTTTTTGGTGGCCATTGCATAATCGGTATATCAACTTGATTAAGATAATCGAGTACCTCTCTAGCCACGTGAGGTCGAGCGTTGTCTTGCATAAACAGGAAATTGGGCCCAAAAAATGACCGAAAGGCATCATATGTTCTATTACAATATTCTCAAGATAGTAATCAGCATTCATGGATCTCGTACGGACAGGAACTAACTCTGCGCGAGCATCAAAGCAGATGCCACCCCAGAACATAACAAAGCCACCGCCGAATGGAATCCTTGCAGAGATATTGCAAGGAGCAAACCTCTCTCCTGGTCTTCGCCATAACCATCTGGATGTTTTAGACTAACCCTAGTTTCATCTGTGAAGAAAACTTGTTTCCAATCATCCACAGACCAGTTTTCGTGATTTCGAGCAAAACGTAACCTGGCAACTCTGTTCTCTCTAGTAAGCTAGGGCGCAGTGGAGGGTCTCCTACTGTTTAATCCAGCTTCATTTAACAGCTTCAAGTTCGTTTCTTATTATAGAACTAGTGATAGTCCTGTTTCTTAAAGCATATTGTCTTATAAAACGTTCATCTAGGTCGCTAGCGCATCGTTTTCGCCCTTGTCCTTGTAAGTTTCTACTTCATTCAAGCGTCTTACCATACGACTTATTGTGGAACGATGTTTGCCTAACAAATTGGCAACATAACTCTGACAATATCCCTCGTCCAATAAAACTGAGGCTCGCACTACCTCGTGTTCAGTTAAATACCTTGTTCGATTCATTTTTCTAATTCTTCGTGGTCAAAAATAAAACAGTCTGCCACAAAAACGTATTACTTTGAAAAAGGGTACAATTTATAAGCTTACTTTTAAAGAAAATCTATCGCATTATTACAGAAAATTGTTTATTTTCTAAAAAATTCTTTAAAAACTGTAAATCTAAACGAATTGTTTTGATTTCTGTCATGAACAACGAAACAAAATATGCATAGCCTACTATTCAAATACTCGATAAACTTTAAAACTGACATAAGAAAAAGATAAATTAATTTTCGGATTGTTGCGTTAATTTTGTCCAGGAGTTTATATATATATATATATATATATATATATATATATATATATATATATATATATATATATATATATATATATATATATATATATATATTTATATGACAAAATAGATGCTTATACTGCGGTCAGCACGGCTAACACTTAATCGTAGAAGCGTACCTTCTCGAGCTTCCCACTCGAAGGCATAGATGGCGTTGGTGAAGCAACTAAAGGCAAATCGAAAGATCCACATTTCAGAAGTTCCCAAAATGTTCTTTGTATTTGCCGGATGATCCCAAGACGTGTTTCAACGTATCACAGCTCATCAGTTGGGCTAGGTTCAGCAAATACAAGAACACCATTTTCAGTTCTTATCCAGGTACTAACGGAAAACCACAAAATAGATGCTCACTCTGTCGGTAACTTATTTAAAGTCTTTCCAAACAAAGCGGCCAGCACGGCTGACACTTAATTGCAGAAGCGCACCTTCTCGAGCTAGCCCAACTGATGAGCCGTGATACGGCGAAACGCATCTTGGGATGGTCCGGCAAAAACAAAGAACACTTTGGGAACTTCTCAAGTGCGGATCTTTCGATTCGCCTTTAGTTGCTTCACCAATGCAACATATATATATATATATATATATATATATATATATATATATATATATATATATATATATATATATATATTGTAACATTCATTTTTTCCTAGATTTTAAGACCATGTAATGTTACTGATTTTTCACTTCAAATTGTACTTATTTTCATTTTTGTATCGAACGGTATATTAAACAGAGATTCCAAGACGTTCGGTATATACTGTGCAGTGCGGGTTCCTGACCGAATCTACCGCTACGCCGCGATTGGTGAAATGTGTGTATCCGCAGTTTTGGTTCCGGCGTCGCCATATTACCGGCAGAGTTTGCACGGTTTATTTAAGGGTCCGAGAAAGGACTGTCTTGGCTAATTTCCATCCAGCCGCCGAGTAGGCGGAGTACCATCAAGCCGCAGCCAGACTAATTTTCATCGGAGCCGCCAAGTAGGCTTCCTTCGACTGAGCTACAGTAAAGGCTCATAACAACCATCATGCGAGCTAAGTAAAGCACCAGTTTCTTAACGAAAAGCCGTAGTGGGCTCTCTAAGTGTCTACTAGAAAAGTGTGAAATCGGTCGTGTTCCATCGAAGCCGGAATAGGAACAGTAAGTTACCAAAACATCCTTCAATAGACATATCCCTGAGTAGTGCCTTAACAGCAATTTAAACAGACTAAAAAGTGAAGTGGAAAGCACTATTTTTCGTCTTCGGGGGTAGTCATAGTTCAGAATTTAAATGTAATAACTACTAGTTAGGCTAGAATTTTTTTTGTAGAACTGCAAAGGTTAGAACTTTTTATTTTTAAAAACATGAATAAATTTTCTTTTTGTTAATTAAAGCTAGTGTCTCACTGAATACCTATTTTTCTTTTCGGGATAAGTTGTACTAGACTAATTCTTTTTAGTAATACCCATAAAACCCTTCAGTATTTTTTCATTTTTTTTTAACTGAAGTTAGATCCTTTCTATTTTAAAATGAATGGTGCCCAAAAAAACTTGTACAACTGAAGCTTTTTAAAAAATAGAAAAAAATTCCAAAAAGACGTACAAAAATTATCTCTTACCCATATCTCTCTACCAAGAAAAACTGAGCTAGTGTGTGTTTAATTTCTTTAGTTCTTTTAAAATCAGGATTCACTCGATTCATTATCAGAAATTAAAGCGGGGCTGCAAGGAAATTGTGCTCAAGCTCGGGGCATCCAATATTCAAACGGTACAAAATTGCGCTCAAGCGTGGGACAAACAACTTCTCACAGGGTACAAAAAAAAAGATGCCTCAAACTGAGGACAGTTTAGCAGGTTACAAAATGACACCACAAAAAGCGGGAAAGTTCGAATGTTACAAAATAGCGCTGTCAACGCGGGGCTTTTGGAATTTTATTTTTTAAAAAAAGGGTTCAGTGTACTAGCTTTCGAACAAAGTAAAAGCTCTAACTTTGCAGATATTTTTATTTCATAATATTTATTAAACGAAACTACACTATAGCAGTAAGACAAAAGCAGGAAATTTGTAGAATTATTTATTTCAATTTATCTGATGGTGGTATAGATATTTGAATTTTGTTAATCGACTCTAAGATAAGAGATTCCTACTTTTTTCTTAAAAGCTACTTTTATAGTTCAGATTAGCAGATGTGCTGGTTTACTTTAATTTTTTGCAGTGTTAGATTTATTTTGCGGTTAACCGAACAAAAAACTGTTCTTTTTTCTCACCGATGTTTTGCATGAATATTAAAAATACTTTGTCGATACGAAACGGTATTTGGAGATTTTTTGTTGAAAATTCTTAACATATTTGGTAAAAGAATTTTAATAGAAGGCAATACTTAGAAATTTTTTTTGAAATTGTCGAAGATTTTTTTAATGTTTAGTAAAGAAGTTTACATATTTTAAGTGCCTTTACATATTTTGATTTTATTTAGACTATTGGGAGCACAGGAGAAATATTTTTACGATTTTTTTAAACAATTCTTTTAAATTGTATTCATTTATCATGGAAGCCTTCAATTTTAAAGTCAATCACCTACTGGAAAATGAATTAGACTATGAACTGAAAATCCGTCGTACTTTCTCAGAACGTCCGGTCGCGGATAAAAGAAAGATTCTAACGAGGATCTTAAGTAAAGAAATATTCCAATAGATCAGATTGGACTAAATAGTTACAAAAAGTTTCTGATTTTTTTGTCTAATAAAAATTCTCCTTCTCAAGTTAAAACTCCTGCTTCTCCAAATGGTCACATGTCTCCTTTATTCGTGCATAAATATTCAGATAACAGACCGCATATCAAGATAAATCTATTAGGTGCCCATTTCTCGGCTTTATTTGACTCTGGTGCAAATGCCTCCGTTGTAGGTCAGAATGGTATAAAAATTTTAAGTCGTTTAAGTATAAAAATATGCCATGTCGAAAATAGAAGTGTTACCACTGCAGATGGCAGCCGTCTAAAAGTTTTAGGTACGGTTGAGTTGCCGCTAGTCTGCAATGGTCATTGTTTTAGTAATCTCTGCTCTAGTAGTACCTTCTCTATCACATACTTTGGTTTTAGGATGTGATTTTGCACAAAAATTCGGAATTTTTGTAAATTTTAAAGATAATTCGTGGTATCCACAGTCCCTAGAAGTCAATTCTCATACAAGTTTTAAAGATTGTTATTCAGAAAGTTCATTAGAAAACCTTTTCTCGCGTCTATGTACCCTAGATGATCTCTCGCGGACGGAACGCTTAAAGGCAGAAAAAGTAATAAGCTCTTTCAATGAAATAAGTAGTAAAGATAGGTTAGGCCGAACGAATAAAATCACCATGTCTATAGATACGGCTGATGCTAGTCCTGTAAAGACAAGGCCCTTCGCCATGTCTCCGTATATGTCAAAAGTATTAAATAAAGAGTTAGATGAAATGTTGAAACTCGGAGTGATTGAAGAATCAAACAGTCCCTGGTGTTCTCCAATCTTATTGGTGAAAAAGGCCGATGGACAGTATCGTCTGTGCTTTGACGGAAGAAAGCTCAACGAGGTCAGCAAATTTGATAACTACCCATTACCGAACATCGACAGAATTTTGACATCACTCAGGAATGCTAAGTATGTATCTTCGATAGATCTTAGAAAAGCTTTCTGGCAAATTCCTTTAGACAAATCCTCTAAGGAAAAGACCGCTTGTGCAGTAGTAGGCTGAGATCTATTTCAGTTCGTCACTATGCCGTTTGGTCTAAAGAACGCTGCTCAAACTCAGCAACGTTTAGTGGACGCTATATTTGGTCCGAAATATGAGCCACATATTTTTACCTATCTCGATGATATTTTAGTAACATCGGAAGACTTCGAATCGCATATACGCTTACTTAAAGAAGTAAAAAATAAATTGAAAGAGGCCGGACTGACGATAAATTTGAGCAAATGCGATTTTTTCAAAACTTCTCTAAAGTTTTTAGGCTACATAGTAGGCTCAAATTCCTTGCGTACCGATCCGGATAAAGTAGCAAGCATGGTTAATTATGCGAGACCTACTAATACTACGGAAGTTAAGCGCTTCGTAGGAATGTGTTCATGGTACAGACGTTTTATTGAGAATTTTTCTACCCTGTTGTCGCCTATCAATGATCTTTTGAAAGGACGAAAAAAAGGACAATCGATAGATTGGACAAAGGCAGCCGAAGAATCTTTTATAAAGATTAAAGAGCTATTGGTTTCAGCTCCCATTTTATCCCAACCAGATTTTTCCCAACAGTTTTATATTTCTAGTGATGCTTCTAATACCGGTTTAGGGGGCGTCCTAACACAGAAAATCAATGGTGAGAAAAGAGTGATAGCGTATGCCAGTAGAACTTTATCAAAGGCTGAACGTAACTATTCGGTTGTTGAAAAAGAATGTTTAGCAGTACTCTTTAACATCGAAAAGTTTCGACCTTACATAGAAGGTGTTCCTTTCACGGTCATAACAGATCATTATAGTTTATTGTGGCTTAATTCTATTAAAAACCCTAGTGGCAAACTAGCGCGTTGGGCGATTAGGCTGAGACAACATACATTTAATTTAATTCATAGAAAAGGAGTCCACAATGTTATTCCTGACGCTTTGTCAAGAATCCCAGATCATACAGTGGACGAAAACAGTCTTAATGCTCAGATTGGCGTAAGAATCGATATAGTTGACATAGATCGCATAGATCCATGGTACGACAACTTACGGCAGCAAATCAAAGAATTTCCTGAAAATTTTCCGCAGTGGAAAGTGGAAAATGATTTCGTGTACAAGTTTATCCCAAACCAGTTGCCTTTAAAAGTTAATGTACCCGAGTGGAAAATACTAGTTCCTAAACCACAGAGAGAGGAAATTATAGACTTGTGTCACACTCCTCCTACTTCTGGTCATTTTGGCTTTTATAAAACTCTTCACAGGGTTCAGCAACAATATTATTGGCCAAAAATGCGTTTTGACATCGTAAAGTTTGTGAGGACTTGTGAAGTATGTGGAGCGCAGAAATCTCCAAATGCACTACCTATGGGACTGATGGGAAAAGAGAAAACGGTTAATTACCCTTTTCAAGTCATAGCAGCTGATCTAGTAGGCCCATTCCCACGTTCAAAAAAGGGAAATAAATGGCTTCTCGTGGTTTCTTGCTGGTTTACAAAGTATACCATGCTATTTCCTTTGAAAAGCTCTAAAGCTGGATATATAGAGAGAATTTTGGAAAATAATGTCTTTCTAATCCACGGTGTTCCATCGCTCCTAATATGCGATAACGGTACTCAGTTTACCTCTAAGAGTTTTAAGAGCTTAAGTGAAACTTATAGTTTTAACATCCGTTTTAATCCCGTGTACTCTCCACAATGTAATTTTGTCGAACGTAATAACCGAACAATAGGGACCGCTTTAAGAAGTTACGTTGATTCACATGACACTTGGGATGGCAATATTTCCAAAATCCAACAAGCAATAAATACCGCAAGACACGAAGTAACAGGGTTCACACCGTCTTTCTTAGTTTACGGCAGACATATACCTCTATCTGGATCATATTATAAAAACTTAGATTTGGATGTCAATGTTGACAGCGAAATAATTCCGGGTAACAGGGGTGAGTACGCCGAAAATTTAAAGGGTTTAAAAGATATTTTCACCGACGTGCGTAGTAGGATACATAAGGCTTATGAACGGAACAGTAAGTCTTACAACCTTAGAAAAAGGGATTTTGCCTTTAATATAGGTGATCACGTTTGGCGAAAAAATAAAATTCTTTCCAGTGCAGCAGATAAATTCACATCTAAGTTGGTACCTAAGTATGTGCATTGCGTGATTAGAGAAAAGATTTCAGATTTAGTTTATGGTTTAGTTAATTTAGATGGGACTAAAATAGGAAGATGGCATATTAAAGACACAAAACCATTCAATGAACCTAACCCTAGTGAAAGTTTGTCAGAAGAAGAATAATTTATATTTACATTATCTTAATTGCTTAAATTTTTTGTTGCTCTGTAGAGGTGACGACCTCTTTTTTTTTGACTGTTATAAAAGTTGAGCAGAGAATAGCTTACTTTTGTTGTTTAATGCTAAGGTTTTGGGTACTGATCATATCCAAACTTAGGTTGATTGTAGTTGATGTTTAGCATCGACTCAGCTGTTGCGAGCTTGCGAAAGAGTCACACTCAGGATATATCATAAGACTGGTATGTCGGTGGTCGCGGGATTTGATTTGCTTATGACCCCAAATAATATCCAGTTCTTGACACTTGGAAGCGAAATTTTGATTAGAGGCAATCCAAGGTGATCTTGAGTTAGGACAAGCGCAAGATGTAGCTCGTGTAGTGTGATGTAGAGTCAAAATTTTTAAGAGCAATTTCAAAGTTTGTTACCCGAGTGGGTGTATTTTTATTACCTTAGTGGTATATGTTGGGTGCGATTAAGAGTAAATTGATTTTGGTTTATCCAGTAAGTCTAAGACTTGGATTATTTTGATTTAGATCTTCTTCTGAATTGACAAACTGAGGGTATTTTCTATTTTTTTTCAGAGCCGTTTAAACGTTACCTTTGAGTCACTAATTTTTTTAAATTTTTTTGCATGGACTCATAGGCGTATGTTGAGTTTTATCGGTTTACTATCAGATGGATAGAAAATTGAAGTTCTGCAGGAGAACTAAAGGCTGATCATTTACAGGAGATGAGAGCAGAGTAAGACAGTCGTTTCACAAAGAAATGATCAAAACCTGATACCGAGATGAGAACCTTGTCAAGAGAGGCTAAGCGCAGTGAAGGAAGATTCCTAACCGAATTTTTAGATTTCCAAGAGGTAATCTAGAAGTTTGGGCTGACAGAAAACGGTTATGCCTGATACCTGTAGCAGTTTCTTCTAGAGGCTATTGTCTAGGGAGACGATTAACACCATGATCGAATATTTTAGCTGTCAACGATGTTTTCTTCTTGTTTCTGATTAAGCTGGAAAAGCTCTTGTCGTCTTCAACAGTTTTGTTGCGTTGCCACCGAAAAATAGAGAGATTTTTGCTTCATGTAGCTTTTTAAGCTCATTTTCGTTTTTTGGAAATTTCCGTTAGAAGCTTGGTTAAGTCAACCTTGTAAACCTTTTAGGTTGTATCCCATGAGTTATCTGTTTTTACAGGCTGTAATGCACCGGGTGCTAACAGATGCCGTTACGACGTTTGGCAGGGAGTTAGTCTTCCTGAGGAACAGACTGATTGGAAGGGTAGTCTATGGGGGGTGAACGTTTGACCTTTGGGACCTTTAGGGGTTTTGTTACCCAATGGTTATTTCTATTTGAACCAAAGGAGAGCCTAGCTACTGTAGTCGACCTCAGCCCCAATTAGCCTATTAGTGGTGACAGGTTGTTGGCAGTAGTGTGTTTTCGGAACACCCTATTGATTAAATTTTTTTGACTTATGGTGGTGTGGTAGACACCGTTTCAGTTTAGTGGATGCTATAATCTACTCCCTTTTGTTGGTGGACACCAGGGTCACCAATTCTGTATTTTATTGTCTCCACCATTCAGTATATCGTGGTGAGGTGTTTGTCTCCTGTTATGTGGGATGGATTGAATGTTTTTCGTTGTTGTTCTAGGGCGAGACCAGTACACGAGGGTTCTTCATGCAACTTGGAGAAGCGCAATGCTGGTTAAGTTTTATATCTCTGTGTAGCCACCCTGAAGAATGACGGAGGGCGTTTTTTCTGGCTCATGTTTCTAGGCAGATTTGTCACTTTGGTGCGATGTGCTGAAGATTTGATTAGCTTTTGCTAAGAGCTTTCACCAAGCTCAGTATGGAGTTATCGTAACCAAGAGTTTGGGATTTGAACTCCTGAATGTACTTCTGTATATATTTCTGTATATATTTCTGTATATATTTCTGTATATATTTCAGTGTATGTTAGTTGCCTGAGGGCATGTGCTCAAAATGCGAGATTTTGAGTCGTTTTGCTTATGGACTCCTATATTTAGGATTATGACTTTAGGGAGGTCCTATTTCGAGACTTGCTGTCTCATATATTTATGTTAGGAATGTTTCCTTGAATGTTAGTTGCGCGCGGACTAATCATTCTGTTCTTTGTGAACATTGCTTTTCGAAGCAGGATCATTCAGTTTGGTGAATTTTAGCTTTTATAGCTATTCACTGTGTTTAGGGTGAATTTTAGCTTTTATAGCTATTCACTGTGCCTATAGTGATATTGTTAGCTTTTATAGCTGCTCACTATGTTAATGGCGAGATTGTTCTTTTAGAACGCAGACTTTGTGTAGTCGAGGACTATTTACAGAGTGTTTTCTTGGCGAGGAGCCGAGGCTTTTTTCTGGCGGTGTACCAGAATGTTTTCTTCTTGGCGAGGAGCCGAGGTGTTTTCTGGCGATCAACCAGAGCGTTTTCCCTGGCGACTTTAGCATGTCTGGATGTCTTAGGACGTCGACATTGCGTTATAGAGTGCGATTATCTGGCGATACCAGAGTGTTTTGTTGGCGATGAGCTGACGTGTTATCTGGCGATCAACCAGAGCGTTTTCCCTGGCGATTTTAGCATGTCTAGATGTCTTAGGACGTCGACATTGCGCGATAGAGTGCGATTATTTTCCGAGTGCGACTAGTAGTGATACTAGATTTAGAATGTTCTCTTAGCGATGAGCTAGAGCATGGATGGCGATTTTTCCCGAGCGTTTGTCTGGATATTTATCCAGATATTTTTTTTTTGGCCTAATGCTAAATGGTCTGACAAGACTTTTCCTTTTAGTGTAAGTGTTTGCACTAGAATCATTTTTTTATTTTTTTTCTTCATTTAAGAATTTTTATAAATTTCTTTTGCTGAAATAAAAAATTTTTCAGACAATCCTTAAAATATTTTAAGGGGGGTGTTCATATTTTGTTTCAGTTCACTTTTTTTGATTTAGACAAGAGTCTAGACAAAGATATAATTTTTTGTTTTGGTAACAATAATAGAGCTGATTCTTTTATATAAGAAGACCGCGATTGTTACTTTGAACAGGTATTTCTTATGTTCATGCAAGGATTTTTATTTGCTTTTTGATGTACTTAACCTTAGTGTCTAATTAAGTTAAGTCTAGTTATAAGATTCTTGTGATCATGCAAAGATTTTCATTTGGTTTTCATTGTACTTAATATTAGTGCTTAATTGAATTAAGTCTAGTAGTAAGGTCCGAAGTCTGTACTTTTGTTTTAAGTTCTGACCTTAGTATTAAGTGATAGTGTACCACTTTGTACCTTTTCATAAGTAGCCTAAGTTTAATAGACTAGTGTAGTCTATTTCTTTTTGGAAGTGGGTAAATGTAACATTCATTTTTTCCTAGATTTTAAGACCATGTAATGTTACTGATTTTTCACTTCAAATTGTACTTATTTTCATTTTTGTATCGAACGGTATATTAAACAGAGATTCCAAGACGTTCGGTATATACTGTGCAGTGCGGGTTCCTGACCGAATCTACCGCTACGCCGCGATTGGTGAAATGTGTGTATCCGCAGTTTTGGTTCCGGCGTCGCCATATTACCGGCAGAGTTTGCACGGTTTATTTAAGGGTCCGAGAAAGGACTGTCTTGGCTAATTTCCATCCAGCCGCCGAGTAGGCGGAGTACCATCAAGCCGCAGCCAGACTAATTTTCATCGGAGCCGCCAAGTAGGCTTCCTTCGACTGAGCTACAGTAAAGGCTCATAACAACCATCATGCGAGCTAAGTAAAGCACCAGTTTCTTAACGAAAAGCCGTAGTGGACTCTCTAAGTGTCTACTAGAAAAGTGTGAAATCGGTCGTGTTCCATCGAAGCCGGAATAGGAACAGTAAGTTACCAAAACATCCTTCAATAGACATATCCCTGAGTAGTGCCTTAACAGCAATTTAAACAGACTAAAAAGTGAAGTGAAAAGCACTATTTTTCGTCTTCGGGGGTAGTCATAGTTCAGAATTTAAATGTAATAACTACTAGTTAGGCTAGAATTTTTTTTTGTAGAACTGCAAAGGTTAGAACTTTTTATTTTTAAAAACATGAATAAATTTTCTTTTTGTTAATTAAAGCTAGTGTCTCACTGAATACCTATTTTTCTTTTCGGGATAAGTTGTACTAGACTAATTCTTTTTAGTAATACCCATAAAACCCTTCAGTATTTTTTCATTTTTTTTAACTGAAGTTAGATCCTTTCTATTTTAAAATGAATGGTGCCCAAAAAAACTTGTACAACTGAAGCTTTTTAAAAAATAGAAAAAAATTCCAAAAAGACGTACAAAAATTATCTCTTACCCATATCTCTCTACCAAGAAAAACTGAGCTAGTGTGTGTTTAATTTCTTTAGTTCTTTTAAAATCAGGATTCACTCGATTCATTATCAGAAATTAAAGCGGGGCTGCAAGGAAATTGTGCTCAAGCTCGGGGCATCCAATATTCAAACGGTACAAAATTGCGCTCAAGCGTGGGACAAACAACTTCTCACAGGGTACAAAAAAAAAGATGCCTCAAACTGAGGACAGTTTAGCAGGTTACAAAATGACACCACAAAAAGCGGGAAAGTTCCAAAGTTACAATATATATATATATATATATATATATATATATATATATATATATATATATATATATATATATATATATATTTTGGGTCTATTATTTTCAAAATAAGCCGTGAGGAATCGCTTACCTATTTAATCACGAACATTTATGAACAAGAAAGATTTAAATCGGATGAAAACTGCGACCTGTAGAGAATTTTGAAACAATGCATGTTTAAATACCCCAGTGTGCGGCGGGGCGCCACCGAAAACCCACCTTGAGCTGTTCTCTGGGTCACTGATGTGTTGTAAAGAATCCATGTTCCGTCAATAGTTATGAATCGACGTCAAAAATCATTCCAATTGCACTTTAACATCGCCAAACATTCTTTTGAAGTTGACACACGGTGCGTGTTTATTGTCAATTGTGAGCAATCGCGTGGAAAGCTTTCTCATTTCCAAGTAAGTTGTTAAAATATTCTACATGCGTTCAGTTGAGATGCCCACTGTCTCAGCATTCTCAGGCACTTTCACTCACCGATCGTTTATCACTATATCGTGGATTTTTCAATCATTTCTGAAGGTGTAACCTCATTTGGACGAGCTGAACGTTTTTGCATCAAAAATGCTTGTACGGCCACATTTGAATTCAGCTGTCCAATATTTTATGGTCGATAATGGAGGAGCAGAATTCCAATAAACTTCGCTATCTCATCATTCGTTTTCTTTTTCAATAACAAATATTTTTTCACTGCTCTATATTCAATTTTTTCCATCGTTCTAAAATCACAAAAGTTGTTCTATTTAAATTGCTACCCCTCACAAACTAAATCACGCAGAGACTTGAAAATTGTGAATTGTGAAAGGTTATTTTTACGAAAAATATATTTTTTTAAAAATAGTAGTAGCGCCATCTCTGGGCGAGGCCAGGTACATATCATACAACATTCGTATACATGCGTCTTATCTAAGTGCGGCCATTATAGTATTTACTAAAATAAGTTTCTTAGCCAAATAGAGCCTACACCTTCTGTCCAAAAGGAACTCAAACACTAGTGTATCTTTTGTATTGTTTTGTTGTGGACAGCGATAATCTTTCATAGTGCTCTTTATTATTTAACTTTTTGTAGGTTATATCTAGTAAAGTGCTTTATTTTAGAAAGAACTAAATTGCCTCGTTCGTGAACTTTGGCCTCGTAATAACTGACACTGTGCTTAGAGTTCCCTTCTTATTTATTTTTCACGTAAGAAATGACCATTAATAGAAATACTTGTAAAACACGTGAAAAGCAACGGCTACTGGGTGTATGAGAGTAGATTAATATGTCTTGTAAAAAACAAGATAAATAACACAGGCCAACAAAAAAAATATTTTAGAAACTTTTTAAGCCAGTACATCTAAGTGTTATGTATTTGTTAGGTACTGAAACCGTATCTGGTATCAGTTTTTTTGTATCACCCACAGTTCTCTAACAATATGACATCGATTAAATTTCAAAATAGGAAAAATTTGATACATAAAAAATAAAAACTTAAACCGTACTTTTAGTTGATTAGGCTACAATTTTTACTCACGAATATTTTAGGTGCTTGTTTTTTTGTATTTCCTTGCCCTTTTCTCTGTGAAGTTTCTTGTTTAGCTTTTTTTCCGATGTGATGCATTTTGTTGTTCCCTATGAAGTGACCAACAGTAATCACCCATCATCTTGATATTCCACCATCCCTGGTACCATTTCTCCATCTTCTTTATGTCCTGATGGAACCTTTCTCCCTGCTCTTCACTCACATCCCCTAAGTTTTTAGGGAAAAAGTCAAGATGGTTGTGCAAGAAGTGGACTTTGAGGCTCATCAGACAACCCAGATTTTTGAACTCGTCTATCATATTAGCTACGATAAGTTCATAGTTAGGGTCTTTCACATTGCCCAAAAACTTAGTCACAATTTCTTTAAATAAAATCCAAGCCTACTTTTCCTTCGTAATCATCCTTGCTTCAAAGTTGGAATCGAACATCATTTTACGAACATCAGGCCCAACGAAAACCCCTTCTTTCAGTTTGGCTTCTGATCTTTTACACAAATATTTAAAACACTCACCATCTTTAGGCAAAGAGATAAGTAGAAGCAAATGGCACTAATATTCGAAAAGAAAGCATGGAAACTTGAGGATACGAATGACGCATAGCACACCAAAATTGAGATAACCATTTTTCCTGAAATAAATCACGTGCTGGGAATTCATTTCACAAAAAATAATTTAAAGGTTGACTTGGATAGAAGAGCGTCGTTAGCTTGGTCTACGTTCTGAGGTTACAATCTACATTTACATTTGACATCACAAATGCAATAAAAGCCATAGTATTCGATCAATATGAACCGCCGGTATTAACACAGGGCACTGAAACGTGGGCTTTAAATAAAAGTGTAATAAATAAACTTCAGGTAACTCAAAGAGCAATGGACAGAGAATGCTAAATATTAGACTGCAAGATCGTATTCCGAACATCGAGATACGAACAAGATCAAAAGTGACAGATGTAATACAACAATTGGGCTGAGTATATCGCAAGGATGAATGACAATAGATGGACACGCCGTATAGTTAAATAGAGGCCTAGAGGACACAAAAGATGCAAAAGTAGACCACAGACCAGATGGACGGACGACATAAAAAGATTAGCGGGACACTATTGGATGCAAAAAGCAAACAACAGAGCTCATTGGAAACAACTTGGGGAGGCTTACATCCGACTATGGATGGAATAAGCTAATGATGATGATTGTTTCAAGTGCATCTAGTTTTAATACTACCGGTAGGAAAAGTAAAATAAATAAATTTTTAAACCTTTTTTTACAGTCACATCGCACACACTGCAGAGAAACTTCGTGAGCGATTCATTCTGATTTTGATTCACTCTGATTTTGATTCACTGCAGGTTGTACTTAGGAAAACGCAGAACTATTTAGTGTAAGTATCATAGAAGAAATTTGGAAGTGAATCTACATTTCCAATAGAACTGATTCTGATGACCAATCATCTTTATTCATCTTGGTAAACCACAAAGTAAATTTTGAACAAATCGCCCCCCTTTTTTAAAATAAAAAAAAAAACAGTTTTTAAGAAAAAATATAATTTATATCTTTTTACAGTATAAAAATGATGCAAGCTGTCTTTTAAAAGTATGAGGTGTTATACTCACATAATATCCTTATACAGTCTGTCATGTGAGAATGTGACCGCTCGTATTCTTAAAAAAAATATGTTTCGAGAACATTTTTTGCTATTAATGTATTCTTTGGTATGCGATTTATCTTAGTAAGTTGTCCAACTGCCACCTGCATCAATAACCGCCTGTAATATTTGAAGCATACTGGCGACGAGATTTTCTGCATACTCTGCAAATTTTTGGAATCTCGCCAGACAACTGAGTCTTTCCTCTGAGTTTTCTCTTTACAAGGAACCAAACATTTTCAATAGGGTTGGCGTCCGGCGATTGTGAGGGTCACTCTAGTATCTTATCATGGGCCCAAGCGAGCCACTTCGCTACGTGATATTCGCCCAGCAAAGATTTCTTCAACGTGCTGCGGAATTTGACATCATGAGCACGAAGATATTGTCAAATGATTTCATGGGACACATTCAAACCCGATTTTCTTAATTTTGCCGCTCCTTGACGGAGCGTTAATTTCGAGCCCCGTGAAAGCAAAGACACGATTCGTTTTTTTTTTCGATTTTCGCAGTGACTTTGCCTACCAAGCCACGTTTTGATAAGTCGTCGACATTTTTCGTCTCGTTAAAATGATTTACCTACATCTTCACAAACGATACCGACTTTTTAATATATTTAACGGCCACGGAATGTGTCATTTTAGGCCCCTTTGGTTGGGAACAAAGAAACACTGCTTCGAACCGACGCGCAAACAAGTGACCAATTTTGGATTTTACGTGATTTCGCCAACAGTTCGGAATCGACTAATAATTTTACTAAAATAAGTCGTAGACAAAGGTTCCCTCTACCGATTTTTTGTTAAATCGCATCCACCAAAAATGAATTATCGCGGGCACGTTCCTACTTGACAGACTGTATGTACCTACTGCATAAAAACAAATAAAATGTTTTAATTGAAGAATGGGAATACAACACCACATGCTTGTTGTTACAAACTAGTACGATCTCCCCAAAAAATTAATAGAAGGGAGAAAATGCAGCAAGTACGAGCCCAATAAGCGTAAATCCGGTTATTTTGGAAGCTGAATTACACTTGTCAGTTGTACATCTGACACAGGTCATGTTACGGCCAATGTCCGAAAACTTAGTTAGGTTCAGAATAGCGTGTATTGTCTCACTAAGGGTATTGCAGTCAAGTAGTGGAGGGTGAAGACAGCCTCTTGCGATGTAATCATTATTAAGCCTGTCTGGAAAAAAGTGCAAAATTAACGAGAAATGCTCGCTATGAATATATATATATATATATATATATATATATATATATATATATATACAGTGTGTCCCAAAAATTTTATACAAATGGAGAAAAAGTTTATCTTACATATTACAAAAAAAAAATTATTCTTGACTCTGCATCACATGGAAATCCATAACCAAGCATCAAAAGTTTAAAATATTTGATGGTATACAGGAAAAATAAAAATAATGATTTATAATGAAGAGTAAAATGTGTTTAAATTTAAATACAGAGCAAAATATGAATTGAAAATGTTAATAGGAACTAAAAAATTATGCTCACGTTTAGATTTGTGGCCTTCCTAGTTAGAAATTCAAAAATAACTCCAGCAAACACGTGCAGCCCATTTTTTAAACGAAAGATTATATGAAATATGTAAAACTAACTCCATGCACCTAATCCATGCATGCAACGTCGACAAACCGTACTCGTAAGCATTCATATTATCTGGCTTTGATTCAATCTTCTCCAAATTATTCATATCGCTTGGTTTAGCCCCACACACCGTACACACAGCTCCAGAACTTGTGTCAGTTAGAACTTGTGTAACTTTTCCATCCACCATAGTTGAGAACAGCTCGTGACTTATTTCAATTAGCTGGTCCCCCATGTGTATCTCAGAAATTTTCAGATTATTAATTTGACCCCGAATATCACCGACCAGCGAACGGGTTTTCTCGAGCGTTTCTTTTGCAAATTCCATCAGAATTGGTCGGCAATATCGAATAGAAGAGCAAGCCGGATTTTGCCAAAGAACCTCTTTTGTTTCTGTATCAATCAGCTTTATTGGTACCAAAGACGCTATAAATAAGTTTGCATCTGAGACCAAGTTACTTTCATCTGTTAAAATTTGTTTATATTCACTTTGTCCCGATGAACCATCACATTCCCATTTGGTAAACAATTTAAGATTTCTTCTTGTTGGGTTGTAAATATTTTTAATTTTTAAAATACGGGCAGTAGTGTGATCCAGCAAATCTTGTAGATTTACTTTAGTGCCTGTATCGGTTATTTCAATGCTGGAGGGTGAAGGATAACACAGTTTTTTTGCGTTTGTTAATATATTATATGACGACAATATACCGAAGTTTTTGTTAATCAGACTTGCTCAAAGTAATCCGTATTGTGATTTCGAAAGATCTAAATCAGCAAAAAGACTTAAAGCTTCATCCGCCATAAAATATGTTGCATTGCGAGTTTCATGCAACAATTTTTCCTTTATGATCTTTTTTTCATCTCTATCACAATTCCGCATCATTGCAACAACAAAAGCTTCTTCTAATTCTCCTTCAGACCGCAATCCTTGGACGTATGCGTTATGTATATTCTCGAGTCCATATTCTTGAATTAACTCCATATTCTTCCTTTTATTCGATTTCTCTGACGGATCTTCATAAGACTTTGATGGACGTCCACGTTCTCCAGATGTTGTAGGTATGATAGCCATTGGTATTTCGTCGAACTGTACCTTTAATTCACCGTCTAACCACGTTGTATTTTTATTAAAGAAACGTTCTTTAAGTCGGTTAGATGTGGTCCAGCGATTGTTAAAAGCTAATATAAGCGATTTTTGAATACTTTTCACAACTAATTCACTTTTTGAAGACGACAAATGATGGTGTTCTTCTAAGTACTTTTGAATATCTTCTCTTTTTGTCCCATGGTCAATGAAAAATTCGCATAATACTCATGGAGGCACAACAAATTCACTCATTTTGTTGTATAGGTATTTCGCAAATATTGTTTTTACTGAGGTTGGTGAAGACTCTATGTTGAAACACAATAAAGTACTGGTAAATGACAATTAAATCAATAATTTTTATACTTCAATTCCGTGAGAAAAATATTATTATCTGCGGGTAGTCACATATTTATCGCGTTCTTATATGATATGATATGATTTCCAATCCAACAGTATTACCACCTTACCTAAACTTTAATTTAGGTAGTAATCTATCTTTATATATAAAACACAAAAAATGTTTCTACCTACCCAAGGCAGCTCTACCAGGTAGTAGCAGTTCGACAATAGCAACAAAGCCGAAAAAAATCACATGTATTTTGTTGGTAGAAAATTCACCACATTGTCAAAAATCACGAGAGCTTCTCTCAAAAAACAATCATACATACATGTATGTATGTAGTTCATTCTCTCAAAAAACAACCACTTTATGTATGTATGTAGTTCAATGCGGTAGTTTGTAAACAAAATTTTGACAACTTGCTGGGATGTAAACAATAGTCACCTGTTCTAGTGATATTACCTGGTAAAGCTGCCTTGTACCTACCTACCTAACTACCTATGTCCGCTATAGACGCTAGTAGACAATATTATTTAACAATAAAATATCAGAAATAATCTATTTTTCGGAAAATCTCCTGAATCAAATCTTAAATTTTTTTTTTAAATATCTTGCATTTCCCTCCCCATCAGGTATTTTTCGTCCCATTTAAAAGGGGGCAGATTCCGGCAATTTTTTTTTTTTTGCCTTGACTTTTATATGAGCTGCTCTATGTGATGGTATCAAAATTACGACATCGGCAGACATCGCTACCTGTCAAAAGTCTATTTAAAGTTTCTAATAAGGTTAGGATATTTGATACTGCAAAAACAATCGTGTACCTCTCCAGTTTTTACATAAATGTCTACTTAAATGCTTTTTAAATAAGGTACTTAATAACCATTCTAACCATATATCACACTTACATATTTGCATTGAAAATAATGAAAATATGACCATGTAAACTGGTGCAATTCTGTTCTACATAATCGACATTATTTTGAGCGTCAACTTGCAAGTCAAGTTTTATTAAGAAAAAATGAGAAATAATCTATTTTAAATTCTATATAATATGTATTAGACATTCAGTTAGATATGTGCATTAACAAAATATTCAATATCGAACATTCGCAAAACCTATTTTTGAGACGGTACGCACGATTCCGTCCCATAGTGTGTCGGTAGTAGAAAAGCCAAAAGATTCACTTCGGAAAAGATCAGCTTTATTAAATATGAGTAAAACTACAGTTGCGAGAATTTTAAGATCAAATAATTTTAAACCATGCAAACCCCAATTTACCCATACTTTAAAAGCAGGAGATTTTAAACGAAGATTTGAATTTTGTGCTTGGTTTCAAGGAGAGTTGGAAGATAACAGGTTTATGGCAAGACAAATACTATTCTCTGACGAAGCGACATTTACGTCTAATGGGACAGTAAATTCTCAAAACTATCGCTGGTGGAGCTGTGTTAATCCTAACTTCAATATCCAAACTCGACACCAATACGCGATTAAAACCAATGGTTTGGAATTTTTAAAGATAGAATAGTTAGGCCATTCCTTTTTCGAAATAATATGAATGCTGAACTTTAGCTAGAATTTTTAAACAATAAGTTCCGTGAATTTCTTAATCGCCTAACAATAATTGAAAGACAACGTATATGGTACCAACATAATGGTGCATTATGTCACAGTACGAGGTTATCTTCTCCAAATTTTTAACGGTGGAGTAATAGAGAGGTATGTGCAGTTTACTTAACCCCCAAGGTTTCCGGACATCACCCCTCTAGACTTTTTTTTATGGGGCTACTTAAAAGAAAAGGTTTATCTTAAAAGGCGATTTCAAGATGTTGATCATCTTGAGACAGTCATTAAGGAAACATATGACGCTATAACTCCTGACGTAATTAGAGATGTAATAAAAGATTTTTCTCGAAGAACAATCACCTGTTTAGAAAGGGACGGTGGATACATTGAAGCACTTGTGCAATAAAGTTAGAATTAATCCATATGTTTAGTTGTTATGTTATGTACGTAGTAATTAAATAAGGTTGCAATTTCAAAATAAAATAATATTAACACAAATTGATTATAGATGTAATTGTTCCAAAGCAGATAAAAAGGTTATCAAATTTTTAACAAAAATATGATGCAATCAAAATCACTGCATTGGTTTTTAACTAACGATGTCCCGGACTGTGGGACCAAATAGCATGATGAGGCACCTGGATACAAAAAATTCCGAAGGTAAAATAGCCCCCCGTTCGGATCTCCGGGTGGGGGCTGGTTCAGGGGCGTCGGCATGCAGAGATCAGAATTTCAAAATGGATTTTTGCAACATACGAGGTTTAAACACGAACATAAATTCAGTGCACCAACACCTGCAATCAAATAAACCTCATGTACTCGCTCTCTGTAAAACTAAGGTCAGTTCATCGACCAGCACAGTAAACTATCTTTATCCTGGGTACGACTTCTATTCCCGATTTAGGCGTAACTTTGGAACCTACCTTTATGTCAGAAGCGACCTCTCTTGCCAACGAGAAGAGGCTCTGGAGCCCCCGAACTTTGATGTTATGTTTTTAAAAAATAACGACTCAACCAACCACAAGGTTCATCTGTATCCTCTATCGACCACCAAGTGATACTAACTTTAGAACACTTTTCGCTTCCCTTGCAGACACCATCGATCATTTACAAATTAACTATCCAAATGCCGAAATTGCCATCCTGGGCGACTTTAATGTCCACAACATCAACTGGCTTAAATATTCAAATGCTACCGACGAACAAAGTTGTGAAGCCGAATCATTTTCACTCAGTTGTGGCTTAACTCAGCTTATTGACGAACCAACACGGATCCCTGATCGAGACGGAGAGTTTGCCAGTCTTCTTGATCTCTTTTTAACCACCAATCCGGAGATTTACACAGTCAGCGTAAATCCGCCGTTAGGTTCTTCCGATCATAAACTACTTTCGACATCGAGTATTCTATCAGTCAATGACAGAGAAGCGCCTAAACCGCGGAAGATTTGGACTACAAGTCTGCTAAATGGGAAGATCTCATGAAATATTTTCGAACTTTCCCTTGGTTAGACGTTTGTTTTCGATCCGACGACCCATCTGACTGCGCCAGGGAGGTTTCCGATGTTATTTTGGCCGGTATGGAGGCTTACATCCCTTTTTCGAAGAAATGCCCTTCCAACGGCAAGCCTTGGTTTGACCGAAAATGCAAAGAAGCTGTTGCTTCTAAACATCTTGCAAACCAACAATGGCGCGAAGATTCTAACACCATAAATCGTAACACATGTGTTCGTGCCAGGAACAGATGCAAAGAAATTATCGACGAAACCAAGGAGGTACACAATCAACGGATTAGAAACAAACTTCTCACCTCTCCCGGCAATTCAAGGTCCTTTCGGTCGGTCACTAAGGCAGTTAGTCAAAATTTCACCAAATCCACCATACCACCACTCACACGGCCAGATAATTCTATTGCAACGACACCTGTTGAGAAAGCGAACTTATTGGCTGAACTCTTTGCTTCACAGTCTACTGTCGATTTCCAAGGAAAAACACCACCTACTATTCCCATAGTGCAGTCAAGGATGCCCGATGTTGTCTTCAGACAGCGTATGATAAAGCGTATTCTGATGAAGCTAGACACCAAAAAGGCTTCTGGCGCTGACGGAATACATGCCATAGTTCTTAAAATCTGTGCGAGGGAACTAACACCAGTTTTCTGTAGACTTTTTAACCTATCCTACAGAAAGGGAATATTTCCTTCCTGCTGGAAATGTGCTACAGTTCAGCTGATACCTAAAAAAGGCAAGAAGACCTTGCCAAATAACTACCGACTAATCGCACTGCTTTCAATAATATCGAAAGTCATGGAAAAGGCTATCAATCAGCATCTTCTAAAATATCTTGAAGGATTCAACATTATTAGCGATCACCAATATGGCTTTCGTAAAAATAGATCAACAGGAGATCTTCTGACTTATGTAACACATGTTTGGAACAATGCAATTGAACACTTTGGAGAATCTCGAGCAGTTGCTCTTGACATATCCAAGGCATTCGACCGTGTTTGGCACGATTGGCTGTTGGCTAAGCTACGTTTTTATGGTATGTCGGAGCGTTCTTTACGAGTGGCAGTCGACGGATTTCTTTCTAACACCTTCACTATCAACGCCGGTGTACCCCAAGGCTCCATACTGTCTCCTATTCTCTTTCTCATTTACATTAACGATCTGCTGGAAAAGACCGAGAATCCAATCTACAGCTTTGCAGATGACAGTACACTTATCTCTTCATTCACTTTAAACGCTCGGACATCGGCTACTCAGACGAATATCCGCAGACAGCAGGAAGTCATTCAACTTAACAAAGACCTGGAAGAGATTCTATCTTGGGGTGACAGTAACCAAGTGGAATTTAACGCTACAAAAACCCAGGCGGCAGTTTTTTCTAAAAAAGTTAACGTTGCTGAACCCGACATAATTATGTCGGGGCACTCCATTCCTCTAACATCGTCACTCAATTTGTTGGGCGTTAATTTGGGAGCAAATATGTCTTGGCATGAACATGTTGCAGGCATAGCAAGGAGAGCTTCTCAAAAGTTGGGAATATTATTTCGAACCAAAAAGCTATACACTCCACAACAACTGTTAATTCTTTACAAAGCTCAAATTCGACCAACTATGGAATACTGCTCCCATGTTTGGAGTTCCGCTCCCAAACATACACTGCATTTGTTGGATTCTATTCAGAGAAGAGCTGTTCGTCTGATTCGAGACCCAGAGCGGTGCATGTTAGAAGTACACGTCGCGCTAATTCTTCACATCCATATGAGGTTCAGCTTGTTACTCCTCGTACAACGCTTTTCAAGCAGTCTTGTATATGGAGAACATCATCCCTTTGGAATAATTTACCCAGGACTGTGTTTCCCACCGAGTACAATCTACAGCGATTCAAGAGCAACGTGAATCGCTTTCTCCGCACACGGGTCGCTCCTGTAGCGCTTTAGGGACTTCCCTGTAACACGTGTGCTAGACCCATAAAAAAAAGAAAAAAAAAACAGTATCGAGCAGCAGCAGCACCAAGAGCGCTTGAAAATGCCAAATGGGATTTTGGGAAACGTCGTGCAAATTCATTGTTAGATGAACTGATGGAAACCCGGAATTTTAATGTATTACATTCCACCAGAAATTTCAATCATTTTGAAGATGTTGTAACTGCAGCCTCAATTGATAAATGCGACAACTTTTTTTCGTTTCTTTTCTAAAACCACATTTCAAGCGTGTGTTAGAATTCTTAAATCAAATTAATAACACCAGAAATAAGCGGACTCTAAAGCCATCTCGGGAAAAGCTCGACACTTTTTCGACTACCTATATTTACAAAAAGAAGAAAAACATTAAAAAATTTTGGCTTCAAAAAGGGCGTAAATACTGTTTTTTTTTTTAAAAAAATCTTACTCATAGTGCGATGATAAATTACTTACTCTTCATAGTAATCTTGAAACATTCAGATCCTGCTCCTAAGTTACCCCATAGTCCGTCATTATTACAATCTTCAGTAGGAAAAAACCATGTGAAGCCATATCTACATGCAGTGCTCTCTTCGGTGTTACAAGAGTAACACGTAAGTCCGTTGGCTAAAAGTAAAAAGCATCAATAAATCGGTTAGCATAAATAATAAAGCCAGTTAACTGTAAGTGACATTTTTAGAGGCAATTTCCTTACATTAATAACCGACCAAGTGCAAGTCGGACTTGCGCAATTAGTGTTCCTTACGTTGATAACTTTTAGAATAAAAATTTTTGTTACGGAGGTATAAAATGATCAATGACTTCACAAAACACACCCCAAATGAGTTTTTAACAAAGTTTTGTTTTCTTTTACCAGATAAATTATTAAAGATAATGCACTCGTGATAATTTTCGTTCAATCTACACCCTGTGGAGAATATTCTAGAATTTTTTCAAAATTTTTTGATCATTACTTTTCGGGATAAGGGGCGCGATTTTTTTCACTTTTTAAAAAATAATACAAAGAAAAGTGTGCGCAAGTATTATATTATATATATTTTTGGACTCGGGTTTTTACTAACTTTCATTTAACACCCCAATCGATGACCTAGTAAATTTTTTTTTTTGACTTCCGATTTCAACCCCCAAAACTAATCCCTTAAGTCAAAATTTAACTTTCAAAACTACACGGCTCTAATGAGACCATCAGTTCCTATATTAGCATCAAATTTTAACTTTCTAAGTCAAATGGTTTCGGAGAAAATCGGGTGTGACAGACAGACGGAAAGACAGACACCTGTCGTAATGATCTTATAGGTATTCCATACGAAACACTAAAAATCGGCACAGCGGTAATGCTGAAACAAGAGCGTACCCAGGATCTGAACCTCATGCGGACAGCTCTGGCCAGAACAAAGGAGGGGGAGGCGTGGTAAAGGTATGGAATATTACGACGATCTGTACTTTCTTTTAAAAATAGGCCGGCCAAATATAAATCGGACTCGCGCAATTAGTGCTCCGTACGATGATTGCTGATAAATTAAAATCCTTATCTAGGGTAAGTAAATTAAACTGACATGTACATATCTTAAAATCCAATACATATTTTCACGTTTTTTCTTAGTGAATATTTTTTTTTTCTTTTTTTTATGGGTCTAGCACACGTGCTACAGAGAAGTCTCTAAAGTGCTCCAGGAGCGGCAGACGTGCGGGAAAAGCGATTCGCTGTAAATTGTACTCGGTGGGAAACACAGCCCTGCATTGATTTCTTATTTTGTCTTTGAGTTTATGTGTAGCATTTGTCGTTACATTTCTCTTTGGTTTATGCTTAATCTCTCCATTAGAGCCCTTGTAAGTGTCCATGTCTGTGATGCATAAGACAAAACAGACAAGACACATTGATCGTAAACTCTTTTGCGTAGTTTCAGAGGGATTCTTTTGTTTGTCAATATTTGTCTGTGTCTGCCAAAAGCCGCCCAAGATAATCTAACTTTTCTTTCTATTTCTGCGGTCTGGTTTGATTTGCCGTATTTTACCAGTTGTCCCAAATATATATATTCTAGTGCTCTGTTATCTATCCGTATGTTTTATACCTCTTCCACATTTGTCATGGCTTTGGTTTTGTTTATTTTGAGTAGCAGTCCGACTTTCTCTGACTTTGCCTTTAATTCATTTAACATTTCCTGTATGTCGTCTATATTGTCCGAGATTATAACCACGACATCAGCATATCTTAAATGATTCAGTCTTTCTCCATTTATGTTTATACCTTTGCTTTCCCAGCAGTTCTTTAAAGATTTCTTCCAGAGCAGCATTAAATAGTTTTGGGCTCATTGGGTCGCATTGTCTTACTCCTTTATTTATTGGTACAGTTATGACATTGTTATGTATTTCAATTGCCATTTCGGCTTTATCATAAATTTCTTTTATGGTATAATATGGGTTTTTTTATGGGTCTAGCACACGTGCTCCAAGAGCGGCATATGTGCGGAAAAAGCGATTCACGTTGTTCTTGAATCGCTGTAAATCGTACGTCCTACTCGGTGGGGAACCCAGCCCTGGGCAAATTATTCCAAAGAGATGATGTTCTCCATATAAAAGACTGCTTTATACGAGGAGTAACAAGCTGATCCTCATACGGATGTGAAGTATTAGCGCAACGTGTATTTCTAACATGCACCGCTCTGGGAGGAATTAAGCGAGCTACATCCTTCGAACACTTCCTATGAAAATACTTGTAGAACAGACTTAAGTCGCCAACCGTTCTTCGATGTTCCAGCGAATCAAAGCCGCCGGTCAGTTCCGGGTCGCCAATCAGACCTTCTCTGAACAGAATCCAACAAATGCAGTGTATGTTTGGGAGCGGAGCTCCAAACATGGGAGCAGTATTCCATAGTTGGTCGAATTTGAACTTTGTAAAGAATTAACAGTTGTTGTGGAGTGTAAAGCTTTCTGGTTCGAAATAATATACCCAACTTTTGAGAAGCTCTCCTTGCTATGGCTACAACATGTTCATGCCAGGACATACTTGCTCCCAAAGTAACGCCCAACAAATTGAGTGATGATGCTAGGGGAATGGAGTGCCCCGACACAACTATGTCGGGTTCAGCAACGTTAACTTTTTTAGAAAAAAACTGCCGCCTGGGTTTTTGTAGCGTTAAATTCCACTTGGTTACTGTCACCCCGAGATAGAATTTCTTCCAGGTCTTTGATAAGTTGAACGACCTCCTGCTGCGGATATTCGCCTGAGTAACCAATGTCCGAGCGTTCGAAGCGAATGAAGAGATAAGCGTACTGTCATCTGCAAAGCTGTAGATTGGATTCCCGGTCTTTTCCAGCAGATCGTTAATGTAAATGAGAAAGAAAGTAGGAGACAGCATGGAGCCTTGGAGTACACCGGCGTTGATAGTGAAGGTGTTAGAAAGAAATCCATCGACCGCCACTCGTAAAGAACACTCTCTGAGGAAATATGAGAGCCACAAACAGAACTTTTCAGACATACGATAAGAGCGAAGCTTAGCCAACAGTCAATCGTGCCAAACACAGTCGAATATCTGGGATATGTCAAGAGCAACCGCTCGAGATCTCCAAAGTGTTCAATTGCGTTGTTCCAAACATGTGTTACATAAGTCAGAAGATCTCCTGTTGATCTATATTTACGAGAGCCATATTGGTTATCGCTAATAATGTGTATCTGGTATCAACTCTGCTGTTATTTAATGCCCTCACTACCGCCCCACTTTCTATGCTGTTAAATGCCTTCAGGTAATCGATGAATATTATGTACAAAGGTAGGTTGTATTCTGTGGCTTTTTCTATCAAAGTTTTGATGATAAGCAGGTGATCGCAAGTACTGAAATCCTTTCGAAAGCCGGCTTGTTCTATAGGTTGGTTTAGTTCTAGTTTATTATTTAATCTGCTAATGATCATTCTGGAGAATATTTTGTACATTTGTAATAATAGGGATATTGGTCTATAATTGTCCAATTCACATTTATCCCCTTTTTTAAAAAGTAGGATTGTATTGGACTTGTTCCAATCCTCTGGTATCTTCCCTTCCCTTTTTAATAGTTGAATGACTTTCATTTCTCCCTCCTCTATAAGCTCCAGTAGTACTCCATCAGGTCCTGGTGCTTTATTATTCTTTATGTATTTTATTTTTTGCTTTTATTTGATCTTCGGTTATTTCTGGCATTTCTTCTGAATTATCATTTATTACGGCTCTTTGTACTTCTTCTTTAATAATGTCTTGCGGTGGATTTTTCTGTTCGTAGAGTTTTGAATAGCAGTTTTCCACAATTTTTGCCATTTCTTCCAACTTACTCACCTTTTGTCCTTCAGTGTTATTTAGGCTGATAGTTGTTATTTTGCCTAGATCTCTCTTTATAGCTTTCATGTTTTTATTTTGGTCTATTATTCGTTCGATTTATTCTTCTAGTTGTTTTCTTTTATCTTCTTCGATGGATTTTTTGAGAGTTTTGTTTGTTTCTGTGTATTGAATTGTGTTTCTTTTTCCTTCCTTGAGCAGGTTCTTTCTTTCCTCGAAGAGCTTTTGTGTCCTAGGACTCTATGTTTTATTCTTCTGTTTCTGCTTCTTTCCGTTTGCTATTGTTTCTCCTTTTTCTATCAACATAGAAGTTTATTGATTTCTTCTGCACTTTTGTTGTCGATGTTTTCAAACTTTTTTAGTTCCTTATTTCTTCTTTTTTATATTTCGACCTCTTTTCTTTCAAGATGTTTCTGTCTATATTGTTCAGTTGTTTTGTTAGAAATTTTTGTCTGTCAAATCTCGTATTTATTTCTATTCTTCATCGCAGGATCCTATGGTCGCTTCCAATACCGATGTTGTTAATCAGTAACGTCTTTCCCTAATTGTTTACGGGTTGATAGGATATAGTCTATTTCTTTTCTGGTTTCCCCATGGGGGCTCATCTACGTCCATTTTCTTTGTGGCTTTTTAAAGAAAAAGGTATTCATTGCCTATAGTCGTCTCTGCTCTAAGAAGTTGATCAGTGTCTGGTCGCGTTCGTTTCTTGTTCCTAGTCCGTATTTTCCAACTTTGTTTTCACTTGGGTCTATTTGCTTGACTATTTTGGCGTTAAAGTCTCCAATAACTAACTTATGTTGGGTTTGGTTTTGACTTAAAGCTATTGAAATTTCTTCGTAGAAAGAGTCCACCTCTTCGTTATAGTGCGGTGAAGTTGGAGCACATATCTGGATAATTTTCAGTTTACATTGTTTTGTTACTTGTAGTACAATCTATGCTGTTCTTTTTGATAGTCCTTTATACATTGTGAATCTTTCGGACAGTCCTTTACAAATTATGAAGCCTACCACCTCCAATAGTTCTTCTGCCCCTTTATAATACAGCATATTTCCTGAATGCACTTTGATGCTCTGTTCTCCTTTTTTTCTGATTTCGCTTAATCCCATGAGGCCTCATTTTAACTTCGATAACTCTTCCTCGAGTTCGTCTACTTTGTTCTTTGTATTCAGGGTTCTAACATGATATGTCATGATCGCCATGGTCGTCTTCATACAGCAGCCTTTCCCAATGCAAGGATTCTTCCACCCTTCTGACTGCTGCCATGGTCAGAGGCTTCCGAACTACAGCCGACTGAGGGCCGTGTTGCCTTTTGTATTTTCATGTAGGGTCCTCTCTACCAAAAAATCCTCATCCTTGAGGATTTTTTGGCGATTTAAACACTACGCTTACCAGGCGGGTTGATGAGTTTGGTAATCAGCCAGTGCACATGGAGATCCGACCCTGTTGGATTGCCGCCCCATTGGAGACAGTGTCAGTCGCATCCTGAAGTGTGCTAGTTAAGGCCCACCCTGGGTATTTTATTTCCCCAGTACCATTCCCCTATCCGCCACCTGGAGAGGCGCCCGATGGGGGACTAGCAACCCCCACGGGATATACATATAAATATATATATATATATATATATATATATATATATATATATATATATATATATATATATATATTCTGCACTGACCTAGCCGTTACTTGATTGAGATCCATAATAACTAGGAAATCTTCCATAAACCAACATATTCAGATGTAACTATACACGCTAATTCTAACCACCCGTTCACACATAAAATCTCGGCTTATAATAGTTTCATCCATAGACTAATAAATACACCATTAACGGAAGAAAATTTTCAGAAAGAATTAAATATTATAAAACAAATTAGTATAAACAATGGATACAGGAGCGATTTCGCAGATATTTTAATGAAAAAACAATTTAAAAAAGCAATAGGACTGGTGTACCCGTACAAACAACTAAACAAAGAAAAATTTCATACACTCAATTATACCGGAAAATTAACTAATAAAATTTAAAAAATTTTACATAGAAATCATGTAAATATCGCTTTGCGTACAAATAACACATTATCTCGACATATTAAAAATAATAAAAGTAAAACAAAAAAAGAAAATAAATCGGGGGTTTACGAATTATGCTGTGGCACTTGCAATAAAACGTATATAGGACAAACAGGCAGACCTTTTTATAAAAGAATAAATTAACATAAATAAAGCTTTAGAATGAAAAATAACAAATCTCATTACGCTAAACATTTAACAAAGGAAAATCATATATTCAATGAAGATTTCAAAATTTTGCATAACGGAAAAAAAAAAAGGAAAATTACTGAATTATTTAGAACAGGTAGAAATTAATCAGAAAAAATCCTCAGGTCTATTACTCAACGATCAATTAGATGGGGGAGGGTTTCCTTTATTCAACTTGTTCTAGGTATTAAGGTAAATATTGTTAATAAATTTAGTACTTGTAATTGGGTAAACTATGTATTCTGAAACATATTTCGTTAGTTAATTTACATCGTGTTCCGGAAGAAGACACAGTGTGTCGAAACAATTGTCAGCAATAATAAACATAAGTGGTGATCTTAAACATTTGTTTAAATTTTTATTCCTAGTTTTAATAAAATTGGCTATTGTTCATTGTTTCATGGAGTTCTCGAACGCCCTCGTAGATATTTTATAGGACTGGATTTAAAAGTTGAACTAATTTCACAAGACCATATCTCATTTCTCATTCTGAGAAGAGCGATACAGGTCGAAGTGATTTATTTTACTCAGTACTATAACATCTTAAAAATAATGCTTCAACTTATTTCTTTCTAATTTTCAGATAACAGCACCCACAAAACCATGACGGACAAAAAATGTATCACGGTTTCCACTACTGACAATTCTTTGCAAGTTAACTGTAACTACCAAAAGGGAATAGTATATCAATGTAACGTGTGTAATACCGATTACTGTAATTCTGGAACTTCAATTCGAATCAGCATAATCACTTTGATGGGTATTATTGCTGCAATTTTCGTTCCAAAATTAATATAGAATTTTTACCACAATTATTCATACAGCACGAGAAGAGATGTCTGGTCTGAAAGAATACTTCAAAATCTGTACTATATGTATATATATATATATATATATATATATATATATATATATATATATATATATATATATATATATATATATATATATATATATATATATATATATATATATATATATATATATATATATATATATATATATATATATATATATATATATATATATATATATATATATATATATATATATATATATATATATATATATATATATATATATATATATATATATATATATATATATATATATATATACAGTAATACCCCGCTTAGCGCGACCCCGTTACGCGCGGTTTCACTATAACGCGAATTTCAAATACCCCGCTTAGCGCGACCCCGTTACGCGCGGTTTCACTATAACGCGAATTTCAAATTTCGCGCTCATGTAGTCATTAACTTCTCTATGGTCGCGGGGGGATCCCCGCTTTCTCTGAATATTCTCTTTGAAGAATTGGGAATTCCCTGTCCTTCGACTTTGTTCTATGGGGATTTCCTCGTTCGTTTCGTGTGTTCATTTGTTCCGTAATGTTAGTTCGGTCGGCTGGCAGTTTTGTTTTAATATTTATTGGAGATACATACATACATAATTTAACCCTACGTTAAAAATGCCGCCTGTAAAGAAAAAAGAGCGTAAAAGCGTCACTTTGGAATTGAAGATGAAAGTGTTAAGAAGAATGGAAAATGGAGGCAAAGCAACAATTGTTGGGAGAGATTTTGGACTCTCAGAATCGACTGTGAGAACGATTTATAAAAATCGGGAAAAAATTAAAATCTCCAGCGAAGGTTCAACACCTATAAGTGCAACAAAACTTTCTCGTTCGAGATCATCTATCTTAGAAAGAATGGAGAAATTACTGTCAGTCTGGATCGAAGATTTGAATAAGAAGAACACACCACTAAGTCAAGATCTCATATGCACAAAAGCAAAATCTTTGTATGAGATGCTGAAAACAAAAGAAGGAGAAGGGAGTGCCACTCCGACTTTTGCTGCCAGCAGAGGCTGGTTCCATCGGTTCAAGCAGCGTTCTAATCTTCACAATATCCACATAACAGGCGAGGCGGCCAGCGCGGACATTCAAGCTGCAGCTGAGTTTCCAGACAAGTTTCAAGACTTCGTTAGACGAGAGAAAATTCCTTCTTGTCTCATCTTCAATGTTGATGAGACCGCACTTTACTGGAAAAAAATGCCATCTCGAACATTCATTTCTAAGGAAGAACGTCAAGCCAGTGGTTTCAAAGCTGCGAAAGATCGACTAACACTTCTGCTGGGTGGTAATGCCACTGGTGATTTCAAACTGAAACCTTTACTAGTGTACCATTCAGAAACACCCCGTGCAATGCGAGGCACAGACAAGACAAGTCTACCAGTTGTGTGGCGATCAAACAGAAAGGCGTGGGTTACACGGGAAATTTTTCAAGAATGGTATTCTAATAGTTTTTTGCCCATCAGTCAAATCATACTGTGACAGAAATGGGCTTAAACCTAAAGTTATATTACTCTTAGACAATGCCCCAGGACATCCAACCTCACTTGATACGCCCAGAGACTTAAAAGTGTACGTAAAGTTCCTTCCACCAAACACTACGTCAATATTACAACCTATGGACCAGGGAGCAATAGCAAACTTCAAAGCTTATTACCATCGCCGCACTTTTAGCCAACTAATTCATGAAACTGACGGGGAAGGAAGACAGTCTATGCGAGAGTGGTGGAAGTCATACAACATTATGAAGTCTATTCACAACATAGAAGAGGCTTGGAAGGAAGTTAAAATGAGTTGTATGAATGGGGTGTGGCGTAATCTTTGGCCAGATGTAGTGAAAGCACCTAGAAGAATTGTCCAGATGCAGAGACAAGTGCTTGAAGACATTGCTGCAATGATTGAGGGGTCTGAACTTGAAGATGTCACGGTAGAAGATCTCGTAGAACTTGTAGCAACGCACGACGATCCTATTAGCAATGAAGATCTGATCGAGTTACAGAATAATCCTATCTACGATGAGGAAGAACAAGTAGAAGAGAAAGTTTTATCTTCAGGGGAAATACAAAATGCACTTTCAAAAATTTATTCAGGTTTGGACATATTGCAGAGTATAGACAATAATGATGACCGTGTCTTGACCGTGTGTCAAACAATTAAAAACAGTGTTGGGTGTTATGAACGTATTTTACAAGAACGTAAACAAAACGTTACCCAAAAGACAATAGATGTATTTTTCCGTAAAAAATAAGAGTATGTATTGCATAAAGTGTTCTTAGAATTAAAGTGATTGATTAAAATGATTTGTATTTTTTTGTATTAAATTTTGACTATGTTTAATCATAAACCTCGATATACGCGAATTTCAGTTAACGCGATTTTTTTTCGGAACGTATCCCTCGCGTAAAGCGGGGTATTACTGTATATATATATATATATATATATATATATATATATATATATATATATATATATATATATATATATATATATATATATGTATATATGTATGTATATATATATATATATATATATATATATATATATATATATATATATATGGGGTGTTGTGAAAATCATTAAATATATTGAAACGGGTTACTGGTGGGATTTTGTAGATGCACATTTTTTTCTTTCAAATACGAAAATTTTTGGGAAAATAAAAAAAGGGCAAAACCAGATTTTACAACAAAATAAATCCGCCGTTATAAGAACTAGTTCAGGCACAGATGCATTGTTACTTTTGGTACAATGCGCCTGTGCTAAGTTAAATCTCACCACTGTAAATGTTATATCCTTGTTAACAAAAGACCATATTGTTTAATTGTTTGTTTACTAGTGGCGGAGCGAAAACAATATCTTGATTTCATTTATTTCATCATGTCTTTCGGGTGAAACTTTATTTTTCTATAAAAAGTTGCCAGTTCCAGTATATGCAGTGATTTCCATAACACCCTATATATATATATATATATATATATATATATATATATATATATATATATCTACTCGGGCGCGTTTATTCATTATTTAGCTGGCGGTCATCTCGGAGATGGTTCGTGTTTTGTTGCATGGAACTACCTCACCCTCTTTGTCCTATATTAAAGCTAATCCTTGCACCTTAAAACTCCCAAATTTTTCAACTTAAATAACATTTATTAACAAAACTTCAACAAACAGTTTAAAACAAAGTTTAATAACTGTTATACTATAAAAAAAAATGGCGATTTAACGCAAATTTAATTAAAAATTCTGGACTACAGAACTATACAGTAATTGAAACATTCTCAAAAAAAAATCGGAAAAAAACCGTCTCCAAGACACCCAGGTCGAGCCACCTGCCAGTTACTCACTCTTGAAAGACGAGCCCAGTGATGCCTCCTGCAGCTGGAAAAATCTTGAAAACGCTAAACCGTATTAAAACTGGAATTGCCCAATGTAGACAAATCTGGCACGAGACCTTGACGACAAGTGCGAATGCGGTACAACTCAAAACATGGAACGTCTCTTAATATGCCCAAACTGCCCTACTCACTATACCCTCGACAATCTATGGTTGGACAAACCCGAAGCATGGACCTGGCTCATTACTGGGCTGAGAAACTATAGAATAATCTGGACACAAAAAAGTAAAGAAAAGAATAGAATTCTTCCCTTTAGTAGCGCAAGTAGAATTTCTCAAATTATTGTAGCATTGGTAAAAGAAGGATGTCGTAAAAATGGTATATGCCCAGATCCTATTAAGCGTCGTCCGGTGTAAAACTACCGCTAAGTGAAGTTGGTTCCTTGAGCTAAATATAACTGTTTTATACTCAAGGATAATCAGTTTTCCACTTAAGGTTTCATTGAGTGCGGTAGGGACAAGTAGAAAACAGTGCAACCCGCATTTATGATGATATGCAGTAAGTTACTTTCATCTACGTCCATGTCATGCTGCAAAAAGCCGAATGGCAACCTACTATTTTGGAGTACAAACCCTTTTTAAATCTTATAACGGTGTTGCCAGTTATCTTTATTAATTTTAAATGCTAGTTATGTTTGGTTGTCCAAAAAGTATTAGAGACATATTTCTTGTTAGATAGCTTTAGCGTCACATATCTCAGGTTATATAGGTCGCAACGGCTCATACTTAGCGTCATTTGAAAGAGGCAGATGTGCAAGAACTGTTGAAATTCGTTTATTTGGATTTAATTTAGAGCACCTTTTACAATTTTCTTTCGATAAAGGCACAAATGCTGCGCAGGCCTATTGAGAAGCTGTTTATGGTCAAGATACGTTATTAAAAGCAACAGCCAAAAGATGATCCAGCCGCTTTAGTTTTAGAAATTTCGATGTCAACTATGCTCCTCACACGAGGCGACCAATGTCAGAATTTTACTAGAAGTTTAGCAAGGCCGGCATGTAAGTAGCCATGACATTGCCAAGGAACTAAACATCCCTCAATAAATAGTTTTAAACTATTTAGAGAAAGCTGGCTACAAAGAGAAGCTCAATGTTTGGGTGCCATATGATTTGACGACGAATTTCCATCTGCGAATCTCTGTAGAAACGTAACGAAATCGAGCCATTTCTGAAGAAGTTGATTCCGGGAGATAAAAAGTAAATCACGTGTACTAATAGTGTGTGAAAATGATCATGGTCGAAAAAGTATGAAGACGGCGGCAAAGCCCGGATTGACGCTAGAAAAGATGATGCTGTCGGTTTGGTGAGCTTGGAGGGAGAAGAAGCATCAAAGGCTGATGCAGCCTAGCCAAACGTTTGATTCTGAACTCTTCTGTAAGCAACTGCTAAGATTAAAGCAAGCGTTTAAAAAAAATCGGTTGAACTGGTCCACCGAAACAGTGTCGTCTTCCAACATAACAACGCCAGACCATCCCCATCTTTGATGACTCGAAAGAGCTTGGCTGGGAAATTTTAATGGATCCACCGTATAGCCCAGAACTTGTACCATCAGACTTCCATTTTCGTCGGTCTCTGCAGAACTCCCTGAATAGTGTTAAGTGAGTTTCAAAAGAGGCCTGTAAAAACCACTTGATACAATTTTTTGGACAAAAACATGTTAATTCTAAAAATTTAATATTATTTACTTCCTGCTCTATTAGCGGAAAATATACGTTTGTAAGAGAATCCAAAGTTTTTGCTTATGTTTCCAATTTCAATAGATGAAATCTAGGAAATCAAATGAAATTTACAAATACTGAAAACATTAATAGATATTAGAGTTTTGATCTCCATCGCATGTGTAAAACCACCATTACACTGGATTCTGGTTCGGCGAACATAGAGCAAGTATAAAATTTGTGTTTCTTCTAGTTCAGTCAGTGTTATAATTCTGCAGGGTAAAGATCCCTGAAGATCTTGCAACGGTAGGCAAAATTTGAGAAGATACTCCAAAAACACGATTTAATCCGAAGAACCACGATGTTTTATTATTCAAACCCGTACAACCTTGATTGCTAAACTTAGACACGAATAAATAAATTTTTCCCTATAAATTGTTATTCTCGTAGAGCGGCTTTTTGTATTATTTTAAATAACATTAGGCTATGAAAATAGATTAACAGAATGACCCATTTGCTATTTGTAAAAATTTATTTTAGGACAAGGTTAATAGAGTTGTAGCGTAGTTTGTTGTCTATTCAATATTTTCCAAATAGTCAAATTGTTTTCAGTTGGTCATTTGACGATTTTACCGAATGGCTAAAACATTCGAATTTTACATCTCCAAAGATATTATGGAGCACTGTTTTGTTGATTTTATCGCCAAAATTATCAGTTCCCAGATGATCAAGTCACAATTATCATGGATTAGTAATGTCTTTAAACTGTGACTCCTCAAAAATATTCACCGGAGAACTATTATTTTTAAATTTGGCTACCTAAAGAGCATTTTGGAACAATATTCTCCCTCTAACTACAGACCAATCTCATTGCTTCCTACGTTGCCTAAGGTGGTAGAAAGGCTCGTGAGGGATCGTATTCTCCATTTCGTCCTTAAGCATAACTTGTTAAGCACCTCTCAGTTTGGTTTTCGGGCTGGCAGAAACACCAATGACGCGATTTTTTCGTTTTTAGAAAACCTATATAGCAAGTTAAATGATGGAGAGGCTGCTGCGGCAGTGTTCTGTGATCTCGCAATAACTTTTGATTGTGTGAATCATGGGATATTGCTGGGTAAGCTTGAAATCTACGGATTCAGAGGTGTGGCGTTGGCCTGGTTGACATCTTACTTATCATCACGCTGTCAATCTGTCTTTTTCAACAGTGATGAGTCGCGGGAATTGACTTGTGGTGTTCCACAAGGCTCTGTTTTAGGTCCTCTGCTATTTCTACTTTATATTAATGACCTTTCAAAACTTAATGTTAGAGGGGTATTTACGATGTTTGCCGATGACACAACCATGATGTGACACAATAGAGACGCGGTGCAGTTAGAATGTGACATCAGTGGGGATATAGTGAAAATCGTAAATTGGTGTCATCCAAATTATTTAACCCTGAATAGTTCTAAAATTAACATTATTTCGTTTAAAATGTCAATTGAATGATATTTCAGTTGATTCGCAAATTACTGGGTTTATTTATAGACACTAAATTGGGATTCTCTACTCACATTCTGCAGCTTTGTAGAAGAATTGCCAAGGGATGTTTTGCCTTGAGAGTAGTGTCTCGGGAATTGGATTTCTATTGCAAGAAATGTATACTTTGCTCTGATTGAATCGCACCTCCGCTATGGGATATGTTTCTGGGGTTCCTGCTCTAACCAATTATTGAATAAGGTCTTTATGCTACAAAAGCGAGCACTGCGTTATATGTCCCAATTAAGTTCTCGGCAATCCTGCAAGAATGTGTTTATTACTAAGAGAATTCTGACGTTGCCTTGTATATTTATTATTGAAACAGCCTGCCTTATACATAACTAGCCGGGCCCGCGGCTCCGCTCGCGTGGACTTGATTCACCACTATCGTCACTGCTTATTCCTTATGTTACCCAACGTAATAAAATATCTCCCATTATTTCACCTTATCTCTCAATATTTCTCCTTATCTCCCATTATCTCTACATAATTTCCATTATCTAGCCTTATCTCTGCTCATCTCCCACTATTTCACCTTATCTCCCCCCATTATTTCTCCTTATCTCCCATTATCTCACCTTATCTCCCATTATCTAGGCTTATCTCTCAATATTTCTCCTTATCTCCCATTATCTAGACTTATCTCTGCTTATCTCCCATTATTTCTCCTTATCTCCCATTATTTATATTTATCTCCCATTATCTCACCTTATCTTCCATTATCGAGGCTTATCTCGACTTATGTCCCATTATTTCTGCATTTTATATATATTCTAGATAGAAGATTATAGATAACCTATGAATTAAAAAAAAAAAAAAACACGTAAATCGGATAAGGGGTTCTCGAGTGATAAGCGCACTAACGGACAGACATACAGACAGAGAGACGTTGCATTTTATATATATTATATTCTTTGCTACATGATATCGTTCCATATTTAATGCTTTATGCAGTGTATTGCAAGAGAACGCGCTAGAGGCAAACTTTTCTCCGACTTGATTCACTATTATCGTCACTGCTTATTCCTTATGTCACCTAACGTAATAAAATATATCCTATAACCTGTCCAGAGAACATATGTATGTTTAACAAAAAAGCACGTAAATCGGATAAGTGGTTATCCAGTGATAAGCGCACTAACGGACAAACAGACAGACAGAGAGACGTTGCATTTTATATATGTTATAGATATTCTTTGCTACATGATATTGTTTCATATTTAATGGTTTAGCATGTTTAAAAATAAGCACGTAAATCGGATAAGTGGTTCTCCAGTGATAAGCGCACAAACGGGAAACAGACAGAGATATGTTGCATTTTATATATATTATAGATGTAATAAAATATATATCTATAACCTGGTCAGAGAACATATGTATGAATTTAAAAAATCACGTAAATCGGCTAAGTGGATCTCGAGGAATAAGCTCACTAACGGATAGACAGACAGAGAGACGTTGCATTTTATATATATTATAGATATAGATTATTATTATTATTATATAACCTGGCCAAAGAATATATGTATTAATTTAAAAAAAGACACAATAAATCGGATAAGTGGTTTTCGCGTGATAGACGCACTAATGGACAGACAGACAGAGAGACATTGCATTTTATATATATTATAGATTATAGATTATAGATATTCTCTGCTACATAATATTATTCCATATTTAATGGTTTAGGCTCTGTATTGCAAAGGAACGCGGCAAACTTTTTTCCGACTTCATTCACTATTTTACGTCACTACTCATTCCTTATGCTACATATCGTAATAAAATATAGCCTATAACCTGGCCAGAGAACATATGTATGTTTTAAAAAAAAAAGTACGTAAATCGGATAAGTGGTTCTCCAGTGATAAGCGCACTAACGGACAGACAGACAGAGAGAAGTTGCATTTTATATATATTATAGATAAGTCTGAGGGAGAGATAGGGGCTTCTTGTGCGTCCATGATGCATTCATCTTATGTGTCCTCACTACCCATTCCCTCTTCAGCTTTAATAAGGGACTCTATAATATATATGAGTAAGAAAATATTCAACCACTTGCCTTCGAACGTCAGGAGAATTTTAAATAATAACCGATTTAGGAGGAAAGTTCGGAAGCTCTTAATTGAGAAGGCCTACTATTCAGTTACGGAGTTTTTTTTCTAAAAAGAACATGTTAAATTCGGAAGAATGATAAAAAGTGTTTTATTCAAAGTATGCTCCATCGCTTGTTATACATTTTTCCCATCTTTCGGGCAATTTGTGAATACCACGCCAGTACAAAATCTTCCCCTTTTGCTGCGAACCATTCATCGAGCCATTTTTTTACATCTTCGTACGAACCAAAGCGCTGCTCAGCAAAGGCGTGACCCATCGATGCAAACAAGTGGTAATCGGAAGGAGCCAAGTCTGATGACTAAGCCGCATGGGGTAGAACTTTCCAGCTGAGTGCTTCCGACGTATCGCGAACTGGTTTTGCCGTATGTGTTGGAGCAGTGTCATGAAGAAAAATGACTTTGTGTTGCCTCTTTCGGTATTCTGGCCTTTTTTCAAGCAGCGAACGGTTCAAATCGGTCAATTGTTGTTGGTAACGTTTAGTATTAACCGTTTCCCCAGGTTGTAACAGCTCATAATAGACCACGACCCTCTGGTCCCACCAAACACAGAGCATCGTCTTTTTTGCGAAAGAGATTCGGTCTTGCGGTCGATTTGGATGGTGCGCCTGGGTCTACCCATGATTTTTTGCGCTTAGGATTCTCAAAATAAGTCCACTTTTTATCCCCTGTAACTATACGATGCAAAAACGATTTCCTTTTGTACCGAGCGAGCAAAATGTCACACGTGTTTTTACGCTTTTCGATTTGTCTGTCGTTCAACTCATGTGGTACCCATCTACCGGTTTCTGAATCTGTTGTCTGAAATCCGCATTTCATACTTGTACACCTGGTATGACGTGTAGGTGTATATGTCTTTTTCTTAATTATGTTATTGGCATCTTCTTGTTTCTGCATTGTTTTCGTTCTGACTGATATTTTGATTGATGTAGTGACATTGTATTGTTTCTGTTATGTAACTTGAACTCATATGACTGTAGACAGAGCAACAATCTTTTTTAACAATAAAGCTTTATTTGATTTGATTTGATTTGATATTGTTTGCCGACTTTATCGCCAGAACGTGCTCTATATGCATCTTACAAAAATAAAGGTATTATTTTGATTGGTATAACTTATGGGGTGAAAAGTCCCTAGACTTTTGATGAAAAAACAATGTTTTTGCCAAAAATCGATTTTTTTCCCTCAACATAATTTCCTTCAAGAGCAATACACTTATTCCAGTGATCTTCCAACATTTAACTACCATATAGTACGATTTGTTGAGCTCTCTAAAATAAACCTCCCGGAAAAGAGATAATAATCACTGAGGGCCACATCTGGTGAATACGGAAGATGAAGAAGCAACTCAGCCTAATTGGTTCAATTTCACCATCGATTTTATGGACTGCTGGGGCGTTATCTTAGTGAAACAACACTTTTTTTTTCGCTAGATGCGCGATTCTTTTCCCTGATTTCACCATTCAGACGGTCCAATAAACCAACATAATAGCATCCGATGATTGTTTGCCCTTCTCAAGATAGTCGATCAGTATTGGGATCTTATCTGTACGTCTCGCGGCTTTTTCAGGAATTAAACTTGAGATGCATGTCAGGAGCGTTTACGTAAAGTAAGATTACAAATTTTCTTAAAAATGAACACCGAAATTTTTGCTGTTCGTAATAAATTTAAAAAAAAAAGACTTTTCTGCTTTGTTTACAATTGTGAAAGTTGCCTGCAAGAGGATTTAAATGTAGTTTTTCATGCATATCCAAAAGCGAATGAGGGTTATGTAATTATTACTGATGCATTTGGACAAGTGGAAAAAGGTGACAGACTGAAAATTTTGAAAAAAGTTCTCGGAATTGAACGAAAAATCCCAATTAATGCTAAAGTTTGTAAAAAAGAACATTCTTTCAGATAAGTAAAATTATTTATTCTTGAAGAGACATTTGTTTTTTTTCTTTTTGTAATTTGTGTACGTGGATCAAATAAAAATTCCTTATTAGAGAGGATTTTTATGCACGATGCACCCTCCGTCGAAAAATCCTACCGACTGCGCCAGTTAAAATCTTTGATTGGGTAGCTTCGTTTTTGAAAAACTTTATTTAGGCTGCGATACAACAACTCGTTCTGCACTGGCTTGTAACCCATATTTATAAACTTATTCTGTTTATTTTGCAGAACTATATTTAGATAAAGGAAATCTTAGAAAGTACATTTTAAATGCAATTATGCATATTGTTGGAATGTAACTTTAGATAACATTTTTCAGATTATATATTAATTTTCATACAAAAATTGAAATGTAAATATTAGACATTTATAGGTTAGAATCTTACCGGTAACAATACAAAAGAGTTACGAGGATATGTTTTCTGTATATTTTTGTGTATTTTTCACCTTCATCGGCTTTACAAGAGCATTTCATACATAAAATTTGCCTTGTTCTACTGTTGAATGTGTCATTTATCTCAAACACTACTGTTCGCAATTGGGCCGTGGGTATACATGCTGCTTGAATTTCCGTTATGTTGGGCGCGACAGTTTTGTTATCGATTATTCCACACCTAGAGAAAAGATTTGATTTTAAAAGTTTTTAACCGAGTATGAAATTGCTTACGGCAGGATTTGTACTGGCCCATTTGCAACATATTGCCAATTGTTAATAATATTTTTGAGAAATCACACTCCCTATGTTTTACACGTTACAAATTTAAATCTGCACCCATATTTTGGCCATGCATTTCATGCGAATCCCTAAAAATACTTGTCAAAATATTTCCAGCTGGATGTTTCGGTCGACTTTCATGCGGTTCCAGTTACTCCGTGGACGGCCTATTGGACTCAGGCGTGTAGTGGTGGATCAATGTTTTGTCCAGTTTCCTTTAGATAACGCTAAAACACTACCAAACAGCGTTCTGAATCTTCGGCACGTTGCTGTTTTTAATCAATCGGGAGAGTGCAAGGCAGCCATCAGGCACATAGCTTTTTCATATACAAATATTCATGCAAAATATTCCTCACGCGTTTTGTTGATATCTTCACGATGTCAACTTCTTATTTTCACTTTGCCCGAATTCAGAAGAATATGCTGTTTTTTTTATCTTTTTTTATAGTGACTGCCATATTTGGACGTCGGGAACGTAGTGCATCATCGGTACTTATAGGACTGCATTTAATCTCACTAAACTATCGACATACTACGTAGGGTGAAAAGTGTTCTAGCTACTTAAAACACATTTTTTTTTGCAAAATTCGACTTTACTCATCAACATAGTCTCCTTCAAGAGCACTACAATGAGTCCAACGCTTTTCTAACATTTTTATACCTTTTTTGTAGAAGGATTTGTCTTTAACTTCAATATAGGCCTCAGTATCTTCATTGAAGCCAAATCTCTTTTCCGCGAGCATTTTTTTTTTGAGGTCTGCGAATAGATAATTGTCGCTGGAGGCCAAATCTTGAGAATACGGTGGATGAGGAAGCAATTCGTACCTTAATTCATGCAATTTTGCCATCGTAACCATTGACTTATGACCAGTGCCTTGATGAAAGAGTACTTTTTTCTTGTTAGGGTTGACACTAATTGAAAATCATATACGTTTTTTTATTTGTGCTATCATCTCTCGGAAAGTCTCGGGACTTTTCACCGCATATAAGTAAATATGAATATTATTATAAAATAATAAAACTAATTTTTTGTTGTTCAACCTTATGAAATCAGCGAAAAAAAAATCCTGTTAATAAAAGGTTGACCAGTGACTATTAGGCAACAGCAGTTCCCTATTTCTTGTGTTATATTCATAAATGGGTTAATTTTTATAAACACACACATACACACACTCATTTTAAAAATATGAATTCTCAATAAAAATGTAAAAATTTTAAATTTCATAAAATAATCACGATAAAATTGTCGATAAGAATTTCCTGCAATAATTATTAGCGCATGCTTTTGTAATAAAAATACTCCCACATATAACAAGTAAGCTGAAAAGGTTTTGGTCTAGCTACTTAAAACACATTTTTTTTTTGCAAAATTCGACTTTATTCATCAATATAGTCTCCTTCAAGAGCGATACAATCAGTTCAACGCTTTTCTAGTATTCCTGTACCTTTCTTTTAGAAAGATTTGTCTTTGCCTTCAAAATAGGCCTTAGTTTCGGCTTCTTTATTGAAGCCAAATCTCTTTACAGAAAGTATTTTTTTGTCTACGAATAGATAGAGTCGCTCGGAGCCAAATCTCCAGAATACGGTGAATGAGGAAGCAATTCGAACTTCAATTCATGCAATTTTGCCATCGTAACCATTGACTTGTGACATGGTGCATTGTCTTGATGTCTCTTGTTCATTTGGGGCCATTTCTTTGCGATTTCTGCCTTCAAATGCACTAATAACTTTATATAATACTCGCTATTGATGGTTTTTCCCTTCTCAGCATAGTTGATGCAAATTATTCCAGACGCATCCCAAAATACAGAGTCCAAAATCTTCCCAGCGGACTGTTGTGTCTTTGGTCACTTCGGGCGGTTTTCACCGGCTTCTATCCACTCAGCTGACTGTCAATTTGATTCCCGTGCGTAGTGGTGGATCCATGTTTCATCCATTGTCACATATCGAATGAAAAAATCGTTTTTATTGCTCGTAAACAGGCCCAAACAACGCTCGGAATCATCAACACGTTGTTGTTTTTGGTACACTGTGAGCAAACGCGGTATCCATTTCGAACAGAGCATTCTCATGCCCAAATGTTGATGCAAAATATGACCAGCAAGTTCTTTTGATATCTCATTTGGGCGTCCAGAGCGTCCAGCATTATTTGTGTCTGTACGACCACGTTTAAATTCAGCATATCGGTAAACGATGAGTGATTTTCCAGGGGCAGGGTCCCCGTAACATTTATCAAGCCATTGCTTTGCTTGAACGGTATTTTTCCCCATCAAAAAACAGTGTTTAATCCACACATGAAATTTGATTTTTTCCATTGCTTTGAAAATATCAAAAGTAACGTCACTAAAACCACTGTAACTTGTAAACTGATAGTTGAAATGTCATGAAATTTTGACATGTATCGTTTAAAGGTTGGTACTTCCTAAACATCATATTTTTTAATTTTTTAAAAAGGGCGACATCTACGTGTCAGACCAAAACTTTTCAGTCTGTTAAGTAAGAACGTGATCGCTCGTATTCTGGAAAAAATGTGGTTCGAGAACATTTTTTGCCATTAATGTATTCTTTGGTGTACTAACAACGGCCCAATTACCTTAGTAAGATATACAATTGTCTCCTGCATCAATAATCGCCTGACACATTCGAGGCATGCTGTCGACGAAATTTCCTGCATACTACGGCAATGATCTCCAAATTTTTCAAATATCTCGAGACCACTGAATCAGAGTCTTTCCTCTGAGCTTTCTTTTTACAAGAGATTAAACATTTTTAATAGGGTTGGCGTCCAGCGATTGTGTGGGCTAGTATCTTATCGTGGGCACAAGCGAGCCGCTTCGCTACGTGATTTTCGCCCAACGAAGATTTCTTCAACATGCTTCGGAATTTGACATCGTGAGTACGAAGATGTTGTCGAATGGTCTCAACCCAATTTTCTCAATTTTGCCAGAGTCAATTTCGGGTCCCGTGAAAACAAAAACACGATTTGTTGCTGGACTTTTGGAGTGACTTTGCCTAACGAGCCACGTTTTGGCAAATCGTCGACATTTTTTGTCCCTTTAAAATGATCTATCCACTTCTTCACAAACGATACCGACTTTTTAATACATTTAGCTGCTGCGAAACGTGTCATTTTAGAACCCTTTGGATAGGAACAAAAAAAGACTATTTCGAACCGGCGCGCAAACAAGTTAACGTACTCATTTGGGATTTTATGTGATTTCGACGAAAGTTTGAAATCGATTGATACTTTTACTAAAATGCGTCGTAGACAAAGGTTCCCTCTACCGATTTTTTATTGAATCACTAGAATCACATCTACCAAAAATGAATTATCGCTGTCACGTTCTTACCTGACAGTGTATTTGCAGAATAATGTAAAAACCAATGTTTTATCGGCTTCTCTCTAAAGATATCGGTGCAAAAAATAGAGAAAAATTGTACTATATATAAGGTATCCAAATGTTGGAAGACACTTGAATAAGTGCGTCGCTCTGGAAGAATACTATGTTGAAGAATAAAATCGATTTTTAGCAAAAATGCTGTTTTTTCTTCAAGAGTCTTCTCAATGTTTCGAAAACGGTAGCAAATTATTAATGTTATGAAAGCTTTCAAATATCAATTAAAATAAAAACAAAACAAGAAATAAGGTTTTTAGCGCTTGCCGGATGCAATAAATTTACTAATAATTTTTCTTGCTTTCTTTAAAAAATATGTTATTAAATCATTGAAATTCGAGAACTATTGATAATAGCCACCAAATTAATGCAAAAATAAAATGAAGGATGCATCAGAGCACGAGAGCCTTAAATTAACTATTTGAATGCTATTGTTCGTCATTATTGCAAAAGTAGTTAAGTCGACACAGTTTGAAAGAAAAATATTCTTGTCTAAATCACTTTAAGAACGTAAAACCCTCTTTCCTATTTACATTTCTTAATTAACCATTTTTTGGTGTTCTGTACGAAACACTTATAAGATCACTTCGGTATCTGTCTGTCTGTCCGTCACACCCAATTTTTTCCGAAACTATTTGACATAGAAAGTTGAAATTTAGTACTGATATAGGAATTGATGACACCATCAAAGCCGCTTGTAATTTTTAAAAATTGCCAAAAATCACTGCCCCCCCCCCTTATCTCGAAAAGTACTGATCAAAAAACTTTGAAAAAATAGAATATTTTCCACAAGGTCTAGATGGAACAAAAATTATCACGAGTGCATTACCACAGTAAACATACTACAGTAGCGAAACTGAGCTCCAATTTGGTGACGAGATTTTGACGGCGCGTGAGTCGACGGGTCCTTTTTCAAAATGGCCGCTCAGTGTTTACATCCTATCTCCGAATCTGTCTTTGGAAATGTATTGTCCATCGTTTCTTGATGTGACTGCAGTTTATATGAATATAAAGACAGAAGGAAGAGAGAGTTTGTAGAAAAAGAGAATTAAAAACGTTTGTAAGTGAAGAGAATCGAAAAGGTTGAGAAACAATTTATATAATCATGGGGAAAGGAGGTTATTGTTGTGCCGTTGAGAATTGCAATATTCCATATAATTATTTTCGCAAATTATTTGCTCGAGTCACACTTTTTTATGCTCTAAAATTTGCAAATAAAAAATTTCTAACTCAAACTATTATTCTAAATCATAACTAAATTTAATTATGCTTTATTTGCATCACATGTAATCATCAACACATCCGTCAAAGTTTAAGTTGCTGCATTAATGATTTTTTTTGCGATTAAAGTTGTTGGAGTTGTTGATTATTTTATTAAACCTCTATTGGTTGCTTTCACAAGACAACTTTTCACTATCTTAAATGCATTTTTGAAAAAATACATATGCATAAAACAATATTATCATTACTAATGTACATTTTGTTTAGGCATATTTGCTCAAGAGGCGGCCTTTCAGGGAACCTTGATTGATTTAATAAAACGTTCGTATTGGTAGAGTGATTTGGTCATTAAAGCTTGAAATTTATTTCTAAACTTAGTTCGGCTGTTTATTTAAAAAATCCTGGCGTGATTGCTCAATTCTGACCTCAGATTCGGTTTCAGCGCCCAAAAATACATATAGGTATAGCGATCTGTTCGGTAGTGAAAAACTTTTTTTGTGTGCCTGTGTAATTTTTTTATGATTAATAAATAATCCTCCAAATTTTAGTTTTTAGAAAGATTTATTTTTGTGTAAACTAGTATTCTGTTATTTAAAACTATTTATATTTGTGTAAATTTTAAATAAAACATTTTTTTTTTTTCTAAAAGGTGTATTCTCAAGAGGCTTCTAGTTTTCAATAACTTCATCTGTATTAATTGTTTGACACACCTTTTCTAATAATAAACCCGATAAATTTATCACTGTTTAATTGCAAGTACAATTAATACTCTGAAAGTGACTTTTTTTCTGTTTTTCTCTATAAATTACATTGCTCCTTTTTCATGCCAATCTTTCAAAACTTTCTGTGAATATATTGTAAGAAATGCAGAACCTATAACAACATATTTATTATTTTCAAATTTTAGACAGTATATTTTATTTTCGTATAAGCTGGATTTGAAAGTTTAAATATTAAGTGTCGTGTTGAGATCACAAAACCACTGGGGAATGGGATTATTGAAATAACTGATATAAATCGATTATTGAATCAAATATGCTATTAAAATTAAAAAAAATTTAATGTGATTCCAAAGAAATTTTTGTAAGATGATTTTGTCAGACGATGTGTGCCAGAGGGTAAAATATTCTGAAAATAAGTTCGTTAAATGGACAGTACACATAATCGAAGTCCATTTTGATGGTAATTATGGTTACTATTAAAATTTTGAAAATTTAGTTACCTGTTATTAATATTCCTCCTAGAAAGAACTTATTTCTATTGTTGTATACCTATACTATAAAATAAATATAGTTATTTTCCTTTTAAACTGTAATTGACAAAACTCAGTATATATGCGTCAATCATTTCTCCTAATTAAGCTAATATGGTTAGCCAAACGCGCGCCGAGTCCAAAAATAAAGTGTTTGGTGTAGTGGTGATATATACTGAGTAGTGTCATTGTGCCAAAGATTCCACATTCTCAACATAGTTGTAATTGACAAGTCAGCTTGGTCATAACTAAGTATTGTATGTAAATATAATTAGGAAATTACTGTATTGACTCTTTGATCTAAATATTAATTCATTGTAAATAAAAGCAAGCGTTAATTACGTTATCAAAAAGCAATACAGATAACAGAACACAGAAAGGTATAGAACCTTTAAGAATCATTCACATAGAAAATAGAGGTCTATACATATACGTTCATAATTCATTATTATATTATATTAACCTTTCTCAAAGTTACACAATAAAGTTTTGTAGTTTAAGAAAAAATAAATACCAAAAAAGTAGATACAGTGTTTTTTAATTAACAAGAGATCTATCACACCAAACAACACAACTCTGCTTAGAAAAAAATGCTCTTATTTTAGAAGATGTTTACATCTTAGTAATGACAATATGTTTTTATTTCACAGTACAAGAAAAATAGCATTAGGTATTACGTATGTTAAAATTAAATTAATTTACTCCTTAAAAAACATCTTTAATCACAAATTTACTTTATGTAAATAAAACTTTAACCTCAAACAGTGACGTTTAACTTTGATAGACTTTTGAATTTTTGGATAAGGTTATTAAAAGCTGAAGTTGAATATGAAGAATTCCATCAAATACCTTCCTATCAAGTTTTTCACTGTATTCATTTCTTTTCTAACAAAGTGCTCCATTCTTTTTGTTTTTTTTTTATATTTTTCATGCTGCATTAACTTTTATATTACTCATGCTGTATTAAATAACAAATCAAAAATTTTCAAACATTTCTATATCAATGATTTTGAATGATAAAACTTTGCACAACTTTATTTGTATTTCAAATCTCGCGCTGGTCCACTTTTAACATAGCGGATTGCCACGTGACCTTCTGAAAACGAACCTGGTTTTCCTATGCGGTTATCCTTGAGTTTCGCTACTGTATAGTGTGTTTACTGTGGCATTACCTTTAATAATTTATCTGGTATATTAAAAGAAAAAAAAACAAAAATTTCAAGGTTATCAATTTTCAACAAAGATCGGAAAAAGATTTTATTGAAAACTCTTTTGGGGTGTGTTTTGTGAAGGCATTGATCATTTTATACCTCCATAACAAAAATTTTTATTTTAAAAGCAGTCAACCTATGGAACACTAATTGTACTTGGCTGGTTATTTTATAATTCAAGAAGAATTTTTGTCAATTATTAAAATTATTGAAATTATTTTTATTTTAATTAATGCGGAAGCTAATAAAATTTAATAAATTAAAATATAACAATTCAAGACTTACCTGTGTTAAAGGCCAAAAAAAGGGCAACTATGTAGCCGATGAATGACGTCATTTTCACACAGTTCTTGGAAGTATATTGTAATAAACTAATAATAGACAACCGCGAAGTTTGTAAAATTTGATTAACTCGCAAAAACTGATCTGAAAATTCCGCGTTTGCCGAAGCACTGTTAAAAAAAATGCGTTCTGTCAGCCGAAAGCATGAACAAGCTCAGCAGACGATGCCATAGACAGGCTACCAATCTGCGATCTTTTGAGAGTTTTAGCAGTGTTATCCAGTTCATATTTGCCTTTTCTTACTTTTAGGAATATCATTTCCTAAACTGAAATCCTTTTCAGTGTTTAAGATACGAATCAAACTAATAACAATAATATCGTTATGATTTTTTCTTCAGAACTAGATAAATTGGTATTGATTTTTCCAAGCTGCATATTTCTTTAAAACTTTTCGCATAGGAAATATAGCTATAGCTACAGAAAGACAAACACGTGAACGAAATCGATGCCACAAAACGAATCCGGCTAGATCGCAGAGTTTCTTAGAGGTCACGCATATTTTCCCTATCATTGTTACATCTAATACAACTTCTACTTGCACAGTATCTCTGAGACACCTTACGAGGCATATTTTAACGATCCAGCCGGCTTCGCTTGGCAGCCACGATTTGTTCCACGTGTTTGTCTTTCTGTAAGTTTAGCTATATTTTCGGTCATCTTATCTATTTTTCTTGAATTGTCTTACTTATACATATGTAGAAAATAGCACAGTCGAAATTCTAGATTTCACTAACTTAAGCCATATACCTACTACTTTCGGTATGTTGAATATTCTCTCATATACTCGAGATTGTCAAATGCCTCTAGGAAGTCTAGCAACACGATTGCACGTAACATTTTTGTAAAAGAAAAGTCTTTCCTCTTTTGCAAAGAGTGTCTCGCACTTCCGTTGCTTCTTATTTTCTTATAAATCTAAATTAAAATGCCGTATTGAAAACCTATCCATGACAAAAAACATTCTGCCACATACACCTGGACAGAATTGTATCCCTGTCTTATACAAAGAATGACCTGACTACGCATCCCTGCAACACCCCAAAAGATCGCGTAATCACACGTACTAAAACCTGCTTCTTACATATATCTGTCAATTTTTATTGTAGGTTATACTACATGAAGTAAAAAATCCCTACACTTTTGAAGAAAAAAACAATGTTTTTGCCAAAAATCGATTTTATTCTTCAACACAGTCTTCTTCAAGAGCGATACACTTATTCCAGCGATCTTCTAACGTTTGGATACTTCTATAATATATATAAAATGCAACGTCTCTGTCTGTCTGTCTGTCTGCATGTCCATTAGTGCGCTTATCACTGGAGAACCACTTATCCGACTTACGTACTCTTTTTAAAAACATACATATTTATATATTCTCTGGCCAGGTTATAGGCTATATTTTATTACGATAGGTACCATAACGAATGAGCAGTGACGATAATAGTCGGAAAAAAGTTTGCCGCTAGCACTTTCCTTTGCAATACACATCCTAAACCATTAAATATGGAACAATATTATGTAGTGAAGAATATCTATAATCTGTAATCTATAATATATATAAAATGCAATGTCTCTCTGTCTGTCTGTCTGTCCATTAGTGCGTTTATCACGCGAGAACCACTTATCCGATTTACGTGTCTTTTTTTAAATTCATACATATATTCTTCGGCCAGGTTATATAATAATAATAATAATAATAATAATATTATACCGGATACCGGGCGCCCTCCGGGAGTAAGTAGCCTTGCTGTGGCATCCAGGCTGTGCCGCAGTCGACCTTTCTTTCCTAGGATACTCGTGGGAATACTATGTTAAATAATAATAATAATTATAATAATGAAAATGGAAGAGTGTTGCGGAGGCGGACCCCTGTCGTACAAACAGCTACAGCAACACCACAACAACAACTACAGACGAACCAAACAACCGCCTCAGTCGAAACTACTCCCGATAGTTTTACCAGATCCGACATTGTAGGTGATGGAAATTGCCTTTTCCGTGCAGTTAGCTTACACTTATATGGCCACCAAAACCATCATGAGAAACTCCGAGAGGTTGCCCTAAGATATTTACAACAAAACTGGTCGGAACTTCACACATTTTCATTAATTGAAGTCGACGATATAAAAGACTTCAATAACTATTATAATTATATGAGGAAAAATGACACCTATGGAACGAGCCTAGAGATATTTGCCCTCTCGGAAACACAAAATAGCAACTTTCATATCTTCTCAAAACAACGAAGAACAAGACATACAAAAATAACTTTTACGGACAGACCAACAATAATAAGCACGGGAAAATACAACAAAACCATTTACCTTCTACTAACAGGCAACCCAATGTCGGGACACTTTGAGCTTCTGACACCACAAAACATTGAAAACATTCCAGAGAACAACAGACCAATAAAAGAAGCATCGGGCGAGCGACGTAACGGTCGAGGACGTCGCGGGAAATGGCAGCTCGACCAAAACGATGAAGACCAGGCAACCGAAAATGGACCTGCCAAAAGTGTTGTGTCGGCGACTAAGCCGACACCCACCAAGGCGGGAAAATCACAGCAGCGCATGAGTTGCACCACAGGAATCAACGAACACGCCATGCGTTGCTGTAATGAAAACACAAAACCTGACAAAGAAATCACTGAGAAGAGAATCACTCGCCGCTGGGACCCACCAACATCAATCCCAAGCGCAACCGACGTAGATACGGGACAAACACAACCACCAAAGCCAGGCCAGGGCCCGTATGTTTTGCAGGGACAACACGCAACTACCAAGGCTGGCAAACCAAGACAGCGGTTAAAGTGGACGGATGAGATGAATAGGACGGTGATGCGCTGTTACTACACCGCCACCAAACTCGAAACAATAACATCGGGCTACAGACCGGAACTGCACAGAGTTTTCTTGACCGAATATCCACATCTGCAATTACTTGTTTCAGAACAGAGAGTAATAGACCAAAAAAGAGTTATTACCAAGAACAATCGTCTCACACCTCTCGAATTGCAAACCATCAAGGACACAGTGGCTGTTGAACTGAACACAGACCAACCAAACAATAGAAACAATAAAGCAGATTCCGAACCAGCCTCACACACACAACCACCCAGTCGAACACAACAAGACCCACCACCCAGGAGGAGCATAATGCAAAATAATATTGCGAGTACCGCGCAACACCATATCACAGACAACAACATGAATCACTCGCCACCCTCAACAACATCCACACAACATCACCCAGAATCACCTCACACACAAACACTTAAAGCAAAAATGGAGTCACATCTAGCTCGATGATCAGGCACCGACCCCACAACAAGAAATCCCATCCCTCGTTTAATCTTCAGACAGAGCACGCAACCAATCCTCAACACACTAAACAAGCACATAATACCTCAGTATATAACAGACTTAAGCACAATCGAAGACATTCACACAATAATATACGCAGCAGCAATCACCACTCTAACACAAAATAATCAAAAACTCCCTCAACGACAAGGAAACCCCAACAGGACAAAACCAAAATTCAAATGGCAAATAAGAATAGAAAACAAAATCGACAACATCAGGAGAGATCTAGGACATCTTACCCAGTTTATAAGCGGGAACGCGTCCAAACGTGTCACACAGGGGGCAAACAAGATCAAATCTAAGTCTCCCAACAGAACACTGCCAGAAATCCTCGATACCTTGAAACAAAAACTATCTGTATATGCCGCAAGACTCCGTAGATACAAAGAATCAAATGAGAGGAAAGACACCAACAACCTCTTCCGAAGAAGCGAAAAACAGTTCTACCGGAAAACTATGTACAACAAACAGATAGCAGTGACTGAACCACCAAACAAACAAGAACTCACAGATTATTGGAAAAGTATCTGGTCAGAACCCAAACTACACAATAATAACACCCCCTGGATCAAAGCCGAAGAAGACAAACATAAACATGTGACAGGACAAGAAAATGCCACATTAAATACGCAAGAAATTACAGAAACTATCAAACACACACACACAACTGGAAATGTCCTGGAATAGACAATATACAAAACTTCTGGTACAAACAGTTTACCACCACACACGAAGCACTCACACACCAAATCAACAAAGCCATTCTACAACCACACACATTTCCCACTTTCCTCACACAAGGAATAACATACGTTAAACCCAAAAGCTCAGACACCACAAACCCGTCAAACTACCGACCTATCACCTGTCTTTCAACCCTATACAAGATCATCACAGCCACAATTTCGAAGAAAATAGAACAACACCTAACAGACAACAATATTCTCACAGAACAGCAGAAGGGATGCAGGAAAAATAGTCGAGGATGCAAAGAGCAGCTGATTATAGATAGCGTGATTATGGGACAAACCAGAAAAGAACACAGAAACCTTCACGTCGGTTACATAGACTATAAAAAAGCCTTCGACTCCATACCCCACAGCTGGTTAATCAGGGCCCTAGAAATCTATAAAATCAACCAACACCTCAGGCAGTTTCTCGCGCAAATTATGAAAACATGGAAAACCAAAATACGCCTAGAAACACAAACCGAACGGATCCAAACAAAAGAGCTGTACATCAGACGGGGTATATTTCAGGGAGACTCGCTCAGTGCTCTATGGTTTTGCCTCTGTCTCAATCCACTCTCAAATATACTAAACAGAACAGAGCATGGCTTCAATATCAGACACCAAAAAGTGAATCAACATAAAATAAACCACCTCCTATATATGGACGACATAAAGCTCTACGCTGCCACACAAACACAGCTGAAAGAACTCCTCAAAATCACAGAAATATTCACCTTAGATGTCAATATTGAATTTGGTATAAGTAAATGCAAAGTGCTCCACATTAACAAAGGCCAATGGAAGTGCCACCATGAGACAGAAACCATCAACAATGAAACACTCGATAACATGTTCGACAAAGAAACATACAAATATCTAGGCTTCCAACATAGCACCAAACTCAACCACACTCACATCAAAACAGAGCTCAGAACTGAATTCAAAAACAGACTGACGAAACTTTTGCAAACAAAACTCAACTCTAAGAATCTCACTAAAGCCATCAACACGTTCGCTATACCTATATTCACATATTCATTTGGTATCATCAAATGGTCACAAACAGACATAGAAAATATTCACATCCTTATACGATCTCAATTCACCAAATACAGGAAATTACACCCCAACGCATGCAAAGAAAGACTTACCACCGAGAGGAAGGCAGGAGGAAGAGGAATTATAGACATCAGATCATTACACACAAAACAAATACAAACACTTAGGAAATTTTTTCACAGCAAGCAAACCAGCCTCCACACAGCGACAGTGAAAGCAGACAAAAACTACACACCTCTCGACTTAGCCCGGGCAGACCACTCAGCAGACACACACAGTCACACCCAATTACAACAGGAAAAGATGAAAACGTGGTCAGAGAAAACACTCCACGGAAAGCACAGATACCACATAGAACAAGACCACGTAAATAAAAAAACAATCATATACCTGGTTACAGGATGGGCAGCTATTCCCTGAGACTGAAGGCTTCTTACTTGCCATCCAGGATAAGGTCATATTAACCAGAAACTACCAAAAGCATATCATCAAAGACCCGACTATTGCAGAGGACAGATGTAGGAAATGCCACCAGCAGAAAGAAACGATCGAACACATAACGAGCGGATGTAAAATATTGGCCGGAACAGAGTACACAGCCAGGCATGATTCAGCTGCCAAAGTAGTTCACCAAGCACTAGCCACAACATACAAACTCATAGAAAACACAGATCCCTACTACAAATACACGCCAACATTCATACTTGAAAATGAAGATTACAAGCTCTACTGGGACATTGGTATCCACACAGATAAAACAGTCTCCGCCAATAGACCCGATATTACTTTTCAGTGCAAAAAAGGAAAAGTCACCTATCTAATTGACATGGCTGTCCCCAACGACACAAACATCCAAACGAAATACACAGAAAAAATTTCCAAATACACAGACCTTGCAACGGAAATAAAAAGGCTATGGAAACAAGTCATCATCGTCCCCCTCATTATATCAGCCACAGGCCTTACACCAATAACATTCACACCACATTTAGTACAATTAGGACTCAACACAAATATACACAAAAAACATTCATAAGTCAGTAATTCTGAAAACATGTAACATTGTCAGGTCATTCCTTAATACATAATAGTAATAGCGTTTGTGCTGACTTGGTTTTGGCCCATCAGCCAAACATGGAACCACATTGATCAAATGTGAGAAAGAAGAACTTTTTGTAACAATAATAATAATCTATATCTATAATATATATAAAATGCCACGTCTGTCTGTCTGTCTGTCTGTCCGTTAGTGCGCTTATCCCTCGAGAACCACTTATCCGATATACGTAATTTTTTAAATTCATACATATGTTCTCTGACTAAGTATTACATCTATGATATATATATATATATATATATATATATATATATATATATATATATATATATATATATATATATATATATATATATATATATATATATATATATATATATATATATATATATATATATATATATATATATATATATATATTGTCTGTTATTACTGAGCCGAAGTAATTGAAGTGACTGACTGTTTTATACCCTGCAATGTTTTTAGCGTAAGGCTGATTGTTTCGGACTCTGTCAATGATCGTCACTTTCGTCTTGATTTTATTCAACTGTAGCCGGTATTTGTTGCTGACGATGTTAAGTCTATCCACGATGTACTGGAGTTCTTCTTTCGTGGCCGCCAAGACTACGGTGTCGTCGGCATATCGTAGATTATTTATTTTAGAACCATCTATTGTTATGCCGCCCTGCCAGCCATCAAACACCTCTCTCATGATGTGTTGACTGTAGATATTGAACTATATAGGTGATATAATGTGTCCCTGACGAACCTCCGCTTCGAGTTTGAATTATTCATCATCATCATCATCATTAGCTTATTCCATCCATAGTAGGATGTAAGCCTCCCCAAGTCGTCTCCAATGAGCTTTGTTGTTTGCTTTTGCATCCAGTGGTGTCCTACTAATCTTTTTATGTCGTCCGTCCATCTGGTCTGTGGTCTACATCTGCATCTTCTTTGTTCCTTAGGCCTCCATTCAACTATACGGCGTGTTCATCTGTTAGCATTCATCCTTGCGACATGCCCCGCCCAATTCCACCTTAATATACATATTCGTTGTATTACATCTGTTATTTTTGATCTTTTTCGTATCTAGATGATAGGAATACGATCTTGGAGTCTAATATTTAGTATTTTTCTATCCATTGCTTTTTGGGTTACCTGGAGTTTATTTATTATACTTCTATTTAAAGCCTACGTTTCAGTGCCATATGTTAACACCGGCAGTACATATTGATTGAATACTCTGGCTTTTATTGTATTTGGGATGTCTAATTTAAAGGTAGATTGTAACCTTCCGAACGCAGACCAAGCTAACGAGACTCTTCCATCCAAGTCAGTTTTTAAATTGTTTTTTAATATTTCGATTTTTTGTCCTAAATATATGAATGTTTGTACCTTTCTTATTCTTTCTACTTCTATTAACAGTTTCTGGCTGTTATCTTCACTTTTGTTGTTCAAATATTTGGTCTTGGTGAAGTTTTTTTTTTAAACCTATTTCTCGAGACTTGTTATTCAACTCCATCAGAGTCTCTTGCAATTCTTCTTTTCTGTTGGTGATCAGAATGACGTCATCTGCGGACCCTAAGTGATTTAATCGTTCACCGTCCGTTAGTATTCCTTTATTTTCTCACTTTATCGATTTGACCATGTCTTCTAAAGTCAACGTGAACAGCTTTGGGGATATCGAGTCGCTTTGCCTAATTCCTCTTTTAATTTTGATTTTATTTGTTTTTTCTTCAAGCATTATTTGTGATGTTGCATTTTTATACATGTATTCAAGAAGACTTGTGTATCTTTCATCGACACTGCTGTTACTTAAGGTGTTAAAGACTGCCCAATTATTACCTCTTTCCAAATTTGAAGAGATGGCTCCAGGGAAAGAAATTTGGCTCAAATGAAGAAGACAAATGGAAAAAACGAGGCTTATTTTAGGGAGCTTGACAAATCGTATTATATGAAACAAGCCGTGCCCGCGGCTCCGTTCGCGTGGACTGGATTCGCTACTATCGTCACTGCTTATTCCTTATGTTTCCTAACGTAATAAAATATCTGCCATTATTTCTCCTTATCTCCCATTATCTCACCATAACTCCCATTATCTAGACTTATCTCCGCTTATCTCCCATTTTTTCTCCTTATCTCCCATTATTTATACTTATCTCCCATTATCTCACCTTATCTCGCATTATCTAGGCTTATATCGAATTATATAGAACATATGTATAAATTTATAAAAACACGTAAATAGAATAAGTGATAAGCGCACTAACGGACAGACAGACAGACGGAGAGACGTTGCATTTTATATACATGATTATATTCTTTGCAACATGATATTGTTCCATATTTAATGGTTTAGGCAGTGTATTGCAAGAGAACGCGCTAACGGTAACCTTTTTTCCGACATGATTCACTATTATCGTCACTGCTTATTCTTTATGTTACCTAACGCAATAGAATATAAACTATACCTTGGCCAGAGAACATATGTGTGTTTTAAAAAAAAAGCACGTAACGCACTAACGGACAGAGAGACAGATAGACATACAGAGAGACGTTGCATTTTATATATATTAAAGATACTCGTAGATAACCTGGCCAGAGAACATATGTATGTTTTAAAAAAAGCACGTAAATCGGATAAGTGGTTCTCCAGTAATAAGCGCACTAACGGACAGACAGAGAGACGTTTCATTTTATATATATTATAGATATAAGATTATAGATAACCTGGACAGAGAACATATGTATGTTTAAAAAAAAAGTACGTAAACCGGATAAGTGGTTCTCCAGTGATAAGCACACTAACGGACAGACAGACAGACAGATACGTTCCACTATATATATATATATATATATATATATATATATATATATATATATATATATATATATATATATATATATATATATATATATATATATATATATATATATATATATATATATATATATATATATATATATATATATATATATATATATATATATATATATATATATATGTATATATATATATATATATATATATATATATATAGTGGAACGTATCTGTCTGTCTGTCTGTCCGTTAGTGTGCTTATCACTGGAGAACCACTTATCCGGTTTACGTACTTTTTTTTTAAACATACATATGTTCTCTGTCCAGGTTATCTATAATCTTATATCTATAATATATATAAAATGAAACGTCTCTGTCTGTCCGTTAGTGCGCTTATTACTGGAGAACCACTTATCCGATTTACGTGCTTTTTTTAAAACATACATATGTTCTCTGGCCAGGTTATCTACGAGTATCTTTAATATATATAAAATGCAACGTCTCTCTGTATGTCTATCTGTCTCTCTGTCCGTTAGTGCGTTACGTGCTTTTTTTTTAAAACACACATATGTTCTCTGGCCAAGGTATAGTTTATATTCTATTGCGTTAGGTAACATAAAGAATAAGCAGTGACGATAATAGTGAATCATGTCGGAAAAAAGGTTACCGTTAGCGCGTTCTCTTGCAATACACTGCCTAAACCATTAAATATGGAACAATATCATGTTGCAAAGAATATAATCATGTATATAAAATGCAACGTCTCTCCGTCTGTCTGTCTGTCCGTTAGTGCGCTTATCACTTATTCTATTTACGTGTTTTTATAAATTTATACATATGTTCTATATAATTCGATATAAGCCTAGATAATGCGAGATAAGGTGAGATAATGGGAGATAAGTATAAATAATGGGAGATAAGGAGAAAAAATGGGAGATAAGCGGAGATAAGTCTAGATAATGGGAGTTATGGTGAGATAATGGGAGATAAGGAGAAATAATGGCAGATATTTTATTACGTTAGGAAACATAAGGAATAAGCAGTGACGATAGTAGCGAATCCAGTCCACGCGAACGGAGCCGCGGGCACGGCTTGTTTCATATAATACGATTTGTCAAGCTCCCTAAAATAAGCCTCGTTTTTCCATTTGTCTTCTTCATTTGAGCCAAATTTCTTTCCCTGGAGCCATCTCTTCAAATTTGGAAAGAGGTAATAATTGGGCAGTCTTTAACACCTTAAGTAACAGCAGTGTCGATGAAAGATACACAAGTCTTCTTGAATACATGTATAAAAATGCAACATCACAAATAATGCTTGAAGAAAAAACAAATAAAATCAAAATTAAAAGAGGAATTAGGCAAAGGGACTCGATATCCCCAAAGCTGTTCACGTTGACTCTAGAAGACATGGTCAAATCGATAAAGTGAGAAAATAAAGGAATACTAACGGACGGTGAACGATTAAATCACTTAGGGTCCGCAGATGACGTCATTCTGATCACCAACAGAAAAGAAGAATTGCAAGAGACTCTGATGGAGTTGAATAACAAGTCTCGAGAAATAGGTTTAAAAAAAAAACTTCACCAAGACCAAATATTTGAACAACAAAAGTGAAGATAACAGCCAGAAACTGTTAATAGAAGTAGAAAGAATAAGAAAGGTACAAACATTCATATATTTAGGACAAAAAATCGAAATATTAAAAAACAATTTAAAAACTGACTTGGATGGAAGAGTCTCGTTAGCTTGGTCTGCGTTCGGAAGGTTACAATCTACCTTTAAATTAGACATCCCAAATACAATAAAAGCCAGAGTATTCAATCAATATGTACTGCCGGTGTTAACATATGGCACTGAAACGTAGGCTTTAAATAGAAGTATAATAAATAAACTCCAGGTAACCCAAAAAGCAATGGATAGAAAAATACTAAATATTAGACTCCAAGATCGTATGCCTATCATCTAGATACGAAAAAGATCAAAAATAACAGATGTAATACAACGAATATGTATATTAAGGTGGAATTGGGCGGGGCATGTCGCAAGGATGAATGATAACAGATGAACACGCCGTATAGTTGAATGGAGGCCTAAGGAACAAAGAAGATGCAGATGTAGACCACAGACCAGATGGACGGACGACATAAAAAGGTTAGTAGGACACCACTGGATGCAAAAGCAAACAACAAAGCTCATTGGAGACAACTTGGGGAGGCTTACATCCTACTATGGATGGAATAAGCTAATGATGATGATGATGATGAATAATTCAAACTCGAAGCGGAGGTTCGTCAGGGACACATTATATCACCTATATAGTTCAATATCTACAGTCAACACATCATGAGAGAGGTGTTTGATGGCTGGCAGGGCGGCATAACAATAGATGGTTCTAAAATAAATAATCTACGATATGCCGACGACACCGTAGTCTTGGCGGCCACGAAAGAAGAACTCCAGTACATCGTGGATAGACTTAACATCGTCAGCAACAAATACCGGCTACAGTTGAATAAAATCAAGACGAAAGTGACGATCATTGACAGAGTCCGAAACAATCAGCCTTACGCTAAAAACATTGCAGGGTATAAAACAGTCAGTCACTTCAATTACTTCGGCTCAGTAATAACAGACAACGGCGAATGTGTGAATGAAATAAGCAGACGTCTTGCTATGGCTAGAACAGCGACCGTCAAGCTAACTAAAATACAGAGTGACAGTGACTTGACGTAGAACAGCAAATTACGACTCATCAATACGCTAATATTCCCAATTGCTACATACGCAGCCGAAACCTGAATCATTAAAAAAAAATGACAAGGAACGCATTAGTGCATTTTAAATGTGAGTATATAGAAGGATGCACCGGATATTCTGGACAGCGCACCACACAAATGCTTCCATCCTAAAGGAGCTCAACATCAAAACAAGACTGACTACTATAGTCAATAGAAACATACTGAGATACTTTGGTCACATAGCAAGAGAGAGGGACACAGTAGAGCGGTTAATTGTGAAAGGTAATGTCCAGGGCAAAAATCCGAGAGAACGGTCTCCCACACGGTGGTCGATCATATTCAAACAACAACTTGCCTCGCATTCCCAGAAGCATCACATCAAGCCAAAGACCTAAAAATATGGGCTAAAATAGTGGTACAAATACCATGATATCACAACGACTTTTCGTAAGATGACGGATAAAGGAGGAAAATAATCGCTGGGGATCAGATTGGTGAATACGGCGGATGAGAAAGCAATTGGTCCAATTTCAACATCGATTTTATGAACTTGTGAGCTGGTACATTATCTTGGTAAAATATTACTTTTTTCTTTGGTAAATATGCTCTTTTTGTCTTGATTTCACCATTCTAACGGTCCAGTAAACCAACATAATAGTATCCGGTGATTGTTCGCCCCTTGTCAAGATAATCAATCAGTATTATTCCATGCGCATCCCATAAAGACTTTCCAAAACTTTTCCAGCTGATATTTCTGTTTTTGGAAGCTTCGGTCGGCTTTCATGCGGTTCCAGCCACTTTACGGACTGGCTGTTGGACTCAGGCGCGTAGTGGTGGATCCATGATTCGTAAATATTCGTGCAAAATATACCTCATGCATTCTGTTGATATCTTCACGATGTCAGCTATCTCCCTCACTTTCACTTTGCTGGACTTTTTTTTGTATTTGTTGGAATGATGCCTCATTTAGACGCCCGGAATATGGTGCATTATTGGTGCTTGTACGACCGCATTTAAATTTACTAAACTATAGTTGATTTCGACGGAGCCGATGTGTCATAACACTTCTCAAGTCATTCTTGGGTTCTGGCTGTATTTTTCTCATCAAAACACATCAAGACATTATATTAGATGGAATAATTAAACAGATAAAAACAAGAAAAGCTATAAAATGGGCAATAAAGAGATACAAATATTGTGGTACGCCGACGATACTGTCCTAGGCGCTGAGAATGAAGATGAGTTGCAGAGATTATTACATCAGTTTAATACAACAGCAAAGAAATTTAATATGAAAATATCGGCTCAAAAAACCAAATCAGTAGTTATCTTCAAAGAACCAATTAGGTGCAAGCTGAAAATCGATAATCAGATTATAGAGCAGGTGATGACAATTAAATATTTAGGAACCAAATTATCATATAACAACAACATATAAAGATAAAAGAACAAATAGTAAAAGCCAATATAATAGCAGGATGCTTAAATGAGACCATTTAAAAATTAAATACTTGAGAACAGAAGTAAAATCTCGTATATATAAATCTGTAGTTTGACCAGTTATGACCTACATAGGAGAGACAAGACCAGAAACACGAAAAACTCAGAGATACTTACAAACAAGTGAAATGAAAACATTAAGAAGAATTGCAGGAAGAACACTTCGGGATAGAGAAACAAATGACAACATACGGCCCCTATGTGAAGTAAATAAATAAATATCGTCTTTATTAAGATGTTAATTACATGTGATGTGAGTACATATTACCCACACACATCATGTAGAAGAACAGGCGAGATTTAACCATCGGTTACTCTTACATCTAACCTCTTCAACACACAATGCGCTTACAAACAAAAATGAAGCAACAATTACATACTAACCTAGTAAAATCAATAATCGAGAAGATACATCAAAATACAAATAAACTACGTCTGAGAATTCTGCTTATTTAACATCTCTTCCCTATATAATCGACGAAGTCAGCCAATAGTGCACGTTTTCAGTTCTGGGTTCATGGTATTGTATATATTTACTGCATTATATGTAAAACTGCACTGAAACAAGGCAGTGCGATGCTGAGGCATAGTCAAGCGATCATGCCGTCTAATATACCTTTCATGCACCAAATTTCGGGATACTAGCTTCTCCCTTAAATAAATCGGGACTGAAGTTCCTAAGAGCCCCATTAAGAATATTACGAAGTGCAGTTGCACAGTATTAACAAAATTTAACCATTTTAACTCATTTATTTTTAAAGATATATGATCATATTTTCTCAAATGGAATATAAACCTACAGCAGACGTTCTGTACATACTGCAATCGTCTCCTTGAAAGCGCATCCAAGCAAGGATAGTACACAATACTACAATAATGAAATGAAGACAAGACCAAAGATTCACGCAATTTTTTCCTCATCTTAAAATTCAGAATAAAACGATTTGCATATAAAACCTTCATTTTCGCATAATTTTTTTGTAGGAGCACCCTAACATGTTCCCTGAATCTGAGATTTGTATCAATGCAAAGACCCAAATTCTTGGCACAATCAGAAAACAGCAAATCCTGATCAGCCAGCCTCAGTCTCAAAGTCATGCTCAAGGTTGGTCGCCGATTTTCCTTGCAAAACAATAACACTTGCGTCTTGCCTGGATTTAGCCTCAAATTATGTTCATCCGAGTTAACTGACAAAGCCATGAGATCCTGATTTAAATTTTCTGCTGCAGACTCAGGATCCGATGGTTCAAAGAAATGAAGCAACTGTGTGTCATCAGCATACGACTGAACCGATGAATATGCAGCAGTTTGGAATATATCAAAAGTATATATAAGAAACAGAAGAGGCCTCAGTATTGAACCCTGGGGCACTCCCGAGATAATTTTACCAGCAATTGAACAAACATCATTCATTCGCATCCTCTGCCGTCTACCCGACAAATAGCTATAGGAAAATTGTACGGAGTGATCAGCGAAGCCCAGATAGTGCAGTTTAGCACAAAGTGGAGGACATTAACACGTGAATAAGAAACAGAAAACAAGAATGGAACCAACACATAAATAGAATCTTTAATCAACACACGAAAATTATTTTTATTCCATCGTTTTACAAAAATCAAAAGTAGCGACACTCAAGCAGCTGAAACTCGCAATCTAATAGACGAAATGTCATGAAAATTTTACACGAATCTTCTGAGAGTTAACACTAATTGAAATTATAGGGAAGGTCTAGGGACTTTTCACACCATATAGTATGTGGTTATATATAATTTATTAAAGTACAAATTTAGAAAATATTCAGTAGTATCTTATAAATCTAATATCAGTTACTTCCTTCTCTATTAGCGAAACTTATGCACTTGATTAGATTGAATTTGTAATTACATTAAGAAAGTCAGTAAACCAAACATTTGAATTGTATTAGGATGTGTATAACTGGTCTTTAAGCATGCTAAGGCGTTGGCACAGGGCGACCCCCTTGTGGGTCGCGACCCACAAGGGGGTCGCCTTGGCTTTCTTGGTAGTGTTAAATCGTTACAGTGTTCTTTTTGTTGTTTGTAAATAAATAGTTCGTTGTTGGTTAGTGTCTTGTTTGATCCGAAAAATGGTACAATACTAAAACCGCCCGTCTCAATTCGTCTTCAATAGGCACGCCTAGAAACAGACTCTTCTATTATTTACCGTTTTGGTAAGCACAAAACATTAAATAAGGTTAATTCAAAATTTTTAAACTTTTTTTAAAATCATTTTGAAGTATTTTATTTTCTAGATATCAACGTCATGGAGAAAAAAAGAAACTATTTGGAGAACTATTTAAAATTTGGATTTTCAACTGGTATTAATAACGACATAGAGAAGCCACAGTATGTTTTATGCAATGCTGTTTTTAGTGCTGAATCTATGAAACACTTAAAGCTCAAACGTCACTTAGAAACAAAGCATTCCGAACATATTACAAAAGACTTGAACTTTTTTAAACTACATGAGACTGCCTTGATAAAACAAAAGTTGAATTTTTAATCTGTACTTCGTTTATACAACAAAGCCAAGCTGTAGTTCAGGCATCATATGAAATTGCTCTGGAAATTATAAAAAATAAAAAAAAAAAACATACAATTGCAGAAACCCTCATCAAACCATGTTTATTAAAGTAGGTTAAGCTAATTCTTAGAGAAGCAAGTGAGATTAAAATGCGTAATATATCCTTGTCCAACAACACAATTTAGAGACGCATTTCAGACATTCATTCGAGAGGAATATCCAAGGAAGAAAAGCGATTGCAATGCTATGGGACAAAAACATAAGCATTGAAAATAAGAAGATAATTTACAACTCAATAGTGAAACTTACAGCTCCCAGGTGTGGCCATTAAAGGAAAGAACAGAAAAAATACTAAAAGCTACAGAAATGGATTTCTGGAGACGAGCAGCCAGAAAATCCAGAAAAGACCGCATACCAAATGACACGATAAGGCGAGCTTTAGAAATAAAGCACGATATAGTGGACGAAATCAGAACCGAACAGTTGATATGGTACGGACATGTACAGAGAATGCTACAAGATCGACTGCCTAAAAAGATTTTAAATTGGAACCCTCATGGAAAAAGAAAGCGAGGAAGACCACGCCAAAGCTGGAGAGCAGGAATCAGCAAGGAAGTACTAGAGAGAGATCTGGAAGAGGAGGGATGGAGAAACCGGGAGGAGTGGAAATTAGGCATCGGAAGACGGAAGACGTTATAAAACCGATTGATATATATATATATATATATATATATATATATATATATATATATATACATATATTTCAGACATGTCCATAGACGTGATGGAACAAATTTTATCTCAAATAAAAGCATCTCCTGTCTTTTCCTTTCGACTTAACGAGTCTACCGATGTTAGTGCATGTTTCCAGTTACTCATTGGAGGACATCAAAGAAGGGTTTCTGTTTTGTAAAGCACTAAAAACTACTACGAAAGGTGAAGACATCATGAAGACAATAAGTTCATTCTTTAAAAGTAATGACTTACAATGGAAAAAATTGTGTGGAGTATATACAGATGGAGCACCAACCATTCTTGGATCGAACTCGGGCTTTCAGTCAAAAGCTAAAGATCTTGCACCCCAAGCAAAAGGACTGCACTGCATGATTCACCGATTTGCCCTTGCTACCAAGACTCTTTCAAAGCCTTTGCACGAAGTGGTCGACTCTTTGGTGAAGAATTGTCGATTATATAAAATCTAGTGCTCTCAATACTCGTCTGTTCAAGGAACTATGCAAAAACATTAAAAACGAAATGAAACAGTTCTTAGAAAGGGAAGGAAAACATGAGTTTATGACACACTTTAATGATGAGACCTGGATTCAAAGAGTAGCATATTTATCTGATATCTTAAATCAGCTAAACAAGGTAAATTTGAAACTGCGGGGCAAGGAAACACACATTATTCACTTCAGAGATAATATCCAGGCGTTCGTAATAATACTGTTTGAACACCTTTATGCCAAGACTGAAGAATCGGAGTCGGGAATTGTAGATAACACAGGTCAACATTTGATCTAAAAAAAAACACTCGGAGCGGTATGGTCCCTATGGGGTTTTTGGGGTCGCTGATTACGATGAGCGGGTTGGTTAACCTTCATCACATCAGATTCAAGGTCATTTGAAGACAAATAGAGAAAAAACCATAGGAAAAATCTGAAAAATTTCATGCATATGTTTTTGAGGTCCCTAAGTCCGAATCCGTAGTTTGTTTGACCTTACGCCTTTTTCCAGAGGTCATTTGAAGGTCATTTGAAGGTCAAATAGAGAAAAAACCTTAGGAAAAATCTGAAAAAATTTATGCGTATGTTTTTGAGGTCCCTGAGTCCGAATCCGTAGTTTGTTTGACCTTACGCCTTTTCCCAGAGGTCATTTGAAGGTCAAATATAGAAAAAATCGTGGAAAAAATCTGAAAAAATTCATGCGTATGTTTTTGAGGTCCCTGAGTCCGAACCCGTAGTTTGTTTGACTCAAGCCGCCTTTCAGAGATCATTATAGGTCATTTCATCATCAGTTTATGTTTATTTGAAAAATATGTATGGTCATTTTGCGTTGTTAAATTTAATTTTGTTTTTATCGTACACTTGCGAAGCATACAGAGGTTAATTTACGGTACATTTTTATTGATTATATCTTATACATATCATTTTACATTTACGTTAATATATCACAATCAAAAATGTCTTTTATGCTGCTCGGTCATTACAAGGGAATTAATATGTGAAATATAAGCTAAATAATGGCAGGTAGACTGATGCAAGCAAATGTTTTAATGCTGTTTAAAGGTACTTATTAGTAAAACTTAAAATATTGTTCATATCAAAAATAGACTATACAAATATTTTGACTAGTTTTGTGACTGTGAAATAGACTTTTAAAATCTAAAAAAAAATTTGACCTAATTTTTGTACTCTCGATGTTCGTTCCATATATCTAGTAAATTTAAAGTCCAGCCCGACTGTGTTTCTTGAGGTATAAATGAAACATTGTGCGCTATGTTATGTTTAAATTTCGTTTTATAACTGAATTCCCAATACATTTCAAATTAATAATTCTAATGTCGAACAACCTTGTTATCAAGTAACCCTTAATCTGTATACTTCAATACTTAATCCTTGTCGACAAAGAAACTCTAATACCCAATACCTTTGAACCCAATAACTTACTTGTACAGTAATCCTTATATCTATTTATACTCTCATATTGTCTTATATTATACCTCAATGCGTAAGTTAACTACTAAAAATGATTCGGCTCATACTTCGTAAAGTAAAGAGTCTCGAGTGTCCAAGCAGATTTTCGAAATCGCGCAGTCAGTATTTAATATGAATTAAGCATAAGAGTTTGCTTCTTTTAGTATTTATCAAAGCATGTTTGAAGTACTACTCTAAACGAGAACGCTTTCGTTTCTCGTGAAATGATCTTCAACTTGCTTTTCTTTTATGAGATTTATTTGATTCTCGCTTCAGGCTCCAGCAATAATCTGCCAACATGTTTATTCCCCAAGTATTGGTGCATCCTTTCTCCATGTTCTTCGCTAAAATCTCCGAGATTTTCAGGGAACCAATCAAGGTGTGAATGGAGAAAATGCAGTTTCAGACTTATTAAACACCCCATTTCTTTATAATTTTGTACTAAATTTCCAACAATATTTTTGTAATTAGGGTCTTTATGATTTTCAAGAAATTTAGTCGTCACCTCTCTAAAAACTTTGCCATGCTGCTTTTTCTTTGGCATTCATTTTCCTCTCAAATGCATCATTTTTTAGCAGGTCTCTTATTTGTGGTCCAGTAAATATGCCCTCTTTTATTTTAGCTTCAGAAAGATTAGGTAGCACTTTAAAAATATGCATGAAAGCAGGACTTTCGTTTCGGCTCATGGCCTTGACAAGTTGCTTTGCAATACCTAGTTTGATATGCAAAGGTGGAAGTATGACCTTATTGGTTGATATCAAACTTGGACCTATGATGTTTTTTTCACCTGGAATTAATTCTTGTCTCAACGGCCAGTCATTCCTCACATAATGCTCATCTCGAGCCCGACGATTCCACTCACAAATAAAGCACTGATAAGAAGTGTTTCCAGATTGCTGTTCCAGTAATATTGTAAATATCTTTAAGTCCCCGAAGTTCCCACTGGTTTTGATCGTAATTCAATTTTTGCAATAGCAACTCAAAATTATAGTATTCTTCATCTAATACAACAGAATGAGCGACTGGTAAAGGGACATAAATATTTCCATTATGTAACAAGATAGCTTTTAAGCTTCTTTTTGAAGAATCTATAAACAGTCGCCAATCACTTGCTGTGTATTCTATACCGTATTCTTGCACTAACCCTTCAATATTATGGCAATAGACTAGATTATATTATTCATTTTAGTAAAATATTTTCTGAATGGACGTTCTCTCGAACGATAGACAGAAATTTTTGTTCCTGTGGATAGACATTTTTTTTCTTTTAGCCTAGATGCTAAAAGCTCTGATCTATCTTTCGAGAGTCCCAAGTCTCTGCACAGATCACTTAATTCGTTTTGATTAAATGTTTCGGCTTCCGATATATAATTTTCCTCAACATCTGATTCTTCTGTGATGAAATTATCTCTTTCTTCGTGTTCGAATGTTTCATCTGGCATATCTTCATCAGTTACCACTTCTTGTCCCAATTCATTAATTTCCATGATATGATCAGAATTTGTTTCAATAAGAACTGGTAAAGTCACAGATGTTACACGTGCATATGAAATAGAATCCTTATTCTTTCAGTTCTACCCTTTCAAGTTTGTTAAGCAGAAGTAACAGTCGGTGGTATGGTCTGTTGGGGGTCTCCATATCATTGGCCGAGAAAATACCTGGTTGTTAATTCTATATAGAACATTGCGGCATTTATGACATATAGATTTTGGTGTGTAAGAGTTATCCAATGAGCTTGTATCAATATGATAAATTTGGTGATATTTTACTTTTAACGAATCTGAAAACATGAATTTCTTTTGTGGAATATACTCCCCACAAACAACACAAAAATTGTCGAGTTTAATGGAACATGACGAATTTCTTGTAACATTTGACTCTACAGAGGCCAAGTTTCCCACCAATGTAGAGCTACGGTCGCATGATGACGACGCCTGCGGGCCCGCTTTCCCACCCTGACCAGCCGCCGATTCTGGGTTTCCGGGACCCTGTCTCGTAATTTTTTTAGGAGTAGTTGCCATGCCGGCATAAACGCCGTAACCCAGGGACTTTGCCGGATAGTGAGACAACTCCGTTGCCCACCGTCACCACGTGGAGGTGCCCTGGGTGAAACTACACCTTAATACTGGAGTTTAAAACGAGACTGAGCTAAATTTATAAAAAAGAAGAGAATAAATAATTTCGCGAGGAATGAAAAAGCATTTTATTGTCAAAGTAAAACTCCAAATATATATACAAAGATACTTAAAATGACCACCGTAAATCTTTTGAGCATAAGATCATGCAAGATTTGAACTGAATGATCTGAAAAAATAATAGATGAATTTTTCAGATTTTTTTCCACGATTTTTTCTCTATTTGACCTTCAAATGACCTTCAAATGACCTCTAGGAAAAGGCGTAAGGTCAAACAAACTACGGATTCGGACTCAGGGACCTCAAAAACATACGCATGAAATTTTTCAGATTTTTCCTACGGTTTTTTGTCTATTTGACCTTCAAATGACGTCTGGGAAAAGGCGTAAGATCAAACAAACTACGAATTCGGACTTAGGGACCTCAAAAACATACGCATGAATTTTTTCAGATTTTTCCTACGGTTTTTTCTCTATTTGACCTTCAAATGACCTTGAATCTGATGTGATGAAGGTTAACCAACCCGCTCATCGTAATCAGCGACCCCAAAAACCCCATAAGGACCATACCGCTCCGAGTGTTTTTTTTTTTAGATCAAATGTTGACCTGTGTAATCTAGAGAAAATTAATGACCCCTTGAATCTGAATTTTCGATGAAGAACAGGATGGATTTTTAGAGCTGCGAAATGAGTCCTCAGCGCGTAATTTAAGTCAGAAAAAATCGTTACCTCAATTTTGATGAGCTATGCGCCATTCGTATCTTAAAGTTTCCATGCTTTCTTTTCGAATATTAGTGCCATTTGCTTCTACTTACCTCTGCGAAAATGGATTTTCAACTCTTCTACAGATCAAGACAAAAGCCAGAAATAAGCTGGTTGTTCAAGACGACATGAGATTGGCTTTGACAAAAACTCAACCAAGAATTATAACACTTGTTAAGCAGGTGCAACTCAATCATCACATTAATCAACAATACTTATAATTAATACTTTCTAAAAAATATCACTGTTAAGTCCTAAAATATATTTCTTCAAACCTTTTATTTTTTGTTTTATTGATCCAAAAAGGCGGATGGGAAAGGGGGGCCACGAACATTTTTAAAAAATCTAAAAGGCTCGCGATTAAAAAAGATTGGGAACCAGTGGTCTAAGGGGTGGGGGAAGAAAACGTGTCCCAAGTATTTTGTTGATCTCGTTGATTGTATTTACTTGTTAAAGTAAGTGTTAGTTTAAAAATTTCTAGAAATATACTTTCCTTGTGTATTTTCCCAGCTAACTGGTAGGACAGTTCCCGAATACGAAGGGTTACGGCACTGGCGTCGGTCCACTCAAAGGAAATAGGGCATATTAAGCACGCCCGGCGCGTTCCCCTCTTATTGGTGCCGCAACATAATTTTTTTTATACTTGTTAAAGTGTTTTCCTGCTAAACCTGCAAAACCTGCTAAAACTAAGTTAGAAAATATCTGTTTTATAATGTGAAAAAAAGTTTTAGTTATTTTTAAATATATTGTGGATTCGTAGACAGGTCACTGGCATTTGCAGCCCACTGCAAGACAAACTTCCGCCATCAATGTCGGAGATAACGAGTTGTAGCTGGTGGAAAATGTGAATTATGTTCGACAGGGAGAAATGTGGTACAAGAGTTAACATAAGTCAGGTTTATTTATATACGTATTTTAAACTTAAATACAAAAATTATTATTAATATAATTTATTAAACTGTGCAACGTCAGGATTTAAAATAGTTTAAAAAATTGCAATAAGACTGTCCCAATCCTAGAGCTGACACAATTTCTGATCTATTGAAGCCATCTCCTGCTCTAAGTGTGTGGGTGTTGCACAAGTGACCACTGCAAGTTCTACAGCTCAAGGTTCCATTATAGACATTTGCAGGTGCAATAGCAGTATTAATTAATTGACAAAGATTTGGGTTAGATTGGTAAGTAAAGACACTCCTTGTTATGCACGTTCTTATAGTGTGCAATCATGCAGCGAACATGAGTACATTACGTTACATATATATTATATTACCGACTTTTACTTCCATGAAAATGGAAGTGTGGTTATAGTTTTTGTTTTCCTTGAGTTTTGAAGACTAACTCCACTCGCTTCCAAAGAACCTCTTGTTTGCTTAGAAAATAGATACTATGAGGTTCGATTTCTCGCAAGGAACTAACTACAACAGATACCATTATACATGCTAAATCAAATCAATCTTCTCAGATCAAAATGTCAACCTTCCACAGTCTCATACACAGATTAACTAACATTCCACTAAGTACGGACTATTATCTAAAAGAACTAAACATAATCAAAAGAATAACCAAAAACAATGGATATAATCCAATTATTATAGATAAACTGAAAAAAAAAACATAAAAATATACTTAAACGATTTTACGCACCAGATGTAAAACATGAAAGCAGAAAATGGTTTGCTATCAATCGTGTCGGTGGTATTAGTAGTAACAAAAACAACAATAGCCTTAGTAAGTTAGAAATAAACTAATAAATATAACAATCTAGTTAATAGAATAATTTTACAACTCTTTCGCACCTACAGGACCCCGACGAAATCAACTCATTTTTCATTGATTCTGTGCTACAGATTTGCCCTGATGTTAATCCGAATACGATTTGTTACTACTGTTACTATGATAACAAGGTTACCGATAGTGTGTTTGAGGTCTCATTAGTTAGCAACGGTGATGTCATTTCTGCCATCTCTGATACAAGATCGAATGCTTCTGGAGCTGATCAACTTACGTTCCAGATGTTAAGACTTTGTTGCTCTCTCATCATACCATTTCTCACTCAATATATCTATATTAGGGAGTAAGTTTCCGTCCGATTGGAAGTTAGCCTTAGTATTGCCTTTGCCAAAGGTGTCAAGCCCTAAGGATTACTCTGAATTGCGTCCGATTAGTCTTTTGAGTATTCTGTGTAAGATTTTGGAAAAAACAGTTTTAAAACATATTGTTAACTATTTTAATAATAATAAATTATTCTTTGAAGGTCAGTCGGGGTTTCACCGGAGTTTTGGCACTACAACAGCCTTGCTCAGCATTTTGGATGATATCCTCGGGGCGGCGGATAGAGGAGAGACAACAGCCTTGGTTCTTCTCGATTACAGCAAGCCATTTGACACGCTGGATCCTCGCTTGCCATGTGTGAAACTTCATTGTTAGGGTTTTAACGAACGAACAATAAATTTATTAAAGGACTACTTGGGGAATAGATCACAGCGTGTGCTGATTAATCGCCGAGTGTCACAAAATTTGGCTTTAGATAGAGGCGTTCCTCAGGGGTCGATTTTGGAATAATTGTTGTTTGTCATTTATACAATGGATATGCATTGTTATGTTAACAATTGTAGGCTAATACAATATGCAGATGACTGTCAAATTTTAACGAGCTTTAATAGGCTTAACGCATTACGGGCGAAACAGAAAATTAATTACTGTTTAAATTCCATATTTACCTCTTCTAATAATAATGGTTTAAAGATAAATCCTAGAAAGTCGGCAGTACTGTATTTCGGCAAATCTTAATTTGAATATGGCCCAGGAGAGAATTCCGTTTGTTACTGAATATAAAAATTTGGGAATATTATTTGATAGTAAGCTTAGGTTTAGAAAACTGACTTCTTTGGTAGCTCAAAGGGCGTATTGTTTACTACATAATTTGAATAAGAATCGGCATATCCTCAATTTGAGCTTAAAAATATTTGTGCGAGACTCTTGTCCTTTCTCACTCTAATTACACAGCCCCACAAAAAAAAAAGTGGGGTATACTTTTGATGCGATATATCAGATCCGTAGTATTTTTGCCCGCTGATCACGAATCTGACGTCAGAATATCGCCGTCACATCTCAATTTTTTTTCTAACCTCAAAAAATAGGTAAAAATTAGTAAAAATTAAGAAAAATATACTCCTAAAAAATTGATTCAAGCAATGTATTAATATGTATTCGGACACGCTAAGCTAATATTCATCGGTTGGATTAAGCCATACAGTTCTGTTTCTTTCTAACCTCAATAAATCAGACAGATATAGTGCTTTTCGAATGCAAAAACGAATTCAAATTAAAATTCAACCGATCCTTACCAAATTTGGTACACAGGGATTTTTTGGGTCGCTGATCATGAATCTGAGGTTGGATTTGCAAAATTCAAGATGGCAGATGTTTTCGCGCCATTTTGAACGCCGAGAAAATTCATCGGTCGATTTTTATTCTTCTACCTTCATCCAGGGCACCTCCACGTGGTGACGGTGGGCGACGGTGTTACTCCACTAGCCGGCAGAGTCCCTGGATAACGGCTTAGATGCCGTCATGGCAGGTAGAAGAAAGAGAATTACGATGCAGGGACTCGGAAACCCAGTATCGGCGGTTGGTCAGGGTGGGAAAGCGGGCCCGCAGCCGTCGTCATCCAGCGACCGTAGCTCTTCATGTGTGGGTGACTTGGCTCATGTAGAGTATAATGCTACAAGAAAACGGTCTCACGGTACAAGGACTTTTCATAAGTTCTATAAAAACAGTGATTCATTTTGTTATATTTGCTGTCAACACGTATTGAGTAAAATGGGGTCACCGATAACGGATAAGATTAAAACCTTATATAAGGATTGTTTTAACATTGAAATACAGCACCAGGATACAGATTGGGTTCCCCACATCATTTGCAGTTCTTGCAAAATAATGTTGTACATCAATAAGAAGGCGATTAAATATTTCAGACCAGCAATATGGAATAGACCATACAGTGAAAATGATTGCTACTTTTGTATGAATGTTGTATCTAGGCATAACCGAAAAAATAAAAGCACTATTACTTATAACGATGTTTCGACAGTAACAAGACCAACTAAACTAATTCCGTCTCCTGAACCACTTGATGCTGATGTTATGGAAACAAATGATTTCACCTTATCAGTTCATGCCGAAAACATTGAGACTGTCGAAAAAGATTCAAACACTGTTACTAATGAATGTTCTAGTGACAACCTATCATATACTAGTGACACAGATAAAAAATTTCTACCATACAACTGTAAACCAGAACCAATACTCGTATCACAGTCAGAACTTAGTGATCTAGTCAGAGATTTAGGCTTATCCAAAGATGGTTCAGAGCATCTTGCTTCCTTTTTAAAGAAAAGACATTTACTTAAGCCAGAAGCTACGATTTCTTATTATAGAAACAGAGATGAAGAATTTCGAAAATATTTCACAATGGACGAGGAATTGTCACTTTCATATTGTACCGATGTAAAGGGTCTAATGGATGAATTTCAAAATAACTCATACGATCCTGAAGAATGGAGACTGTTCATTGATTCTTCTAAACGGAGCATTAAGGCAGTTTTGCTGCATAATACCAACGTTTACGCTCCCATTCCGATTGCTCATTCCACAGTTATGGAAGAGCAATATGAAAAAATGAAGCAGCTTTTGATAAAAATAAAATATGCTGATCATAACTGGAAAATTTGGGGAGATCTGAAAATTGGAACAATATTGCTTGGCCAACAGTCAGGGTTTACCCTTTATCCCTGTTATAAATGTCTGTGGAATAGCAGAGACAGGGAACGTCATTATAAGAAAAAAATTTGTCCAACAAGAGAATCGTTCACTCCTGGTGAAAATAATGTATTGTTTCCACCATTGGTAGATCCAGGAAAAGTTCTTATTCCCCCGCTTCACATTAAGCTTGGACTTATGAAGCAATTCACGAGAGCATTAGATACAAACGGCCCATGTTTCAAATATTTGCATAAAAAATTTCCGAAATTTTCTGAAGCTAAAATTAAGGCAGGCGTATTTGACGGGCCACAAATAAGAAAATTGTTTCAAGATTCATTATTTGTTACTAAAATAAATAAAGTTGAAAAAGCTGCTTGGCTTAGTTTTAAAGAAGTCGCAACAAACTTTTTGGGAAATAATAAAAGTCCTAAGTACAAAGAAATAGTCGAGAAAATGGTAACAAATTTTCAAACATTAGGTTGCTTAATGAATCTAAAATTACATTTCCTGGACTACCACATCGATGATTTCTCAGATAATCTTGGTGACTACAGTGAGGAGCAAGGAGAACGTTTTCACCAAGATCCGAAAATCATAGAAAATCGGTATCAAGGACGATGGGTTGACCATATGCTAGCGGACTATTGCTGGTCGCTAAAAAGAGAAACAAGTCCTCAAAAGCGTTTGGGCAGAAAGCCTTTGAATAGGTCACTCGCGGAAAAAAGAACAAGATACAGCCAAAAAAAGGAAAGTTAGGCGCGGGTCTAACCTTCGCAATTCTAGGGCTTAAGGGTCTACTATTTGAGAGTATATGGTTTAAAAGTCCTGGTTTTGAGTTTATTGGGTCTCATTTTTAAAGTTACAGGGTTATTGAGGTCTATTGTTTGAGGTTACAGGGTGTGGGAGTCTAAGGTTTTAGGGTTTAGGGTTCAAGAGTATCAGGTTTGAGGATTCCCCAACTGTATACCAAATTTGGCAGGATTCGGTTGGTTTTCAAAAATTTTGTCCGCCATCTTAGATCCGCCATTTTGAATTTTGCAAATCCGACCTCAGATTCATGATCAGCAACCCAAAAAACTCCCGTGTACCAAATTTGGTAAGAATCGGTTGAATTTTAATTTGAATGCGTTTTTGCATTCGAGAAGCACTATATCTGTCTGATTTATTGAGGTTAGAAAGAAAACAGAACTGTATGGCTTAATCCAACCGATGAATATTAGCTTAGCGTGTCCGAATATATATTAATACATCTTTGGATTCATGAAAAAGCTTGAATCAATTTTTTAGGAGTATATTTTTCTTAATTTTTACTAATTTTTACCTATTTTTTGAGGTTAGAAAAAAATTGAGATGTGATGGCGATATTCTGACGTCAGATTCGTGATCAGCGGGAAAAAATACTACAGATCTGATATATCGCATCAAAAGTATACCCCACTTTTTTTTTGTGGGGCTGTGTTATTTTAATTTTGTTTACGGTCCGTGCCTGGACCTTATGTAAAAGTGTAAGCTGCAAAAAATTTAAAACTCCTGTGTACGTTTTATTTTTGGATGCAAGGAGAGGGATCATGTGAGTGGCAGGCTGAAGGAGCTGAAATGGTTGCGTATTAAGGATAGAGAAAGGCTACATCTGGGTTGCTTTCTGCATAGACTGTTGAGGACCGGAGTGCCGGAGTATCTATGTGGAAGGCTGCATTATTGAAGCTCGGTACATCAGCGTAATACTAGGTAAAACGACCGCTTTCAAATACCTATCTATCGTACAACTGTATTTAAACAGTCTTTCGGCTATACAACTTCTAAATTTCTAAACGAAATTCCTGAAGGTTTGCTTGCTCTGTCTGAACTGTCTTTCAGAAGGCAGCTAAAGGAGATTTTATTTCAGACTTATTGACTATTATTACGTCTCTTTTATAGGGTAAAGTTAGTACATGGGTATCAATATCAATTCATTTAGAATTACAATGTTTTCCTTTTTTAGTTTGGAGTAAGTAGATTAAGTACTAATGGTGACTTCTTAAACTGTATTTGAGTTCTTATTTTTATTTAATTTTTTTATTTCTTCTGTGTATTTTTGGGAACTCGGTTATCAACAGCATTTCGCCGAGTATAAAATTTATTTTATTAATATTATTATTATTAATAACAAAGAAAGACCTAACAAATATGGAAAATCCGGTATATATAAACTCAATTATGATGACTGTGATGCTGTCCATGTAGGACAAACGGAACAGAGCCTACGACAAAGATTAAAAGAACACAGGCACTCTATTTTAAATAAACATAAATTAACAGGCTTTGCTGAACACTGCATAGACCATAATCACCTTTTTAATAACGAGCGGGTGAAATTGCTATACAGTGCCCAAAAAAGAAAACAGATGGGTTATTTAGAAATTCTTAGCATAAAAAAAGCCCTTAAAAATAATATAAAAATAACGAACGCCCAAACAGAATTTGGAAAACCCCCATATTAGATGCCGTGTTAAGTTGGACTACCTGTAATTAACCCAATTTTATTATCTCTTAATTTAAATTTAATACCAATTAACCATCCAAATGTAATATCTGTTAGAACTTAAGTTTAGTCTTATTGTAAACCTCTTCCAAAATAGTCGCTAGACCGAAACATGTGTTAGAGTGATCTGAATAAATTCAGTAAAACAGTTATACTTTATACTTTTCTTTATGTTTTTTTTTGGGATGTTGAATCCAAATTTCAACTTTGCTACCTCGCAAATGTGAGTTTTTAGTAAAATGCAAGTAACGGTGAAAAAATGCTTTTTTTCGATTTTTCGCTTATAAGTTGAAAACTACACGCTTTTCGATAAAACCACTCCCATACAAAAAAAAAACGGTCAAGTGCAAGTGGAACTTGCACAATTAGTGTTCCATTTTAAAATCAAAAATGTTGTTACGGTGGTATAAAATAATTTTTTTTTTCTCTCATTTGTCATTGAAACTGTTCAAGTATGAACAACCATCAATTTGCCTCTCAAAATTCTTACAAACTAAAACTTAACCTACTGCTGTCCATTCATTGATGACGAGAAGTTTTCATTGCACTTCCATATAGGATCTTACACTACACTATGCTCTGCTTTTTGTTTCACTACACTATGCTCTGCTCTTTGTTTCACTGCACCATGCTCTGCTTTTTGTTTCACTTCACATCGCTCACTACACCAAGTCGAGGGGTTTAGTCCTCTTCAGTCGGCGGTGCAGATTGGCGTTGTCGAGTAGATGTAAGACCTCGGCGTTGGAATGGCGATGTAGGCTAGTTTCATGCTTCCTAGCAAAATGTTGGATCACTTCTTTAACAGAGTGGACCTTCAGATCTCTGTGAAGGTCTGAATTTCTCACGTACCAAGGAGCATCAACGATAGTCCTCAGCACCTTACTTTGCCATGTTTGAATAATCTTGGCATTGCTGTCGCTTGTACATCCCCATATTTGGATACCATAGATCCAAGTTGGTTTAAGGATCTGGTTGTAAAGTAGTAATTTATTTTGTACTGACATCTTCGAGTGTCGTTCCATGAGCCAATGCATCTATCGAAATCTAATATCAAGCTCTTCACGCTTTTTCTTCACATGTTCTTTCCATTTGAGCTTTGTAACCAGGGTCATACCCAGGTATTTAGCGGTGTTGGCATATGGAACCACAGCCCCGTTTAAGTTAACTGATGGTATTTCTTCCAGTTTTCGATATGTGAAATTGGTATGTATTGATTTTAGCGCGTTAAGTTTTATTTTCCACTGTCTAGTCCATTCCTATATCCTGTCGCTAGCTGCTTGAAGTTTTCTGGTGGCTTCCTATACTATTGGTCCGGTGGCAAGGATTGCAGTATCATCAGCGAATGTTGCGACGGTCACGTCTTTAGTTACAGGTAGATCATACATGTATAGCAAGTATAAGAAAGGTCCTAAAACGCTACCTGCATTGATCTCTCTGAAGTCTGAATATGCGGCCTCATATCTCACTCTAAAGATCCTACCACATAAATAGGACTGCAGAAGTTGAACGTATTTTCCTGGCAACGTATTTTGTAGCTTGTGAAGCAAACTTTGGTGCCAGCCGGCCTGGGCTACGTCGAGAAAGAACGCTGAACAATAGTGTTTATCTCCTAAAGCTTTCTCAATCAGGTTCGTTATTCAGTGGATCTGATCTATTGTAGAATGCTGGCTGCGGAATCCAAATTGATGATCCGGGATCAATTTCTTTTCTGCGAGAATTGGTATTACCCTCTTTTTAGGAGGAGTTTCTCAAAGACCTTTGACATGATAGGGAGCAACGATATTGGGCTATATGACTTAATATCATTAGGTGACTTTCCAGGTTTTAGATGCATTATAATTTCCGCCATCTTCCAGCTATTAGGAATATGTCGAAGTCTAATTGCAGCATTGCACAAATATGTAAACATCACTATACCCTTGCGCGGAAGCTATTTCAACAAAATAATCACTGACTTCACAAAACACACCCCAAATGAGTTTTCAAAAAAGTTTGTTTCCGATCTTTACTGAAAACTAATGACCTTGAATTTTTTGTTTTTTTTTTTATATACCAGATAAATTATTAAAGGTAATACACTCGTGATAATTTTCTTTCAACCCCGTTCCAGAATTTTTTCAAGATTTTCTGATCAGTACTTTTCGAGATAAGGTGGGGGGACAGCGATTTTTCGCGATTTTTAAAAAATAATACAAAGAAAAGTGTGCGCAAGTATTACATTACATATATATTTTTTACTCATGTTTTCATAAGCTTTTATTTGACACCACACTCGATGACTTACTAAAAATTTTTTTTTTTCACTTTCAATTTCGCCCCCCAAAATTAACCCCTTAAGTCAAAATTTGACTTTCAAAACTACATGTCTCTGATGAAGCCATCAATTCCTATATTATTACCAAATTTCAACTTTCTATGACAAATAGTTTCGGAGAAAATCGGGTGTGACAGACAGACAGACGGACAGACAGACAGACGGACAGACGGAGGGACAGACAGACCGAAGTCATCTTATAAGTGTTCAGTACGGAACACTTATAACATATATACATGAGTTTTCAACAAATTATGTTCTATGCTGAATAGTTTATCCGCAAGAGCACTTTGAAATTTAATGTATTTCGGATATAGCGCTAAGCCAAGAGTACTCTCTCATTTCTCGCTCGGCGTTCTATTTTCACGATATCCTTAATTAAAAAAATTTAATTACTTGCTATTTAGTAAAATTATTAACCTACATTTGTGACCAGAAAATAGTGCTTCGAGCGAGAAACGAGGGAGTTGCTGTTGGCTTAGCGCAATGTCTGAAATTTCACTAAATTTCAAAGCCCACTACAAGATAAACTTCCGCTATCAATGTCGATGCTAACGAGTTCTAGCTGGTGGAAAATGTGAATTATGATTGACTGGGAGAAATGCGGCACATGAGTTAAAATAAGTCAAGTTTATTTATATACATATTTTAAGCTTAAATACAAAAGTTATTATTAATATAAATTATTAAACTGTGCAACGTGAGGATTTAAAATAGTTTAGAAAATTGCAATAAGGCTGCCCCAACTATTAATCCTAGAGATAACGACATAATTTCTGATCTATTGAAGCCATCTTCTGCTCTAAGTGTGTGGGTGTTGTACAAGTGACCACTGCAACTTCTACAGCTTAACGTTCCATTATAGACATTTGCTGGTGCAATAGCAGTATTAATTAATTGACGCAGAGTTGGGTTAAATTGGTTAGTAAAGACACTCCTTGTTAAGTACGTTCTTACAATGTGCAATCATGCAGCGAACATGAATGCGCATATATATTATATTACCGATTTTTTACTTCCACGAAAATGGAAGTATGGTGATAGTTTTTGTTTTCCTTTAGTTTTAAAGACTAGATACACTTGCCTCCAAAAAACCTCTTGTTTACTTAGATAGTAGTTACTATGAGGTTCGATTTCCTGCAAGGAACGCCACGGAATATCACAGAATGTGATTTCAGAATTGAGAGCTGAAGTATAGAACGTCCTGTAAGCGAAAACGTGACGTCGTTAAAAAGAGAAAGAAATAACATGAGTAATTCTGTCTCTCTTACTCTTCCTTATTCTTCGTTGGGTCGGAACGAAATACGAATAACATTCTCACACGGGGCGGGCGCCGAGTAAGAGAGACAGAATTACTTATATTATTTCTTTCTCATTCTATGAGTACCACGCTTCTCGCGAGAACTTAGCTCCCCTATTCTAATATCTCTATGGATTTCAGTTGATAGTACAGTGGACAAAAATGGTCATTACAGGAGAAAAATATAGAAGTTTTTTCTCAATTGTTCTTTATGTTTTTTGGGATGTTGAATCCGAATTTCAACTTTGCTACCACGCTAATGTGGTGAGTTTTGAGTAAATGCAAAAGACGGCGAAAAAATGCTTTTTTTTCCGTTTTTCGCTTATAACTTGAAAACTACGCACTTTGCGATAAAAGCACTCCCATAAAAAAAATAACATATATGTATACATAAGTTTCCAACAAAATTTTGTCCAGTGGGCTTTCTGTCAGATGAACGGTTTATCCGCAAGAGCACTTTGAAATTTAGTGAATTTTGGACATAACGCTAAGCCAGGAGCTCTCCCTCATTTCTCACTCGGAGCTCTATTTGCACGATATCCTTTTTAAAACAATCTTGCTATTTAGTGTTAATAATTTTAAGTTAATAAGTTTATTAACCTACATTTGTGACCAGAAAATAGTGCTCCGAGAGAGAAACGCTTAGCGCTATGTCTGAAATTTCACTAAATTTCAAAGCCCACTACAAGATAAACTTCCGCTATCAATGTCGATGCTAACGAAATCTAGCTAATGGAAAATGTGAATTATGTTCGACCGGGAGAAATGTGGTACAAGAGTTAAAATAAGTCAAATTTATTTATATACATATTCTAATCTTAAACACAAAAGTTATTATAAATATAATTTATTAAGCAGCGCAACGTGAGGATTTAAAATAGTTTCAAAAATTGCAATAAGGCTGCCCCAACTATTAATCCTAGAGATAACGACACCATTTCTGATCTGTTGACGCCATCTCCTGCTCTAAGTGTGTGGGTGTTGCACAAGTGACCACTGCAGCTCCTACAGCTTAGGGTTCCATTATAGACATTTGCAGGTGCAATAGCAGTATCAATTAATTGACACAGAGTTGGGTTAGACTGGTTAGTAAAGACGTTCCTTGTTATGCACGTTCTTATAGTGTGATTATCGTGAGCTAAAAATATTATAAATCAACAAAATATTTGTAATTAAATTAGTTTAGGTTAATTCACATTCATTATGACTACTTATCAACCTAAATTTATGAAGTATAGAGTACATTTTCTACGTGTGTGTCAACTAAAACTCAATCGTGTAGTAAACAATTCCTAAAATTATAATTACAAACTTGGAAGCAGACATACAGGTAATGTTAATTTGGGAGATGTGAATTCACTCGACTATACCTAAGACAATAACTACTATGTCACTTAGTTAGTGCTTGATGGCGACTTAATCCCCAATCATGTATCTGCTCTACATGGCAGTAGTCAGACCAAAACTCAATTATGGCTCAATGCTCTGGTGGTCAGGCGTCGAGAAGACTATGGTGCAAAGGAAGTTGAGAATAATTCGAAAGCTCGCCGGCCTCCGCATTGCCTGAAAAACGGATAAGGATCCTACTGATACCAATTAAGACGACGAAGGATTGGTTGAGGCATAACTGCTTCTCTCCCCTACAGCCTCTAACAGTGGTTAATGGAAAGTATAGCACGCTCCGGTGAGGCTTTGATTGCACTTGTTGCTGCACTGAATTTATGTTAGAGTTTAAATCTCGTATGTTACAAGAATCTATTTTAAAAGCGTAATCTCCACATATTGAGGCCCCCGAATCACTCCCTACCCGAAGATCCGACCGAGGGGCTTTTTTTTATCCTGGGAGCTCATCATGTTATTGTTTTCCCACAGTCCGGGGGCATCGGTACAACCCCAAAATCTTAAGCAACTTCACGAAGCTTAAGCCGAGCGATGCCTAGTGGGATCGGGGTGTCTACCAGCCAACTTGATCTCTCAATCTCTTTCTGCAGAACGTACCAGAGATAATGATATATATATATATATATATATATATATATATATATATATATATATATATATATATATATATATATATATATATATATATATATATATATATATATAATTTTATTTACTCTTTTCTGCAAAACAACATTAATATTACACTTTACATTATAGATTTCAATATTTCTGCTACAAAAAGAAGAAAAAGGAGCTGAAAACAATTAAAACTGTTCAAAGTTCAACCCCACGTAAACTCCATCATCTAGCATAAATATTCATGAAATAAAGAAAATAATAAACTAAACGAGATAGAGAGAAAGGGGGAGAAAGAGAGGGAAATGCAACAGAAATTAACCGAATTAACTAATTGGTTTAAAATACTTTTTATCCGCTTTCTAAATATCTCAGATTTAAGGGTTTTTAAAGCAACAAGTACGGTATTATAAAGTTTATAAATATTGTAGGAAAGGCTTCTTTTAAAAAGAGCCTTTCGATGAGGTGGTGGAGATATAAGTCCACCAAATCTTAAATTCAACCTATGAACATCTGTTCTATAAATAATTGTATTTGTTTAGGTATGATGGACAGTTATTAATAACAAAAACATGAAACATTACCAAAGAATGTGGTCTACGTCTATCCTGCATATTCAACCACTTATCATCCTCTAATTTTTGTGAGACACGGACTGAAATTGTTTTATACCATAAATGAAACGTAAACAGCTCTTTTGCACTTTTTCAATTCTATTTAAGTTTACTTTACCTAACACGGTCCATACATAATATCACAATAATTAAAGTGACTTAGAACAAGAGAATCTGCCAATTTTACCTTGAGAGATTCTTCCAAAAGATGTCGATGTGGGTAAAGCATTTTCAGTGACATATATGCTCTCTGTATAATATGCCCTACGTGTTCTTTGAAACGCAAATCTGTATCTATTATAACACCTAATTTTTTTGAACTATTTTGCAATTCCAAACGTTGACCAGCAATATTTATACTGATATCACGCTGCAAACGGTCCCTATGTTTACCAAAAATCATGACAGATGATTTATCAGGGTTAATTAGCAAACCATGGCGCTCCGAAAACTCCACCAAAGCACTTGAATCATTATTTACCATTGCTGCAGCCATTCTCCAAACACTAGACAAAAAGGAGTACAGTAGTTGAGTGTCATCGGCATAGAGATATGACTTGACATGTTTCAAACAAGAAATAAAATTATTTGTATAAACTGTAAAAAGTAGAGGTCCCAATATGGAGCCCTGTGGTACGCCACACTTCACCAACTCCCTCGATGACTGTCCCATGGACGTTTCAACGTACTGGAGTCTGTTGCTCAAATAATTTCCAACAAACCCAATAGCACCATTCGAAAAACCAACAAAATTTATGCATATATATATATATATATATATATATATATATATATATATATATATATATATATATATATATGTTATATATATATATATATATATATATATATATATATATATATATATATATATATATATATATATATATATATATATATATATATATATATATATATATATATATATATATAATTATAAATAATGTCTTCCAAAACATCATACAATCTTATTACGCCGCCATAAAAATGACTTTCGGTTTTTAAACAATGACAATAGCTTTTTTCAATGTTTCCTTCGACTTAAGCCAACTTTATTAAATTAATTCCAATTCGCCATTTTGACAAGAACTGTTCCACAATTTTAACTTGAATATGGCCATGGGCGAAATAATTAGTCGAAAATATTGATTTCGTCTATGCTACAACCAAACACTAAAGAATTACTCTAGATTATTTTTAATTTATGCCCTCTTTTGTTACAGATAATTAGCTTTCTTCATAAACAGCCCCTTTAAACAATCAAATACTTGAAAAATTGAAACTATTGCCTTAATAAGATTTTTAGTTTCCTTTTTGTTAATAATCTAACTATACACCCCCCGTGGGGGAGCGGGATAGAATATCTCCCCCGGTATGTTCTGCCTGTCGTAGGAGGCGACTTAAAGAACAACCTAGATGGTAGATGCCCAGATCCCACCAGCATCGCCTGGTGTGATACCATCGCATCGGCTTAGGCTGCGTGAAGTTGCTTAACGTTTCGTGGCTGTGCTGATGTCCCGGACTGTGGGACCAGATAGCATGATGAGGCACCTGGATACAAAAAATTCCGGAGGTAAAATAGCCCCCCGTTCGGATCTCCGGGTGGGGGCTGATTCAGGGGCGTCGACATGCAGAGATCAGAATTTCACAATGGATTTTTGCAACATACGAGGTTTAAACACGAACATAAATTCAGTGCACCAACACCTGCAATCAAATAAACCTCATGTACTCGCTCTCTGTGAAACTAAGGTCAGTTCATCGACCAGCACAGTAAACTATCTTTATCCTGGGTACGACTTCTATTCCCGATTTAGGCGTAACTTTGGAATCTGTCTTTATGTCAGAAGCGACCTCTCTTGCCAACGAGAAGAGACTCTGGAGCCCCCAAACTTTGATGTTATGTGGTTAAACATAACGACTCAACCAACTACAAGGTTCATCTGTATCCTCTATCGACCACCAAGTGATACTAACTTTAGAACACTTTTCGCTTCCCTTGCAGATACCATCGATCATTTACAAATTAACTATCCAAATGCCGAAATTGCCATCCTGGGCGACTTTAATGTCCACAACATCAACTGGCTTAAATATTCAAATACTACCGATGAACAAGGTCGTGAAGCCGAATCATTTTCAATGAGTTGTGGCTTAACTCAGCTTATTGACGAACCAACACGGATCTCTGATCAAGACGGAGAGTTTGCCAGTCTTCTTGATCTCTTTTTAACCACCAATCCGGAGATTTACACAGTCAGCGTAAATCCGCCGTTAGGTTCTTCCGACCATAAACTACTTTCGACATCGAGTATTCTACCAATCAATGACAGAGAGGCGCCTAAACCGCGCAAGATTTGGCACTACAAGTCTGCTAAATGGGAAGATCTCATGGAATATTTTCGAACTTTCCCTTGGTTGGACGTTTGTTTTCGATCCGACGACCCATCTGACTGCGCCAGGGAGATTTCCGATGTTATTTTGGCCGGTATGGAGGCTTACATCCCTTTTTCGAAGAAATGCCCTTCCAACGGCAAGCCTTGGTTTGACCGAAAATGCAAAGAAGCTGTTGCTTCTAAACATCTTGCATACCGACAATGGCGCGAAAATCCTAACACCATAAATCGTAACACATTTGTTCGTGCCAGGAACAGATGCAAAGAAATTATCGACGTAACCAAGGAGGTACACAATCAACGGATTAGAAACAAACTTCTCGCCTTTCCCGGCAATTCAAGGTCCTTTTGGTCGGTCGCTAAGGCAGTTAGTCAAAATTTCACCAAATCCACCATACCGCCACTCACACGGCCAGATAATTCTATTGCAACGACACCTGTTGAGAAAGCGAACTTGTTGGCTGAACTCTTTGCTTCACATTCTACTGTCGATTTCCAAGGAAAAACACCACCTACTATTCCCATAGTGCAGTCAAGGATGCCCGATGTTGTCTTCAGACAGCGTATTATAAAGCGTATTCTGATGAAGCTAGACACCAAAAAGGCTTCTGGCGCTGACGGAATACCTGCCATAATTCTTAAAATCTGTGCGAGGAAACTAACACCAGATTTCTGTAGACTTTTCAACCTATCCTACAGAAAGGGAATATTTCCTTCCTGCTGGAAATGCGCTACAGTTCAGCCGATACCTAAAAAAGGCAAGAAGACCTCGCCAAATAACTACCGACCAATCGCACTGCTTTCAATAATATCGAAAGTCATGGAAAAGGCTATCAATCAGCATCTTCTAAAATATCTTAAAGGATTCAACATTATTAGCGATCACCAATATGGCTTTTGTAAAAATAGATCAACAGGAGCTCTTCTGACTTATATAACACATGTTTGGAACAATGCAATTGAACACTTTGGAGAATCTCGAGCGGTTGCTCTGGACATATCCAAGGCATTCAACCGTGTTTGGCACGATGGGCTGTTGGCTACGCTACGTTCTTATGGTATGTCGGAAAAGTTCTGTTTGTGGCTCTCATGTTTCCTCAGAGAGCGTTCTTTACGAGTGGCAGTCGACGGATTTCTTTCTAACACCTTCACTATCAATGCCGGTGTACCTCAAGGCTCCATACTGTCTCCTACTCTTTTTCTCATTTACATTAACGATCTGCTAGAAAAGACCGAGAATCCAATCTACAGCTTTGCAGATGACAGAACAGACAGACAGATCTCTTCATTCACTTTGAACTCTCGGACATCGGCTACTCAGACGAATATCCGCAGACAGCAGGAGGTCGTTCAACTTAACAAAGACCTGGAAGAAATTCTATCTTGGGGTGACAGTAACCAAGTGGAATTTAACGCTACAAAATCCCAGGCGGCAGTTTTCTCTAAAAAAGTTAACGTTGCTGAACCCGACATAGTTATGTCGGGGCACTCCATTCCTCTAACATCGTCACTCAATTTGTTGGGCGTTAACTTGGGAGCAAATATGTCCTGGCATGAACATGTTGCAGGCATAGCAAGGAGAGCTTCTCAAAAGTTGGGAATATTATTTCGAACCAGAAAGCTTTACACTCCTCAACAACTGTTAATTCTTTACAAAGCTCAAATTCGACCAACTATGGAATACTGCTCCCATGTTTGGAGCTCCGCTCCCAAACATACACTGCATTTGTTGGATTATATTCAGAGAAGAGCTGTTCGTCTGATTGGAGACCCGGAACTGACCGTCGGCCTTGATTCGCTGGAACATCGAAGAACGGTTGGCGACTTGAGCCTATTCTACAAGTACTTTCAGGGAAAGTGTTCGAAGGATGTGGCCCGCTTAATTCCTCCCAGAGCGGTGCATGTTAGAAGTACACGTCGCGCTAATTCTTCACATCCGTATGAGGTTCAGCTTGTTACTCCCCGTACAACACTTTTTAAGCAGTCTTTTATATGGAGAACATCATCCTTTTGGAATAATTTGCCCAGGACTGTGTTTCCCACCGAGTACAATCTACAGCGATTCAAGAACAACGTGAATCGCCTTCTCCGCACAGGTGTCGCTCCTGTAGCGCTTTAGGGACTTCCCTGTAGCACGTGTGCTAGACTCATAAAAAAAAAAAACACATATTGAAGAAAGGAAATTCACTCATATTTGAAGAAAAAAAATAATTGGTAAAAGAGACGGAGGAAGACACTACAACTCCTGGTTAAAAAACTTACGGCAGTGGATAAATATTATATCTACTACACTATTTAGAACGGCAACTCAGACGATAAGGCACACTAAGAAAAATAGTAACTTAGTTACACTATAATTCACACTATATAAGATCCACATCTTTCCAGTAATTCGGCGTACATAGTTGCAATTTAGTAAGTTTCGCTATTGTATTAAAGGTAAGATAGGTTCAGTTCGACAGATAGTCGTACAGACATGCCAACTACCAATCACAAAACTATAACACGATATGTCTCGACCTATTTGGTGCTCGTCAGCTAGTTGTAAATAATATGATGCTAGCATTATATCTCAAATTAAAGAAATTGTAATAAAGTCGTACAGATTTTACCTTCATACACTGTAGCTGTTACACATTCATGTTGAGCTCTAATATTAAATGGAGTGACCTGGTCAAACTGATCTCCAATATTTTGGTTTATGGCTTTCTGAATTTCACTCAAGAAGGGGTCATCTCCTTCCGTATCAAAACTTCTAAAATAACAAATAAATTGTTTTATTTATGGCTAGCATTTCCGTTCAAATGATAGGGAAATTTGTTAGGAAGCAATCGTAGCAATTATAAAAATAATATACAAAATTATGACTCTTGGCTTTAGGTCGTGTCAAAATGGAGTTGTATGTTTTGCCTAGCATTGATTTTCCTCTTCATGTTTTGAAAACTGAATTCTTCTAGTCACTCTGCACATTTACCGTAAACACAGTAATCAACCCATTTACAAGACAGGTAATTGAAGCAAAAAGTCTCTTGTATACAAATGTTACAACTTCACCATTACATTTAAAAATATATAACTCTATTGGTAAAGTTTCGGTTAAAAAATTACCATCCGATCAGGCCCATGTAATTGGATAGGCGTCGGGAGAATATAAAACCTATCTAATCATGCCCAATATCTAACTAAATAGATCAAAGAAGTACCTTAAAAGAACTCCACCACCTACGGAACACAGCAGAAAATTACAATATGAAAATTTCCACAACAAAAACTAAAGCAATGACAATCTCCAGAGAATCGTTACGATGCAAATTGGTATTGAATAGCGCCCCAATTGAACAAGTGATGGTGTTTGATTATCTTGGCACAAGAATATCTAGCAGTGAAAACCTTAAAAACGAAGCTAGACAACAAATCAACAAGGACGCCACTATCGTGGAATATTGAAAAAAGTAATCTGGAAAAACAAACATCTAACCATCGACTGTAAATCCAGAAGATACAAAACCTGCGTCAGACAGATGATAACTTAGGGAATTGATGCCAGAACAGACAACCCCGGGACAAAAAGGCAAATGAGAGCAACAGAATTGAAGACTCTCAAAACTATCACAGGATACACAATGTGGGATAAACAAAGAAACACACATAAGAGAGAAATGCAAATTTGGGGACGTGGTGCTATGGGTGAGAGCCAGAAGACGTGGCTCGAATGAACATATTACCCAAATCCAGGACACTAAGATAGCGAAATTAGCTTGCAATGGAAAACGAGAGGGTAGCAGACCACCGAGAAGACCCCCCAAGAAATGGCAAGACTGTTGGCAATCAACGTCACAAGAACAGTAGCTAGATTCGCCTCACAAAAGTGGAAGACGAATTAATACTAGTTATTCCAGCGGATAAAACAACAGTAGTTATAGTTATGGAGATAAAACACCGGATTGCCTCTCTTAAAAGACTCTTTAGGCCTACTCAAATAGTAAAATTGAGCGAAGAACTACGAGTATAATCAATGCCTCTGGACACAAGGTTCTAGAAGTTTACAAAGTGAATTTACCACTTCATCCAATCTTCAATGCAATAGATGCGCCAGCATACAAAATAGGTAAATATTTGTCCAATTTCTTAATTCCTTTCGAAGAAAAACAGTTCCTATTTAAAAAGCTACTGGACAAGTAGGGTCCCGGAGGTCTTCTGTTCAGTTTCAATGTTGAATCATGATATATAAATATTTCATTTATTCAAAACGATCCATTTTTCATAATATCGGGCAAATTTAGGGATGATCTTGATTTTTCTTTGACAGATTGAATAGAATACTGTCTATCGTCTACATATTTCATGTTTCAAGGAACATTTTATGAACAAATTTCTATAGCAGCCATGAGTCCTCTGTTATCTTCTGTAAAGTCAATCGTTTTCACCGATGTCCCTGAAGAAAGTGCCTTAACATCTACTTCCTTAAAGCAAACATTTTAGTCTAGATATATATACGAGATGTTTGTTATTTAGTCCCAAAGTGAAGAAGAATTACTGGGCCCTTTGGACTACCTCAGTATTCAAGATCCAATTTTTAAATTTACAATGGAAGCTGAACAAGAAGGTGTCGTTAAGACTAAGAAGGTGTCCTCTTTTTCTACCAGATGTACAAGTATGAAATGCGGATTTCAGACCATAGATGGTGCACCAATGCAGTTTGTGCTATAAAGATTTGACACTGCACCATTTTGTTGTGTCATCAACAAGTGTCGAGTGACGCGCACGAGTGATAAATTAGAAGAGTGTGCGCATAGTGTTGTGTTGTTGTGTTCAATATGTCGAAATTTATACCGAACAAAGAGCATTCGCGGACAGCATTAATTTTTTGTTTTCATTTGAAGAAAACTGCTGTTGAATCATACCGATTACTTCGAGAAGCTTATGGTGAACATGCCCCATCGCAAGATACGTGTGAACGATGGTTTCGGCGTTTCAAAAGTGGTGACTTCGATGCTGCAGACAAGGAACGTGGAAAACCGCCAAAAAATACTGAGATGTAGAATTGCAAGCATTGTTGAACGAAGATGATTCGCAAACACAAAAACAACTCGCCGAGCAATTGAGCGTTAGTCAACAAGCTGTTTCCAATCGGCTACCAGAGATGGGGGAGATTCAGAAGCCGATAGATGGGTACCACTTGAGTTGAACGACAGGCAAATGGAAAAGCGCAAAAACACGTGTGACATTTTGCTCGCTCGGTACAAAAGGAAGTGGTTTTTGCATCGTATAGTTACAGAGGATGAAAAGTGGATTTATTTTGAGTATCCCAAGCGCAAAAAATCATGGGTAGACCCAGGCGCACCATCCACATCGACCGCAAAACCGAATCGCTTTAGCAGAAAGACGATGCTCTGTATTTGGTGGGACCAGAGGGGCGTGGTCACGTACTTGCTGAGCAGCGCTTTGGTTCGTACGAAGATGTGAAAAAATTGCTCGATGAATGGTTCGCAGCAAAAGAGATTTTTACTGGCGTGGTATTCACAAATTGCCCAAAAGATGTAAAAATGTATAACAAGCGATGGAGCATACTTTGAATAAAGCACTTTTTATCACTCTTTTCATACTTGTATACCTGGTAGCTATATCATATCAAGAAAGAGTAACAACACCTGGTGATATTTAGTATATAGAAGGCAATCTCGTACAAATTGAAACTTCAGTAATAACTTACAGCAACAGCCTTCACAAAAACTATCTATTAACAACTAATTAATATTAAAAGCGCTAGCTGAAAATCAAGATTTTATTTGGCAGACTATTAATATAAAAGAGAATAAAATTCTCCGTATCCAAGTTCTTCCTCCAGCTAGAGGCGTTCCAGCGCAAGAGGGTCTTTGTTTTATCAAGAAGTTTCCGCTCCTCTCCTCTTAACTAGTTCCGTATTTATCGTTCCCTTTTTTTCTTAAAGTAACGCTTCTTGAATCTGATTACTCCATTGCTATGATCTTTGTCGACTTTGAATAAACATAGCAATTCTACAATCCAAATAATGCGTTTTTAAACAATTTTTAGAATAACTACAGTTTTTACGACTTTGGGAATGAGATTTCTGAAATATTACCAAACTCATTTTCAATTGTCCTGTTCAGTGACTTTTTAAGAAAAACTGCACGAGAATTCGTTACAAATTAGGTAAACCAAAAACAAATTTGGGTACCTTTATCCATATTTCAGTACTATACCCAGTTAATTTTTCTCTTAAAAAAAAATCGGTTTTAAAACTTTAATTCTTTCCAAAATTACGTAGAAAATCGCTCGTACTTTTCTCCTAAAAGGCTTTAATTTTATTTTTTAAATGTTTATTTAATTCTTATTTATTAACATATTTACCTAGTAGTCGTATCATTACATGTTACAGACCAAACGTTTCCTAGAAAGTCTCTGTGATTGGCATCATTACAGTAGCTATTGCCAAAACATCTGTGACAAGTTAACTGGTTTAACTGAGTAAAAACTGAAAATATTAAAGTCAGTACAATTATTAACTAGGTATTTCCTAAAATTATATACAGTCCCTGGCAAAATTATTAGACGCACTGCAAGATTTCATGTAAAATATTAATTACCGAGTAATATTGTACCGTTTTATTATTTTAAATTGATTTGTTTTTTATTTTTATATTATCCAATCAATTACCTATTTATTTGACATAAATAAAACAGCATTAATTTAGAAAAGCATAAGTTTATTAAGTTTTAAAGAAAAGTGAAATTAATGTTAGTAAAAGTCAATATTTAGTTGAGCCACCTTTAGCCGCTATCAAAGCTTTAATTCTGCGCGGCATGCTATCAATGCAAGATTGTACTGTCTCCTGCATTTGAGGATGATGATTCCACACATGAATAATCTTTTCTAGGAGCTGGGTTTTGTTGGTAATCACATCTTTAGCCACTTCTCTTTTCATCAGCTCCCACACATTTTCAATGGGGTTCATACCCGGCCAATCCAACACAGGGATATTTTTTTCTGCCAAAAAAGCTTTAACAGACCGAGCAGTGTGGCAGGGAGCTCCATCTTGCATGAAAGTGAATGGTTCCCCATTTGGAAACCATTCTCTGAGCTGCGGAATCAACCGATTTTGTAATACTTCTTTGTACTGATCTTGCCTCATTATTCCTTTGACGACGTACAGACGTCCAGTGCCCTTGCCGCTGATGACTGACCAAATCATCACTTTGGTGGGATGTTTAACCGTCGGGACGACACAATCAGGATGAAACTTTTCTCCATGACGACGACGCACATACTGAGCTTTATTCTGCAAAATTTCGAATGTGCTTTCGTCACTGAAGCAGACCGGTCAAAAATAGGAAAAATATATAAACTTCCATGTTTATTTGCTTTATTTAACTGAAAATGATAATAATGTATCAATTATTGATTAAATTGCTGTATCTTACCGATCTCCACAAGTCCACATCTTTGTCTTGCCATTGTTTGGCCCACTTCAGGCGCTTTGCTTTCATTGCAGCTGTTAACTTGGGCGTCCTGGCGGGGCGACAGACCTTAAAATCTAATTCTTTCAATTTTCTTCGAACAATGCGCTCAGAAGCATTTACGCTAGCATCCTGGAGTTGTGATTTTATTACCTTTGTGGTAGCAAATCTGTTTTCTACACAAATTTTCTTCAAACATCTCTCTGACCGTGGAGTGAAAATTGGTTTTTTACCGCATCTTTTCTTTCTTTTCGGGCTTAATTCCTTCCCTGACTCAATTTTCTTTTTTATGCGTCGTACACTAGCTTCAGAAACCTCCAATCTTCGTGATATTTCTCGGTTTGTAAATGTTTTCGCAATCACAAGGGCCTTCACTTCGGCTTTTTTACGTGGTGAAAGATCGCCTTTTCTACCCATAATGAAAATAGTCCAATTACTTTTTTAAAACACTGCATACAAAATAAACTAATAACTGAGTAGTATAAAACTGTTAAACAAACAATCACAGTCTATAAAGCCACAGAAACACGTCCGTACCTGACTCGATTCCGATCGCGACTGATACAGATTTGTACAATAAATACAAATATGTAGTCTACAACAATTCTTTTAAATAAAAATCAATAATATTGTAGTTTAAATATACCATTATTGCATAAAAACTCTTAAGAAACATAAAATTACTAAAAAATACAGTGTGTCTAATAATTTGGCCAGGGACTGTATATATATATATATATATATATATATATATATATATATATATATATATATATATATATATATATTTATATATATATATATATATATATATATATATATATATATATATATATATATATATATATATATATATACCAGTACTTTTATTCCTGGGGTAAGCGGTCTTTAGAAAAAAACAAAAAAGTTTTCGACACCTTTTCAGCTACGTCAAGCTTTCTAAAATATTTCGTTTTCTTCATCAGGGCTACAATTATAGTAGATTATCAGTATTTTTGAGATTAAAAGTACAGAACAACCCTAATTCTATTCAAAAACATCAAAGTACTTACTGCTAAGTGGTGTGTTCAAAATTTACTCTTTGTGGGGCCACTTTATAACACTTATTTATCAGAAAAAATATGGGAAAACCTCAACATAATCCCCTCTTGGAAATATATTATGCTTTTACTCCATTTTTTTAGGATGGTACGAAGAATTGTGTAGTTATAAGGCGATTTTAATTTATAAAGGATTTTTTGTTGTGATTTTATTAAGGGTAGTGCATTTCTATCTCTTGGTTAAGTTGTGGTTAATTTATATTTGAAAGTAGAATGACGTTGACATTTTGTTTGATTGTTATTGACTGGAGAGTTATTAGAATTCAGTGTGATTATTATTACAGAGATATGTCAGATATGTTGCATGAAGTTTCATTTTTACTGCCCATTTCTAATAGATTGGAGAAAATTAAACTCAGATCTTCAATGTCAGTTTTTTTATTGATCAAGTTAGGTTCAAGGTGGATCTCCACCATCCCCCTAAAAATTTTCCTGTCGAGATTCCTCTCTTGACATAGGATTTTGGTTTCAGCAAAGTCAAATTCTTGTGAAAATTGGCTACTATGCTGGGCAAGAACTTTTTTAACCTGCAATCATTTTTATGGGAAGTGATTCTGTCCTAGGATCCTTGATGTTTATCCTATATAGATTTTTCACATTGGGAGCAGGGGATGCTGTAAACTACTTCTGAGACTTTTGTGATTTCATCTTTTAGATAAGTGAAAATATTATTGATAGTTTTTTGTGTTTAAAAGCAATTTTTAAATTAGGAAATTTGTTGAAGAGTTTGGTTGTTTTAGTAGAGATTGCTTTTATGTAAGGAACTGAGAAATAACATTTAATTCGGTTTTTAGAGAGGAAAGCACTAATATCCAGTGTAAGATTATTGGTTTGTTGTGAAGGGGGTGTGCTTGAGTTAAATAGTAATTTGTTTATTAATTGGATAGTATAGGAGTTGGTGAGCAGAGTGTGTCAAAGTCCATTTACATTTTTTAGTCTGAAGGACGGATGAGAAATCTTTTCTATTCTTGACCTTAAGCCCAATATCATATTTAGTTTGATTTTAGTGGTGTGTGAGGAATGGAAGTTTAAGTATCTTCCTGAGTAGATTGGTTTGGTGTACCAATCTACCATGATGGAGTTATGTTCTTTTCTGACCAGAAGAGGGTCTAAAAACGGGACACTGTTGTTTGTTTTCTCTTCTATGGTGAACTGTAGGTGGGATGATGTCATTGAAGGTTCTGGGAATCTCATCCATTTTATTGTAAGGTCTGGAGGTAATGATACCTTCAGCAAATTTTTTTATGAACGGTAAGTTAAAAGAGAGTTTAGGGATGGATTCCTTATGAAGGTCATCTATCACATATTGTGATATAATAGGGGAGAGAGAAGCCCCCATTGGAGTAGCCATCGTACATATATATATATATATATATATATATATATATATATATATATATATATATATATATATATATATATATATATATATATATATATATATATATATATATATATATATATATATATATATATATAAATAAATAAATAATAAATAAATGCTTTATTTCAAATCAATATACATGGTATATGAAACGAAATGACGTCAAGATAAAGAAAATATAACAAATCCCGACAAAAATCCCTAAGCCTATATGGTTCTGCGGTTATTAATAAATTCTTAATCTCTGCTTTGAATCTTTTGATAGAGTTAATACTTTTGATTTGGTTTGGTAGAGCATTCCATAAATTTACACTCATATAAAGGGGCGATTTTTCAGTAATTGTAAGTCTATGCATTAAATATTTAAAATCCATTGTTCTAGTGTTATAGCCATGTTCTGATTTAAATTCAAATAGATTTTTATTTTGAAAGAAAAACATTAAGTTTTCGTAAATATATATCGCATACGCTGTCATCACGCCCATATCTTTAAACACCGATCTACAGCTTTGTCGATAATTAATTTTTTTTTATGATTCTCAAAACTCGTTTTTGAATAATAAAGACATTTTCTACCATGCTAACCCTTCCCCAAAATATAATACCATACTTAAGAACCGATTCAAAATTGGCATAATATAGTATTCTGAGAGAAGTTTCGTTCAAATATTTACTCAAAACCCTTATACCATAACACACTGAGTTTAATTTCTTACATAATTGGGTTATTTGATATGACCAGTCCAAATGTTCATTTATGTAAATTCCCAAAAATTTAGCATGTTGGGTTAGTTCAAATTTTTCATTATCCAAATCAATCTGTCCTGGCACAGCAATATTTGACTGTTTTGTTTTAAACAAAAGAAGATTTGTTTTTTCTTTATTTACAATCAATTTATTTGTGCAAAACCAATCAGTCACCCTATCAAAAAATTCTTTTGCTCTGGTTATGAGGTCTTCTATAGTCTTACAGCTAATAATTAAATTTATATCATCTGCATACTTTACAATATGCTGATTTGGAGACTCCAGTAATAGGTAAAGATCATTTATAAAAATGATGAATAGGATTGGGCCCAATATGCTCCCTTGTGCGATTCCCACATCATTAGCTAAGATTTTTGAATATGCAGTTTTACCATTTTTAGTTACTGTCACCGATTGCATTCTATTATTTACATACGATTTAAGCCATTTTAATGCATTACCCCTTATTCCATATTTTTTAGCTTTTAAAATAAGTAATTCCCTATCTAGGCAATCGTAAGCTTTTGTTAAATCTAGTAGCATAGCAAGAGTAAGATCTCCCTTTTCCAGATGCTCAAGAATATTTTTAATGAAGGCAAAAATGGCTGTTTGGGTTGATTTACCCTTTAAAAACCCATGCTGACAAGGACTAAATAGATTATTTTGTTTAAAAAAATTTATTATTCTGGTGCTCATTGCATATTCAAAAATCTTAGAGAAGCCTGGTAACAGACTTATAGGTCTGTAGTTGTCCAACATTTCTGGATCCCCTTTTTTAAAGCAAGGTTTTATTAATGCTACTTTTAGATTATCAGGGAATATTCCAAACTTGAACGAATTATTTATAATATAACATAAGACATTTTTCAACTCGGTCGCTGAGCTTTTTACAATGCTGGTTGGAATCTCATCAATTCCACTGCTGTGTTTATTTTTTATTTTCTCTGTTATCTCACAAATTTCGGTTGGTGTTACAGGATTCAGAAATATTGAACTTATATTATCATTAATTTTTGAACTAAATGGAATTTTTGTTAGGTTATTTACTAAATCTGGTACAATCGATAGTAGGAAGTTGTTATAATTAGTGGCGATTTGTTCCGGTAAACCCGGCACTTTTATATCACGGTTAGTCCCTAATCCATTAATTTCTTTGCATATACTCCACATACACTTAGATTTATTATCTGATTGTCTTATTCGGTGTTCATATTGTTCAGCACGCGCACTAACCAATAACTTGTCATAGACTTTTTTATGGTTGACATACATATCTTTATATCTATTGTCACGTTTTGATAATGTTAACAGAATATCTAACCTATTCTTACATGCTATAATGTTTTCATCTTTATACAGTTTTGCTTTTCGTCTTTTTGCCCCTAACTTTAAAGGAAAACTTTCATTAAATAAGCTTTTATAAATATTCATAAATAGATTCCATTGTTTATTCACATCATTCGTTCTAGCGTGATAAACCCCTTCCCAATCCTGTTCCCTCAGATGACTTAAAAAATTTCTTTTATTTTCATCTGAAAAAATGCGCTTATAACTATTATATTCCCTAACCGTACAATCCACTTCAAAACTAATTTTTTGACCCATATGATCCGATATAAAATTATCAAATATAACTGCGCTTATGTATTGCATATTGGTAAATATATTGTCTATGCAACTTGACGAGTTACTTGTTATTCTAGTGTTTTCAGTAATAGTATGCTCTAAATTAAAGGAATTCATTAAAGATAACAAGGTTCTACTTTTTACATTTTCAATTAGTGTTTCAATATTAAAGTCTCCTACAATACAAATATTTTTCTTTTCACTGAAGCTGTTCACTAAAAGCTGTTCAAGTTGTACCAAAAATACATTAAAGTCCCCTGTAGGAGGTCTATATATACAGGCAACAGTTATAACATTTCCTTTTGCAACTGTACATTCTACCACGACACACTCAAACACACCACATATGGATAGATTGTTTAATTTAGTATCTGACTTACACTTTACTCCTTTTTTAGAGTAGATTGCAGCTCCTCCGTGCTTTCCTTCCTCTCTGCAGAAAGCTGCCACCAAATCAAAATTGTCAATTCCCAGCTTTGCTAATTGGTCTTGAGATTTCCAGTGTTCAGTTACACACAAAATGTCGCAATTTTGCTGCATTTGAATCATAACATTAATTCGATCTACTTTATTACCTAGAGACTGAACGTTTTGATGTATGATACTTCTTATGTTTGAGTTGTTTCTTTTATCATTTTTGGTAAAAAAATCTTCAGCTTGGGTTGAATTGTAATTTATATTACTTTGATATTGTCCCAATCTCCGTTGGTATACTGGACACTGAGAGTCCCTAGCTGAGTGTTGACTTTCTTCAAATTTAATTTTAAGCCTGATACAATTTGGGCAATTTAATACGTCACTATCGCAGTTTTTCCCCTGATGCTCCTCACCACATTTATGGCAGCACATTTTCTCTCTGCAGTATTTAGCAACATGTCCAAACCCTGAGCAGTTAAAACAAATTGCTAAGTTGATGTGTTCCTGTATAAAAACCACCATTAAGTCTATATATATTTTCTGTTTTTTAAGAAACCATTTTGCTACATCTGGGGGTGCCTGAAGAATCCAATTTTCCTTGGATTGGTTTCTACAGGATCGTTTAGCTGCAATTTTTATTTTGTCGGTCACCGACGCACCCAGCTCCGTCATTACTTCTTCGTTGAGCTTTATTATATCTTCCAGTAATTCTGAGTTTGTTAATCCTTTTCTTAAACCAGTTAACATAAACATTGGATCTAAATTGCCAGTATCTGTAATTCTTACATTTTTGGTACTTGTTAATGCCAATTTTAATTTGGCCAGCTGTTCTTCCGTGTGACTTTCAATTATCACTGCTCCACTTTTAAGGCATTTGATATTTTTAAATCCACCGCCTATGTTCTTTGTTGACAGATTTTATTTTATTTGTTGCATGGTTGTTGCAGCATCATTAATATTTTCAATAGAAATTTTAGATTCAAGCTTTTTTCGGTGTATTGGGGTTGTCCAGTTGGAACTTGTTGCGTTATTTTGTGGCATATGATCCTTCTTTAATGCACTGACATCGGCATACGATTTTTTTGTAAATTCTCCTATTTCCCCTTCCCTGTTTGTATTTAACTTGGTCTGTTCCTTGGTTTCGCCTATTTTATTTGTGTCAATTTTATTGTCAAGTTGAAACTTTAAAAACAGATTATCCTTTTCCAAAACTCCAATTCTATACAAAAGCATAGTTAGGGATTTATAAACATTAATGCTTGCTTTATTTAAAGTATTTTGATCTTGATTAGAGTTGCAGTATTTTGCTATTAACTCTCAAATAATATCCATTGATGAGAAAGTCTCTGAGATAGTTTTCTCTAGATCCAATTTATTTTCAGGGTTTTGAATTGTATGAATTTTCGTTTGGTCATGTTCTGGCTGAACTGGAGGGGTTGTTCTATCACATGGCCTTTTTGTGATAATTTCAATTTCTGGTGTTTCAACTGACCTATTTCTTTTGCCTGAGATTTCACCCGTATTTTGCTCATCAACTTCATTTTCTTTTGGGGGTGGAGTGCGAAGGACCGAATTTCTGGGTTTAAATATTTTATTGAGATCATCAACATTTTCCGTGTCATATTCTTCTTTTAAAATATCACAATTTTCCATACTTATTTCGTCATGACTAATCGTTTTAATGTTGCCACTGTAAACGTACTCATTTACATTAATGCGAGATCTTTGCTTGCTTTCTTTGCCTGTTAATGCATTTTTATCTTCCTTATCAACGTTCGTGCGCGACAAGAATTTAGTATTTATATCAGTACTTACAATTTTTTCAGTTTGTTCCTTGGTTAAATCCATTTTTGACCCAACTGAAAGGCTTCTTGTTTTCATTGAATGGTTGGGAGCCTTTGGCATTTTATTACCTTTTTCATTTTTATCACCGTCACTACTATCGGACATACTATTTTCGCGTTTTATATTTATTAAACTTTTTAGAAAAACTGTATATATATATATATATATATATATATATATATATATATATATATATATATATATATATATATATATATATACGAAGGTAGTTTTTAAAGTAAGTACCATTTTGATATTAAAAAAACATAAGACCATTTTTTTACAATTTAACACTTGTGTCGTAAGACCAGCGGTATTCCATTTTCATAGAAATCTGCCGCCTAATTTTCTAACCACTACAGCACGACAGTTTTGGTGTTGTCGTCGGTGTCATAGCACACCGCTAGTATGCTTCTTTTAAGTGCACTAATAAATGGTCGTCACTGGATGCTAGGTTAGAGCTACACCGAGGGGGGGGGTGATCAAGTTGTTCCCAGTCTTATAACGCGATGTGATCTTGAGTTCAATAAGCCACGTGTGGACAAGTATTGTCGTCAAGTAAAACGACTCCTCTACTGAGTATGCCACGCCTTTCGTTTTGGACTGCACAACGCAGTTTAAGAGTATTTAAGGGCTCACAATATGTCTCAGCTTTTACTGTGTTCCCCAAAGGCAAGAAATCCACAAACAATACGCCCTGCGTAATCCAAAATACAGTGCACATCTCTTTGCGAACAGAAATTGTTTACTTGAACATCATATTATTGGATAATGTTGAATATCTGCATTCTATGGATTGTTGTTTTGATTCCGAACTAACGTGCGTAACACAGGTTTCGTTACTAGTGACAATTGGGCTTAAGAACTAATCACCTTCGGTACTGTATCTCTCGGCAAAAGTCTAGCCGATAGATGCAGGTACTCAGCGCACATGCACGGGAGGGCGACCGCAACGCTACAGTGACCATATTTCAAAACGGTACTTACTAAAAACACGCCTCATTTTTCATATGAACTAATTTTGTGATTTCCAATAGAAGCCCGACATCAAAAAATTATTTTTAATGGAACAGAAAACTAATAATAAAATACAAACAAATGTTCGAAGGATGTAACCCGCTTAATTCCTCCCAGAGCGGCGCATGTTAGAAATACACGTCGCGCTAATACTTCACATCCGTATGAGGTTCAGCTTGTTACTCCACGTACAACGCTTTTCAAGCAGTCTTTTATACGAAGAACATCATCCCTTTGGAATAATTTGCCCAGGGCTGTGTTTTCCACCGAGTACAATTTACAGCGATTCAAGGACGACGCGAATCGCTTTTTCCGCACACATGCCGCTCCTGGAGCGCTTTAGGGACTTCCCTGCAGCACGTGTGCTAGACCCATAAAAAAACTCCAAATAGTCATCGACAAGAAAAGTAATTTTAGTCTAAAAGACAAAATGTATGTCAGTATTATTGCTTACCCCAACCCATATTGCCACTGAAGCAACATATATTTTATGTATGTAATGTCAAAAACAAATACAGTCGATATGGATAGAATTTTGAAAAGTACCACGTCAAGCCGTTTTCTGCCGGCAAAGAATACGGGCGTTCGCACGCTTTCTCCACCTCGTCAGCTCTTTGTTATACTATCCCTCTAAAAAATCGCCTATGTGCCTCCCATAAGTCCAGGTTACATACTAGTAAAGATTTTTTTAAATGGGATTGATAGTTTCAGAGATTACCTCTTCCGACCAAGAAAAAAACATGTAAACTTTATATATATATATATATATATATATATATATATATATATATATATATATACCGGGTGTTATGGAATTGGTGGATCTTTGTAGCAAGCCCGATTGCAAAAATTTCACCTTAAATAATATTCTCAATAATAAAGGAAAATAATCGAATATTTTTTTTCGCACCCCACTGATGAACGCTGAACTCCACAATATCGAAATACAGACAGAAGAACTTTTTTTTCGATCCCGTCAGTCGGCTTTTCTCAAATAAATTTGATAAAAAAAATATTAAAATATTTTTTTATTTCAAAACCGAAAGATTTGCGGCTCCTTTGTTATCCACATTCCAAAGATTAAAGAGATTATACCACGATTGCGGTGTTTTGTTTTCAGTGAATAGTTACCAACATACAACATACCAACACCAAGTACTGTACGATTAAGAAATTTGCAGAAAGTGTAGAATATAGCAGCAAGTGAGATAGATTGTGTAATTGATACAGTTGGTTAAGTTTTAAATTTGTCACAGACAACTTAGGATATTTTGCATGGATATCCATTGCACATTTCAGGTACATTTATTTATTTCGTATGGATATACATTGCACACAGCACAATTGAAGTTATATATATATCACTGACAAAAATTGTAAATTTAGTAAAATCCTATATCGATCGGTGATAAAGTGCCTATCCGCTAAAGAAATTTATGACGCTATGCTTAATTTATTGCCGGAAGAACGTTCTTCCTACGCCATTATTAAAAATTGGGATGCGGGTTTCAAGAAAGAAGGAAGTGACATCAGTTGTGAACACCATGCTGGAAGCCTCGTTTCTGTGTCTACCCAAGAAAATATTGAGGGAGTGCATGAAATAATCTGAAGAATCCAAAATTGGTCTATAACGTATATAAGAGACTTTGAATATTTCAAACGAACGAGTTTTTTATATTGTCTATTCTGATTTGCGTATAAGAAAATTATCGGCTAAATGGATCCATAAATGCCTGAACTCCGACCAAAAACGACTGCGAGTCAAAATATTCAAGTTGATTTGCAGCCATTTTGAAGAACATTCAATAACTTTTTAGATTAGGTAGGTAACTAAAGTTGAGCGTGGGTCCATCCAGAAACAAGGGAACACTCCAAGTAGTGCTGGTTTATTTCGCCCTAAGAAGTTTCCCTTGCAGAAATCAGCAGGAAAAGTTCTCGCTTTCGTTTTTTGGAACAATAATGGGATAATTCTTACAGATTACTTGAAACACGCAAAACAATGAATGAAGAATATTATTATTAACTAAACCTTGCCAAAAATTGTTGAAAAACGCGAAGAAAAAGGGATGCAGTTTTTGCAAGACAATGCTACTGATCACAAATCGCTGTTAGTTTAGCAAAAAAATAAACAAATTTGATTTTGAACTGAATGATTAACTCTCAGATTCCTCTGATTTAGCTCTTTCAGAATCCCAGCTCCTCTAAAAGTAAAAAAATATTTGAGGCGACACAAATTTCAATTAAATAAAGAAGTAATAAATATTGTCAAACAAGACAAAGAATTTTTTTGTTTGTGTGTTTACAGTTGAAAGGAGATTAACTTGAATAAACAATTTTTGTTTTTAAGATTTACTTGTTCCCTCCATGCTGGACTAGAGCCTTATCAATAAGCCCTTGTTATATGTATTATGATTACCAAACTTTTATAATGTCAAAATTACACTTTTAAATTCATATAAAAGATATTTTTTGAGGCCTAACAAGAATGTAAAAAAAACTTAAAAAAGTCTTACCAGTTGTAGGCAATAATGCAGATAGCAGAATCGTTGCAACCAAATTCATCATTATAAGAAGTATAATACTAATTGATACTTACAATAATATAGCAGTACGATGGTACTCAGGTTCATGTATCAGCATCATAAATTTTTATGATCCGCAGTAACGATAAAAAAGTCTAACAAGATAAAAACGAAGTAATACCAGAGAGTTATTTATAGAAATTGTAAATTAAGAAAACTAATTCTTCAAGTATAGAAGTAGTTGAGCCGATAAATTTATGACCCATTGACAATATTATTGTAAGGGATTAATTGGTCGTATTTTTTCTACTTTAAATTATTTTCATTTTACATTGTCAAACTATTTACTCAAAACATCTCTTCGTTTAAATCATCATCAGAACTACTTTGTAAAATTAGTAGGTAAACTCAAAAAAACAACTTGTTAGTTATACCATCTGTACTCGTTGCCTCACTTGACTATCGGTCTCCAGGGAAAGACACCACACATCATTCCCAATGTATAGATGAGAAATCCTTCTTTATAGTAGAATCCCAAAGAATGGTTACAATCAGCTTTTATACCACTACCTATGAAAAATAATTCCATATCCTGCAATGACTTCAGGCTGAGTAGTCTCATGATCCACCATTGGAAAGTTTCATTAAAAATTACATAAAAAAGAATCTACAAGAAATGTGAAGAACAACTCAACAGTTCACAATTTAGGTTCAGGGGTGGCATGGGAATATTGGAATGACGGTCCTTCAGAAATGTAGAATGTACAATAAGACCATTCATGTATGTTTTCTAGACTATCAAAAACCTTTGATAAAGTACAACACATCAAACTGATAGAAGAAGATCATTTCAAGGTCAGCATCTCTCGTGAAGCACGTTAGACGTCATCAGGTTTAAACTATTATAATATGTGCCAAAGTGGACGAATTTTAAATGTGTAAAATGAATTATGTCCCTGAAGATTACAATTTCATTGTGTTTCTGGAATTTCATATTTACTTAATGTTAAGTGAGAAACTAACTGTTCAATTATCGAGTTTTTTTAAGAAAGTATTCCCAAAAATCTTTAAAGGACAAGCAATAAATTAAAAACTCCATTGAACTCTAACGTGAAATCAGTTGGAGGTTGTTCCTTAGACATTTTTTTGCCAAAATATCGAAAATTTGAATGCTAAATGTCACAAATTTGGTATCTGTGTTATCTTTGTGTGAAGGTGTGCGTGGGCGCCATGGACGCATCAGTTTTACTTTCATGACAGCTCTTTCTTAAAATTTGGGAAAGTATTGCAAACTTAAAAAAATTGTTAAAAAATTCGGGATATATGTTACAAAATGTAACCAATTGTTTGAAAAATCCGGGAAGTCGTTGCAAAATGTGAAAAACAGTTCACAAATTAGGGTAAACACTGCAAAATGGGAAAAATACTACTAAATTGTTGTAAAATGTTAAAATTAGTTAAACAATTCGGGAGAATATTGCAATATGCAGAAAATCGTTTAGAACTTCGAAAAATTGTTACTAAAATTGAAAAATATGAATAAAATGTTACTATTTTCAATAACTTCAATAAAATGTTACTTCAAATTGTTTAAAAATTCTTCAGAATGATAAAAATTGTTTAAAAATGCGGGAGAAAGTTGCAAAATGTAAAAAATACTTTAAAAAATCTGTACCTTGTTCCAATTTTTTTTTTACTATTTACAACAATTGCCCAAAATTAATTGAAAATATTGAACTAAAATGTATGGATTTTTTTTATTTTAACAGAAAATGCTTGTGACAAAATGCAAATTTGTTTTACAAGAAAAGACATTTTCCTACTTGTCAAAAACCAATTACATGATAACATAAATGTAATTATTGCCACTAATAAAAAGGAAGTGGCAAAAAAAACTTCGCATACATATATTTTGTAAGGAAATTTAAAGAAACGGATTGTCAAATTGAATTAAATTCCGAAATAGACGGCAAAAAGTCCACATAATCCAAACGCATTTCTTCGCAAAGTTTGATGTTTGACTCACTGTTTGTGTGCCGTTAACAAATAAGTATGAAACGGAAAACACAGAACCAACAGGCATGAATACCTCAGAGCGTCCTTAATTGGGTTGGGATGATTTAAGTGAGTGATCAAAACCTATTCGGAAATAACTCACGTCTTTCCAAAAATAGTTCGCCATTTTGTTTGACCCCAAAAACCCATGTATAAAAACAACTCACATAACGCCAAAAATATGGCGCCATTTTGGAGCCGCCATATTGTTTTTTGAAAATCTGACTCTATATTCGTGATCAGCGGTCCCAAAAACCCCGATAATGTCTTCATATTTTGGCCAGAATTTCGAGATATTTTTCCTATGTGGGATGCTGGAATCATAAAAAAAGCAATAAGTTTAATAATAAAAGTACGAATTATTTTCTTCTAGAAACTTTATTTTTTTATTGGTTAATTATAAAAATTATCTCCTTAACAGCAATATGTCTTAAATTAAATCTACTTATCATTTTATATGAGCAAAAGGGATAATGGTTTTTTTATACCAAAAAATAACAAATATTTGTAAAATAACAATATGGTTGTTTTATATGAAACCACAAAGATTTATTAAAATTTTTAATTATGTATCTTCTGTCCAAAAAAATATATATTCGAATATAGGAACACTCGCGCTAGCTGTTACATTTTTGGTGATCGAAAGCGGCACCCTTCTTTAGCTTTATGTCTGCTTGTTTTATGACATTTATTCTATTAAATAACTAATGAAAATGAAATGTACGAGGCTGGTTTGAAAAGTCCGTGCAAAGTCCGAGAAATAGCACCACCGGCGCGTATCGAGGTCATGTTTAGTTAGTAGCATCTCTTGAATGAACGCACACCAAGTTTCAGCCATATTGGTCTATTTCTTTGTGTTTGGCATTCGTGTGAATCAAGGAAGTCGAGTGATTTTTAAGAAATGCACGAAAAAGAATTTCGTGTGGTGATTAAACATTACTTTATGAAAGACAAAACGCCTCAGGAGACTAAAGAGAAGCTTGATAAACATTATGGTGACTCTGCACCTTCGATTAGAACAGTTTATAAGTGGTTTCAAAATTTTCGGACTGGCCATATGGGCACAAGTGACGCTGAACGTTCTGGACGGCCTGTGGAGGTTACGACTCCAGAAATCATTCATCAAATCCATGATATAGTGATGGATGACAGAAGAGTTAAGGTGCGTGAGATTGCTAGTGCTGTGGGCATCTCGACTGAACGGGTACATAATATTTTGCATAAACATTTGGACATGAGAAAGCTATCCGCAAGATGGGTGCCGCGATTGCTCACGCTTGACCAAAAACGGAATCGTGTGAAGTGTTGCAAGGGTGGTTTGCAGCTGTTCCAGAAGAATACGGAGGACTTTAAGCATCGTTTCGTCAGTGTGGATGAAACATGGATACATTACTATACTCCTGAGACCAAACAACAATCTAAACAATGGGTTACCAAGGGGGAATCTGCACCAAAAAAGGCGAAGACCGTTCCTTCGGCCGGAAAGTTTATGGCGACTGACTTTTGGGATTCGCAAGGGATAATCCTCATCGACTATCTGAAAAAGGGTAAAACTATTACAGGTGAATATTATTCATCGTTATTGGACCGTTTGAAAACCGAGCTGCAAGAAAAACGCCCGCGATTGGCCCACAAGAAAGTCCTTTTCCATCACGACAACGCACCAGCACAAGAAGAAATGGCTGGCGGGACAAAGATTTTATTCAAACGAGGAGGTGATTGCAGACACTAATGGATATTTTGCAGACTTGGACAAATCCTATTATTCGGAAGGGATCAACAAACTAGAACATCGTTGGACGAAGTGTATAAGCCTAAAAGGAGACTATGTCGAAAAATAAAAAAGGTTTACCCCAAACACATAAGTAGTTTTTATTTTTGCACGGATAAACCAGCCTCGTATATACATGCAATCATACAGTTTCTGGACTTACGCTATATATATATATATATATATATATATATATATATATATATATATATATATATATATATATATATATATATATATATTACCATGCGTTGCTTTGATAAAAGCACAAGTGGAAAGTGTTCGAAGGATGTAGCCCGCTTAATTCCTCCCAAAGCGGTGCATGTTAGAAATACACGTCGCGCTGATGCTTCGCATCCGTATGAGGTTCAGCTTGTTACTCCGCGTACAACGCTTTTCAAGCAATCTTTTATATGGAGAACGTCATCCCTTTGGAATAATTTGCCCAGCGCTGTGTTTCCCACCGAGTACAATTTACAGCGATTCAAGAACAACGTGAATCGCTTTTTTTTTTTGCCGCACTCGTGCCGCTCCTGGAGCGCTTTAGGGACTTCCCTGCAGCACGTGTGCTAGACCCATAAAAAATATATATATATATATATATATATATATATATATATATATATATATATATATATATATATATATATATACATACATATATATTTAAAAATGGTTTTTTTTTTTTTTTTTTTTCGGCTTCCCAGACGTTCGAAATGATAAAAAAAAAAGTCATTTGGTGATGATGCTCTATCCAGAGCAAGTGTTTTTGATTGGTATAAATTGTATAAAGAAGGCAGAGAAAACGTGTGGAGGACAATGAACGTCAAGCAAATCAAGGATTTGGTGCTCAAAAATCGTCGAGTGACAATTAGAGACCTTATTGACATCACCAGCTTATCATTTGGATCAATTCAATCGATTTTGGGCCTCAAACGCGTCTCCCCTCGTTTGGTACCAAAAACACTCAATTTTTTCGATAAAGAGCGTCGTGTTAATGTCTGTGAAACCATGATTTCTGACTATCAAAACGTCATCAAACGCATCATTACGGGAGATGAGACATGGATTTACGCATACAATCCGGAAACGGCCGACCAATCAAGCGAATATCGTGCTAGAAGTGAGCCCAGACCGAAGAAACCACGCCAAAGCAAGTCGAAAATCAAGGTGATGTTAACAGTTTCCTTCGATTATCGTGGTGTTGTTCATTATGAATTCCTTCCGCCGGACCAAACTGTCAACAAGGAATATTATTTGAGTGTTATGCGGCGTTTTCGTGAAGCTATTAGTCTCAAGAGGCCGGAATTATGGGCTGATAACTCTTGGTTTTTTCATCACGTTAATGCACCTTCTCACACAGCATTGGTTCTTCGCGACTTTTCTTCAAAAATTCAACTCATATCATTCCGCAATCGCCCTATTCGCATGATTTATGTCCGTCGGACTTCTGGCTATTCCCTAAACTCAAAAAACCGCTTCGAGGACATCGTTTTGAGTCGATTGAGGAAATTAAAACTGAATCGAAGAAGGCGTTAAAGACCATTCCAGAAATCGAATGTTTCGAAGACTGGAAAAAACGTTGGCATAAATGCATTGTATCCAAGGGAAATTACTTTGAAGGGGACGAAGTAAATAACCCGTTTGCGTTTTATTTCAAAAGTCTTACTCCTTTTTGATCACAGAGTATATATATATATATATATATATATATATATATATATATATATATATATATATATTTTAAAAATACAATCTTAGTTGGGGAACTCGGCAAAAAGGGGGCGTGATAAGAGATCACACAATTTTCATAAAGCCAATATTTCGGTCCTGGATTGGGACCTTCTTTAGGGCAGAACTGAAAAGAAGAACAAAGCGTATTCACTGATCGTGTTTGGGACAAATTTAAATAAATGATGTTATCTTTAGGTTGTTATAATAAATAAAATTAGTGTAGAACAAGAATAAAATATTAGTGATAATAAATCAAAAAAAAAACTCACATGAGAAGTGCAAAGATTTCGTTAGCCTGAATGGCCGTAGGTAGCTTATACATAAAAAAGTTGTTACATTAAAAAGTTGGTCAATCCATAAAATAAATATAACTAAAACACTGTAGAAAAAAATATAAAAACCACAATTAAAACATGGATGTCATTGGGAAACTTGGATGTTGAGAACGTTGTTAATTATTTCAACTGTGACCAAGACACATGGCCACCGCCATATAGGAAAGATGACAAGGACGACAGGAGACAGCTGACCGACAGAGATAAGGAGTTTAGTCAAGAAAACTCAATTAACCAGAATGCGGGGTCGACACCTGGAAGAAACCGATCAAGGTGTCGACCCCGCATTCTGGTTAATTGAGTTTTCTTGACTAAACCCCTTATCTCTGTCGGTCAGCTGTCTCCTGTCGTCCTTGTCATCTTTCCTATATGGCGGTGGCCATGTGTGGTGGTCACAGTTGAAATAATTAACAACGTTCTCAACATCCAAGGTTCCCAATGACATCCATGTTTTAATTGTGGTTTTTATATTTTTGTCTACAGTGTTTTAGTGTGTATTTTATATATATTTTATGGATTGGCCAACTTTTTAATGTAACAACTTTTTTATGTACTCGTATAAGCTACCAACGGTCATTCAGGCTAACGAAATCTTTGCACTTCTCATGTGAGTTTTTTTTTTTTGATTTATTATAACTAATATTTTATTCTTGTTCTACACTAATTTTATTTATTATAACAACCTAAAGATAACATCATTTATTTAAATTTATCCCAAACACGATCAGTGAATACGCTTTGTTCTTCTTTTCAGTTCTGCCCTGAAGAAGGTCCCAATCCAGGACCGAAATATTGGCTTTATGAAAATTGTGTGATCTCTTATCTTTTTGCCGAGTTCCCCAACTAAGATTGTATTTTTAAAAATTTTGGTAGATACGGCAATCTTTCGCTTTCCTTCTTTATTATATATATATATATATATATATATATATATATATATATATATATATATATATAGATATATATATATATATATATATATATATATATATATATATATATATATATATATATATATATATATATATATGTGTATATATAAGTTTATGGAGAAAATCTTTAAACAGATTGTTAACTATTATAATAATAATAACTTATTCTTTGAAAGTCGGGTCGGTCGGGGTTTCGCAGGGGTTTTGGCACTGCAATAGCCTTGCTAAATATTTTGGACGATATCCTCGTGGCGGCGGATAAAGAAGAGACAACGAACAGTAAATTTATTAAAGAACTATTTGACGGATAGATCACAGCATGTACTGATTAATCGCCGAGTCTCACAAAGTTTGGCATTAGATAGAGGCGTCCCTCAAGGGTCGATTTTGGGACCACTGTTGCTTGTCATTTTTACAACGGATTTGCATTGTTGTGTTGACAATTGTGGGCTAAGATAATATGTGGATGACAGTCTAACTGTTAGGAGCTTTAGCAGGATCAACGGGAGGAACAGGAAATTATTTACTGTTGAAATTCGATCTTTACCTACTCGAATAACAATGATGTAAGGATAAATCCAAGTAAATCGACAGTAATGTATTTTGGAACAAACAGTGATTGGGTTTCGCCTAATCTTAATTTAAGTACGGCCCAGGAGAGAATTCCCTTTGTTACTGAATATAAAAATTTGAGATTATTATTTGATAGAAAGCTCAGGTGTAGAAAGCAGGTTTTTTTTGGTAGCTTAAAGGGCGTATTGTTCACCATGTAATTTGTATAAGAATAGGCATATCCTCAGTCTGACCTTAAAAAAATATTTGTGCGAGACTCTTGTCCTTTTTCACTTTAATAATTGTAATTTTGTTTATGGTCCCTGTCTGGACCTCATGTCGAAGAATAAGCTGCAAAAAATTCAAAAACTCCTGGGTATGTTTCATTTTTGGATGTAGGGGAGGGATCATGGCAGGCTGAAGGAGTTGAAATGGTTGCGTATTAGGGTTAGAGAATGGCTACATCTGGGCTGCTTTCTGTATTTTTTCATATCCAGAGGATATCGGCGGGGATATCGTAATATCCGTCAGCGTTGTCCAAGTGCCAAATTTGTGTGTTTCACAGTACCTTTTTAGACAACGCGGTAGTGCTGCCACGGACGTTATTGCATTTCTGCAAACAAGTACTACCTATATACGTGGCCGGGCCAAATATACTTATATAAATTAATAAATAAAGAATAACGTCCTTCCGAGATTGACACCCGAGACCTTCTGCACCTCAAACAAATTACTACGCTACGGGCCGCCACCGAGCTACGGGCCGGCACATTAAACTGTTGAGGGCCGGAATGCCGAACTATCTGCGGGCATCCTCACAGCTCGGTACATCAGCGTAATACTAGGTACAACGACCGCTTTCAGATACCTAAGCATCGTACAAGTGGAAAACTATGACAAATAGATGCTTACACTGCACTCTGACTTACAAAGTCTTTTTAAACAGAGCGGCACAGCACGGCTGGCACTTATTGCAGAAACGCACCTTTCTCGAGCTTACCGTTCGAAGGGATTGGTGGCATTGGTATAACAACTAAAGACGAATCGAAAAGATTCGTATTTTTAGAAGTCACCAACACTTTTGGTGACTTCTAAAAATGCGAATCTTTTCGATTCGCCTTTAGTTGTTATACCAGTGCCATCGTACAAGCGTATTTAAACAGTCTTTTGGCTATGTAGACCAAGATCTGCGGGAAAAAAGTGCCGTGGGCAGTAGCAACTGCAACAACAATAAGCCTTTTTTAATAATGTAATGTAATTAGTAGTATCACGGCACCGGTTCTTACTCGGATTCATGATGTCACCACTTTTGGTTTCATTTCTATCTTAGTTCGTATGAGGTCTTATTGCTTTACGAGGCTGGTTTGAAAAGTCCGTGCATAATACTTATGTGTTTGGGGTAAACCTTTTTTATTTTTCGACATAGTCTCCTTTTAGGCTTATACACTTCGTCCAACGATGTTCTAGTTTGTTGATCCCTTCCGAATAATAGGATTTATCCAAGTCTGCAAAATATCCATTAATGTCTGCAATCACCTCCTCATTTGAATAAAATCTTTGTCCCGCCAGCCATTTCTTCAAATTGGGGAACAAATAGTAGTCCGAGGGAGCCAAGTCTGGAAAATAGGGGGGATGTGAAACGAGTTGGAATCCTATTTCCATTAATTTTGCGACCACAACTGCTGAGGTGTGTGCTGGTGCGCTGTCGTGATGGAAAAGGACTTTCTTGTGGGCCAATCGCGGGCATTTTTTTTCTTGCAGCTCGGTTTTCAAACGGTCCAGTAACGATGAATAATATTCACCTGTAATAGTTTTACCCTTTTCCAGATAGTCGATGAGGATTATCCATTGCGAATCCCAAAAGACAGTCGCCATAACCTTTCCGGCCGAAGGAATGGTCTTCGCCTTTTTTGGTGCAGATTCTCCCTTGGTAACCCATTGTTTAGATTGTTGTTTGGTCTCAGGAGTATAGTAATGTATCCATGTTTCATCCACAGTGACGAAACGACGCTTAAAGTCCTCCGGATTCTTCTGGAACAGCTGCAAACCATCCTTGCAACACTTCACACGATTCCGTTTTTGGTCAAGCGTGAGCAATCGCGGCACCCATCTTGCCCATATGGCCAGTCCGAAAATTTTGAAACCACTTATAAACTGTTCTAATCGAAGGTGCAGAGTCACCATAATGTTTATCAAGCTTCTCTTTAGTCTCCTGAGGCGTTTTGCCTTTCATAAAGTAATGTTTAATCACCACACGAAATTCTTTTTCGTCCATTTCTTGAAAATCACTCGACTTCCTTGATTCACACGAATGCCAAATACAAAGAAATAGACCAATATGGCTGAAACTTGGTGTGCGTTCATTCAAGAGATGCTACTAACTAAACATGACCTCGATACGCGCCGGTGGTGCCATCTCTCGGACTTTGCACGGACTTTTCAAACCAGCCTCGTATTACTCTTTGGATTATAATTTTTTCTAATTTAAAATATAATTTTGCCACAAAGGTCTATCAAGTAAGAACGTGACCGCCCGTATTCTTGAAAAAATGTGTTTCGAGAAAATTTCTTGCCATCAATGTATTCTTTGGTGTGCTAACAAAGGCCGAATTATCTTAGTAAGTTGTCCAATCACCTCCTGTATCAATAACTGCTTGGCATCTTCGAGGCATGCTCTCGACTTTTGTTTGCCACTGTATATATCCTATCAGCCCTATATATATATATATATATATATATATATATATATATATATATATATATATATATATATATATATATATATATATATATATATATACATATAAATATATATATATATATATATATATATATATATATATATATATATATATATACGAGGTGTTATGGAATTCACTACATATATTGGAACTGCATGTCCTTGTCGCAAGACCAATTGCAGAAAAGTCACCTTAAATGGCGGATCTCAATATAAAGGAAAAAATCGTCCCTAAAGAAATATCGTCATGAATATTTTTTTCACGCCGCCACTGCACAATATCGCGGAGCCTTAACCAGAATGTCAAATTCAAATTTAAAAAAGCTTTATGAATAGTTAGTAAAGATTGGTTTACAGTTTTTCATTTCAGTGGATACAGTATGCTTTTTAGTATATTCATCCACTGTAAGGACTTGCAGTTTGCTGTTATTATCCATAGTTGATATACCAGTTCCTATGTACCCCATAACTTTTTAGTCATTTCCGGATGTTTATCCTTCAATGACTGTGAAACGTTTTCAATACGGTTGGTGTCCGGCGATTGTAAGGGTCACTCTAGTATCTTGTGGACCCAAGCGAGCCGCTTCACGACGTAATTTTCGCGCAGCAAACGTTTCTTCAACGTGCTTCGGAATTTGACATCATGAGCACGAAAATGTTGTCGAGTGGTCTCATCGGACACATTCAAACACGATTTTCTTAATTTTGCCGTTCCTTGACGCAGAGTCAATTTTGGGTGCCGTGAAAACTAAGACACGATTCGTTTTTTCGACTTTCGGAGTGACTTTGCCTACCAAGCCACGTTTTGGTAAGTCATCGACATTTCTCGCCCCATCCCCTTCTTCACAAACGACACCGATTTTTTAATACATTTAGCGCTCGCGGAAAGTATCATTTTAGGCTCCTTTGGATGGGAACAACGAAAGACTGCCGTGAACCGACGCGTAAACAAGTGACTTATTTTTGATTTTACGTTATTTTGACGAAAGTTCAAAATCGACCGATACTTTTACCAAAATGCGTCGTAGACAAAGATTCCCACTACCGATTTTTTGTTGAATCGCTAGAATCGCATCTACCAAAAATGAATTATCGCGGACACGTTCTTACTTGACAGACTGTATATGTTTTAAATAAGTTTGATACAACACGTAAGCTAAAAAGTTTTTGGTTTAGCTACTTGAAACACTTTTTTTTTGGAAAATTCAACTTTATTCATTAATGTCCAACGCTTTCTAACAGCATTCTTGTCTTTCCCTTCAAAATAGGCCTAAGTTTCATTGTAGCCAAATATCTTGTGTCCGAGCATTTTTTTGAGGTTTGCGAATAGATAATAGTCGCTGGGGGCCAAATCTGGAGAATATGGTGGATGAGGAAGTAATTCGAACCTCAATTCATGCAATTTTGCCTTCATAACCATTGACTTGTGACACAGTGCATTGTCTTGATGAGAGATCCCTTTTTTCTTGTTCATTGGGGACCGTTTCTTTGGGATTTCTGCCTTCAAACGCACCTTTATATAATATTCACTATTGATGGTTTTTCTCTTCTCAGCCTAGTCGATGAAAATTATTCCAGGCTCATCCCAAAATACAGAGGCCAAAACCTTCTCAGCAACTGTATCTTTGGTCGCTTCGGGCGGCTTTCACCGGCTGCTGTCCACTCAGCTGACTGCCGATTTGATTCCAGTGTGTAGTAGTGGATCCATGTTTCATCCATTGTCTTAAACAGGTCCATACAACGCTCAGAATCATCAACACTTTGTTGTTTTTAAACGCGATACCCGTTTCGAACAGAACTTTGTCATGCCCAAATGTTCAACCAAAATATGACCATCATGTTGTTTTGATATCTTCAGCTATCTCACACAATTTCACTTAACTTTTTGATGTTTTCCGGTGTAACCACCTCATTTGGGCGTCCAGAGCATTCACCATCATTTGTATCTGTATGACCGCGTTTAAATTCAACATACCAGTAAGTGAAGTGTAATTTTTCAGGGGTAGAGTCCCCGTATCGCCTATCGAGCCATTGCTTTACTTGAACGGTATTTTTTCCCAACAAAAACAATATTTAATCAACACACGAAATTCGATTTTTTCCACTATTTTGAAAATATCAGAAGTAGCGTCACTAAAAACCACTGTAATTTGTAAACTAATCGTCGAAATGTCATAAAATTTTGACACGTATCATTTGAAGGTTGGTAGGTCCTAAAATCATATGGATTTTTTGAAAAGAGCGACATCTATGTGTCAGACCAAAACCTTTTCAGCCTGCGTGATATCTCGAATTTAAACGACATTCTTGTAACGAATTTATAATAGCCCATATCTCGATTGAGCCTTGTTACAATCTATAAATAAAGTATAAGTATGTTTCGTTAAACATCCTTGTCGATGATGTTTTGAATTAATTGTATGTGATCCAGAGTATTACACGGTTTTCTAAAACCCCTGTAGTTGTTATTTTCATAAGTGACTTGCATATTTGACGTATTGTTCTATAAATATATATATTTTTATCATTATGGTGAAAACCGAAACAGATCTTCTTAAAAAAAAATATATTTAAATACGCTATTTTGAGTTTGTTGTTTCAGTCATGTCGCTCGCGAAAGACGCCCACGTATAACACATCGTAACCCTTTTAACAATTAATTTAATTTTATTTTTTACTCACAACCGTAACTAACATCTGTTACATTTCTTTGTTTAAAATTACTTAGAAATAAAACTTATTTTTACCTAAGTAAATATACACCTAGAAATAATATACAAATATTTCTATTAAACAGACTTTTTACAGTGCCAACATTACATAGAGGAGTAGAACAGTTTCGAAATATAAGGATCTTCGCTGGTTTATTCATATCAGGAGACACTATTTGAATAGCTTCATGTTTGGTGTAAGCCGCACAGCCTCTTAATGTCGCTAACACTTTTGCACCAGGCATTTGTGCTAAAAATATTAAAAAAATACGGTTAGTTTTGTTAACAGGTTATAAAACTTGCTAAATTGAGTCATTTAGCCAACAAAAGTTAAATAACAAAAGAAAATGGTATGCACATGATGACTCTTGGCCTAATTGTTATGATGCATGACACGAGAACTTAGTCCCCAATAAGAGCCCACCACCCAAGATATATTCTTCTTCTTCTTTCTTATATGGTGTGTCATATAAGTAGGCATACTGCCTGTTTTATCCCCATTAAACCTCTGCCGATGTAGACGTCCAGCATTCCTTCCACCTTTTCGGAAATCTGCCCCTAGTTCTTCAACCGCAGGGTTTATTGAGTTTCGCCCTTTTTACCAGTCTCTTGTCGTCCATCCGATCTAGGTGTTTATTCCATTGTTTTCTTCTAGTTCTGGTCCATTTGGATATTTTTTGGAACTCACTTAGTTCTTTTAGATCGTTGTTCTTCAACCGCAGGGTTTATTGAGTTTCGCCCTTTTTACCAGTCTCTTGTCATCCATCCGACCTACGTGTTTATTCCATTGTTTTCTTCTAGTTCTGGTCCATTTGGATATTTCTTGGATCTTACTTAGTTCTTTTAGATCTTTGTTGCGGACTCTGTCGTGGATAGTTTTTTCCATGTATGTCCCTAATCACCTTCATGTCTGTTGTCCTCATCATTTGTGCTGTTTTACATGTTGCAGCTCTGGTTTTTACAGCATATGTGAGGATCGATCTCACTGTTGTCTCCTATATTTTTATTTTACTTTCCACTGTGAGACAGGCAGGTAAACAGGATGAAGAGGTTGAGCAGTTTTACCAGCAAATAATACAAGTCCTAAAAGAAATACCAAAACGGGACTTGGCAGTCATAATGGGAAACTTTAACGCCAAAATTGGAAGAGGTAGGTCAGGAACTTCCGCAGGACCATATGGTCTAGGTGAAAGAAACAACAGAGGCGAACGACTAAACATTTTCAGTGAAGAAATAGGTTACGTTATCACTAATACCTTCTTCAACCTACCACCACGAAGATTATACACGTGGAAGTCCCCACTAGACTCACCAGACCATATCACCAGAAATCAAATACTAAGTTGGGAATGTCGAATCTTTGGCACAATGACACTACTCAGTATATATCACCACTACACCAAACACTTTATTTTTGTACTCAACGCGCGATTTGCTAACCATGTTAGCTTCATCAGGAGAGATGGTTGACTAAACTAAGTCAATCATCGCTCCTGATGAAGCTAACAAGGTTAGCAAAACGCGCGTCGAGTGTAAAAATAAAATGTTTGGTGTAGTGTAGTGGTGATATATACTGAGTAGTATTATTGTGCCAAAGATTCCACATTCCCAACTTAGTTGAGATGGCTTCACGGTCAACGCAATTAAACCTTTATCGTAAGTACAGTAGTAAGATTAGATTAGTAGGTGCAGATATTTGGTTTTTAAAGTCTTACAAGAAATTTAAAGTTTTTCCTAATTTTATTAAGGTTAATTTACCAAAATCAAACATAGCAGAAAAAGTTTCATTCTTTGCTAAACAAAAATGGCTTGACTTAGAAATCAAGAATTTCTACACAAAACGTAGTATGTTAGAAGTAGAATCATACAGCATATTCAAAAAACTTACTTCAGGATTAAATAATATTGAATATGAAATATGGAGCGAGTTCCAGAGGAAAATGTTTTTAGTTATTGATATTCAATATAAAAAGAAATTCTCTATTCTAAGTAAAAAATTAAAAAAAGCTCTCACCAAAGAAGAATAGTCCTCAGGAACTCGTAAATATTGTAGAAAATCATTCATCCCAATCCTTTACACGAAATGAAATTCACATCTTAAACAAAGGTCTTAACTTTGCAGGACCCCCTCCTAGAGATAATTTATCAGAAATAGTTGCTCACATTGAAAGTTCCATTAGTGGACTTCCAGAAAATAGTAAATCATTTGTTAGGGAAGCATGTCGCAATCAAATATCAAAAAACATGGTTCACAACACAAATTCTAAATTGCAAAAAAAACATAAAAGTAGTTAAAGGATCGAGAAAGAAAGATGCCTTCTACTTAAAAGCGGATAAAGGAAATAAGGTTGTTATACTGGATAAGAAAGATTACTTAGTCAATCATCGCTCCTGATGAAGCTAAGATGGTTAGCGAAACGCGCGTCGAGTGCAAAATTAAAGTGTTTGGTGTAGTGGTGATATATACTGAGTAGAAGTCAAATAGACTATATTCTAGTGAATAAACGTTTTAGAAATAGTGTTGTATCTGTCAAAACATATCCCAGTGCTGATATAAACTCGGATCACAATGCCCTGGTAGGGGTTCTAAGAATTAACATGAAAAAGTAAAAAAAAAAAAAAAAAAAAACAGAGAAACATATACGATATGCGACAACTTAAAGACGAAAATGTAACAAACGCAATTAAAAAAGATCTTAATAAAGAACTCCGAGATACAGATCTAAACGAAGACATAAAATCTGAAATAGAAAACTTAAATGAAATAACAAGGGGGCTAAAGAATAAGTATCTAACTGTGGAACAAACACATACAAGGAAGGAATGAATGACATTCTAAGACTAATGAAAGACGGTTACACAAAAACAGAGGTAAAAAAAGAGAATATAATAAACTACACACACACAAATACAGAAAGTAATTCGAGCAGCAAAAGACAGGTGGAATGGTGAAGGATGTAAAGAGATAGAGGAGTTGCAGGGAAAGTATGATACCATAGCTTTAATATCCATCGAAAAATCAAAGACTTAACTGGTGACCGGAGAACGAAATCAAGTGGACGTTTAATAGATCATGAAGGAAACGTTGTTATCGATAAGGGAGAAACTGAAGATATGGCAAGACTATGTTACAGAGTTATTTTCTGATGCAAGACCAGATTAGCCACAATGACTTGTTTGGGCCCTGTATTACCACAGATGAAGTGCGCACTGCAGTAAATCAACTAAAAAATGGAAAAGCCACCGGTCCCGATGAATTCCATGGGGAGTTTCTTAAGCTCTTAGATGAGGATGGGATCTACAAGAAAATCTATGATTTAGGCAGAATACCAGAAAGCTGGTTAAAGTCTGAATTTATACCGATCCTAAAAATGCAGAGGCTACAAAATGTGGAGAATATTGAACAATTAGCCTCATAAGCCACCTTTTAAAAACATTTCTGTGAATCATTCACAAAAGAATATACAAGCTGTGTGAAGAAAACATGTCAACTACTCAATTCGGTTTTCGTGATGCCATGGGAACCAGAGAGGCCTTGTTTTTTATGCAGATTTTGATTCAACAATGTAGAGACGTCAATTGTGACGTATATTTGTGCCTGATCGACTACCAAAAGGCCTTTGATAGAGTCTAACATCACAAAATGTTTGAAATTGTGAAAGACCTTGGGCTAGATGGAAAGGATCTCCGGATTATTGGCAACCTCTACTGGAGCCAGATGGTATTTATTAAAGCAGAAGGGGAGCGCTCAGAAGCAATATCGATTGAGCGTGGAGTAAGGCAGGGTTGTGTTTTGTCTCCACTATTGTTGAATATATACACTGAGCAAATCTCCAGAGAGGCACTTGAAGAGGCTGATGAAGGAATATTGCTTAATGGGGAGCGAATAAATAACATTCGTTATGCTGACGATACGGCTGTTATAACTAATAACTTAAAGGGTCTGCAACATCTTATGACAAAAATAAATGAAGTCGGTAATCAATACGGCTTCGAACTTAATATCAGCAAAACAAAGTACATGGTAATCAGCAAGTCTCCAATTCCTGCTACCTTGTTGATGGTTGACAATCAACAAATACAAAGAGTTCCACAATATTCGTATCTAGGTACCATGATATACGAACAATGAGATCATTCGCAGGAAATTCGTTGCCATATCCAAAAAGTTAGAGCAGTGTTCTTCAAAATGACATCACTTTTCAAAAGCTGAGCAATAAAATTGAGCACGAAAATAAGACTCCAAAGATGCTAAGATCATTCACCATAAAATACGCAATAAATACGAACAAGATATTAGCGAAGAGCAATTCCGATTTAGACAAGGATTTGGAACTCGAGAAGAACTTTTCGGGCTGAGTGTATTTTTACAGAAATCTAGAGATCAAAGGAAGGACGTTTACTTGTGTTTTATCGACTACGAAAAAGCATTTGACCGAGTCAAGCATCCACAATTAATACAAATGCTTCAAAATATGAGCCTTGACGGAAATGACATCAGATTCACTACTCATCTATATTGGGCTCAGGTGGCGACAATACGAGTAAATAGCAGAGAGACTGAGGAAATAGGAATAAAAAGAGGTGTTCGTCAGGAATGTGTTCTTTCCCCGCTCCTGTTTAATCTATACTCTGAGTATATATTCCAGAAGGCCTTAGAGAATGCCACAGATGATATCAAAGTTAATGGCAAAATCATTAACAACCTAAAGTACGCTGATGATACCGTTATTATAGCAGATACAGAGGATGGACTTCAAGATCTCTTGGGCAGAGTGTGTTACTAATGAAGATGTACTTCGTCGAATGGGTAGAGAAAGAGAACTATTGTCATTTATTAAAAGACAAAAAAGTCGTTACTTGGGACATATTTATAGGGATCCAGGTTACTCACTGCTCCGGTTGTTGATGGAAGGGAAAATTGAAGGGAAAAGAGATGTGGGGCGTCGAAAATGTTCCTGGCCGAAAAATATACGAGATTGGATAGGTCTGGATATCCATACTTTATTAAGAATTACCCAGGATAGGGAAGAATTCGCCGTGATTACAACCCAACTTCAGTAATGGAGATGGCACTATAAGAAGAAGAAGATGCTATGTCTTCAGTGTTCTTCTTTATGGTGTGGAATCTTGGACGCCGACTGAAGCCACTTTTAAGAAACTTGAGGCATTTAAATTATGGCCGTATCGGCGAATTTTGAAAATTTCTTATACCAACCATATTACCAACGAGGATGTCTTACGTCGCATGAACAAGAAACTGGAAATTATGGAAACTGTTAAAATAGGAAAATTGGAGTATTTAAGACACATAATCCTCACAGATATGGATTACTACAGCAAATACCCCAAGAAAAAGTATTTGGAAAAGGGAACCAGGACATAGACGTATTATCTGGCTAAACAATCTGCGAAATTGTTTCTAAACAAATACTTCCGGTCTCTTCAGAGTTGCAGTGGAGAAAGTAATAATAGCCAGAATGATTGCCAACATTCGAACCGAATAGGCACTTTAAGAAGAAGAAGTGAGGTATTTATTTTTCCGTTTATATCCGTCAAGCAACCTGCTATTAGTGATGCCTTCATAGACTGTTGTTTTACTTCCCTGTTTAAGTCTCCGTAGCTTGTTATCATTGTTCCCAGGTATTTAAAATTGTTAACCTGTTTAATAATACTTCCTTGAATCTCCAGCTTGCTTCTTGATAATTATTTTGAAGCTATCATACATTTTGTCTTGATTGTGTTAATAACACTGGTCTACAACATTTTTTTTTCTTTCACAAGGGCTAAATTAACGAAATATATTTATCTTTTCCATGCGTTTAAATATGTTCTCACATTTTATCCATCAGGCAGGGTTCTTTTGTGGCACGTGTTTAAAGTTTTAAAATAATTAGTACTTACAAAACAATGAATAATAAATACACGGCTAATTTTGTCTAACCTAAAAAGTTTTATTTGATGATACTCGGTCATATTTTGCCTTCGGAATGTCTCTTTTCACGGTCCAGCAGTAGTCGGCCAGCATACTGGGACTCCATTTCCATACTAGAAATCTGCTGATGAAAACGCTCACCATGCTCATCAGAGACAGCCCCGAGATTTTCAGGGAAGAAGTCTAGTCCAAGAAGTGAATTTTTAAGGACTTGTCGCAGCCCATTTCTTTGTATGAGGTCAGATTACTCACTATTTCACTATAGTGTTCTTTATTATTGCCAAGAAATCCACAACAGATATTTTTGAATGATTTCCACTCTGCTTTTCCCGATAGAAGTAACAGTTCCTCAAAATGTTCATCATCCGATATTAATGATCTTATTTGGGGCACACTATAAAAATTCCTTCCTTCAATTTTGCATCACTTATTTTAGGAAATTTAGATTTCAAATACATAAATGCAGCAGAACCTTTATCCATTTTTTTACAAATTTTTTTATAAGTCCTAGTTTTATGTGCAGAGGATCCACTAATGGGGTATTTGATACATTTTTATGCCCAGGAATAAGAGATTCACGTGTTAGGCCATTATTTCCTTATATAGTGAGACTCCGTATCCCTGCTATCCCATTCACACAAAAAACAGCAGAATTTCGTGTATCCAAGTTGCAAACCTATCAATAAAGCTATAACCTTCAGATCACCACAGATATTCCAGATATTTAGTATACTGAATTTTTTCTAAAAGCAATTTCATATTTTCATATATCTCCTTCATATCACTGGCATGCGCGACAGGTATTGATGGTAATTCATTCCAATTATGGAATAGTACAGCCTTCAAACTGACTTTCGATGAGTCTATGAACAATCGCCACTCATTTGGCTGGTGTTGATGTCCAAGAGCCTCCATTACTTCACAAACATCATTAAAAAAAACTACATGGCCTTCTTTAGAGAAGTAGTCGCTGAAATCAGTATGGCGTCTACGATAAACGCATATCCTTGTATTTTTTTGGAGTAGATTCCAACCTTTGAGCCTGGAACTTAAAAGCTCAGCTGACTGTTTCGACAAATTTAAATCCTGTATAAGATCATTAAGATCTTCTTGAGATAAAAAGTGAGGATCTGATGAACTACTTGCTTCAAATGTAGGGTCGCTTTTTCCTTCTTCAGTATGAACTGGGTCGGAGTTATCACTTAAGGTCATGAAATCTGGAACAGGAAATTCTTCACTATGTGGCACAGGTCTAATTGCAGATACCAAATCGGGGTACTTAACTATATATTTTGTTTTGGACGTAATTCCTTTAATGTTAGTTAAGCAGAAATACAAACAGTTAAATGGTCTTTCTGTTCCCTCCAAATCATAAGGACTAAAAACGGCATATAATGAGTACCATTTTTCCAGCCAGTGAGAAGCCTAGCACATGATACACACACAACTTAAATTTGGGGCCCAGTCGTTATCAAAATCACCAACTTTACACCCAAAATAAATTCATAACATTTTTTCAAAAGCGGTGTAAAATTTCGCCTCTAAGACTTGAAGGTCAGTTCACCACACACATAGCAGAAATTATTTGGTTGATTTACACACTTTCGTGGCATTTTGAAACGTTTATAAAAAAAACTTAGAAATAAAAACAATAAACAGCACAAAAGTAAGTAGGTACCCGTGTTACCATTACAATACTGGCTACTGACCCTCTGCTTGCTAAAAAAGTGCAATATTTGTACAAGATAGGACAGGTTTGAACATCATTAAGCCTGGACAGAGTTAAAACATGTTTCAACATGAATAAGTCTGCCTGGTGCCAAATTATTCTGAATACAAATTCCCACTTCTATATTTACAAGAATTATAACGATGAAATCCTAATATAGAGAAGTATATTACACAAAAATGTCTGTCACAAGAAAACTATGCCTGGTAGAAGAAATCTGATAACATATTTCAATTCAGCATAAAAAACTGAACTAGGGTCTCTATTCAATTTCCTTGTGAAAAAAATCATGTTGACCAGTGTAATCTTGTTTAATTTTCTCGCTTCCAAATTGAAGGCATGAAAGATCTTCTGAAGGTTGTCCTCAGAATCGGAGTTGAAGACTGCATCATTGGCATAGCAGACTGTGTGAAAGTGTGTTGCCTATTTTGTATCCTCTAGTTTTTGGAAGATTCTCCACTATTCTCTCCATGGCAAGGTTGAAGATAAAGGGACTAAGTGAGTCGCCTTGTATTATTCCAGCGTGTAACTTTACTTCTTTGCCCAAGATAAATAATATTTAGGGTGTATCACAAATAAATTTGTGTGGCTTATTGCAGAAGGTAATCTAGATCCTGGGAAATCTAGTTGTTAGAAGGCATATCTTGGGAGAGGGCTCATGCCTTTTCTCTGTGAAGGTTTTACAAAACTGTTTCTCTAAATATGGCACATTCAATATCCTTTATCTAGTAAACCGTGAGTATTCAAATGAATAAAAAATTGGTGCAGATGTTTGAAGAAACTGGCACGACTTTCAGTTAACCGCGGCAGGGCGATTAACGACGTCAAGAAGCAATGCAAACGTGGGGTGAATTGGAGTATCAGTTCGTGAAAATTTCGACCTTCAACATGCAAAGAATTCACTGTCGTGAATGTATCTATGAATTTGTTATAAAGTATTTTTTTTAAGTATGTTAAAAGCTCTAAAATACGTACTCTCATATTTCATGACGGCACAATTATCTTCTGTACAGTTCTTCTGAGGAATTGCGGCAACAATGGCGTTATTACACTCCTTGGTAGTTTGATGGCAGTGATAACATAAAATTCCATAACCTATAGGAAATTATAAATCAGCAAAAGTAAAAGAAAATCTTCTTCAATTATATAAGATGTTATTAAAAGTAAAAAGCAATCTGCTACACGCGTTTTAGTTTTTAAGTGCAGTTTTTTTAATGAGCATAGCACTCGTGCTGCAACAAAATCCCTAAAGCGGTACAGGAACTCAAAATTCTAGCTGCCTTTTTAGTTTCAAGATATTGCACTAAATTTTTTTCAAAATACTCATCAGATATAGCGCTTCAACCTGTACCTGAAACTTTTTTGTTAAATTTTTTATTTTTGAAAATATAACTGAAAAATAAAGAAAATCTCTTTTTTTAAAATCATCGTTTCCAAACCTTTTTAGTGTTGCATCATCCTAAATAGCCAAAAATGACTTACTTGACAAAGAATGTTTACACTTGCCACAAATACCGACAAAAAAGTTCAAACCACAAGACATGCTTGTTCTTGTCTCATATTACTGCGAGGCTGCGCGAACGGCTCTTTCGTCTCGTGCACTTTGATACGCTAGAACAGGTTGGTGCAAGTTATCCCGCTCTGGTTATAAAAACAAAAGAACAAAAAGAATAGTGTTAATTACGTTTTTACGGAAACAAGTAGAACGATTTCTTCTCTCATACAGTGTTAAATAAATCAATAATAGTTTGGTATATGTAGAGCAGTGATTATCAAAGTGGTTCAGGTAGACCCCCAGGGGTCCACGGGAGACTCGACGGGGTCTACGTTGGCGTGAAAAAAAAATGGAGGTTCACAAGTTGTAAGTGGGGGTCCACGAAAATTTAACTGGTTTCGATAGTAAAGAACAAAAATGTTGGCATGGCTTTACCTATCAATGTAGGCAGATAATACACTACTCAGAAAAATTAAGGGAGCAAAAAAAAATTCCAAATTTTTCGGTGATTTTTGACAGGCTGTATTTCTGTGAAAAATGGTCGTATTGAGGCTTTAAAAAAAAGCATTTTGAAGCTTTAAGATTCTAATTTTCAGATTTTTTGGCTAAAATTTTTTAGGAGCTACGGTTCTCATGCAATCCTAATAGATAGCGCGAAAAAAAATATTGCAAATATTTTGCTTTTTTTTTGGTCCACGGGCTCGAAAAAATTTTTTTCAGTTAGGTCGGCATATGGATCAGATAGCCTGTTTATTTAGCATTAATTTCCTTGTTTTAAAACCCCCCTTAATTTTTTTGAGTAGTGTATTTTAAGAAGGTCAGCGACTGTTACTTGTAAAAACTTGCATATTCGATATTTAGTACAACGCGCGTCGAGACTTGTAAAGCGTCTCCCGCCCGCAACGCAACCCGTTCAAAAGGACGAAATACGACTTGTGCTGTGCTTGCAATTTTGCATGAACTTGTTTGATTCTTCACCAAAATAAATACGAATGCCAAGGACAAACGTTACTCATTTGTTTCCGGAATTTTGAAAAAAAAAGTGTGAGTGAATCGAAGTCAGTGTTTGCCAGTGCCAGAAAAAAAGTAAGTACCTGCCTATTTGTTGTTCATACTTTTATTTTATATTGTAATAATATTATATTTGTTATGTTTGCGTGTAGTAGGTACGTAATAAAAATTAAATACTGAACAGGGCCATTATTCGATACTTCTATAAAAGAACAGAAAGCCGAGAAAGATTGAACTTTTAGTACTTTTTATTATAAAATTATTTATTTACCCGACTGTGGTGATTCACTAAAGGAGAGATATATGATTGACCTGCATGTTTGTACATATTTCAGTGCCCTCGTAGTTGCTAATGTTAAATGACTAAAAATATTTTCATAAATTGTACGTGTCTTTATGTACCACTCGTAACGTACATCAAAGTAATAAATAAATCATTAAAATTGCGGAGTTTTGATGTCAAAATATTCTTTAAAAGTATTTTCTCTCGAATTTACAGAAATGTATCAAAATATAATTAATCAAAAAATATTTTATATTACATTAAAATAGGTTCAGCCGTTTTGTGAAAACCTCTATATGGGTCTTAACAGTTTATTGCTTTTAATAATTAAAATCAGTTTTGCCGCCGGCATTTTGGTTTTTTCATTGCAATAATTAATTAATCTTATTTTATTCTGTTAAAATAGCCATATCCTGTTAAAGTCGCCTTATGATTACTAAAACAAACATTTTTTTCTTTACAAGTAGGTAACTGATACGAAACATGGCTGAATCTAAGAAGAAATGTCGACAGTACAGTGTTGATTATTTGAAATTTGGTTTTCTTCCATCAAAGGCAGACAAACGATTGCCCATATGTCTTTTATCCAACAAAGTTTTGAGTAATGACTCTATGAAATCATCAAAGCTCGAAGATCATCTAAGAAGGTGTCATCCTGATAAAATAGGTAAAGATTTAAAATATTTTCAAACATTGAAGGAAAAATATGAAAATAGACCCACCGTGCACAGTATGTTCGCTTCAACGTCTCAAAGTAACGATGATGGCTTGCGGGGATCTTACAATATCTCATCGCTTATAGCGAAATCTGGAAAACTGCACACCATCAAAGAACAGTTAATTTTACCCGCTGTTGAAGAGGTTTTAAAAACTGTTCTGCACAAACCTCCATTTGACGTACTCAAAAGAATTCCTTTGAGTAACAACACTGTACAACGACGTATTGATGAAATGAGCTCTGATATTGAAAGCTTCTTGTGTAATTATCTGCAAACAACTCATTTTTCTATTCAACTGGACGAGTCAACTTTACCTGGTAATGAAGCATTATTATTGGCATATGTTCGATTTGTTATGGACGAAGAAATCCATGAAGAGCTGCTATTCGCGAAAACTTTGGAGACGGACACTAAAGGCGAATCAATATTTAATGTCCTGAGTGATTTTTTTAAGGAAAAATCGATTCCATTTACAAACATTATTTCGGTGGCAGCAGATGGAGCTCCTGCCATCTTCGGGTGATATCGTGGGTTTATAAGCCATCTTAAAAGAATTATACCAGGAGTAACTGCAATTCGCTGTGTCATCTACCGACAACACCTGGTAGCGAAAAATTTGAGTGATAGATTGCACCAATCGCTTCAATTTGTGATTAAAGCAGTTAACAAAATAAGAAGCAATGCGTTGAATACCCGTTTATTTGCACAATTGTGCGACGAAAATGATGAAGACTTCCAACGATTGCTCTTACATACTGAAGTACGCTGGTTGTCGAAAGGTGCATGTTTAATAAGATTTTACTCACTTTTTGAATCAGTTTAAGAGTTTCTGGAAAGTAAAGATCCAGATTTAAAAGAAAACCTGATCAAATTGAAAGCAGACATCGCGTATTTGACAGATTTGTTCAAAAAATTTAATGACATTAACTTGCAGTTACAAGGAGCCTAAATTTAATAAAAACAAAGGGTGTAATTTCGGCTTTTATTGGAAAATTGAAATTTATGAAGCAAAATATTAGTCGGCGCGAATTCTCTCAGTTTCCAAACTTGTCACAGGTAGAATGTCTTGATGAGGATATTCAGACATACGTTCAACATTTAAATGCCCTGCATGATGACTTCAAAAATAGATTTGAAGATATTCTGACGATGGAAATACCACCATGGATCATAAATCCAGTTGATGAAACGGAAGTGGCGATTGTGGTATTACAAGAGGAGCTACTCGAGCTTAACACCAATGAGGAGCTGAAGGTGAAATTTAAAAAAGGCTATCAAACATTTTGGCTGCAGGCAGAAATACCCGAAAAATATCCTGGGCTGTGGGAAATTGCGAGAAAACTTTTGATAGCGTTTCCCTCGTCATACCTTGTCGAAAAAAGTTTTAGTGTCGTTACAAACCTATTAACAAAAAAAGGAGCAGATTGAACATCACAGAACGGGGAGATTTGCGGTTATTCCTTACAAAACTGAAGCCAAATATTGTTAATTTGCTGTCAATCCATCAAGTACATCCCTCCCATTAAAATTATGACTATTTTTTTTTAATTGTTAATTTGCATTGTTGAAGTTACGGTACGTTATTAATGTTTAATTTTAATTCTATTAAGTCCGCAATCATATTATTTTAATAAATAGAACACAAGAAAATATATCCGAATTTAGGGTTGGAACTCAGCCACGACGCAAATTTCGATCGTTAGATCTAATCTTCACATTTTTTGACGAGTTTTGGGAATATGGTAGAAATGTAGCAGCAGGAGGTCCACCGAAACCAGTAAAATTTTGAAAGTGGTCTACGAGAAAAAAAGTTTGGGAACGTCTGATGTAGAGTAACATCGAATGGCAATAATATTGAAAGAAAAATTTTAATGAACACATTTATGACAAAACGAAACGCACCGTTTACATCTAGTGAAACAGAAAAGAAAACGACCAGGTTATACAACGATACATATTTAAAATATTGATTTATTACATTTGATGACAAGCCCCAATGTACTGTTTGTTATCAAGTTCTGTCCACGGAAAGTATGAAGCCTTCAAAATTAATCCGGCATCTGGAAACAAAACACCCCGTCTTTACAAAGCAAACCATTAGAATTCTTCAAGCGTAAATGACTTGTCTTGAAAGATCAGCAAATTTCTATCAATAAAATCAAGCCGCAGTGAGACCGCAGCACTTCAAGCTTCCTATTTAGTAGCATTAAGAGTGGCCAGGGAGTCTAAACCCCACACAATTGCAGAAAATCTCTTTTTATCCGCTGCTATTGATATAGTCAATGTGATGGTAGGTCCGGAAGAAGCAGAAAATTCAAACTATACCACTTTCAAATGACACAATATCGAGACGTATTAACGAAATGACCATCGATGTCCACAATCAAATAATTTAAAAGGTAAAATTATGGTAAGTAAATTTTTTGTCAACAAACGTGTCGAATTTGACTCAATTTTTTATGGTTCGTCCGATACGAATGTGAGCAATCAACTAAAAAAAATGCTATTTTGCAAATCAATCTCTGGTCAAGCCACTGGCGAAGGACTTTTTAAAGTTTTTACTGATGCAACACAAAAGGAAAACTTAGTCTGGAATTGCGGCATGTACTGATGGTGCGAAAGCGATAACGGGTAAGAACAGTGGCGTGATATCAAATTAAAAGACATTATGCCACAGATGGAATGAACGCACGTTTTCTTCACAGACATGTGCTTGTCACGAAAAAGATGCCAGATAATTTAAAAAATGTTCTGTCTGAAACTGTAAAAATTGTTAATTTTATTAAAAGCCGATCGTTGCAGACTAGATTGCTTTCCACACTGTGCGAAGAATTGGGTGGCGAGAACAATTCACTGCCTTTCCATACTGAAGTCAGATGGTTGTCACGAGGAAAAATTCTAACGAGGCTTTTTGAAATGCGAGATGAACTGAAAATATTTTTTACAAATAAAAATAACTCCTTTTCAGAGTTTTACAAGATAGAGAATCTTTATTACTGTTGGCTTACTTGAATGATATATTTTCCATTTGAATAACTTGAATATAAGCTTACAAGGCAATAACAAAAACATTTTACTAATAACAGACAAGCTCAATGCCTTTATCAAGAAGCTTGGTATTTGGATTATGCGCCTTGAAAAACGCAATTTTGACGCATTCACTGCAACTTCTGCTTATATTGAGAAAAATATGAAGTTAGAAAATTCTGTTATTGATCGCGTGTTGGAGAGCATGAAAACTCATTTGCGCGAATTGAAAATTCAGTTACTGGACTATTTTCCAGATGACAACGATGATCTCGAAAAGATGAATTCTCAGTCCATTTGAGGAAAATGTTGTTTCAGCTGCTAAATTACCTGTTGAGATTCATACCCAACTAATTGAAATATCGGCCGACAAAACATTACAACTAGATTTTTTATCTCAAGATTTAGCTTACACGACTATGTAAATACGGAATCCTAGTAACGGAGCCTTTGAAAACATTGATCCCCTTTGCTACTTCTTACTTATGCGAAAAAGGCTTCTCCTCTATGGTGACTTTAAAAACTAAATCCAGAAATCGTCCATTATCACTTGAAAATAATTTTACTTATGTGTGTTTGCAATGACGATCCACGTATAGAACAATTTTTATGTGAACAACAAAGCCAACCGTCGCATTAATAATTAGTGATTAAATATTTCAAGCAACTGTAGCTACTAGTTTATTTTGTTAGGTTGTTAATACCTGGTAAGGTAATATTTAATTTTTTAACACTTTTAAAATACTTATTCAATAAAGGAATGTTTCTTCTTATTTTTTGGACAGATTGCGACCCTTTTATTATCTAAACACGACCCCTCTAGGGGTCGCGACCCCCAAGTTGAGAAACGATGTTTTAATAATACTCTTTTGGGCGATGAACTTTTTACTGAATACATTGAAATCTCGATAATTTGCTTATGGGAATACAGTGCCACCTCGATAATCCGGATCTACATGAAACCGGATTCTTTAATAATCCGGACAAACATTTCTATTGCATTGTGTACTTTATAATCCGGATTTGATAGTACTAGGAATCCGGACCTGCGTTTTTAGACATCTACTTAATTTAAACTACATGGGAAAACTGAAATGGATAGTGAGGGGATTCTCCTAACTTCCAGTCTAACACGTCTGAGATTCACACAAACTGTAGGTGCCTTTGATTTGCCTACAACGCATCGCGTATCGCGTCTAAAGGTTAAGGACTTTGTAGTTGTTTGTTTATTGTCACAAGTACAACATATCTACGTTCTATTTTACTTTATGTGGTTCATATAAGTATGTAAACGTTTTTTTTTTTACGTATATGTACCTACATATTAAAATGCCTTTTAAAAGAAAACATATTACACTAGCAATAAAACAAAAATCCGATATATTAGAAAGACTAGTTCTTGATGAAAGCGGAAAAGTGTTGGCAAATGAATACGGAGTAGGAACATCGACAATTTCGGATATAAAAAAGAAGCAAGGCAAAATCAAAAGGTATGTATATATGATTTATTTTAAAGATAATTTTGGACACTTACTATGGACGTGCAACTTCTTTTAGATTTATTTCCAAATGTGATTCCGGTCCTGGCATCAGAAAAATCTTACGAAAAGCCGAATATCCAGAAATGGAAACTCGTTTGTATACATGGTTTTGTACGCAACGATCAAGGCACGTCCCAATTTCCTACGAAATTTTATCAGGCAAAGCAAAACAGTTTTACACTGAAACCTACGCGAATGATAATTTTAAAGCTGGCAGAGGCTGGATTCCTAACTTCAGAAAAAGACATGGTATACTTGCTTTAAAAGTTTGTGGCGAAAAACTATCCAATGATGAAAGTGCCCTCGATCCTTTCCTAACTTTATTCGCAGATAAGATAAAAGAATTAAACCTTGGACCTACTCAAATATACAATGCAGTTAAATCAGCTCTGTATTGGAAATAACTAAACGCTGGTTCGTTCTCAGGAAAAGACCGTACCAGGTCGAAAAATAAACAAAGAACGCGTTACCTTTCTAGCATGTTGCAATGCTGATGGATCACAAAAAATTAAAGTTGTTAGTGATAGGAAAGGCAAAAAATCCGAGGGCTTTTAAAAATGTGAACATACCTATTGAGTACAAATCATCTGCCAATGCATGGATGACTACAGCAATTTTCTTAGACTGGTTTCATCATTCTTTTATTCCTCAAGTCAAAAGTCATTTAAGAAGTCTCAACTTGCCTGAAAGAGCCCTGCTAATCATTGATAACGCTTTGAGCCATGGAACTATAGAAGAGCTGACTAGTGAGGATGGACAGCTTACAACATTATTTCTTCCACCAAATTGTACTGCACTTTTGCAGCCTATGGACCAGAAAGCAATCAGACTGACAAAATTATTTTATCGGAAAAGTCTTTTACCCCATATTTTATCAAATAATGAAGAGAACCTTGTTAGTTTATTAAAAAGCATTAACCTAAAAGATGCTGTATGTCTACTATGAAATTCATGGGAAAAAGTCTCCCCTGAAGTCTTGAAAAAGTGCTGGCACAAAATTATGGCTTATGTTGCAGATACCAACCCAGACGCTGAATATGATGCTGAAGATCTGATTCCTCTAAGTGAATTGCGGCACAATTTGCTTTCCACGAATGAAGAAATGAGAGGTAAAGACTGAAATTTTTCTTTTAGTATTTTTTTGGTTAATTCTTAAATATTTAACAGATGTTTCAGATATGCTGAATGTTCTCACTGAGCAGAATCTCACGAACGTGGAAATATGTAATTGGCTTGAAAATAATGAAGATTTGTTACCACTGGAAGACATAGATGATACAGATGAACAACACGAGAATGATAATGAAGGTTCAGAGTTAAATACTAAAACAAACCAGACTGTTAAGAGCACTGTGAAGAATGATGAGGCAGTTAAAAGTTTCAATGTGTGCATGAGATGGGCAGAAGAAAATGATATCCCTCTAGGTGATGTTCTTGTACTTCAGAGATTAAAAGACATTGCTTTTACGATGAACCAGAGAAGGGTCAAGCAAACAAAAATTACAATTTTTTTTACAAAATAAGATAAAACTTGATAAGATATGCTTCTATTTTAAATATTATTCTATGTATGTACTATTTTTTAGTTGTTTCGTATTAAATGATTCGTTTTTAGTGTTCCGTACGGAACACTTGATCACTTTGGTGTCTGTCCGTCTGTCCGTGTGTCCGTGTGTCTGTCTGTCCGTCTGTCACACCCGATTTTCTCCGAAACTATTTGTCGTAGAAAGTTGAAATTTGGTAATAATATAGGAATTGATGGCCTCATCAGAGCCATGTAGTTTTGAAAGTTAAATTTTGACTTAAGGGGTTAGTTTTGGGGGGTGAAATCGGAAGTGAAAAAAAAATTTTTTATTAGGTAATCGAGTGTGGTGTTAAATGAAAGCTTGTCAAAACATGAGTAAAAAAAATATATATATATAATGTAATACTTGCGCGCACTTTTCTTTGTATTATTTTAAAAATATCGCGAAAAATCGCTGTCCACCCGCCTTATCTCGAAAAGTATTTATCAAAAAAATTTTGAAAAAATTCTGGAATATTCTCCACGGGGTGTATATTGAACGAAAATTATCACGAGTGCATTACCTTTAATAATTTATCTGGTATATAAAAATAAACAAAAATTTCAAGGTCATCAGATTTCAGTAAAGATTGCAAACCAACTCATTTGGGGTGTGTTTTGTGAAGGCACTGATCATTTTATACCTCCGTAACAAAATTTTTTATTTGAAACGCAATCAACGTACGGAACACTAATTGCGCAAGTTCAACTTGCACTTGACCGGTTATTTAATATAAATAATATCCTGCTTCAGTAATTCGAATTATTTACTAATTCGGATCACCGCGGTTTTGATTAGTCCAGATTATCAAGGTCGCACTGTATATGTTTCTTTTTAGAATTTTAAATTATTAGCCAATTTTGGTTATTTTCTGCTGTTTTTACACTTTTTTCAGCCGATAAAGAAAGAACAAGGAATTTCATCATCACTTTATGTTGGTTGTTCATGGTTTTATAGGAAAGAAATCTGGATAATCACAGTTGCTAGTGTAATTCGTTTTTTTATTTATAAATAGAATTTCTTTTTCTGGCTAAACCTAGTCTTATCTAATTTATTGATTATAAACTTTTAGTTAAATATAAAATTATTTTAAAAATCAAAAAACAGTAATAATTTACTTTAATTTTTATATAAGTTAAAAAATCTGTTTAAATTCTAAAAATAAAATATATAATATGATACACAATATTATCCAATAAATAATAAATATTCGCTTATAAAATACAATTTTTTCGCACATATATAAAAAAAGGAACAATTTTTTTTTATGGGTCTAGCACACGTGCTGCAGGGAAGTCCCTAAGGCGCTCCAGGAGCGACACAGGTGCGTAAAAAGCGATTCACGTTGTTCTTGAATCGCTGTAGATTGTACTCGGTGGGAAACACAGTCCTGAGTAAGCCATTCCAAAGGGATGATGTTCTCCATATAAAAGACTGCTTGAAAAGCGTTGTACGAGGAGTAACAAGCTGAACCTCATACGGATATGAAGTATCAGTACGACGTGTACTTCTAACATGCACCACTCTGGAAGGAATTACAGTGGCTACATCCTTCGAACACTCTCCATGAAAATACTTATAGAATATACTCAAGTCGCCAACCGTTCTTCGATGTTCCAGCGAATCAAGGCCGCCGGTCAGTTCTGGGTCTCCAATCAAACGAACAGCCCTTCTCTGAACAGAATCCAACAAATGCAGTGTATGTTTGGGAGCGGAGCCCCAAACATTGGAGCAGTATTCCATAGTTGGTCGAATTTGAGCTTTGTAAAGAATTAACAGTTGTTGTGAGGTGTAAAGCTTTCTGGTTCGAAATAATATTCCCAACTTTTGAGAAGCTCTGCTTGCTATGCCTGCAATGTGTTCATGCCAGGACATATTTGCTCCCAAATTAACTCCCAACAAATTGACTGACGATGCTAGGGGAATGTAGTGCCCCGACATAACTATGTCGGGTTCAGCAACGTTAACTTTTTTAGAAAAAACTGCCGCCTGGGTTTTTGTAGCGTTAAATTCCACTGGGTTACTGTCACCCCAAGATAGAATTTCTTCCAGGTCTTTGTTAAGTTAAATGACTTCCTGATCAAAAAATAGTCATTTACTATGAAAACTTATTTTGAACAAAATAATATTATTCATTTTTTTATACCTCATACAAATAGATTATTATCTTCAAAAAAATTTTTTTAATATTTTGAAAATTGGCTATTTATTGAAATCTAGATTAATTTTTGCCAAAATTATTATAGTATATATTATTTACTACCATAAAATAATATTGTTGAACCAGAAATTCCTCGTTCTTTCGTCATCAGCTGAAAAAATTATAAAAAAAGCTAAAAAATAACTGAAATTGGCCAATAGCTTAAAATCCTCAATATTTTCGCTAAAATGACCATTTTGACCGGAATCAACGACCTCAGAAACATATTACCATAAGGGTATTATTTAAAAAATAGAGACCCTCTTCATCTTTCAGCCAAAATTAAAAAATAAATAGTAAATAAGTTGCAGGTACAAGTTAAAGTGCTGTATAAGATGAGTATTTAAAAATTGAAAGGCTGCCGGAATTTTCAGTTGCACAGTGGGATTTCGTCCCACGCGTGTGCGGAAAAAGCGATTCACGTTGCACAATCGCTGTAAATTGAACACGGTGAAAAATGTACACACACAAAAGAATTTTACCAACCATACAGCAGTCTTGTAAGTGTTAAAATCGAGTTTTTTATTGAAACTGAACATAAAACTTTATTTTTTGATGTCAAGTCAGGATTAAGAACTTCAAAAAACACTGGAAATAATAGTTTTATTCAATATTAATAAAAATTAAAAACAATTTTTTAATTTAGCGGTTGTACATATTTATTTTAAGCAACATTTTGCTACGTAGCTTAGTTTTTTTTTTATGGATCTAGCACACGTGCTGCAGGGAAGTCCCTAAAGCGCTCCAGGAGCGGCACGAGTGCGGAAAAAGCGATTCACGTTGTTCTTGAATCGCTGTAAATTGTACTCGGTGGGAAACACAGCGCTGGGCAAATTATTCCAAAGGGATGACGTTCTCCATATAAAAGATTGCTTGAAAAGCGTTGTACGCGGAGTAACAAGCTGAACCTCATACGGATGCGAAGTACCAGCGCGACGTGTATTTCTAACATGCACCGCTTTGGGAGGAATTAAGCGGGCTACATCCTTCGAACACTTTCCATGAAAGTACTTGTAGAACAGACTCAAGTCGCCAACCGTTCTTCGATGTTCCAGCGAATCAAGGCCGCCGGTCAATTCCGGGTCCCCAATCAGACGGACCGCTCTTCTCTGAACAGAATCCAACAAATGCAGTGTATGTTTGGGAGCGGAGCTCCAAACGTGGGAGCAGTATTCCATAGCTGGTCGAATTTGGGCTTTGTAAAGAATTAACAGTTGTTGTGGGGTGTAAAGTTTTTTGGTTCTAAATAATAGTCCCAACTTTTGAGAAGCTCTCCTTGCTATGCCTGCAACATGTTCATGCCAAGACATATTTGCTCCCAAACTAACGCCCAACAAATTGAGAGACGATGCTAGGGGAATGGAGTGCCCCGACATAACTATGTCGGGTTCAGCAACGTTAACTTTTTTAGAAAAAACTGCTGCTTAGGTTTTTGTAGCGTTAAATTCCACTTGGTTACTGTCACCCCAAGATAGAATTTCTTCCAGGTCTTTGTTAAGTTGAACGACCTCCTGCTGTCTGCGGATATTCGCCTGAGCAGCCGATGTCCAAGCGTTCAAGGTGAATGAAGAGACAAGCGTACTGTCATCTGCAAAGCTATAGATTGGATTTCCGGACTTTTCCAGCAGATCGTTAATGTAAATGAGAAAGAGAGTAGGAGACAGTATGGAGCTCTGGGGCACACCGGCGTTGATAGTAAGGGTGTTAGAAAGAAATCCGTCGACCGCCACTCGTAAAGAACGCTCTCTGAGGAAACATGAGAGCCACAAACAGAACCTTTCAGACATACCATAAGAGCGTAATTTAGCCAACAGTCCATCGTGCCAAACACGGTCGAATGCCTTGAATATGTCAAGAGCAACCGCTCGAGATTCTCCAAAGTGTTCAATTACGTTGTGGGTGGTGTATGGCTGTTTTTTTGTATATGAACACTAAAACCAACTATTTTTAAGTTTTTATGATAAATGTTGATTCATTGTCCGAAACAATAGTTTTATTTCATAATTCTAATGATTATATAGCTTTACATTATTTATTAAAATATTTTTTTTCAATTTAATTGTTTCCTAGCAACTTTAATTGTGTTTTCTGAAAAAACCTCACAGTGGATGTCTATTTTTATGATTTTTTTGGATTCAGCATAAAAGATAAGACAGAGAATTTTTTTTGTATACCTGTGTAACTTCAAGGTATCAGTATTCATTATAGATCGAAAAAAACTTTTTTGAAAACTCATTTGGGGTGTGTTTTGTAAAGTCATTGATCATTTTATACCTCCATAACAAAAATTTTTATATCGAAAGCAATCAATGTATGGAACACTAATTGCACAAGTCCAACTTGCACTTGACTTTTGTTTTTCCAGAAATACAATACTTCACTCAGCGAAGAACTTATAAATAAATACCCACCTTCTTCAAAACACACAAATAAAAGGCACAGCAGACTCCAAGGTACCATATTCATAATAATTCAGTTTATTTTTCAGCAAATTTCACCAAACTCAATTCTTTTTTCTGAAATCGCCACAGACATTAACACAGGTAACTTAAACCACACCAGTAAGTCTCGAAAATCCGATAAACTGTAAATTTTAAAAATGTTCTGGTTGATTTTATGTTACTATTTATCTTTACACCACAAATTCACAAATGTTTGGAAATTTTATGATTTGAAATACTGCAATATGTGGTGTATTTTTAAATTTCGATTAATATTTTGACGTATTTCATCTTTTGATCTCTTTTATTCAGTTTGCCAAGATTTTATATTCTTTACCTGAATAGAGGTTTTTATGTATTTAGTATGTACAGGGTGATCATTTTTAGACCCCCGATTTATGGAAAATTGTTGGATATTGATTTTTTTTTAAATGTAGACTGGTGTAGTGCATGTCAAGGAGTATACTGACGTATTTGACTTTTGGTAGTGAAAACAACGCTGGGCGCCGCGAAGTCAATCAACTTTCTCTTTCCTTCGACATACCTTTTGCAAAATGGCATGGGAAAGCTCTATTTTTTCAACATTTTTTTGCTTAAACTGTTTTTTTTTCTAATTTGTTTTGCATAAAAGTTATGCAGCAAAAACCCCCTAAAATATTATTTTTTGGTCATCGCGGTTGCTATGGATCGGCGGTTTTTGAACGATTTATCTATCTTTTGCAGCGGCCAAGTATATGTAATCCCTTTAGTGCTCAATATCATTTGTCGCAGTTTTGTATACAATATCTTTAAAAGTTCCCCACAAGAAAAAATCTAAACGGCGTGAGACCTAGTGACTTAGGTGCCCATTGAATAACTAGGCGGCGAACTTCTATCCATCTTGAAACCCTTCATTCAAACACTCTTTAACAGCTCCGTTATGTTGATACCACATATGCCTTCTTAAAATAAGAGGAAGATTTTCTAATAAAACTGGTAGAGTATTAACCAAGAAATTAAGGTATCTATTTCCAGTTAGTATTTCCTCAAAAAAGTATGGTCCAACCAGATGTCTCCCAATTATGTCACACCATACATTAATGCCATAATGGCATTGATTCTGAGTTTGATTAAGGTTGTATGGACTCGTCAGCCCAGTAATGAAATTTTTTCTGTTAGGTTTGCCTTGGTGACAAAATGACTTTCATCTGTCATCGTTCCGAATTAAATTGTGTTAATAACTGAAGATTATGCACTTTATAGTCATGGTATTTGTTAGCTTTAAAAGATTTCTGAAGAGCACCAAAAAATACATTCAATTGCCTGCTTGCTTGTCTGATTGAATTATATGGATGGTTATGAAAATAATTTCGGATATTTTTTGATCTATTAAAACAGTTTTTTTCGTCTAGAAAAGCCTTTCTGCCCAGAAAATGCATCCATGTTGCTCCCCAAGTTTCGTTCTAATCGACAAAACATAATATACCTGTCGTGGTAATGTTCTCGATACAATCTAACGTCTTCCCGAGAATTTCTTCTTGCTTCTCCGTAAATAAGAATCATATCTACTTTTTCAGCGTGAAAAACCACTTCAACCAGAAACTATTAACACGCTGTTTACTTAGTTTAACACTATTAAATTGAATAAGTGTGCAAACAAGAGCTGCCAGATGAAATCCTACTAGACAAATTGTTTACAAACCGCCAAACTACCAAAAAATATTATTTTGGAGGGTTTTTCCAAAACAAATTAGAAATAAACAGCTTAAGGGAAAAATGTTGGAAAAAAGTAGGGCTTTCCAATGCCGCTTTACAAAAGGTATGTCGATGGAAAAAACCTTATTTTGCGTCGCGGCGCCCAGCGTCGTTTTGACTACCAAATGTCCAATACGCCAGTATACTCCTTGGCATGCACTATACCATTCTACATGTAAAAAAAGAATATCCAACAATTTTCCATAAATCGGGACAGGGCGTCTAAAAATGATCACCGTGTACAGGATGTTCAGTTGGAAACGACGTATTTTTGTTAGTTTCTACTAGGTATTAACTAGTCAGTAGATGGCGGACGGTTTCCCTAGAATCCAGACCACGATTCCTTTCCAGGTATTTGGTCCAAATTTAAATGTAGCCAAACTCCAGGTGGAACTAGCGAATAAGAGATGGGCCGATCGGTGCTCAAAGAGTTGGAGCCACAGGGAGAAGTTTTAGGTGAAATCTGCCCTGTGCAGTAGTACCCCCACTCTCGATCCCACCTTGCCCGGCTTCGCTACTCCGCGCAGTGTTGATTCAGCCGTTCTGATGGAGGTCCCGATCGCCGGTACCGCCAATTGCGAAGTTTGTGCAGTTATTCGTTTTTTAAACACGAAAGGGGGCTCCACTTATCGACATAATTCGACAACTGACAAAAGTGTATATTGAAAAGTGTATAGCCGTTCAACATGTCTGAGTAAGAAGTTTACAGGCGGTTGTACGGACATTCATGATGAAGAACGGAGCGGAAGGCCGTCGGTTTCGGACGAGACAATTAAAAAGTTTGAAGGAATATTGCTCAAAGATCAGAGGACCACTATCCGTGAACTCGTTTTTCGGGTTACCGACGACGAAGTTAAAGAAGAGATGAATCCCTATCTAAACGGGTTGGCGGCGGAATTTTTCGATACGGGCATACGAAAGCTGGAGTAGCCTCTACAAAAATGCTTGGATCGAAATGGCGATTACGTTGAAAAATAGAACGATGTTTAAGCTTTCAAATGATGTACTTGGTTTTGAAAATAAAGAATGCCGTATATTTTTATGAAATAATGAATTACGATAATCCCTCGTAACGACTCACGTAGCTAGCCGTTCTTTGATGCTCCTTTTTGATTAAAATCCAACAAATTCAGTGTATATTTCACCAACTCGTCAACTGGTTGGACCAACTTACTTGATTCGGTGTAAGCCATTTTAGGTGTAGTGGACGACCCGTAATGTTTGGGTTTGTGGCGGATGAAGAGACGCCCTTCCACTTTATCAACGCCTGTGAGGTTTATTTAGACATGTGATTCTTAGAGTGACAGTGCTGAGGAAACAGGCTAACATTCTGACATGGAATAGCCAGGTTTGGGAGCTTTCATGGAGAACCTGAGGTTTAGGTGAGAATTTTAGAGGTTGGCAAAAAAGGTCTCTATGATTTGTTTGCTGGGCGCTGAACCACTTCACAGCTTCGATTGGAGAGGGCAAAACAGTGTGAATTTTTCAAAGAATAAAAAAGTTTTTGCATCATAGATCATTAAACTACTTACTGGTGTAAGTAGTCTAGGGAGTAGAGAGGAGAGCCAAAATTGTCGCGGAAAGAAATTTCTGAAGAACTTTTGGCCACTTTAGAGAACGATTAGAATTAGTTTGGTAGCAAATGGTCACGAGTGATGAAATTTGGGTGTTCTATGGGGATTCTCCTACGAAACAGGAGTCAATAAAAAGGGTTTATAAGGGTACTCCTCTTCCAAAGAAGGTGTAAACTCAATCGTCTCCTGGAAAGTTGATGAGTTATAATATCCACCTTGATTTAGCGCCCCAATGTTCAAACGTCTAAAGAAATATTTGAAGAGCCAAAAACGTTCCTTAAATAAAGAGTTGAAATCGGCCGAGTCGGTTTTTTGAGGCCGGGGTGAAAAACCCCGAGACTTTTAAAGAAAAAAAAACAATATTTTTGCTACAAATCGATTTTGCCCTTAAAACATAGTTTCCTTCAAGAGCGACACACTTATTCCAGCGATCTGCGTACATTTGGTTAGCTCTCTAAAATAAGTCTCAGTTTCCCAACCGGCTTCTTCATTTGAGCGTAATCTCTTTCCCTAGAGCCATCTTGTCAAATTTCGAAAGAGGTAATAATCGCTGAGGGCCAGATCTCGTGAATATGGCGGATGAGGAAACAATTCATTGATCCAGTTTCACCATCGATTTTATGAACTTGTGAGCTGGTGCATTATCTTGGTGAAATAGCATTTTTTCTTCGCTAAATGCTGTCTTTTTTTCTTGATTTCACTATTCAAACGGTCCTATGAACTAACATAATAGTGTCGCCCCTTCTCAAGGTACTTAATCAATATTCCACACATATCCTAAAAAATACTATTATTAGGAAGCGACGCAAAAATTACTCCGAAACAGTGCCAAACAGTATTCTAAATCTACGATACGTTACTGTTTTTGATTAAACGTGAACATCATCAACAGGTACATAGTTTTTTCATATGCAAAATATGCTTCCTGCTGTTGATATCTTCACGATGTCCGCTATCTCTCTCCTTTTCACGTTGCAGTCATTCAGAACAATATGGTAGATATTTGTGTTTTTTTGTGTGACTGCCTCATTTGAACGTTCGTAACGTGATACATCATCGGTATTTGTACGACCGCATTTAAGTTCACTAAACCATCGACATATAGTTGCTTGCGACGGAGCAGATGTGCCATAATATCTCTCAAGCCATTCTTCGATTCTGGCTCGGCTCATTCAAAAGTAACGTCACTCAAACACCTGTAAACTAATAGACAAAATGTCATGGAAATTGTATATAAATCTTCTGAAAGTTAACGCTAATTCAAAATAATATGGCTATTCATTTGTTTGTGCTGCCATCTCTCGGAAAGTCTCGGAACTTCTCACCCCATGTAGTAGTTATTTAAAAAACTATTTTTTTTAACTCTACGAGTTTTTCATCATAGCTTAGGTAGAAAATTATTAGCCAAGGACCAAGTCTAGGGTAACATTTTATAGATTACACTTGCTACAGAAAAATAAACTCATAGTCGATAAAGAGTATCTTACTTATAATTTTGTAAAAATTTACGTGTTGTTACAAATCTACAATAGTACAGTAGAAATTGCACAGTCTAGATACAGCAATATTATGATTTTATCCTCTCTGAGGTATCACCAGGAGTATTGTCCTGAGTTTTGGATCTCGAAAAACCTGTGCTCTTTTGTTTATAAGCAATTTGAAATTTCAAACCGCGTTTTTTGTGCTTAAAATGTGAATAACTCCGGTTATATAAGTCGAATCGAGACAAAAAAGAAATCAAACTCTTCGTAATGAAATTTACAACAAATCTTCGTTGGTTTTAAGTCGCTCAGATGCATACATAACCTACAAAATTTAAAAAACAGGGAAAAACTGTCAGAAAATATGCCTTTTGTTATAGCAAAACTACCATAAAATTTTGGTACGAGAATATTGAACCCAGTGGGCACAATTAAATTTGTTATTTAAAATTTGAATTGCCCGCCATTTTATGCTTTTTGGTCCAAAATGAAACTTTTTTTTTTAAAATTTAGCTCTCGACGCCAGGTTTTCGATGCTATTAAAAAAAATTTTTTTGGAGCCATTTTAACCGTTTTTTTTACATTTATTTATTAATCAAATACTACTCGGTGTATATCACCATTACACCTAACACTTTATTTTTGCACTGGACGCGCGTTTCGCTAACCATGTTAGCTTCATCAGGAGCGATGATTGACTAAAGCTAAACTACAAATCTACCCTATTTATACTTAGCCTAACCCTTGAATTACTCAAGTGGAACTAATGACATAGGCAAGGCCATCAGTTCCGGTCAAGTAACCAGTAGAGGGGACTATAAGGAATAGGCCCTCTGTCTTTATTTAAACTACTTTTACATTTTATGATTTCCATACTTTCGTATGCGTTAAATAATGTCCTATCAGATACATTTTTTATTAATCTTAGATTATCTAATGTTACAGTATGATCAGCTTCAAGGGCATGTTCGGCAATTTTTTTTTTTTTTTTTTTATTGGTCTAGCACACGTGCTGCAGGGAAGTCCCTAAAGCGCTCCAGGAGCGGCACGAGTGCGAGATGCTAGACTTTTCTGTTCTGTTGTATTTTAAGTGTGCTAAATGTTCTTTAAATCGTGTTTTAATTGACCTTTTAGTTTGCCCAACACACTTTTTGAAAAAATCATTACAACTAATTTCATAAATTCCACTTTTCTCACAATTAGGAATCTTATCTTTGGGATTTTCTAAGATATTCCTCAGATTGTCTGATGACTTATAGACTAAGGTGAGGCCTACCTTATTAAATACCTTATTGAGTCCCTTGCTATATTTCGGATTATATGGTATAGAGACATACTTGGTATTATTTTCTTCGCGTGTAAAAAAGGTGGAATTCTGAATACTAAACCTAAACTTATGTCTATTTATTAGCTTATTTACTAAGTCATCATCATAACCATTAACTCTAGTTATATTTCTACTACGATTCCTCTCTTTATTAAAGTTTACTCTATTCAGAGGAAAAGTGACCAAACGATGAACTAAAAAATGTAATGAGGCTAATTTATGTTGTTTGCAATGAAATGAATCATTAGGAATATATCTATCTGTTACTGTGTCCTTCCTATAGATATCAAATTCTAATCTATTATTATTTTTAATAATTAAAATATCTAGAAAAGGCAATTGTCCTTTGTTCTCAACTTCGTAAGTGAATTTAATGGAATCATACCGGCTATTTAATTTAGAAACAAAATCATTAATATTTGCTTTCTTTGTATCAAAAATCGCGAAAATATCATCCACATACCTATCCATGAGTATGGTATAGGTATGTGGATGATATTTTCGCGATTTTTGATACAAAGAAAGTAAATATTAATGATTTTGTTTCTAAATTAAATAGCCGGTATGATTCCAATAAATTAAATTCACTTACGAAGTTGAGAACAAGGGACAATGGCCTTTTCTAGATATTTTAATTATTAAAAATAATAACAGATTAGAATTTGATATCTATAGGAAGGACACAGTAACAGATAGATATATTCCTAATGATTTATTTCATTGCAAACAACATAAATTAGCCTCATTACATTTTTTAGTCCATCGTTTGGTCACTTTCCCTCTGAATAGAGTTAACTTTAATAAAGAAAGGAATCGTATTAGAAATATAACTAGAGTTAATGGTTATGACGATGACTTAGTAAATAAGCTAATAAATATACATAAGTTTAGGTTTAATATTCAGAATTCTACCTTTTTTACACGCGAAGAAAATAACACCAAGTATGTCTCCATACCATATAATCCGAAATATAGCAAGGGACTCAATAAGGTATTTAATAAGGTAGGCCTCACCTTAGTTTATAAGTCATCAGACAATCTGAGGAATATCTTAGGAAATTCCAAAGATAAGATTCCTAATTGTGAGAAAAGTGGAATTTATGAAATTAGTTGTAATGATTGTGACAAAAAGTATGTTGGGCAAACTAAAAGGTCAATTAAAACACGATTTAAAGAACATTTAGCACACTTAAAATACAATAGAACAGAAAAGTCTAGCATTGCCGAACATGCCCTTGAAGCTGATCATATTTTAACATTAGATAATCTAAGATTAATAAAAAATGTATCTGATAGGTGATTATTGAACGCATACGAAAGTATGGAAATCATAAAATGTAAAAGTAGTTTAAACAAAGACAGAGGGCCTATTCTTTATAGTCTCCTCTACTGGTTACTTGACCGGAACTGATGGCCTTGCCTATCTCATTAGTTCCGCTTGAGTAATTCAAGGGTTAGGCTAAGTATAAATAGGGTAGATTTGTAGTTTACCGTTAGTCAATCAACGCTCCTGATGAAGCTAACATGGTTAGCGAAACGCGCGTCGAGTGCAAAAATAAAGTGTTTGGTGTGGTGGTGATATGTACTGAGTAGTATCATTGTGCCAAAGATTCCACATTCCCAACTTAGTATTAATCAAATAACAACAAATGCGTTTTTTCGGTCATCTTGAACTAAAATTGAAATTTTTTTATCACATCTGGTAGAGAATTGAGAGACCTTTATTAAAAAAATCATTTTAGTTAACAATTTTTTTTCAAAATGATAATTCTTGTTATTTCATTAAAAAACAAATTAAAAAAAAAACGGCTTAAATGACTCCAAAAAAAAGAAATTTTAATAGCATCGAAAAGCTGGCGTCGAGACCTAAATATTGAAAAAAAAATAGATCCATTTTGGACCAAATGGCATAAAATGTTGAGCAATTCAAATTTTATATAACAATGTCAACTGTACCCATTAGGTTCAATATTTTTGTACCAAAATTTCACGGTATTTTTGTTATAACAAAACACCATATGATTTTTAGGACGTGCCAACCTTCAAACGATACGTGTCAAAACTTCATGACATTTCGACGATTAGTTTATAAGTTACCGTAGTTTTTGTAACGCTACTTTTTATTTTTAAAACAATGGAAAAAATAGAATTACGTGTGTTGATTAAACACTATTTTTTGATGGGAAAAAATACCGTTCAAGCAAAGCAATGGCTTGATATGTGTTACGGGGACTCTGCCCCTGGAAAATCACTCATCAATTATTGGTATGCTGAATTTAAATGCGGTCGTACAAACACAAATGATGCTGAACACTCTGGACGCCCAAATGAGGTGATTACACCGGAAAAACATCAGAAAAATCTACAAAGTTGTTTCGAATACTGTAAAGTAAAATTGCGTAAAATAGCTGACATATTAAAAATATCAAAAGAACATGTTGGTCATATTTTGCATGAACATGGGCATGAGAAAGCTCTCTTCGAAATGGGTACCGCGGTTGCTTACAGTGGACCAAAAACAACAACGTGTTCATGATTTTGAGCGCTGTTTGGACCTGTTCAAGCGCAATAAGAAGGATTTTTTCATGCAATATGTAACAATGGATGAAACATGGCCCCTATTATACACCGGAGTCAAATCAGCAGTCAACTGAGTGGACAGCAACCGGTGAAAGCCGCCCGAAGCAACCAAAAGAGCAACAGTGGGCTGGGAAGGTTTTGGCCTCTGTATTTTGGGATACACATGGAATAATTTTCATGGACTATCCTGAGAAGAGAAAAAAAACTATCAATAGCGAATATTATATAAAGTTACTGGTGCGTTTGAAGGCAGAAATCGCAAAGAAAACGGCCCCAAATGAACAAGAAAAAAGTGCTCTTTCATCAAGTCAATGCACCGTGTCACAAGTCAACGGTTACGATGGCAAAATTGCATGAATTGATGTTCGAATTGCTTCCTCATCCACCATATTCTCCAGATTTGGCCCCCAGTGACTATTATCTATTCACAGACTTTAAAAAAATGCTCGTGGGAAAGAGATTTGGCTCCATTAAAGAAGTTATCACTGAGGTCTATTTTGAAGACAAAGACAAATCTTTTTACCAGAAAGATACAGAAATGTTAGAAAAGCGTTGGACTGTTTGTATCGCTCTTGAAGGAGACTTTATTGATGAATAAAGTCGAATTTTATAAAAAAATTCAACCTACGTAAACCTGAACTAACGGCGATTTGTTGGAAATTTCATTACGAAGAGTCTAGTTTTTTTTTGTCTCAGTCCGACTTATATAAACCGGAGTTATTAACATTTTAAGTTCAAAAAAAACGTGTTTTGAATCCCTAAATTGTTTATAAAACAGATGAGCACAGTTTTTAGAGGTCCAAAACTCAGGACAATACTCCTGGTGATACCTCAGAGAGGATAAAATGATAATATTGCTGTATCTAAACTATGCCTATCTCATCGCTATTTTGACCTTTTTTTTACTGTACTACAGTTGCACGTTAGTGAAACATAAATGACACCAAACTTAAAAATTACTTAACTTGTAGTCTTGCAAAATAGGCCACTGGTATAAATAATACTCCAACTTGAAGACCACCCTGTATAAATGTGAGTAATTAATTATGATATACACTATAAAACACACTCGGCTATGTTAACTTGAGATTTATTTGTTAATATGGCGCTTTTTAACGGATCAGTTTTTTATAACAGAAGATAACTATTAAAATATTAAATATTTATCTTACAACGTGGCGGTTTTAAAACAAAAAAAAACACGATATTTTCATTAAAATTTTCAATCAAATTATAAAACACTGCGTTTATAGACCACTTAAACATAAACTAAACACCTACCTACTGAAAGTATTTTCTTCTGACTAATTCTCACTTTTAATTTATTTTTAGAATCGAAATAGATTTTTTAGTCCGAGAGGCAAACGAACTCGTCATCATTCTGATGCTTTTAAATGAATTTGAAGGAAGAAAATAAACTGATCCCTTTATTGTGTGGCAAGTCAGACTGGGACTTCTTCGGGTATGTCGAAATTTGTGATACTAATTTGTCGGTATGTCGGAGTTTTTGATACTAACACGTAAGCTGAAAAGTTTATTTTTGATCTAGCAACTTAAAACACATTTTCTTGCAAAATTTGACTTTATTCATCAACATAGTTTCCTTCAAGAGCGATATAATCAGTCAAACGCTTTTCTAACATTCCTATACCTTTCTTGTAAAAGGATTCTTCTTTGCCTTCAAAATAGGCCTCACTTTCGGCGATAACTTCTTCATTTTTTTTTTATGGGTTAGCACACGTGCTGCAGGGAGGTCCCTAAAGCGCTACAGGAGCGACACGTGTGCCGAAAAAGCGACTCACGTTGTTCTTGAATCGCTGTAAATTGTACTCGGTAGGAAACACAGTCCTGGGCAAATCATTCCAAAAGGATGATGTTCTCCATATAAAAGACTGCTTGAAAAGCGTTGTACGAGGAGTAACAAGCTGAACCTCATACGGAAGTGAAGTATCAGCGCGACGTGTATTTCTAACATGCACTGCTCTGAGAGAAATTAAACGAGCCACATCCTCCGAACACTTTCCATGAAAATACTTATGGAATAGACTCAAGTCGCCAACCGTTCTTCGATGTTCCAGCGAATCAAGGCCGCCGGTCAGTTCCGGGTCTCCAATCAGACGAACAGCTCTTCTCTGAATAGAATCCAACAAATGCAGTGTATGTTTGGGAGCGGAGCCCCAAACATGGGAGCAGTATTACATAGTTGGTCGAATTTGAGCTTTAGGAAGAATTAACAGTTGTTGTGGCGTGTAAAGCTTTCTGGTTCAAAATAATATCCCAACTTTTGAGAAGCTCTCCTTGCTATGCCCGCAACATGCTCAGGTCTTTGTTAAGTTGAACAACTTCCCGCTGTCTGCGGACACTCGCCTGAGCAGCCGATGTCCGAGCGTTCAACGTGAATGAAGAGATAAGAGTATTGTCATCTGCAAAGCTGTAGATTGGATTTCCAGTCTTTTCCAGCAGATCGTTAATGTAAATGAGAAAGAGAGTAGAAGCTTGTATGGAGCCTTGGGGCACACCGGCGTTGATAGCGAGAGTGATAGAAAGAAATCCGTCGACCGCCACTCGTAAAGAACGCTCACTCAGGAAACATGAGAGCCACAAACAGAACTTTTCAGACATACCATAAGAACGTAGCTTAGCCAACAGTCCATCGTGCCAGACACGGTCGAATGCTTTGGATATATCAAGAGCAACCGCTCGAGATTCTCCAATGTGTTCAAATGCGCTATTCCAAATATGTGTCAGAAGATCTCCTGTTCATCTATGTTTACGAAGATCATATTGGCGATCGCTAATAATGTTGAATTCTTCAAGATATTTTAGAAGATGTTGATGATAGCCTTTTCCATGACTTTCAATATTATTGAAAGCAGTGCGACTGGTCGGTAGTTATTTGGCAAAGTCTTCTTGCCTTTTTTAGGTATCGGCTGAACTGTGGCACATTTCCAGCAGGAAGAAAATATTCCCTTTCTGTAGGATAGGTTGAAAAGTCTACAGAAAACTGGTGTCAGTTCCCTCGCATAGTTTTTGAGAACTATGGCAGGTATTCCGTCAGCGCAAGAAGCTCTTTTGGTGTCTAGCTTCATTAAAATACGTTTTATGATACGCTGTCTGAAGACAACATCGGGCATCCTTGACTACACTGTGGGAATAATAGGTGGTGTTTTTCCTTGGAAATCGACAGTAGAATATGAAGCAAAGAGTTCAGCCAACAAGTTCGCTTTTTCAACAGGTGTCGTTGCAATAAAATTATCTGGCCGTGTGAGTGGTGGTATGGTGGATTTGGTGAAATTTTGGCTAACCGCCTTAGCGACTGACCAAAAGGACCTCGAATTGTTGGGACAAGCGAAAAGTTTGTTTCTAATTCGTTGATTGTGTGCCTTCTTGGTTTCGTCGATAATTTCTTTGCATCTGTTCCGGACACGAACAAAGATGTTACGTTATTCACTGAGGTAGCCGTTACTTGATGGAAATTCATTGTAAATTAATACCGAAGTAAAACAATAGATGTTTTTAGAATTCCACTATATTTATAAACCGTAACAATTGTTTCGACATACAATGTCTTCATCAGACGGATGATAACTTTAAACTGTTTTTTGTAGTTTAAAGTTATCATCCGTCTGATGAAGACATTGTATGTCGAAACAATTGTTACGGTTTATAAATATAGTGGAATTCTAAAAACATCTATTGTTTTACTTCGGTATTAAAGATGTTACGATTCATAGTGTTAAGATTTTCACGCCATGGTCGGTAGGCAAGATGTTTAGAAGCAACAGCTTCTTTGCATTTTCGGTCAAACCAAGGCTTGCCGTTGGAAGGGCATTTCTTCGAAAAAGGAATGTAAGCTTCCATACCAGCCAAAATAACATCGGAAACCTCCCTGACGCAGTCAGATGGGTCGTCAGAACGAAAACAAACGCCTAACCAAGGAAAAGTTCGAAAATATTCCATGAGATCTTCCCATTTAGCAGATCTGTAGTGCCAAATCTTGTGCGGTTTAGGCTCCTCTTGGAATGAAATCTCTTTCCCGCGAACATTTTTTTGAGGTCTGCGAATAAATTATAGTCGCTGGGGGGCAAATCTGGAGAATACGGTAGATGAGGAAGCAATTCGAACTCCAATTCATGCAATTTTGCCATCGTAACAATTGACTTGTGACACAGTGCATTGACTTGTTGAAAGAGCCCTTTTTTGTTGTTCATTTGAGACCGTTTCTTTGCGATTTCTGCCTTCAAACGCACCAATAACTTTATATAATATTCGCTATGGATGGTTTTCCCCCTTTCTCTGAAAATTATTCCATTCGCATCCCAAAATACATACGCCAAAACCTTCCCAGCCGACTGTTGTGTCTTTGGTCACTTCGGGCGGTTTTCACCAGCTGCTGTCCACTTAGCTGATTGCCGATTTGATTCCGGTGTGCAGTGGTGGGTCCATGTTTCATCCATTGTCACTGTGAGCAAACGCGAGACCCATTTCGAACAGAGCTTTCTCATGCCCAAATGTTCATGCAAACTATGACCAAGACGTTCTTTTGATATCTTTAGGGTGTCAGCGATCTCACGCAATTTCACTTTACGGTCATCCAAAACAATTTCGTGGATTTTTTTTCTGGTGTAACCACCTCAGTTGGGCGTCCAGAGAGTTTAGCATCATTTGTGTCTGTAAAGCAACGTTTAAATTCAGCAAACCAGCAAATGATAAGTGATTTTCCAGGAACATAGTTCCCGTAACCCTTATCAAGTCATTGCTTTGCTTGAAGGGTATTTTTTTCCCAAAAACAGTGTTTAATTAGCACACGAAATTCGATTTTTTCCATTATTTAGAACATATCAAAAGTAGCGTCACTAAAACCACTGTAACTTGTAAACTAATCATCGAAATGTCATAAAATTTTGACACGTATTATTTGAAGGCTGGTACTTCCTAAAAATCGTAAGGATTTTTTGAAAAAGGCGACATCTATATGTCATACCAAAAACTTTTTAGCCTACGTATTTGTTTGCTGGTTTGGCTTATTTCGATAAGAGATAGAAACAATATATATATATATATATATATATATATATATATATATATATATATATATATATATATATATATATATATATATACAGTCCCTGGCCAAATTATTAGATGCACTGTATTTTTTTTTTTGTAATTTTATGTTTCTTAAGAGTTTTTATGCAATAATGGTATATTTAAACTACAATATTATTGATTTTTATTTAAAAGAATTGTTGTAGACTACATATTTGTATTTATTTTTAACATATGGCAACACTGTGTTGACAAAGTGGTACATGAACGTAAACAAGTACAAACCTGTATCAGTCGCGATCGGAATCGAGTCAGGTACAGACGTGTTTCTGTGGCTTTATGGACTGTGATTGTTTGTTTAACAGTTTTATACTACTCAGTTATTAGTTTATTTTGTATGCAGTGTTTTAAAAAAGTAATTGGACTATTTTCATTATGGATAGAAAAGGCGATCTTTCACCACGTAAAAAAGCTGAAGTGAAGGCCCTTGTGATTGCGAAAACATTTACAAACCGAGAAATATCACGAAGATTGGAGGTTTCTGAAGCTAGTGTACGACGCATAAAAAAGAAAAAAATTGAGTCAGGGAAGGAATTAAGCCCGAAAAGAAAGAAAAGATGCGGTAGAAAACCAATTTTCACTCCACGGTCAGAGAGATGTTTGAAGAAAATTTGTGTAGAAAACAGACTTGCTACCACAAAGGTAATAAAATCACAACTCCAGGATGCTAGCGTAAATGCTTCTGAGCGCACTGTTCGAGGAAAATTGAAAGAATTAGATTTTAAGGCCTGTCGCCCCGCCAGGAAGCCCAAGTTAACAGCTGCAATGAAAGCAAAGCGCCTGAAGTGGGCCAAACAATGGCAAGACAAAGATGTGGACTTCTGGAGATCGGTAAGATACAGCAATTTAATCAATAATTGATACATTATTATCATTTTCAGTTAAATAAAGCAAATAAACATGGAAGTTTATATATTCTTCCTATTTTTGACAGGTCTGCTTCAGTGACGAAAGCACATTCGACATTTTGCAGAATAAAGCTCAGTATGTGCGTCGTCGTCATGGAGAAAAGTTTCATCCTGATTGTGTTGTCCCGACGGTTAAACATCCCACCAAAGTGATGATTTGGTCAGTCATCAGCGGCAAAGGCACTGGACGTCTGTACGTCGTCAAAGGAATAATTAGGCAAGATCAGTACAAAGAAGTATTACAAAATCGGTTGATTCCGCAGCTCAGAGAATGGTTTCCAAATGGGGAACCATTCACTTTCATGCAAGATGGAGCTCCCTGCCACACTGCTCGGTCTGTTAAAGCTTTTTTTGGCAGAGAAAAATATCCCTCTGTTGGATTGGCCGGGTAATAGCCCATTGAAAATGTGTGGGAGCTGATGAAAAGAGAAGTGGCTAAAGATGTGATTATCAACAAAACCCAGCTCCTAGAAAAGATTATTCATGTGTGGAATCATCATCCTCAAATGCAGGAGACAGTACAATATTGCATTGATAGCATGCCGCGCAGAATTAAAGCTTTGATAGCGGCTAAAGGTGGCTCAACTAAATATTGACCTTTACTAACATTAATTTCACTTTTCTTTAAAACTTAATAAACTTATGCTTTTCTAAATTAATGCTGTTTTATTTATGTCAAATAAATAGGTAATTGATTGGATAATATAAAAAATAAAAAACAAATCAATTTAAAATAATAAAACGGTACAATATCACTCGGTAATTAATATTTTACATGAAATCTTGCAGTGCGTCTAATAATTTGGCCAGGGACTGTATATATATATATATATATATATATATATATATATATATATATATATATATATATATATATATATATATATATATATATATATATATATATATATATGGATCATTCTTCGTCAACCGGACCCCCCCATTAATCCATAAATTGTCACGATATTTATGAGGACACAATCTAGTCCAGATTAAAGCTTATGATATTTCGTTTTGAATTTTGAGTGGCATACCAAGAAATTGTTCTGATTTGGGCATAATACTGACCCAAATCTGAAAATGGATTTCAAAATATTTCAGAAGAACTAAAGTAAAAATGTAATTTCCCAATACAAGTAAATGTTTTCTCTGATAATCTTATTCTATCCCAAAAAAACCTACAACTTTTATTGAAGATATTTATCACAGCTTATTTGCCATATTTTGGATATTCATTAATTTTTTACTCGAGAACTGAAACTTTTAGAGAAATTATGTACAGACAAAAAATACTTGTTTTTATTTGTGGATCACCATGAATTTTTTCATTCTAAAACAATTTGCTGGTGCAAAAACCCTATTTTTAGGATAAAAATTTCTTTCTTGTATGTTTTCGATGTAAAATTTCCCGTAGAACACGATCCCATCATAAGATTTTCAAAAATTTTGAACGGGTAATCATTAGACTCAAAAATAAGTATTATTGAAAACACATATGAAAAAAAATCATAAAATATGTGCAAAAATAACGAATTATTAAAAAATGCTTCAATATTTTTCATCTAAAGTTTTAGTTTTGGAGTAACAAATTGTTGAATATCTAAAATATGGCACATACGCTGTGATAAATATCTCCGAAAACTGAGGCCTTAAAAAAAATATTTTTGCAAAAGTTTTTTGAGGTAGATAAAGATTATTAAAGAAAACTTTTGTTTATATTAGGAAATTACATTTTTACTTTAGTTTTTCTGAAAAAAAAAATACATACTACTTTATCAAAAAACAGTTTTTTGAGGTTGATTGAATTTATTTTCGAGAATACTTATTTCAGTTTCAACGATAAGTTTTATAAACAAATTTTTGGAACACCAATGGGCCCACCCATTAGTCCGGTCATAGCCACTATTGTTCTGGATCATCTTTTGGACTCGGTATTACCATTATTACCATTTGAGACCCCATTTATTTACAAGTATGTGGATGACATGGTTTGTTTCGTGCCGACTGATCATATACAGTTAATTAACCCTGGATGTTTTCAACTCTTTCAACAAAAGGTTAAAATTCAATGTTGAGGTTGAGATTAACAATAGTGTTCCTTTTCTAGATACCAAAATTATAAGAGATGACGATAACAGAATCATCCTTGATTGGTATCAAAAACCAACGGCTTCTGACAGATGCTTGAATTTTTTCTCAACTCATCCAAACAATCAAAAATATAACACAATAGTGGCAATGAAGAACAGAGTGACCCACATTAGCGATAATATCTTCTTACAAAACAATTTAAAGAAGCTTTTCCGCATTTTTCGGGATAATAGATATCCCAAATATATTCTAAACTAACTGATTTATTCAATTCAAACATTTTTGGCGGTCCCACTGAAGAGTCAAGTCATGAAGTTAAAATAAGAAATTACCCTATATACGTGGCCTCACAGAAAAAAGTTTCTACTTTTAAAGACTACTCTAATATTAAGATAGCAAAACATAATTAAGTATGCAACTTTAGTTTGTTTAGTCGTGTAAAACAGAAGACACCACTCAAGTACAATAACCATATAGAATATAGAATGTCTTGCCTAGATTGTGAGGGTAGCTATGTTGGACAGACATCGCAGTGGCTGAAGCAAAGACTTACACAGCACGAGAGTGATTGTTTAATGGGAAAAAAATCTTGCGCTGCAGGAACTTAAAAACGGGAGACAGATTTAATTTCGAAAAAGTTAAAATTTTAAAATATGAAAATAATTATAAAACGCGCTTATTCTTCGAAATGTGTCGTATTAGAAAAGACAAAAGCTCCATCAGTTATAAAATAGACACCAACAATCTAAATAACATGTACTGCGACATCTTAATGAGCTTTTGAATTTTTCTTTTTTCTGTAAAGTCAAATAATAGCATATAGATAGTTTTCCGTAAAGGAGATCACGACATCAGACCACTATACAGGGTGAGTCAACGATATTCTCATTTGTTTCGGACATGACGAAAACATGTTAAATACAATAGTTTTAGGGAATGTTAAGGTGCACAGTTTAAAATTATTTTTGAGTATACAAGCGTGACCGATATAACATATGTTTTTTTTAAATGGAACATCCTATTTTCTAATTTATTTTTAAATTCTGCGTAAAAATTTTATAACTTTTTTATTAATAATGTTATATATCTAAACCTAGTAGTTTTTCTTATATTTCGATTAAAAAAAAAAAATACTAGTTTTCAGTTTTGTAAAAAATTGCCAGTAGCGCCATTGTTTCTAAAGGTGGAATACTCATAATTGGTACGAGCGTTTTATAGAGATGAAAAAAAAAGATATATGTAAAAAAATTTGAGTTAGATGCTACAGGATGTTCAAAATAAATTTATACATTTCGACTATTTTAAATTGAAAAATCTCAGATTTTTTAAACGGCACACCCTGTATATTATTATTTGTTCTGATAGATTTTACAAAACCCTCCAACTTTTATTAAGTATGTCATATACCTATTTTTAATAGTTTTCGATTTATTTTGATTTTTTCAATTTTTACCCTTGTTTTTAATACACTTCCGCTATTGTGAAAGTATAAACAAACAATTATCGTAAAGCAACTAAAAATAGACAGAAATCCATATTCCGGTAGCTTACTAGCTGTTCTCTTGTCTGTCAAATCCATTCTGAGACGCGTTTCGCCGTATCACGGCTCATCAGTCAGGCTAGGATTGACAAACAAGAGAACGATATCAAGTGGTACTTATCCCAGAAGTTACGGAGCACGATGGTAGGATACAACGAATTGTATTAAGTACGCATACCTATTACTCCATCGAAAGCTGACACAGCAGCTTTCGAACCGACAGAGTGGTTGACACACAAAAAGTTAAAAATAATTTTAATATAGTTTAACTTATCGAATGATTAATTATTATGACGTAATAAATGTTCAGGTGAGTAGAGCAAACAGCTCAGAATCTCACACCGACCCAAAATCGGTCAGCCTCAAGGATTCTGGGGGAGGCAAAATTTCGAAGAAGGGTAAAACCATAGAACTTAGAGTAGCGACATACAACATAAGAACCATGAGACAGGAAGAGGACAGAATCAGACTTCAAGGGGAACTCAATAGCATAAATTGGGACATTCTGGGAATCTGTGAGACAAGACTAAAGGGAGAAGAAGCTGTTACCTTAGCATCGGGTCATCTACTTTATTATAACAATATACAATCATCAACGGGAGGTATTGCAATAATGATCCATAAAAATGTGAGAAATAGGGTAATAAAAAATAATAGTATATCGTACAGAGTAATGTACATATTGTTTAGGCTAAACAACAGATTCACAATACAGATCATACAAGCATACGCCCCTACAAGTGCAGCAGAGGATGAGGAGGTCGACATGTTCTACGAGGATATTACAAGGGCAAGAAAATCAGAAAAAGCACAACTGATAATATTAATTGGAGACTTTAATGCCAAAATAGGACAGAAGAAACTAGGAGACCCACATTACATTGGAAAGTTTGGTCTTGGAAATAGAAACGCCAGAGGTGAAACACTGTTGGACTATCTACAGTGCGAAAAATTCTATTGTGCAAATAGGTTCTACGAAAAGAAAACGAAAAAAAAGATGGACATGGAAAAGCCCAGATGGTAGAACGAAAAACGAAATTGATTATATCATTACAGATAAGTTGAAATACTGTAAAGATGTATCGGTACTAAATAAATTCGACACAGGAAGCGACCACAGACTTGTGAGAGCTTCCTTTAGAATAAACACAAAAGTTAAAAGACACAACATGATACATAAAAAACTTGAGAAACCACCCACAATAGAATCAATAACCAGACAGCAATCAATATTTGAAAACATCTTAAAACAGAAATTAAAATCCAAATCAGATCTCCAGGATATGAACATGGAAAATCTTGCAAATAAAATAACAGAAAGCATATAAACAGCTACCAAAACAATATCCTTTAGACAGAACAATAAAAACCAAAAATTGCCGACAAACACGATGAAACTCATCGAAGAGAAAAGACAAATTAATAGAGACTCGGAAAGATACAATTCCCTAAATAAAATTATAAGGAAAGAAACCAGAAAAGATATTCTGAAGTATAATACAAAACTCATTATTAATACAATAGAATCAAATAAAAATATGAAGGTTCTTAGATCAGGTAAAAACATTGGCAGATTAAATATTATTAAAATAAAGGATCAAAATGGAACAACAATAAACGATAAAAATATGATAGTGGAATCCATACATAAATTCTATACAGAAATGTATCAACCAAAGAAACAACAAGAAGAGAGTAATAGGATCATACTAAATGTTGGATCAGAGGAGATGCCAGAGATAGAACTTACCGAAATGGAAAATGCACTCAAACATATGAAAAACAATAAAAGTGCAGGAGAAGATCAAGTGACTGTCGACATGTTGAAACTCGGAGGTGATGAACTTGTTGATGCTGTGAGAATTCTACTTAATAAATGTCTAGAACAAGAAAGGATACCAGAACAATGGCAGAATGCTGAAGTCAGGGAGATCCTGAGAATCTAGAGAACTATCGACCTATTAGCTTGCTGTCCCACTTATATAAATTGCTGACAAAAATCCTCACAAACCGCTTAGCATCGAAGCTAGATTCCTATCAACCGATCGAACAGGCGGGCTTCCGAAAGGGTTTTGGAACTAATGATCATATACAAACCCTACGCCTACTTATCGAAAAAGCCACCGAATACAACATACAAATTCATCTGGCTTTCATTGACTACAAAAAGGCCTTTGATTCTGTAGAACAGTGGACAATAATGAATGCACTTAACGACGCGAGAATCGACTCTAGATACACGAACCTGATAAAATATATCTATAGCCATGCCACAATGGATATAAGAGTGGATGATGAGACGAAAACGGATAAGATCGAGATCAAGAGAGGCGTTAGACAGGGTGACACTATTTCACCCAAATTGTTTACATTGGCTTTGGAAAACATTTTCAAGCTGTTGAGCTGGGAAAACAAAGGGTTAAAGATAAATGGGATGTACCTAAACCACCTGAGGTTCGCAGATGATATAGTCCTAATAAGTGATGATTTAAATGAGCTAAACACTATGATTAAAGAACTTCATGATGCCTCTCTGACAACCGGTCTCGAGATGAACATAAATAAATCAAAAATAATGGGTCCATCCCACAGAAATTTGATAATAGACAACAAGTTTGTCGAGGCTGTGGATGAGTATATTTATCTGGGACACAAAATAAAATTGGAAAAAGAAAATCAGACTGCAGAATTACCCAGAAGGATTGGACTGGGCTGGGCGGCGTTCGGAAAATTGGATTTTATCTTAAAAAGTAGGGACATTCCTATAAACCTGAAAAGGAAAGTCTACGATACATGTATTCTCCCTGTTATGACATACGGACTGGAAACTATAACATTAACAGCCAACACCACGCATAAATTAAAATGTGCATAACGGTCTATGGAAAGACAAATGCTGGGCATAAGTCTGAGGAATAAAGTACCAAATGCAGAATGCAGACGCCGAACAAAAGTCGTCGACGTGGTAGACCGTATTGCCAAATTGAAGTGGCAATGGGCGGGTCATGTGCCTAGACAGGGAGGAGACAGATGGGCATCCAGAGTCCTAAATTGGAGACCGTGGGATGAAAAGAGAGGAGTCGGCCGACCCCAGAAAAGATGGGCTGATGACATCATTGCAATTGCAGGAAGAAAGTGGACGAGACTCGCACAGGATAGAGACAGATGAAGGGAGTTTGAGGAGGCCTATATCCAGCAGTGGAGAGATGGCTGAGGAAGAAGAAGAAGAAGAATAAATGTTCAAATATGCCTGTCTACTTGAATACACATATTTAGTCGTTTTACTATATTTTTCTTCACTTTCCTTAGCATAAAGGGCGTTATTGTCCTGCACGCATCCCGTATCCTATTTTCCACATCTACTGGTGTTGTGGGGGGGATTCACATAAAGACAATTCTTAATGTAGCCTCACAAAAAGAAGTCTAAAGGTGTTAAGCCACATGATCGAGGAGGTCACTGAATGAATCCATCCCTACCGATCCATTTTTGTGGGTAACGATCGTTTAAAAATTCCCCATATTCCCGTTGGTAATGAAAAGGAGCCCCGTCTTGTTGAATCCACATTTGTTCAGTTTCAAAGTTATCAACTTGTTCAAGAAGCTGGGGTAATTCGTTTTGCAAAAAATTTAGATATCCAAACCCGTTAAGCAGTTCACGGATAAAATATGGACCAATAATTCGAAAATTTAATATTCCACACCATAAATTAAGCGACCAATGGTTTTGATTTTGAACTTCCCAGACCCAAAATGGATTAACTGTTGGAAAATAATGCATGTTAACTGCTCCATTACTGCGAAAAATAGTTTCAACAGAAAACATTATTTTGGATAAAAAATTTGGATTGGCCTCTATTGCTCCATTCATGGTGGTACAAAGGTTTACTCGTCGTTCAAAATCACGGTCTTGAAGTTCTTGGTGTAGTTCCATATGAAAAGGATGATACTTGTATTTTTTCGTGGTGCGATTAGCCGTAGATTGGGATGTGTCAGATAAGTCAGCTAATTGACGGCGGCTGACCTGGAGATTATCTGCAACATGAAGTAAAATCTCCATTTCTTTTTTTCCTCATTGGTAGCATTCTGGTTTACTACTTTCCGTTTCGTATACTCAACGCTACCACTACCTTCAAACCATTCCATTAAGCACTGAAAAGATTTTCTAGATGGTATACGTCTATTAGGGTACTTCGCTCCGTAAAGCCTTACTGCCAAAAGACAATTTTTTTCCACTTCGCCCAGTATATAAACCATATCAATTAATTCATTTTTAGGAAAATCCATAACTATTACCTTTAAACGTCACTTACTACAACAAATTAAACTATTTTTACTGGCTTAATACCTAGACACGTCAAAATTTGACAATGCCTACATTTTGGTTTTGTCTTGGCAACTATTATGTTATAGCGTAAGTGTATTAAAAACAAGGGTAAAAAATTGAGAATTTCAACATAAATCGAAAACTATTAGAAATAGGTACGTGGCATACTTAATAAAAGTTGGAGGGTTTTGTAAAATCTACCAGAAAAAATAATAATATACAGAATGTGCCACTTAAAAAATTTTTCAATTTAAAATATGCGAAATGTATAAATTTATTTTGAACACCTTGTAGCATCTCACTCAAATTTCTTTACAAACATCTTTTTTTTCATCTCTATAGAACGCTCGTACCAATTATGAGTATTCCACCTCCAGAAACAATAGCACTACTGGCAATTTTTTACAAAACTGAAAAAACTAGTATTTCTTTAAAAAAATTGAAATATTACAAAAAACCACTAGGTTTAGGTATATAACATTATTAATAAAAAGAAGTTATAAAATTTTACGCAGAATTTAAAAACAAATTAGAAAATAGGATGTTCCATTTAAAAAAACATATGTTATATATGCCACACTTTTTTGAAGTACCCTGTATACTCAAAAATAATTTTAAACTGTGCACCTTAACATTCCCTAAAACTATTGCATTTGACATTTTTTCGTCATTCCCGAAACAAATGAGATAATGAACTTTACTCTATCGTTGACTCACCCTGTACATACTCTGATAAAAGGATCTTCAAAATATAAATCAGTGTCCAATTGAAGACCATAGATTTAAATATGTTATGTTAATCTGATTGTAAAAAAGTGTTATTGTTCTATATTTTTGACAGGAAATCTTTTATTCTAATTGGTAAGTTTACACTGTACGTTTTTTTTTGTGACTGCCTAGGTATGGATTACTTCCTTGCTTTTTAGTGGTAACTCATGATGAAGCTAAAAATTGTTGGGGAAATATAGAGTTTCAAAATAGCAAAAGAATATAATTCATACATAGACCGCTTTCCCGATATTTCCTACATTGTATATATACATATATATATATATATATATATTATATATATATATATATATATATATATATATATATATATATATATACTAGCCGGGCCCGAGGCTCCGCTCGCGTAGACTTGATTCACTACTATCATCACTGCTTATTCCTTATGTTACCCAACGTAATAAAACATCTCCCATTATCTCTACATAACTTCCATTATCTAGGCTTATCTCTGCTCATCTCCCATTATTTCTCCTTATCTCCCATTATCTCACCTTATTTCCCATTATCTAGGCTTATCTCGACTTATCTCCCATTATTTCTCCTTATCTCCCATTATTTCTCCTAATATCACCTAATAAAATATATCCTATAACCCGGCCAGAGAACATACATATGTTTAAAAAAAAAGCACGTAAATCGGATAAGTGGTTCTCCAGTGATAAGCACACTAACGGACGGACAGACAGACAGACAGACAGACGGACAGAGAGACATTGCATTTTATATATATTATAGATATTCTCTGCTACATAATATTATTCCATATTTAATGGTTTGGACTGTGCATTGCAAGAGAACGCGCTAGCGGCAAACTTTGTCCGACTTCATTTACTATTATTGTCACTGCTCATTCCTTATGCTACTTATCGTAATAAAATATAGCCTATAACCTGGCCGGAGAACATATGTATGTTTAAAAAAAAAGTACGAAAATCGGATAAGTGGTTCTCCAGTGATAAGCGCACTAACGGACAGACAGAGATACGTTGCATTTTATATATATTATAGATATAGATTATTATTATTATATAACCTGGCCAAAGAATATATGTATTAATTTAAAAAAAGACAGGTAAATCGGATAAGTGGTTCCCGCGTGATAAACGCACTAATGGACAGACAGACAGAGAGACATTGCATTTTATATATATTATAGATTATACATTACAGATATTCTTTGCTACGTAATAGTGTTCCATATTTAATGGTTTAGGCTGTGTATTGCAAAGGCACGCGCTAGCAGCAAACTTATTTCCGACATCATTCACTATTTTACGTCACTGCTCATTCCTTATGCTAGCTATCGTAATAAAATATAGCCTATAACCTGGCCAGAGAACATATGTATGTTTTAAAAGAAAAAGTACGTAAATCGGATAAGTGGTTCTTCAGTGATAGGCGCACTAACGGACAGACAGACAGACAGACAGACATACAGACAGACAGACAAACAGACAGACAGACAGAGAGACGTTGCATTTTATATATATTATAGATATATATATATATATATATATATATATATATATATATATATATATATATATATATATATATATATATATATATGCATATCGGTTCTCCTACCTTCTGGTTGCCATTTCAGTATTTGTTTTGAGATTCGATCTTCGTCCATTCTTTGGATTTGTCCAAACCATAAAAGTTGTTTAGTTAGAATGTCGTCTGTAATACTGTGCCATGATTTCCTTAATACGTTCGTGCGGACTCTTTCTCTTCTGGATATTCCTGTTGTTCTTCTCCAGAAGTCCATTTCCGTCGCTCTCAGCGTAGTTAGCGCTCTTTCCTTCAGATTTTTCACTATGGTTTCATATATTTTCTTTTTGATGGTTTTATTTATAGATTTATCCGACAGAATGCTGTTTATCAATTTACTGGCCTTTCTTCCTGCCGGATTTCTCTCTCTCTTATTACCCTGTGGAGTTTTCCATCCTCCAAAATTTTTATACCCAGATACTTGTAGTCACCGCAGTGTTTTATCGCGTTTCGATTGTCCAGTATAAGATCTTTTTGTTGTCCTCCAATACATAGATATTCTGTCTTCTTTCTAAACCCCAATCTTTGTATTCGTCAAATAGTTTTCTCGTCATGTAGTTCAGGTCGTGACAATCTTGGGCCATTACCACTTAATCATCTTAGAAGCAGAGCGTATACAACATGGTGTTAATTAATGATATCCTCATTGGTCTACATTTCTGCCTCCATCTCTTTAGTAAACTTTCCAAATATATCCTAAAAAGGATTGGTGATAAACAGCATCCTTGCTTCAGACCTTGCCAGAATTTCTGCGAAGAAACGCTATAATACGCTTTTCTCAAGTTAACGAACAGTAAGTGGACTTTTTGGTTTCATGTCATCTTTTTTTCTATTAATTGGGTTAAGAAGAAAATATACTCTATTGTGGATCATCCCGTGCGAAAGCCTGCTTGTTCTACTGCTTCGAAATCTTGATATTTCTTCTCCATTTTGTTCTTTAAAACTTTTCCGTAGATTCAACTCATGGATGCCTTAACTGCTATTCCTCGGTATTTAGGTATGACACTTTCTATTCCTTCGGGATTTCGTTTGTACTTATACATTTCTGAAATAGTTCTCTAGAAATAATAATACTAAAATTGTGCTGTTCTGATATTAAAAAAAAAATAAGGCCAATTTTTTAACAATTTTATTTTTGCGTGAACACTCGAACATGACTCTATTTTTCAACATAATTTCCATCTTTGTATATTAAGGCAAGAATATTGTAACTGACACGATAGTCCTGATAAGCACCGGCAGTAACCATTGGATGCTCAGAGGAAAAATGAGAATAAATCTGAAGCGGAAGAGACGTAGCTTCATAACGCATATAAAGATAAAGACACCAACAGAAATAATAAAGTAAAACACAGACGAATATCGACAAGCATTAGAAAATCATAAAAAACAAATAAACTACTAAACAGAACTTGATGAACTAAATGTGCAAGTAACCAATAGCCCACTCATGACTACGAAACAAATAACATCGAAAAAAGAAAAAACACAAAAAAATTAAGTAAAGAGACACAAAATCTCTTGAAACAGAGACGACTATTAAGAAATGATCCTACAAATTGCAGGTTAGAATTGGCAGAAATAGACAAAAAAATAAAAAAAAAATATCAAAGAAGACGTCAAACAGAACAGAAACTCGAAAATAGAAGAAACTTTGAAAGAGGGGAAAACTTTGAAACACCTAAACAAAAAAATGAATGAAGGGAGACATCAAATAATAAAACTTATAAATAACGATAACCAAGAGATCACACAAATCAAAGAGATAAAGAAAGCTACAGAGAAATATTATCCAACACTATATGACACGAAAATATAGCCACCGCCCCGGGAAAGAAAAAGGTAAACGATTAAATCACTTAAGAATCGCAGATGATATTACTTTGATCGCCAATACAAAAGAAGAATTACAAGAAATGCTGATGGAATTAAATAGGAAGTCTCGAGAAATAGGTCTAAAAATAAACTTCACCAAAACCAAATTTTTAAAACAACGACAGTGAAGATAACAGCTAGGAACTCTTAGTGGGAGGTGAAAGAATAGGAAAGGTACAAACATTCATATATTTAGTAAAAAAATCGAAATATCAAAAAATAATTTGGATAGAAGAATCTCGTTAGCTTGGTCTGCGTTCGAAAGGTTATAGTCTACATTATACAATAAAAATACAATAAAAGCCAAAGTATTCGATTAATATGTAATGTCAGTCGGTGCTGAGTAGTAGACATCAGAACTGTATTTGTCGTTATCGTTACCTTTATGTCATAGAGGTGCGTTGGAGCAACGACCACCACCTCTGATCTGATAGATTGTTGAACGCATACGAACGTACGGAAATTATAAAATAAAAAAACCGGTCAAGTGCAAGTTGAACTTGCACAATTAGTGTTCCGTACGTTGATTGTTTTTAAAATAAAAAATCTTGTTAGGGTGGTATAAAATGATCAGTGACTTCACAAAACACACCTCAAATGAGTTTTCAACAAAGTTTTTTTCCAATCTGTACTGAAAACTGGTGACCTTGAAATTTTGTTTTTTTTATACACCAGATAAATTATTAAAGGTAATGATAATTTTCGTTCAATCTATACCTCGTGGAGAATATTCCAGGATTTTTTCAAAATTTTTTGATCAGTACTTTTCGAGATAAGGTAGGAGACAGCGATTTTTCACGATTTTTAAAAGTAATACGAAGAAAAGTGTGCGCAAGTATTACATTATATATATATATTTTTTACTCGTGTTTTCACAAGCTTTCATTTGACACCACCCTCGATGACCTAGTAAAAAAATTTTTTTTTCACTTCCGATTTCACCCCTCAAAACGAATCCCTTAAGTCAAAATGTATGTTACGGTGATATAAAATGATCAGTGACTTCACAAAACACACCCCAAATAAGTTTTAACAAAGTTTATTTCCAAACTTTACTGAAAATTGATGACCTTGAAATTTCTGTTTTTTTTATATACCAGATAAATTATTACAGGTAATGCACTCGTAATAATTTTCGTTCAATCTACACCCCGTGGAGAATATTCCAGAACTTTTTCAAAATTTTTTGATAAGTACTTTCCGAGATAAGGCGGGTGGATAGCGATTTTTCGCGATTTTTTAAAAATAATACAAAGAAAAGTGCGCGCTAGTATTACATTATATATATATTTTTTACTCGTGTTTTCACAAGCTTTCATTTGACACCACACTCGATTACCTAGTAAAAATTTTTTTTTTTTCACTTCCGATTTCACCCCCCAAAACTAACCCCTTAAGTCAAAATTTAACTTTCAAAACTACATGGCTCTGATGAGACCATCAATTTCTATATTAGTACCAAATTTCAACTTTCTATGACAAATAGTTTCGGAGAAAAATCGGGTGTGACAGACGGACAGACAGACGGATAGACGGACAGACGGAGAGACAGAGGGCCTATTCCTTATAGGGACTATAAGGTACTGGTTACTTCACCGGAACTGATGGCCTCGCCTAAGCCACTAGTTCCGCCTGCGTAATTCAGGTGCTAACCTAAGTATAAATAGGGTAGATTTGTAGTTTAGCTTTAGTCAATTATCGCTCCTGATGAAGCTAATATGGTTAGCAAAACGCGCGCCGGGTGCAAGAATAAAGTGTTTGGTGTAGTGATGACATATACTGAGTAGTGTTATTGTGCAAAAGACTCCACATTTTCAACATAACATTTTCCAACTTCTACCTCGCTGCATACTTAGTTAACATATGTCTTTGTCTCAAGAGTGAAACCCTATTAATGAAAAAAACAATCGGACTTTACTTAAGTATTATTATTATTAATAATTTAAATAAATATGATTTAATGAAACTAGAAAATAGTAATTATTCCACATATTAGTAATATAATCATAGAAGGCAACATTTCAAATGCCCCATTGCCACCAGGAGTGTTTCCACCATCAGGAGTGGTTCCATTCGGAGTGCTTCCGCCACCATCGCTAATTATACCTCCAGCTAAAAATCAAAAAAGGTATTAAATTTTTAACTATCAATAGGACAAAGGACTACTAAAAGATAACTAAAAATAATCGTTTTCATCAATTTTGACGAAAAGCTCTCATTAAATGTTAACAGGCTGCATTTTGGCATACAGGTAGTTTTTTGGACGTAGACTACGATAAAAAAAAGTTTGCTGTTCTAAAGTATACGCTAAGCCAACAAAATCGAAAATAAAATGAAAAATTCGGTTGAAGTGGGAATCATACTTCCAACCGCATTCAATTAACGTTTCTGTATACCGCTAAATATTTTGAAATCGGCTATTAAGGGGTTTCTTAGGATGCTGATTAAGAATCCGATGACAGATTTGAAAAATTCAAAATGGTGGATCTAATATGACGGTCAGAAAATACGTAATTTATTTAATTTCTTCGAGTAATTTAGAATTTTTGTGTTTTCAATAACTGTTTTCTTTGTACCTGAATGTTTAAATAAAATATAGACATTTTATTCTTAAAGCTTATACTTTTATCTTCCATTTCCCACCTTTAAATGCTTTTTTTATTTTAAGTTTACCATAAGTTGTATGATTAATAATAACCCAAAAATACGTTTATCATGAACACTATTTTAAGAGTAAAATTACAAAAAAAAAGACAAAGTTTTTTTAAGTTTTTAATGATCTTCTAATTTCAAGTACACTTTTAACTGTAACGAAAAAGGATAAAAAAATTGTCCGACTTTTTTTATCACTGCTTTGAACCTAAAATTGCCGGCCGCGCACTACTGCAGGCAAATTTTAATATTTTAAACTCAATTTTTAAATAACACAGACAATGTGGGCATTTTTAATTATTCTTATATTGAAACTTAAGGTATAGTAATGATATATGCGCAAGAGAGGTTTGCAGCAGCAGAGAGAGAAATTGATCAACTTTTGTATACAAAATAAACTGGCTATCACCAATACCCTGTTCAAACATTATATCCGCCGTCTTTATACTTGGAAATCTCCAGGAGATCGATACAGAAATCAAATAGATTATATAATGATAAGCCAAAGGTGGAAATCATCTATACTGGACACGAGAACTTACTCAGGACTACTGTAATTCCAACCATCAACTTCTAGTTACAGTTCTTCGTATTAAACTCAAAGCTTCTCAAAAAAATATAAAGGTGCAACGAATGAAGATATATCCTCCAGAAAAACAACAATTTACGGAACTAGTAAATAAAAATATCCGAAATATCCAATATAATGAAGATCCTGGAAATAATAAAGAGATGTGGAACAAAGTGAAAACATCGATAAAAGATGCCCACGAAGAAATAGCATCCCGAAGAGTAAGAAAATGTATTAAAAAATCTTGGATGTCTGCAGAAACATGGCAACTTATAGAGCATAGGAAAAACGTAAAGAAGACTGGACTAAACGATGATCAGCAGATAAAAGAGTACCAAGATTTAAACCGACTTATACAGAAGAACTGCAGACAAGATAAGAATACATATCTCAATAACCAATGTAAAGAAGTACAAGCATATGCAGAGAAAAATCAAGTTAAAGATCTCTTTAAAAAAATTAAAGAGATAGATAAGGATTTCAAACCTAAAACTTGGGCAATCGAGGATAAAAATGGAACACTGCTTACAGAGAAAGAAAGAATAATAGACAGATGGAGAGAATATTGTGAAGATCTTTATTATGATGCATAAGAACAAGACATACACCAACAGATCAATACCACGCAGCAAGAACCTGAAATAATGAGGAGTGAAGTAGAGGATGCTGTTAAGAAACTGAAAAGCAATAAGGCACCTGGCTACGATGACATTACGGGAGATATTCTTAAGGAACTAGATCATGACACAGTGGGGATGATCTATAAAATATGTAATAACAATCTGGAAAACTGGAATATGGCCGAAAGATTGGACGACCTCTATAATAATACCACTACATAAGAAAGGCTCTATCCGTAAATGTAGCAATTATCGTACATTATCTCTATTATCACATCCAAGTAAGGTAATGCTACATATCATAAATAGTCGTTTAAGATATTATGTTGACCAATAAATCTCTAGAGAACAAGCGGGATTCGTTAAAGGACGAGGCACAAAAAATCAAATTATTAACATAAGACAATTGACAGAGAAATGTAGAGAGTATAATGTGTCTATGGTAATGTGCTTCATAGACTATAATAAGGCTTTTGATTTTGTCAACTGGAAAAAGCTTTGGGAGGTACTAGAGCAAATGGGTGTTCCTTATCATCTGATTAAACTGATTAAAAACCTCTACTTGGACAGCACTGCAGTAGTGAGAATAGACAATACAATATCCGATCAGTTTCATCCTCGCCGAGGTGTAAGACAGGGCTGTGTTCTGTCTCCTACATTATTTAATGTTTATGGTGAATTTATAATGAGAAATGCGTTGAATGAATGGGATGGTGGAATCCTAATAGGAGGTGAGCGAATAAACAACTTGCGTTACGCTGATGATCCCACCATATTTGCAGCGACTGAGGAAGAGATGGCTACACTTTTAAATCGGATAGAGCAAGAAAGTGAGAAACTAGGTCTGACCATAAATAGGGACAAAACGAAGCTGATGACAGTCGATAAGTCTGACCAAATAGTAAGATCCCACTTACTCAATGGCATTGAGAGAATAACAACCTTTGTATATCTAGGATCATCCGTAAGTAGTATGGGAGGATGCAAGAATGAAATAAAAAGAAGAATATCCCTAGCAAGAAATGCTATGACGAGACTTACTAAGATATGGAAAAGTCCGTACATAACTAAAGAAACGAAATTAAATCTCGTACAGACCTTAGTATTTCCAATATTTTCATATGGTGTAGAATCCTGGACACTTAGAGTAAAGGAACGTAAATCTATTGATTCCTTTGAAATGTGGTGCTATAGGAGGATGTTGAGAATATCCTGGACCGCCAGAAGAACTAATCAATCTATACTGAATGAACTAAATGTAACTGTAAGGTTATCATCACTATGCATGAAAAGAATTCTTCAGTATTTTGGACATGTAGCTAGAAGGCCAGGCAATAATGTAGACCGGCTAATAATAATGGGAGAGGTCCAGGGTAAAAGGAGTAGAGGCCGTTCGCCAACAAGATGGTCAGATCAAATAAAACAAGTTATGGATCAACCACTCCATGTATCGTTGCACTTGGCAGAAGATCGAGAGAAATGGAGAGAAATAGTGAACAGAACAGTGAAGTCATTCCAGAGAGATCACGACCCTCAAGACTGAGGAAATGAATAGAGAGAGAGAGAGATGCGCAAGGATTTTTTTTCAATACTTTATTTTATTAAATATTTGTAATTTACTGAATGCCCGTTAAAATCATGCAACAAAGTTTCGTTTTAAGTTTTACAAATTATAAAACAACAAAAATAAAAACTATTAGTATCATCGAAAAGCTGAAGGTACGCTCTTCAAAAAGCTATTTTTTATTTTTTTTTTACACTCTGAAAACAAGTAATATCGAGTATCCTTCGAGCGGTGCGCGGAAGCTTTCAAATTAACATGTAACCTATTTGGCGCGCTATACTTTTTGAATCACCTATCCGAATTTTTAATAAATTCTCACTCTAATAAAAAAAAATCTGAAAAAAAAATTATTTTCTTTTTTTTAAAAAATTTCTCGCTCTTTCACGTGGTACTATTAGTTTTTCGATGTCTTTTTTATTTTTCGAGATATTACCGAAAAACCGAATTTTTAATTTTATTTTAGATCTTGTGGGCTTAGCGTATATCAAACTTTAGCAAACTTTTTTTTATCATATTCTACGTCTAAGAAATTACCTGTGTGACAAAATGCAGCCTCTTAACATTTAATGAAAGCTCAAACCCCTGGCGACTTGGCCATACTTGTTTTACGGATACAAAATTTCCTTTTAGAAAGGAAAGAAAAACGAACGATGATATAGTTTTTCAACAGAAATTTGTTTGAGAATGAACTACTATAAGAACCCTAAAGCATTGTCTTTTGACCAGTAGTCAGAATAGAGATTTTGGAGAATTTTCCATCATACAAACCTATAGCTATGAATTATTAATAAGTATCTTGTTCCCAAATAGGGCGTAAATACAACAACAACAAATTATATCTCAAATTAGTGAGAGTCTCAAAATTAATGTAATACTAACAAAATGATGTAATTCGGGGATTATACTTCTTTTTAAGAAAGGCGATATTACTGCTATCGAAAATTATCGACCCATATCTCTCCTGTCGCACTCATATAAGCTCTTCACAAAAATCTTAACCAATCTCCTAACAGTAAGACTGGATTTCTATCAACCTGTGGAACAGGCGGGCTTCAGAAAGGGATTTAACACACCTCTACATGACACGCACTGTAATAGAAAAATGTACATAATTTAAGGTACCAATACATTTGACAATCATTGATTTTCATAAGGCATTTGATACTGTTGAAACCTGGTCAGTTCTAAAATCCCTAGCGAATGCAAGAATAGATTCCAAATATATGGTATAAAAATAATAGAGAACATCGATAAAGAAGCATCTATACATATTAAAATTGACGAAACAACTGTCACTAACAACATGCCATTAAAAACAGAAGTGCGAAAAGGAGATACATTTCACCTAAATTATTTAACGATGGCATTTGAATACAATGAAAGGGGTGCGACGGTACTAGAATAAGTCACCTTAGGTTTGCAGACGACATAATAGTGATAGCTAATACCACCAAGGAGCTACAGGAAATGTCGAACCAGCTAAATGTGGTCTCTGCAAGGGTAGGTCTTAAAATGAATTTTTAAAAAAACTAAATTTATGAGCCCTGAAGATACCAACAAACAGATAGAAAATAATTCCATAAAACGTGTCGACGAGTATATCTACTTAGAATCACACGATTGAGATCGGAAAGGAGAACCAGCATTCAGAAATTACCAGACGAATAGGGGACAGGAGGACAAGATGAATATAGACGGCAACATGAATCATTCTCATATCTTCTTCTATTCGCTCGGTACATGAACATCTCTAGCACGAGAGGACGTGCGAGGCGGGAGTTCGCAAGCCAGGCCGAACCTAACTGCTAATGAGGGAGTACGCACGTCATTGACGAAAAACAAAACGGACGACCGAAAATAAAATATTTAATTACGGTAAGTTTTAAGATTTTCTGTTTGATAAATCGACCACATCCTATATAAGTATAAAGCTATTTTTAGAATTTTAGGTTATTTTTTTATCCATTAAGTACCCTATCGGACAAGATGAATATGGCCCTATACATCTTGCCCCCCTATACTCATATTACCCGATTTCATTTACATTCTGTTTCTGATGGTTTCAAACTATAAAAGAAAGACCAAATGGGGTGATTGGACAGAAAAAATTTTAGAACGGACTATGAAAGAGGCAAGCCGACCTTCAGTTCGAGCAGGAGCCACGAACATGCCATTTAGCACTTTGCGAAGACATCACAAAAAACAATTTAGCACCAAATATTTGAGTAGGTTCAGACCAGTTTTCACTGAAGATAAAGAAAAAACACATTAAAAAAATCTCACAAGGATGAATGATTTATTTTATGGCCTAAAACCAAATGATTTTAAAAAAAAACTGTTGGAGAATTCGCTCAGAAACTGGGCAAAGGCGATAAGTTTCCAAAAGGATGCGCAGGGAAAGACCGGTTATCAGGGTTTCGAAAGAGACTGAACTTACGTCTTTGGCTAGAGCCCGAGGATTTAACCGTCCCCAGGTAGAGAGATTTTATGATCTTCTAGAAGAATTAATCGACAAACACTTGTTGGATTCTACCAAAATATACAACATGGACGAGACTGACATCCGCACATCCACTACCAAGCCACCAAAAATCTTGTCTTCATACGGCAAGCGACAGGTTGGTCTAATCTCCAGTGTGGAACGAGCTGTTTTAACAACAGCAGGGTCGTTCCTACCGCCCTTTTTCATATATAAGCGGAAACGATTTGTACCACGCCTACTTGATGGAACTCCACCTTGTTCACAAGGCACTGTATTCGATTCAGGCTCGATTTCTGATTTGGTTGGAATTTTTGGTTGAAAAGAACAAAAGAAATTGCTTCTTTTGTTAGACATGAATCCCACAAATTTTATCCTGCGCTGGAATATACAACAAAACATCATATAATATTTCTATCGTTCTCCCCACATACTACAAATAAGCTACAACCATTGAACGTTGCCGTATATGGGCCAGTCAAAAATTATTTCGACAAGAAATTGCAACATTCCACAAAGCTCACCCAGGTAGAACCATCACTCAATTAGACGTGGCTTCTCTTTTCAACCCCGCTTATTTAAAGGATGCGTCTCCAATGAATTTCATTAGTGGATTCCGTGTTGCCATATGGCCAAATAACAGAAATTTATTTTAAGACTGCGACTTTGCACCTGCCTCAGTGACAGATCAATCGCAAATAGAAATCCAGTCTACTTCTGACACTAATACGCTACAACCCAATACTGGTATCATCCAGTCGACGTACCAAGTGACATCTGAGATTACAGATCCACAGCCAGTTCACACGGCCGTTCTATCCACCAGTCTCCAATCGTCAGGTCATAAGACACCTCCACCTACACCGTCGATAGCATCTGCGGCTACGGCTACACCAGCTGGTCCCACGACTCTTGCAACTGCTGTTCTCCAGTCAACAGCTGATCATATTCTCGAGTCTATGCATCCGATTCCAAGTATTGTAGGTCAAAAAGTGACACACGGGAAGAGAGAGAAGTCAAAAGGCTAAGATACTAACTTCTACACCAGTCAAAGTGGACCAAAAAACAAAAATTTATTAAGTCTGAACAGCGTGCTGTTAAAAATTTTGGAAAAGAAAATACACTAACTTCTAAAAATTCGCAAAAACCACCTACATCCAGAATCAATAAAAAAAAAATCAGTACGAAATGCCTCCAAAATCGCTCGTGATTACTATTGCACGGTATGCAAAGAACAATATGTTCATCCTCCAGCTGAAGACTGGATACAATGCTCCGAGTGCAAGGAATAGACTTACGAAGCATGTTCTTCTTATCTTGAAACCGGAACATATTTTTGATAATGTTCAGCATCTTCGTGAATCATCTTGCCCGATATCTTGAACCATCTTACCCGATAGAGTAAGGCAAGACGAATCAAACCAAAAACTTCATTTGTTGACCTCGTGTTACGGTTGTGATGACAATTTTTGATATTTGTATGATTACTTCGAAAGTCTATAAATAGTTGATCTTGTGAAAAATATAGGCGATTTTGAATTTCAATGCCAAGTATTTTTTTTTTCATTATCCAAGTTAAGTGAACCATCTTGCCCTCTCTTCCTTTAAGGCTAGCATGGGCAGCTTTTGAGAAGCTAGAACATATCTTAAAAAGCACTACAATACCCATAAACCTAAAAACTAAAGTCTACAATTCCTTTGTTCTACTGGTCAGTACATATGAACTGGAAACGATGTGTCTTACTAAAGCATTTGTTTAAAAGCTCGTGTCTTCACAGAGAGCTATGGAGAGAAGCATGCTTGGTATCTCCCTTAGGGATAGAATTTATAACGAACAGATAAGGAGACAAACCAAAGTCACTGACATAACTCTGGAGGCAGCAAAGATGAAGTGGCGAGGGACAAGTCATGTGGCTAGATCATCCGGAGTCAGATGGGTGTATTCGGTCATAGAATGGAAAAATCCAGAGAAAACAGGAAGAAGCACTGGACATCTACAGAAACAATGGGTCGGTGATATAAGAGTAGTAGCGGGCAAGCAAAATGGTAAAGGACAGGGAAGCATAAAAGAGATTGGAAGAAACCTATGTCCAGGAGTGGACAGACTTAGGTTTAGAAGAAGAATAGAAAGGGTAAATGTTGCTACGACCCTTTCCTACTTAACAAGTGAAAATTAGCTTCGAGTTGTCTGAAAATTTTAAAAATCCGTGAAAGTTTAACCAAGGATCTGTAAAGTAGGGTTCCGTTAACTAACCTGGCTAACTAAAAATTCCTATTATAATTTTTAGACACAGAATTTTTTTTTTAGTTGCTGTCACTCATCTACTATTGATATTCCCTTGCTAAAAGGAAGGATCGTATTCGTGAAAAAATCTAGCTCCAAGATTTTTGTATTTCTTTTCACTTTTCGAGGCCCCTTGGTCACGAAAAACAGTCTTCAATTTCTGATGGTCTATCTGTTCTCGAACAAAACGATACGTCATTTTCAAATTTGGTACACATTAATACTTGACATAAGAAGGGAACCTATCCTTTTTGGGCATTATCGCTTATGGATAAAAGATACATTTTCTTTATTTTTCTTGATTCTTATTTGAGAGAATTACAAATTTTAGGCATAATCCTTTGTATTCCAACACTTATAGATTAAAGAGGTGAGGAGGAGTGTTAGGGGGTTCGGTTGCTTCGTATATATCGAGTTATACGTCTTTTTTTTGCGTTCTTGAAGTCTAAGTATATATCGTCATATGTTTTTTCCGGGGGTTTTTGGAGTATACGGCTCTGAAAATTGTGTTTTGTCATTATTTTCATTTTTTGTGGGCAATGATATAAAAGGTTAATTGAAGAAGGATGTTAAAGGAGCTGTTTCGTATATACCAAATTATACATCATTTTCAGGGTCCTCTCAGTCTAAGAATCTGAAAATTGTGTTTTCCATTATTTTTAATTATTTATACTTAAACATATAAGATTCTAAAAGGGTGGGAAAGGTGTCCGAGGATTATACAGATGCTTCATATATATCGTTCTTTTCAATGTTTTTCGAGTCGAGGAATCTGCAAATCGTGTGTTATTTTCTTCTATTTTTAATTTTAACTTACATCATATGTATCTTCATCTTCTTCCGACTTATAGCTAGATATTATTACCTCTTTTCTTTGTTCCCTGATCTAAATATCGTTCGGCAACTTGTCTCTTGCCAGCCGTACTATCCTGTTGTTTGCCATTCTTCCTATGTGTTGATCTCATTCCATCTTTCTTCCTCTTATCCACTGGTTGATATTTTCTATATTACATGTGCGTCTTATGTCTTCACGTCTTTCTCTATCCCTCAGTATTCTCATTTCAATTGATTTCAACATCCTCTGTGTTATATTTGTATTGGGTCTTATTTAAGATGTGTAAGTCATTACTAGACGTATCACGCTCTTGTATATTCTTGTTTTGGTCTCAACGGAGAGGAATTTATTTCTAAATATGATATCATTGAGGCATCCTGCTATGCTATTAACCTTGTTAACGTGATGTTTCACTTTTCCTCGATTTTTCCTATTCTCGATGCCCACGTAATCGACCTTCATCACCTGTTCTATTTGTTTATCTTCCACCACCAACTTGCACCTGATCGGCTCTTTTGCTATTACTTTTGTTTTGGTTTTTTCATTTGAGATAGACATATTATATTGTTTTTCTGCTATATAGAATTCGTATAGCAGCCTTTGCAGATCATTCTCAGTCTCAGCCATTATTATCGCGTCATCTGCATAACATATGATTTTAATTTCTCTATTACCCATTCTTTATCCCCTCTTTCTTTTGACATTCTTTATAATTTCATCCATGACAATATTAAACAGAAGAAGACTCTCTGCCTGATTCCAGATTCATAGTTGATTGGTTCTGTCATTCCTTCTGCTAATCTTGCGACTACTTTATTGTCTTTATATATATTTTCAATAGTTCTAATGGTAGGTCTAATCGGATGTTCCTGTTGTATAATAGATGAATAACGTCTTCTATTTGTACATTGTCGAAAGCTTTTTTTAAGCCTATCAAGCACAAGTACGCTGAAATGTGGTATTCTATGGATTTTTCTTTTACCTGTCTCACCATGAATACGGCATCGGTACATGAGCGCCCACTTCTGAATTCTTGCTGTTCTTCTTCCAGTTGTATTCTCGCGTTTATTTTTGTTGTAATAATTTTTGTTGTTAATTTCAGTGCACAGTTTAGTAGATTTCATCATATCAAAAGAAAAAAAAAGTCGGGTTTCAATTGTACAAATCTCCGAAACCCTGTCTATGCTAATTTTCTTGTCAATAACATCGTACCATAAAGTATATATCAATGAAATACCAAGTTTGGCTGCTGATAATAAAGTTATTCTATAGTCTGAGAAAGTCAAATTCAATACTTATTTTAGAACTACAAGTTTATAAGCGGAGTATTGAGGCACTAAACAGATTCTTCCAGAGCTCTTATCTCCAAAGTTGACTTGTGCAAGCGTAGGCGAAGCGTCGAAAAGTTACCTCAAACTGACACCCAGGAATAACCAAAACCATGAGAGCTTCCGTTCCAAGTTAATAATAGTGTTTTTTAGTTTAGTGTTTTAACACAACATAATGTTAATGTGGTGTAAAAGTAAATATGCTCTTAATGATAATATTACTTACTTGAATTAAATAGATGGGTGTTACACTCTGAAGTCTGGCATGTAATGCATGATACAAAGGTTGCATTCGTCTGATTGGAGGAACAATAGTCGGTCGTAGAATTGGTAAGAAATACGTGACAGCCCCTGTCTATCCCAGTTAGGTTTTGACCAGTTGTTTCGTTAACAGTTACATCTAAAAAGACATAATTTATTAAACAAAGAGATGCTACTCGAGCAATACTCTAACATATGTAACACTTGTTTGGAACAGCGCAAAAGCGGTTGCACTTGATATATCAAGGCTCCTCGTTAGCATTTACATTAATGATCTACGGGAAAAGACCAGGAATCCAAGCTACAGCTTTGCAGGTGATAATATGCTTATTTCTTCATTTACTTTGAACGCACGAACATCGGCAAATATCTGCAAATAGCAGGAAATCGTTCATTTTAGCAAAGATAATATAATAATAATCTTGACAGAGTCGTTGTGTAAATTGTCGAGTCATGATCGCATGATTTTCCAGGAGAGCAAAGAGGAGATATCAGCTAATTCAACGATCATTATTGTAATCTGCAGGAGTTAAACTTTCATATGCCATTTTAATTATTACTCAGAGACATAACAATGACAACGTATCAATTTTTGAAACTTTGGCACCCTGGCAGACGAGGATAAAGTTCAATGTGACATATCCGACAATTTTTTGTAATACACACTAATGAATAAATGTTAACTCAATATGATAACTTAAACGCACGGGAAGCTAAATCACTCTTAATCGTCAATAGGGCAGAACGCTAGTCACTGCCGGTGTTTCATTATGTGCTTGGTATCCTCTTTCTACTCGCTCAAAATGGTAACTTATTACTATGAAGAATTAAATTAATCGGTGACTCTCATATTATACAGTAAAACCTGTCAGAAACGGCCACAAAAAAATGTATGAATATTGGCTTTGATTTCAAAACCTCAGATTCACTTGAAAGTAACACTCGAGAAATATCTATAGCCATTTCACCATTGTTATTACAAAAAAATAGTTTTGTATGTCTCTTAAATTTGCACAAACTTCACTCATACTAGACAAAGTAGATTTTGGAGCTTCACATTCGTCCACATCATTGTCTGAATCAGAGTTAAGCTTTCGGTCTGTATCGCGCAGTTCCTCAACAATTTCCGAAATACTAAAGTTTGAACTTTCTGTAGGCACATCACTATCAATGGAAACAAACTCATCCAAGTTTACGGTTTTATCATGGACTAAAGAAAAGAGCTGAGCAAGGGGTATTTCGTCTACTTCGGCAAAAATAACATCTTCTGGAACAGCATCGGGAAATCCGGCTTTGAAAAAAACACTTTTTAATTGTAGCTGGAGAAAGATTTTTTCACGTAGTCGTAATTCATATTAGTGCATTCGTTAAATTTATGCTTTTTTCAGATTTTTCAAAATCGCAATAACTGTCAGCAAATATAAGTAGCCTTTTGATCAAAGATTTTCTATATATCATCTTAAAATTTTGAATTATTCCTTGATCTAAAGGCTGACAATATGAGGTGGTATTTGGTGGCAAAAAAACCAGCTTAACATTTTCTAGTGGCACTTTAGAATGGGAGGTAGCATTGTCCAAGAAAAGCAGCACTTTTCTATTTTGTTTCTTCATTTTATTATCAAATTTATGGAGCCATCTGGTCATCATTTCTGACGTCATCCATGCCTTTTTGTTAGATTCCCATTCTAAGAGTAACTTGTCAACATGACTACCTTTAAAACAACGAGGATTTTTACTTTTCCCAATTATTAACGGATTTTCTTTTTCTCCTTCCATATTTGCACACAGTAAAATAGTTAATCGCTGTTTTGCTACCTTTTTTCCTGCACATTTATCGTGCGTGGCTCGGTAATAAAGCCCTGTTTCATCAACATTGTATACATCTTGTGGAGAATAATCTTTTAAAATTAGCGGTAATGTAGTTTTCCAGGCCGCTACATCTTTCAAATTTACATCTGCGGACTCACCAGAAACTGACTTAAAAGTAATATTGTGCCATTTACAGAATCTTTCCCACCACCCATTTGATGCAGCGAAATTTTCCACTTTCAAGCTGCTTGACGCCTCCAGTGTTTTTTGTTTGAGTAATGGTCCAGATATTGGAACTGCTTTATTGCTGGCCTTGCAAAATCAATTGTAGGCAACTTGATCCACTGCTAATCCTACTGACTTGGGAAATTTTCGGTTTTTGCTCCAAGTTAACACCTTTTTTAGTTCACTCTTATTTTTTAATATATCGAGAATTTGCGTTTTTTCCAACCTCGAACTTTTCAGCCAGTTTTCGCGAACTTAACGCAAACTTTTCACTTTCAGCGATGATGATAATTTTGTCTTTTAGTGACAAACATGTTCGTTTCAGCGACATTATTAAGAACGTGTTCAGTACGAAGACAACTTTAAAATAATGGAATAAACAGAAAACTTCAACATCTTTGATTGTGTTAGCCGATACTTGTTGGAAATTCATAATAAAATTATATAAAAACAACACTATGTTTTAATTTCCAATATATTTAAAGTCACTTGACAATTGTTTCACCATACAATGGCTTCTTCAGGAGTAAATAAGAAAGAAAAATATTTGGTGGTTAAATAAACCATCCTTATTACCTAAGATTATGCTAATCATTTTATTATATTATTTACAGACAGAATTATTTTAAGAATGCAAATCTATGGTACTATTTCCGAGAACTAATAAAGATTAAATAAGGGTGAATGGTTTAAGTCTACCTGTTCGTTTAATAATTGATTGGAGTTTTTCCGTTTGTTAATTTCATGACATTCAAGCAAATTAAATTTTTTAGATTTATTTTCTACATGTAGGATTTTTAACGTATCATCAAAATTATGAGATTCGTTTATTATATGAGTTGCATAATGTGAATTGTTCTTATTTTTTAAATAACTATGTTTATGTTCTTTAATGCGAGTTTCAAAAGATCTACCAGTTTGTCCTACGTAGGTTTTAGTACAAGATTCACAATTTAATAAGTAAATTCCTGATTTTAAGGAATTCTTAGATTTGGTTTTGTTATTCAAAATTATACTCCCTAAGGAATTACTGGTTTTGAATGCTATTTTATTGTTCTTTTTTATTAAATGTTTGGAAATTGTTCTAGTTATTTTCCCTGTGTATGTGAGTGTACTAAATTTTCCTTTTTTGTCATTAATTGTGGGATAAATTAGAGAGATTGCTTGTTTAAAGAATTTTTTATTCAAAATATTATCTATAATGTTGGGGTCATATCCATTATTAATTGCTATTTGTTTGATTATGTTGAATTCTTTGTTAAAATTAGTTTTAGTCATAGGGATATGTAACAATCTATGTATGAAAGAGTTAACTCTTTCCTTTAAACAAGCAATCTCTGGTTGCCATTCACCCTTACTTAATCTTTATTAGTTCTCGGAAATAGTACCATAGATTTGCATTCTTAAAATAATTATGTCTGTAAATAATATAATAAAATGATTAGCATAATCTTAGGTAATAAGGATGGTTTATTTAACCACCAAATATTTTTCTTTCTTATTTACTTCTGAAGAAGCCATTGTATGATGAAACAATTGTCAAGTGACTTTAAATATATTGGAAATTAAAACATAATATAATAATATAATAATAATAATAATATAAATAAAACCCTTCGGCCAGCCCGGTCGTTATTACCAGGTAAATTTCCAAGGTAATATGCCATAAAAATTTCGGTTTAACTGGCCGTCGCCGTAATTAACAGGTTTTTGTATACGGGAATTTATATGCAATAGGTTTCGGGAAGATTAATACTGTCCGTTACCATAGGCGGCCGCTTATGACAGATGGCCGTTAACACAGGTTTCACTGTAACTATTTTAAAATTCAACCAGCTACTATTAATGCGATAAGTTCGCTCTCGACTCTTCACAAATCGCTCGTATAAATACGAGGCCTGTTTGATGAATCAGTGACTTTCATAAGAGATGAGGCTCAAATCGCTGACTCCTTTTATTGTTGTTATTTACAACCTCATTTAAGGTTGCACACCAAGTTTCAAGTACGCATGTCGAATGGCAAAATTTTTACAGCGTTTTATAGTGAATAGGTGTGTTAAAATAGAGAAAAGTGAGTTTCGTATTGTAATAAAACATTATTTTTTAAGTAGAAAAAGCATTAAAAAAACTTAAGAAAGGTTAAAAAAGTATTATGGAGACTCACCACCTAGAATGGTGCACAAGTGCACTAAATTTCGTTGTGGTCGTACAAACACGAGTGATGCTGATCGCCCCGGACGTCCAAATAAGGTTACAAACGAAGCAATAGTCAATAAAATTCATGATATCGTATTAAACAACCGTCGACTAAAGATAAGTGACATAGCGATCATGGTAAACATCTCAAAAGAACGTGTTTTTAATATCTTGGGTGAACATTTGGGCATGAGGAAGCTGTCAGCTGTGCCGCGTTTGCTTACAGTCGATCAAAAACGGAATTACGTAACCATTTCGAAACAGTGTTTGGGCATATTTAAGAGCAATCCAAGTGAATTTTTCCGGAGATATGTTACCGCAGATGAAATGTGGATCCATTATTACACTCCAGAAACTAGAGAACAATTGCAACAATGGACTGCTTCTGGCAAAAAGGTTCCGAATAAAGCAAAAACAGTTCGGTCGGCTGGAATGGCCATGGCCACAGTTTTCTGGAATTCGCGTGATATAATCTCCATCGACTATATGGAAAAAGGAAAAAAACTATCAAAAGACAATATTATGCTTCATTATTGAATTGATTTGAGTTAATGAAAGAGCGACCTTATTTAGCAAAGAAAAAAATTCCTTTCCATAATGATAACGCATCAGCTCCACGGCTGCAATTGCCATGGCTAAAATTGTGGAACTGAAGAACGAATTGCTTCTTCATCTACCTTATTCTCCACATTTGTCCAAATCTGAAAAATTGGCTCGGCGGAAAGAGGGTTGCATCAAGCAAGGAGATCATCGATGAAATAAGTGCGTATTTTGGTGACTTTGGAACATCGTATTTTTTAGAAGGTTTAAAAAAGTTAAAAACTCGTTGGGCAAAACATATAGACATAAAAGGCGATTATATTGGAAAATAAGTAAAATTTTTGCGCAAAAAAATTTTTCCCTTACAAAGTCACTGACTTATCAAACTACCCTCTTATACTGTTTAGATTTTTTTTAGTTTTCTTCATCACTCGCATTGTAAGCAGCTGCTTACCTAGAACACAACATTAGATATTACGTTTGAGAGATTTTCATTACTTACTGGAATAACTTAAAAATGATGAATAGCAGTTTAAACTCCAATCAGAAATGTTTCCTGTCGTCAGATTAGCACAATTTACCAGTGTATTATTGTTTCTGATAGGGTCAGCACATTCAGTTCCATTATTTATTATTGAGTTGCAAGAGTGACAGAAGAAATCTGTACTGTTAGATGTTTGGGCTGCTCCTATAATATACCAAAAATAATAATTATATATAAGTAGGCGTGGACAATTCTAGAACCATGACGTATCCGAAGCAGATTTTGAGGATATACAGTCTAGCAAGTAAGAACGTGACCGCTCATATTCTTGAAAAAAATGTGTTTTCGCTTGGTATCTTCCAGGTCGAAGAGATTTTCTGCATACTCTGCAAATTTTTCGAATCTCGCGAGGAAACTGAGTCAAAATCCTCAATCGGGTCGGCGTCCAGCGATTGTGAAGGCTACTCTAGTATTTTATCATGGGCCCAAGCGAGCCGCTTCGTAACGTGATTTTCGCCCAGCAAAGGGGTCTTCAACGTGCTTCGGAATTTGACATCAAGCGCACGAAAATGATCTCACTGGACACATTCAAACCTAATTTTCTTAATTTTACCGCTCCTTGACACAGTGTAAATTTCAGGTCCCGTTTCGTTTTTCGACTCTCGGAGTAATTTTGCCTACCGAGCCACGTTTTCGCAAGTCGTCGACATTTTTCGTCTCATTAAAACGATTTACCCACTTCTTCACAAACGATACCGACTTATTAATATATTTAGCAGCCGCGGAATGTGTCATTTTGGGCCCCTTTGGATGAGAACAATCAATGACTACCGCATTTTGGATTTTAGATGATTTCGACGAAAGTTGGGAATCGACTGATACTTTTACAGAAATGTGTCGTAGACAAAGGTTCCCCCTGCCGATTTTTTGTTGAATCGCTACAATCGCAACTACCAAAAATGAATTATCGCGGACACGTTCTTACTTCACAGACTGTACAGATTTTTCTTCACAAAAATTACCATCACAAAAATATTCCTATGAGACATAATGCAATGATATCAATTAAGTGCAAGTGAACCCGTTCTTCTGTTTGAAGAGAGCTTAAAATTTAATCAAACAAATAATTACCTGTATTTACATAGCTCTAGATTATTCTTTTTATCAGTTTGATGAAATAATCGGGTTCCTTGTACAACTATAAAAATTGCAGCTTGCGCATTAAGTGTGCAAAGTGACACTTTCTTCATCGATAATATTTTTTTAAGTTTATCATAATACTGTGCACGATATATTTTGGCCTTAGTGCCCAATTTATTTTGCACACATTACCAAAATTATTTAGATTTGTATTAACTATTTAGAGTCACTAATTTTATTTTTATACTTATAAAATTTAAATAATAAATCAAAGGATTCGTAGAAAATAGGCAAATATTTTTTCTAGTTTTTACTATTTTCGAGGTCAACGTTAATTTTACAACCCCTACATGCTAAATTGTTTTGTTGGTGAACTTATTTAGCCCAATCGTACGGGGCAAATTTTGACGAAAATCTCTCATTAAATGTTAACAGGCTGCATTTTGGCATACAGGTAGTTTTTGGGACGTAGAGGACGTAGGCTACGATGCTGCTCTAAAGTGTGCTACAAAATCGAAAATAAAATGAAAAATTCGGTTTTGTGCAAATATTTCTAAAAATAGAAATGATATCGAAAAACTAATACCACGTGAAAGAACGGGAATTTTACAAAAAAAATAGTATATAGATTTTTTTTTAGTTTTACTGTAATTAAAAAAAAATATTTAAAATAAAATATACTTTTAACTGTAACTAAAAAAAAAAGGTACTACCTTAAACGGAAAATTGCCGGCGGCACACTACAGCAGCCAAATTTTCATATTTTAAAACTCAATTTTTAAATAACACAGACAATATACGTATTTTTAATTATTCTTACATTGAAACTTAAGGTATAAATTGATATATACACAACGACTTTTTTTTCAATACTATATTTTAATAAATATTTGTAATTTAATGCTCGTTAAAATCATGCAAAATTTAATGCTCGTTAAAATCATGCAAAGAAAAACTTCGTTTTAAGGTTTACAAATTAAAAAACAACAAAAATAAAAACTATTAGTATCACCGAAAAGCTTAAAGTCTTCTCTTCAAAAAGCTCCGTTTTATTTCTTTTAGACTCTAAAAACAAGTAATATCGATTAACCTTCAACTGGTGCGCGAAGACTTTCAAATTAACCCGTTTGGCGGGCTACACTTTTTGAATCACCTAACCGAATTTTTAATAATTTCTCTCTCTAGTAAAAAAAATCTGGAAAAAATCTATATACCATTTTTTTTGTAAAATTTCCCGCTATTTCACGTGGTGCTATTAGTTTTTCGATATCTTTTTTATTTTTCGAGATACTACCGAAAAAATAAATTTTTTATTTTATTTTGGATTTTGTGGGCTTAGCGTACATCAAACTTTAACAAACCTTATCGTATTCTACGTTCAAAAAAACTACCCGTGTGTCAAAATGCAGCCTGTTAACATATAATGGGAGCTCAAAACCCCTTGCGACTGCGATATATATATATATATATATATATAGATATATATATATATATATATATATATATATATATATATATATATATATATATATATATATATATATATATATATATATATATATATATATATATATATATATATATATATGTATATATATATATATATATATATATATATATATATATATATATATATATATATATATATATATATATATATATATAAAAATCATCAGCTTATTCCATCCATAGTCGGATGTAAGCCTCCCCAAGTCTCCAATGAGCTTCGTTGTTTGCTTTTTGCATCCCAATCGTGTCCTGCCAATCTATTTATATCATCCGTCCATCTTGCCTGTGGTCTACCTCTGCATCTTTTGTGTTCGCTAATCGTCCATTCAACTATACGGCGTGTCCATCTGTTATCATTCATCCTTACGATATACTCCGCCCAATTCCACCTTAATATATATTCGTTATATTACATCTATCCCTTTTGATCTTCTTCGAATCTCGATATTAGGCATACGCTGTTGGAGTTTAATATTTAGCATCCTCCTCTCCATTGCTCTTTGGGTTACCTGGAGTTTATTTATTATACTTTTATTTAAAGCCTGCGTTTCAGTGCCATATGTTAGTACCGCAGTACATATGGATCGAATACTTTACGAAGCTTTTATTGTATTTGGAATGTCCAATTTAAATGTAAATTGTAACCTTCCGAACGCAGACTAAGCTAACGAGGCTCTTATATCCAAGTCAGCCTTAAAATCATTTTTTGATATTTCGATTTTTTGTCCTAAATATATGAATGTTTGTAACTTTCCTAATCTTTCACCTTCTATTAATAGTTCCTGGCTGTTATCTTCACGTTCGTTGTTCAAATATTTGGTTTTGGTGAAGTTTATTTTTAGACTTATTTGTCGAGACTTGTTATTTAACTCCATCAGCATTTCTTGTAATTCTTCTTTTGTGCTGGCAATCAGAGTGACATCATCTGCGAACCTAAAATGATTTAATCGTTCACCCTCCATCAGTATTCCTTTATTTTTCTACTTTAATGATTTGAACATGTCTTCTAGAGTCAACCTGAACAGCTTTGGGGATATCGAGTCGCCTTGTCTAATTCCTCTTTTAATTTTGATTTTATTTGTTTCTTCTTCAAGTATTATTTGTGAAGTGGCATTTTTATGTATGTATATGTATATGTATATGTATATATATATATATATATATATATATATATATATATATATATATATATATATATATATATACATATATATACATATATGTACATATATATATATATATATATATATATATATATATATATATATATATATATATATAATAAGGGAATACTAATGGACGGTGAACGATTAAATCACTTAAGGTTGGCAGATGATATCACTCTGACCACCAACACAAAAGAAGAACTACAAGAAATGCTGATGGAATTAAATAAGAAGTCTAGAGAAATAGGTCTAAAAATAAACTTCACCAAAACCAAATATTTGAACAACGAAAACAAAGATAACAGTCAGAAACTATTAATAAAAGGTGAACGAATAGAAAAGGTACAAACATTCACATATTTAGGACAAAAAATCAAAATATCGAAAAATAATTTAAAGGCTGAGTTGGATAGAAGAGTCTCGTTAGCTTGGTCTGCGTTCGAAAGGTTACAATCTACATTTAAATTGGACATCCCAAATACAATAAAAACCAGAGTATTCCATCAGTATGTACTGCCGGTATTAACATATGCCACTAAAAAACGTAGGCTTTAAATAAAAGTATAGTAAATAAACGCCAGGTAACCCAAAGAGCAATGGAGAGGAGAATGCTAAATATTGGACGGCCTAGATAACACAAGAGATGCAGAAGTAGACCACAGACAAGATGTATGGACGACATAAAAAGATTAGCAGGATATAACTGGATGCAAAAAGCAAACAACAAAGCTCATTCGACACAAATTGGAGAGGCTTACATCCGATAATAGATGGAATGAGCTATTGATAACGATGATATACATATATATATATATATATATATATATATATATATATATATATATATATATTATATATATATATATATATATATATATATATATATGTATATATACCAGGTGTACAAGTATGAAATGCGGATTTCAGACAACAGTTGGTGCACCAATGCAGTTTGTGCTATAAAGATTTGACACTGCGCTATTTTGTTGTGTCGTCAACAAGTGTCAGACGCGCACGAGTGATAAATTGGAAAAGTTGCATAGTGTTGTGTTGTTGTGTTCAATATTTCGAAATTTATACTGAACAAAGAGCATTCGCAGACAGCATTAATTTTTTGTTCTCATTTGAAGAAAACTGCTTTTGAATCGTACCAATTACTTCGAGAAGCTTATAGTGAACATGCTCCATCGCGAGAGACGTGTGAACTTTCAAAAGTGGTGACTTCGATGTTGCAGACAAGGAACGTGGAAAACCGCCAAAAAAATAAGAAGATGTGGAATTGCAAGCATTGTTGGACGAAGATAATTCGCAAACACAAAAACAACTCGCCGAGCAATTGGGCGTTAGTCAACAAGCTGTTTCCAATCGGCTACGAAAGATGGGAAAGATTCAGAAGCCGGTAGATGGGTACCACATGAGTTGAACGACAGGCAAATGGAAACGCACAAAAACACGTGCGACATTTTGCTCGCTCGGTACAAGAGGAAGTCGTTTTTGCGTCGTATAGTTACAGGGGATGAAAAGTGGATTTATTTTGAGAATCCCAAGTGCAACAAATCATGGGTAGACCCAAGCGCACCATCCACATCGACCGCAAGACCGAATTGCTTTAGCTTTGCTCTATGTTTGGTGGGACCAGAGGGGCGTGGTCTATTATGAGCTGTTAAAACCTGGGGAAGCGGCTAATACTAAACGTTACCAATAACAATTGATCAATTTGAAACCGTTTGCTGCTTGAAAAAAGGCCAAAATACCTAAAGCGGCAACACAAAGTCGTTTTTCTTCATGATAATGCTCCATCACATACGGCAAAACCAGTTCGCGACACGTTGAAAGCACTCAGCTGGGAAGTTCTACCCCATGCGGCTTACTCACCAGACTTGGCTCCTTCCGATTACCACTTGTTTACATCCATGGGTCACGCACTTGCTGAGCAGCGCTTTGGTTCATACGAAGATGTGAAAAAATGGCTCGATGAATGGTTCGCAGCAAAAGGGGAAGATTTTTACCGACGTGGTATTCACAAATTGCCCGAAAGATGGGAAAAAAAATGTATAACAAGCGATGGAGCATACTTTGAATAAAGCACTTTCTATCATTCTTCCGAATTTAACATGTTTTTTTTAGAAAAAAAAAATTCGCATTTCATACTTGTACACCTGATATATATATATATATATATATATATATATATATATATATATATATATATATATATATATATATATATATATATATATATATATATATATATATATATATATATATATATATATATATATATATATATATATATATATATATATATAAATAAATAATTCTTTTAATTTTTATCTTGGGTATACGTTCGTTTAATTAATACAATTTTTTTGTTTTAAACAATTTTTTTATTTGACGTTTCTCCCCTGAATTTGGGCATTTTCAAGAATTTCTCTTTTGTGCAATTTTCATTTCTCGAAAGGAAGCAAACCTAACCAATTTCTGTCTATGTCGGTCGAAAAAGATAAATTTTTGAAAATGCCCAAATCCAGGGATGAAACGTCAAATAAAAAATGTTTTTAAAATAAAAAAAAAACTGTGTGTGTTAAACGAACCTACACCCAGGATAAAAATTAATAGATTTATGTACATAAAGGTCCAAGAAATCAATTTATATATATATATATATATATATATATATATATATATATATATATATATATATATATATATATATATATATATATATATTATAATCTTAGTTGGGGAACTCGGCAAAAAGGGGGCGTGATAAGAGATCACACAATTTTCATAAAGCCAATATTTCGGTCCTGGATTGGGACCTTCTTCAGGGCAGAACTGAAAAGAAGAACAAAGCGTATTCACTGATAGTGTTTGGGACAAATTTAAATTAATGATGTTATCATTAGGTTGTTGTAATAAATAAAATTAGTGTAAAACAAGAATAAAATATTAGTCATAATAAATCAAAAAAACTCACATGAGAAGTGCAAAGATTTCGTTAGCCTGAATGGCCGTAGGTAGCTTATACATAAAAAAGTTGTTACATAAAAAGTTGGTCAATCCATAAAGTATATAAAATACACACTAAAACACTATAGACAAAATTATAAAAAACCAAATTTAAAACATGGATGTCATTGGGAACCTTGGATGTTGAGAACGTTATTAATTATTGCACTTCTCATGTGAGTTTTTTTAATTTATTATGACTAATATTTTATTCTTGTTTTACACTAATTTTATTTATTACAACAACCTAATGATAACATCATTAATTTAAATTTGTCCCAAACACTATCAGTGAATACGCTTTGTTCTTCTTTTCAGTTCTGCCCTGAAGAAGGTCCCAATCCAGGACCGAAATATTGGCTTTATGAAAATTCTGTGATCTCTTATTACGCCCCCTTTTTGCCGAGTTCCCCAACTAAGATTGTATTTTTAAAAATTTTGGTAGATACGGCAATCTTTTGCTTTCTTTCTTTATTATATATATATATATATATATATATATATATATATATATATATATATATATATATATATATGTATATATATATATATATATATATATATATATATATATATATATATATATATATTTATGTATAATAACAATAATTTAGTCCACTTTTTTATGTATGGTATGTATGTCTTTTATGTGTTACATTGCTTACATTATTTTAGTATTAAAAAAGGAAAAAAGTCTGCGTCCCGGAGAAGTTTATCTATAAATCGAAACGCTGCAAATAAAATCATACAGTTTTTCTTTAACCTTACCAGCCATATCCTACAAATTGTAGGATATACTTGTTTCTACTCAGTACACCTACCTTGTTTATTATTTACTATTCATTGCAATTCAAAAATTTACATTCTTAAAATAAAAATTTGTACTTACCTAGCACTGCACCCGTTAATAAAATTAAAATTTCTAAATTTCTCATTTTCTCAAAGTAATTTTAAACTTTTTAAACTGGTTTATCGTATGGGGAAAAATTTAATTATGAGATGCATTATTCTCGCAGGTGGTATAAATAATAAGATGGCAAACAAAAAACGTAACATACTAAAATTATAAGATTAAGAAGCATAATTCTTAAGTATACACACAACTTCTATGAACAAGGTTATAAATTAACAGATATTAATGAAGTAATCAGAGAAAAAGATAATAATAACATACGCTACACTCTGTGTCCAAAAAATTTTCAAACATAATAGCACCAGTGTTTGTCTGTCTGTCCATCCGTTTGTCCGTCTGTCACACTCGATTTTCTCCGAAACTATTTGATATAAAAAGTTGAAATTTGACACAACTATAAGAATTGATGGACCAATCAGAGTCGTGTAGTTTTGAAAGTTAAATTTTGACTTAAGGGGCTAGTTTTTTACCAGGTGATTGAGTGGGGTGTCAAATGAAAGCTTGTGAAAACACGAGTCCAAAAATATATATGATGTAATACTAGCGCACATTTCTCTTCGTATTATTTTGAAAAATGGCCAAAAATCTCCTGTCTACCCACCCTATACTGACTAAAAAATGTTGAAAAGATTCTGGAATAGCCTCCATAAAGTGTATATTGCACGAAAATTATCATAAGTGTATTACGTTATTGATTATAAAAAAAAAACTATGAAAACATAGTTTTCAATATTTGCCTTTAAGATTTATACAGTTTTGCATGCGTTCGAACCAATTTTCGAAACATTTTTTCTAAAACAACCGTAAAAAACATGGTTTTGGAAGAATTCAGCAGCTTCTTTAGGTGGTGAAAATCGCTGTCTACGCATTTTTTTTGACATTTAGGAACAAAAAGAAGTCGTTAGGCGATAAACCAGGTGAATGCGGGCAATGAGACATTAATTCGATGTTTTCTCTGCCAAATAATCAATTGTTTGACGTGCTGTGTGGGAGCTGGCATTGTCATGATGAAGAATGATGCGACGTTTCCGGGTGTTTTTCCTGGTTTTCTCGATGACTTCTGGTAAACAAGGCGTTGTATACCATTCAGCATTAACTGTTCTTCGTCCCTCTAAAGCAACTGTTGCAACATGTTCAGTATAACCAAAGAAACAAGCGATCATTTTCTTGAAAGTGCGTAGCGAACGAACCACTTTTGTTGGATTCGGCTCATCTTGGATCACCCACACAGTTGATTGCTACTTAGTTTTCGGCTCATACGAATAAATCCAAGTTTCGTCTCCTGTTACGATGTTGCATACAGATTTTGCATGTCCTTAATCAAATTTTTTACACCAAATGACACGAGCCTGTTTTTGAGTTTCGGTCAAATTATGCGGAATTCATTGGGAACAGATCTAAATGTTCATGCAAAGTCGAATGTACTGCAGTTTTCGAAATGCCTAAGGATGCCTCTATCTCACGGTAAGTCACATGCCGATCCTCTTCAATCATGAACAACGACCGATTTTGGTCGACCGTCACGAAATTCTGCAAACTAATTGTAAATAGTCTTTTCTGATGGTCCCTCATTACCAAAAATTGTACGAAACGATTCGAGGCATTATTGTTGAGGTAGGTCTTTACTAAAATCGTAAAAAATTATCCAACGAAAACGTTCATGTGAAATTTCCGTTTGTTCACAAAACTGTTTTTTCTTTAAACGCTCACTGTAAACAAACTACTTAGCCAATTTCTGAGCTGCCACTGTTTTAACAATAACAAATATCAAATTTTACAACAATGGCAATGTCACATCTCAATAGCGCCATCTAGTGGTCGTTTGTAAAAACTTAAAAGGCGGCCCTCATATTACTGCTCGCGCGTCTGTACCGAGACAAAAGAAATGTAGTTTATTTGATTATAATTAAACAAATATTTAGGATAAATATTTGTTTTACACTCACTGATTGAAAAAACGTGAAAATACGTAATGAATATTAAGATATATACATGACAGGGACCTAATTAACTTAGCCTAGGTAAGGATTTTTTTTATTGTAAAGGCAATCACGGTACAAAACATTACTGGTGCAAGTCCAACTTGCTCTTGACCGATTTTTTTTTTCATCTAAAATGTCAACGTTCGATAGTGCTGTGTCAGTTACTTACTTATAGTGATAAGAGCGACAAGGTGTTTTGACGAAAAAGGTCATCAAATGCTGAGATTGACTTGCGTGACAAAGTTAGTAACCGAAACGCATCAAATATTTAAATCCCTGCGATCCCTGAAAAATTTCCGAAAAAAATAAGATTCTAAACCAAAAATTTCGATCGAATAAATTCTCTAGCCAAACTTCCGAAAAGTAACAATGAAACAAATCGTTATTGAATCAACTTTTATTTTATGAGAAATCATGGTTTTTGGGATTAGATTGTGTCAAATTTCTACATTTCGCCTACGATTACACGAAGCCTCTTCTTTGATCTTTACGCTTCGAAATTAGAACACTAAATGTTCAAATCCAGTATTTTAATCTCGAGGAATAAAGAGCTTTATAGGTGTCTCGTACAACTTCGACAAGACACTCCAATTTGAGACGGTCCAATCATAAGCTCCACGATTTCTTATCTACCCAAGGTAGTGGAAGCTTCCGTACCATGTCTTTTTGGTTTTATAAGTCCAACTGGTAAATGATAGGTGATTAGTTCTAGTAAGTTCAAATTAAACTAATTAATTCAGTCTTAAATTAATTTAGATTCATTTCAGTGTGAGATAAACTTCGTCCGTGAGTTATCTGGTAAAGAAAATCTTAGCTAATTAGGGGCAAAGGTTAGTCTAAATTAAACTGAAATGTAATTAATTATAATTTTCTGAACTGTTCTGAGCTAATATATGTCGGCTACTTCTTCCTCTTCCTCTTCGAGTACCATGACCGTCCAACATGTGCCCGATTGGATTGAAGTCAGAACTCCACGCAGGTCAATCTAATGTGGGTATTCCCACTTCTGCCAGGTATTGCCGCACCGATGTAGCAGCATGTGGCCTTGCATTGTCGTGCATTAGCACGAAGCCATGGCCAACAAACCCAGTGTAAGGAACGACGTGTTCCTGCAGGATCTCCTCGATGTACCGGTGAGCAGTTAATCTACCTCTACGAGTCTCATCGGTCACGAAAAGCAAATCGGTTTTCACATCCAGAGCGATGCTTCCCCACACCATGACGGAACCTCCTCCGTAGGCGACCGTTTCAGTAATGCAGCACTGCGCATAGCGCTCCTCAGGCCTCCTATAGATTCGTCTTCTTCCATCATTAGCATGTAGACACATTTGGGACTCATCAGAGATTAAAACGGAGCGTCATTGCCCTAAGGTCCAATCGACATGTTCTCGGGTAAATCTGAGTCGCGCTTGTCGATGGGCTGGTGTCAATTTGGGTCCTTTAGCTGTTTTTTTCAGAGTTGGGTTAACTGCTTTAAGACTTCTTCTAACTGTCCAATGACTGACAGCCTAACCACGAACTTGTCGGAGCTCCTGCTAAACCTCAACGGCGGTCAAGTGACGATTTCTTAGAGTTGTGTTGACAATGAAACGGTCGTGTCGCACCGAGAAACACCTTCTTCTTCCTGATCCTGGTCTTCGTGTAAAGGCGCCAGTCTCTTGGTAACATCTGTAGGCTCTGGAGACAGCTGACTGGCTCAGGTGCAGTTGTGCAGCGAGTACCCGTTGGCTATGTCCTTATTGCAATAGGGCATTTTCCGATGACATAATTAGTGAGCAGGTATACATGTTGACGGTTCAACTTTCGATAAAGGAAATGATAGGAAAATGTAGTTGCACGTGTTTTTATAGGCATGAATATCGTACAACGAGTACGTTACTGAACGAGTAAAAGCGGTTTTGTTGAGTAAAAACTGTTTTAAATCAGTAAAACTTTTTGGATAGGCAAATGTTTTTGGTATTATTGGAAACAGTAGAAAATTAGCATTCTAAAAATTTCAAAAATATTACCACTGTTTGAAAATTAAATTCAAGGATCAGTGTTAAATGAAGCAAAATCGATTTTTTTTTTTTTTTTAGCTCACCAGTATATATATATATATATATATATATATATATATATATATATATATATATATATATATATATATATATATATATACATATATACATATATATATATATATATATATATATATATATATATATATATATATATATATATATATATATATATTCCAAGATAAAATTAATTGGGGAACTCGGCAAAGGGCATAACAGATGTTCACACAATGTTCATTTAGCCTATATATCGGTCCTTGGTCGAGACCTTCATCAGGGCACAAACTGAAAAGAAAGAATGAAGCTACTAAATAAAAGAGTTTGGGCATTGGGAGAGATTATTCATTATTTTCTTCTTAATTAATTGCTGTAGAAAAGTATAATAATAGATAAAAAAAAACTACTCACATGAGGAGTGCGACATTAAGTTAACGGTGATAAACAAATAGATAAATCAATCACTATACAATAATAAATTATGTTAAAAAATGGGATTTACACCATCGAAAACCCTGGATGCTGAAAACAATTCAAATTGCTTTACATTACATGTTACCGGCAAGTGCATGACATGATTGACACACAGTTGACAGAAGTAAAGGATCATTCCCACCGGTATGAAAATTGGAAGTGGATAGTGGATGGTAATTCAGAGTAAGGAAGACAAAGTTGCGAGAGACAAAGATGGCGAGATGGAAAAATGGGAGAAAGCGAGAGAGAGAAATATTAATGAAAGAAATCTGCTACCTATGAAGATGCTGAGACAAGAAATAAAATAATTAGAAATTGAGGTGATGAAGTGGAGGAGACTTTGACATCACCTCCATTTCTAATTATTTGACTTCTTGTCTCAGAATCTTCTTAGGTACCAGATTTCTTTCCCTAATATAACTCTTTCTCTCTCTCTCGCTCTCTCCCATTTTTTCATCTCGCCATCTTTGTCTCTCGCAACTTTGTCTTCCTTACTCTGAACTACAGTGTCACCATTCACTTCCAATTTTCATAAGTTATTTATGCGTTTTTCAATTTATATCTTTCCACATTACCAATGCTCAAAATTGACGGTATATATATTTTTTCGTTACCAGTTTTCTTCTTGGTTGTTTCTATCATCTGTTTCCTGCCAGTGGGAATGATCCCTTACTTCTGTCAGATGGCTGTTTTCTGTCAACTGTATATCAATCATGTCATGCACTTGCCGGTAACATGTAACGACTTATAGTAAAGCAATTTGAATTGTTTTCATCATCCAGGGAGTTCGATGGTATCTTTGTTGTAAATGCCGTTTTTTTAACATAATTTATTATTGTATAGTGATTGATTCATTTATTTGTTTGTCACTTTTATGTTATAAGTTATCTACGGCCATTCACGTTAACTTAATGTCGCACTTCTCGTGTGAGTAGTTTTTTATCTAGTATTATACTTTTCGACAGCAATTAATTAAGAAGAAAATAATGAATAATCCCTCTCAAGGCCCAAACTCTTTTGTTTAGTAGCTTCATTCTCTCTTTTCAGTTTGTGCCCTGATGAAGGTCCCAACCCAGGACCGAAATATAGGCTAAATGAACATTGTGTGAAGATCTGTTATGCCCTTTGCCGAGTTCCCCAATTAATTTCATCTTGGAAAATATTTTGTTAGATACGGCAACTTTTGCTCTCTGTTTATATATATATATATATATATATATATATATATATTATATATATATATATATATATATATATATATATATATATATATATATGTGCAAGACTCTCATGCCTCGAGGATCGTGTGCTCGGGGTGTGAAAAAAGCATGCCAGGGGCCGGTGACCTAAAATCTGTAGTGTGCCTCGTAGATACTAAGTTGCGATACGCCTAAAGGCCTTTAGAAGGTTATAAATATTTTGACCTGCCTTTCATCCGAGTTGCGGTAATCGACAAATCGGCGTGTAGGTAGGGTTAAATTATCAAATATTATTAATTCTTAAATATTATTACATTAAATTAGGGTTAGTTCAGGTTAGGGTTTCCAGACTGAAACATATGCGAAAATCAACGCTGTACAAACCAGTGCACCAAGGTGTTCGACTAATAGGTACAATTCAGCATTTTTAGAAAATAAGATAATTCAATATGTATATAAAGAAATTGATGCAGTAACGTTTGTCAAATGCATGTCTTACAAATATAGTAATTACTGAAATAAGTCTTTTGCTTTAATTTTCACACATAACTCGCATACTTATAGCTCTATACCTGTCTGTGATGGACCACAACTCGACCCTCAATTTTGGGTTCGAAAAAGGTCTGTACCGCAACTCGGAACTTTTTATTGCCTTTCACCGACCCTTACCGCAACTCGGTATCAACCATGTGTCTCATTCCTGTTCAAAATACACAAAAATAAAAAAATACCAAATAACTGGACTATTAAATTCTCCAGAAAGGAAATATAACTTGATCAAACATTTCAGCTAACATTAAAACAATAAACCTTGAACAAATAAGTGTGTCAATGTAAATATGTAAATAAGTTAGTGTAGTGCAGTGTTGTGTAAAACAAAAATTTAAAATAGACTCAGCTCATGCACATAAACCATATTACCACTCTCCCAAAATAAACCTGTAAATGTATATACTAAAAGATAAAATAGTCAATAATGTAATCAGGGAGAATGGATGTACATAGGTGTGAAAGAGATACATGAAAGAGAGAGCAGAATAAAAGAGAGGGAATGAATGAAATTAAAAAGACCACAACAGAGTTTTACATCATTATCACTACATGCACTTGATAATATTAAGTTTTTTGAAAGAATTTTCCCAGTAAAACCAAATAAAAAAAATCTACACAAATATTAATAATGAATACCAAAAAACTTTTCCCAAGATCGAAACAACAGTAGTCATTAAAGAATTACTCGGAAATGACTAAAAATAATATTAAGTACATAAGGGATGAGCTACGAAAGGACAGACCACCAGCCAGCCGTAAGGCTAACACCTGATGAATTTATATATAGTGCTGTAAAAAAAGCATTTGAAATTGTACAGTTTAAATACAGCAATATTATGATTTTATCCTCTCTGTGGTATCACCAGGAATATTGTCCTGAATTTTGGACCTCAAAAAAACTTGTGCTCTTTTGTTTATAATCAAATGAAGTTTTCAAAACGTGTTTTTTGAGCTTAAAATGCGAATAACAACAAATGCGTTGTTTCTGTCATTTTGGAAAAAAAAATTGAAAAAATGATTCGCAAGACCTTTATTTAAAAAAAAATTCATTTTCGTTAACAATTTTTTTTTTCAAAATGTTTTTTGATTAGTAAACAAATGTAGAAAAAAACTGTTAAAATAACTCAAAAAAAAAATTTTTAATGGCATCGGAAAGCTGACGTCGAGACCTAAATTTTGAAAAAAAAATCCATTTTGGACTAAATGGTATAAAAATGGCGAGCAATTCAAATTTTAAATAACAAATTCAATTTGCCACTGGGTTCAATATTTCTGTACCAAAATTTCAGAATACTTTTGCTTGCATATTTTCTGAAAGTTTCAAGCCAATTGGTTCACTTAGTCGACCTGTACAATAAAACGAAAAAAAAAACAGATTTTTGCCTGTTTTCTCAATTTTGTAAGTTATGTACACATTTAAGACAACGAGGATTTCATTACGAAGAGTTTAGTTTTTTATTTGTCTCGTTCCGACTTATATAACCGGAGTTATTCACATTTTAAGCTGGAAAAAAACGCGTTTGGAAAACTCAAATTGCTTATAAACAAAAGAGCACAAATTTTTCGAGGTCCAAAACTCACTAGGAGTAAATTGTATCAGCCGTACCTACATAAGTAAGTCAACCTTGTATTACACATACATAACAAGGATTTTCTACAGCTGACGCTGTCTTCCTTCTCTCAGCCTTTGATTCCATCCGTTTCTATCTTCCCAGTCTCCATCTGTTAGACCCCTGTCCTCCATAGCCTCGTCCACATCATCTCTCCACGATCGTCTGGGTATTCCTCTTTTTCTTCTCCCTATAGGGCTCCACTCCGTTATTTTCTTTATCCACCTATTATCTTCGCTTCGTCTTATGTGTCCATACCATTTTAATCGTTTTTCTTCAATGGTGTTTACTGCGTTCTCTTTGATGTTCATTCTGCCTCTTATTTCTTCATTTGTTATTCTCTCCATACGTGCCACTCTACAATATCTTCTCCAATACTCCATCTCTACCGCGTTAATTTTAGATTTATTTCTTTTGTTGATCGTCCATGTTTCTGACCCGTATGTCATTATGCTTTGTATTATTGATTTGTATATGCGTGTTTTGTTTCTCTTTGTAATGTGCTTATCCCACAGGATCGAATTTAATTGTCTTATGCATGTTCGCGTTTGTCCTAATCTAGCTTTAATCTCTTCTTCTGATGTTGCGTTTTTTGAAATGATGGTTCCTAGATATATAAATCTATCGGTTCCTTTGATTATTATTTCGTTATCTACTTCTAGATTCTCCACGTTTCCCTCCTTTGTTGTTAGATATTCCGTTTTATCAAAGTTTATTGCTAATCCTGCTTTAGTGTATTCTTCTCTCAGTTTTCTTACCATATAACTGAGGTCTTCCTCATCTTGCGCTATGATTACTTGGTCGTCTGCGAAACTTATATAAGTAATCTTCTCGTATTGGGACTCCCATTCCACTACATTTTTGCTTCCATTTTTTTAATGTTTGTTCGAGGTATATTTTGAATAGTGTTGGGGATGTAGAGCATCCTTGTAATAGGCCTTTTGATGTTTGGAGTCTCTTCCCTATTTTATGTCCTATTTTTATGTTCACTGTGTTGTTTTCGTAGAGAGCTTTTACTGCGTATATTAGTTCTTTGTCAATGCCTATTTCTTTCATTGCGTTCCATAATCTTTGTCTTGGTACTGAGTCATAGGCTAGATGAACTTCTCTATTCTTTGCCAGTTTTTTTTTTTCCATTGTTTATTTTATAGTGTATATGTGGTCTATACATGATTTTCCGGCCGTAAAGCCTGCTTGGTCTTCTCCAATTTTTCCTTTTATATTTTCCTCCATGATATTTTTAATAATTTTTCCATACAAACGTCCCATACTCGATATTATGCTTAGGCCTCTATAGTTTGTGCATTTTCTACGGTCTCCCTTTTTAAATATAGATACTATATAAGCTTTTGACCATTCCTCTGGTATTTTTTCTCCATTTATCGCTCTGTGGAACATGGTTCTCAGCATTCGATGTAATTTATTAGACCCGTACTTAATCATTTCATTTACCACTCCCCCCAGGCCCCGCAGATTTATTATTTTTGAGTGTTTTTATTGTCTTCTTTACTTCTTCATAGCTTAGTTCTATCTCTTTTATTTTCTTATTCTGTTCTTCTTCAGGGTTCTCTTCTTGGAATTCTTGTCTATCTTCTGTTAGCAGCTTCTTATAATATTCTTCCCATTCGCTTTCTGGGATGTACTCTATATACGTCTTCTCTCTATTGTTAGTCCTTAATGCTTTAATTATTCTCCATGACTCTGTACTTCTAGTTCCTCCTATATACTGTTCTACATGTTCGCACGATTTTTCCCATCTCTCGTTCTTTTCTTTGTTTATCATCCTCCTCGTTTCTGCATTTTTCTCTTTATATTTCTGTAGATCTTCTTCTGATTTTGTATTCAGCCATTTTTTTTCGTATAATCTTTTTTTCTCCTTTATAGATTCTTTGGTTTTTTCACAGATTCTAATTTTATGTTTCTCATTCTCGTTGTCTTCTTTACCTAATGCTTCTAGGGACGCCTGTTTGATGCATTCTTTTATGTGGTCATACATCTGTTGGAGGTTGTCGTAGTTAAATTCATTTAATTTTTGATCTAATTTTTAATTATAATGTAGTCTATTATTGATTTTAAGTTTCGTGTTTCTTGCATCCAAGTATATTTGTGGATGTCCTTGTGTTTGTAGAATCCGTTTGTTATTTTGAGGCCATTTAGTTCATACAGCTCTATTAGAGTCTCTCCGTTGTCGTTAGTTCAGGTTCAGGTTCTTCGAATGGTCCTACGGTATTGTCCTTTGTTTTCCTTCCTATTCTCCCATTCAGATCTCCCATTATTATTAATTCTTGGTTTCTCTTTACTTTTTGTGTTCTATTTCTAGTGTTTCCATGAAATTATCTTTTTCTCTTATAGTGCTGTCTTCTGTTGGGCCGTATACTCATAATATTACCATATCTTTTCCTAGCATTGTTATATTTAGTTTTATGATTCTTTCATTGATGGGTTCCAAGATGTTATTTTCTTTTTCCACTTCTTTTTTACTAATATTCCAACTCCGGCCTTTGCTTTTTCTTCCTTCTTTACTCCACTCCAACAATGCATCACTTCATCTATTTCTTCTATTCCACTTCCCTTTTTCTTCGTCTCGCTTATTACTAAAATGTCTATGTTCATCTTCTTAAACACTTGTATGACTTCGATGTTCTTTGTCCTCCATCCCTGTATATTCCAGGTGCCGAGAGTAGCTATTCTGTTTCGGGATTTCTTCGTTTGGCTGAGTTTTAAGCTTGGGTTAACTATTTGCTTTGAAGTAGAATTGCCCCCCCCCGTATCCGATGGGGCTCCCTTCTTCGAAGGTGTGGATTGCCACCCGGGGATTTTTGCTTATATTTTTCATCCTACTTTTCAAAAACAACTAGCATTTCCCAGTTTAGGTTTTACGTGTGTTAGGGTGCTATCTCCTAACGCCACAACCCTCCTCCTTTATCCGGGCTTGGGGCCGGCAACAGTATTGATGAACTACTCAATCCATCCATCAACACTGCAGGCAACCTTGTATTAACAAATTAAAAAGAATAAAGAACTTGTTGAATTTGAATTTGAAATTTGTTTAATTTTCTGTTAAAAATTCAGTTTCTTTTTAGTCGGAGGGTGTATTCTAAATTACTTTTTTTAAACGTCACACTGTGTATTTTTTTTTTAGAAAAAAATGTATCTACGATAAGGAAATTATTACGTGTGTAGGATTCAACGAATTTAGATATTTAAATTTCTAAAGCCCTTACTATCCATCTTCTTTTTTTTTGAAGTATTATAAGGTATTATCGATATCAAAAATTATGTACCCTCTGGCCGTCATATTGGATCCGCCATTTTGAATTTTTCAGATCTGTCATCAGAACCCGAAAAACCCCTTAATAACCAACTTCAAAATACCTAACGGTACACAGAAATGTTGGAAGCATGATTCCTGTTACATCTGAAGGGATTAAACCCATTTTGTTTTAAATATATTTTTTTAATTACGGTAACACTAAACATTTTTTTTGTAAAATTTCCCGTTCTTTCACGTGGGTGCTATTAGTTTTTTCGATATCTTTTTTATTTTTAGAGATATTTATGAAAAACCGAATTTTTCATTTTATTTTCGATTTTGGAGGTTTAGCGTATACTTTAGAGCAGCAAACTTTTTTAAATCGTATTCTACGTCCAGAAAACTACCTGTATACCCAAATGCAGCCTGTTAACATTTAATGAGAACTTTTCGTCAAAATTTGCCTCTGACGACTGGGCTACCATTAGTTCATCCAATCCACAGCAGCGTCGATGATCGCCTGGTATAAAGCTTCTGCTTGATGTATTCGTATCACCACACGTTCCTAATTGGATTTGCATCGGATGACTGGCATGGCCAATTTAGTGTAACGATACCCGATTCCCTTTTCCACTGATTACACGTTTTAACTCCGATGTTTTGAGGTCGTTATCCTCTTGAGGAGTCCACTTCTCATTTTTATCGACAAATCTCCGTTTACCAGTCGCTATTAATGCCTTCTTGTAAATCTGGAACATTTTTTCAACTCTTAAATTGTAAATAAAGATGAAGAGTCTCCCAAAACCTTTTTCCGAAAAACATTCCGAGACATACATCTCCACAGGGTATTTCACGGTGCGCTGAACCAATCGATAAGTAAAAAGTGACCAGGCTGGTGAGGCGATAACATCACCTCACATGAAGCTTTATTCATTTGAAAAAATTTCATTGCTCCAGTTTCGATCTATGTTTGCCTCTGCCCACGCAAATCAATTCTCACTATGTTTTTGGCTCAGCAATGTACTTCGCCACTTCAAATCGTTAGCCCGGAGATAAGTGCGAATCGTTTCATACTATTCCTTTCTGCTTTAGTTTTTGCGCCCCTTAGGGCAAAGTTAATTGTGAATTTAGAGAAAACATGTCAATAATGCCTTTTTCGTCCTTGTCCGACCCTTTTTCTCTCGAATCACACTCCAGTAAATCATCAACACTTTTAACTGACAATATCATTTCACCCACTTACTAACGAATGCCCTCGACTTGCTCATATACTTAGCAGCCGCTGTAGGCGTCATTTTCGAACCTTTTGGATGATCACAGAGAAACATAGCCTCGAAGAGCGAAGCGTATACAGCACTCATGTTCGATAACGTACTATTTATCCATAAATGAGAGTAAAAATAAATCCCTTTCCATAAAACATCGTTTGCAGTGGTGCCTACAATAACCTCAAAAAAAAAGGAATTTCTTTTACCGACTACAGTTAAAGGCGACACGGTCTTACTTGACTGATTGTAGATCGACCGATAGACAGTCGAATAGACAATTGGACATAGATGACTATATTTTTTTTGAAATAGAAATCTTGAAACGTGAAAAAATTTTAAAATCTTGCTTATCTCAATACGAACATGAAACAAATAGTTTTTTTACGTTAATAAATACGATCATCTTCTTCTTCTTCTTCCTACGTTAGGATCATGTCCTGTGTCCACTTCAAAGGTTTCCCAGAAACAATTGCGATTATGAAGACCAGCTCTCATACCATCTTATTGGTGGTCTTCCAAGCGATCGAGGTGTGTTTGGTCGCTTCTCTTTTGCAACCTTAGCCAACCGGTCATTTGGCATTCTGTCCACATGGTCTCTCCATTCTAGTCTCCTATTCCTTGCCCATCTCACCACATCCTGTATTTCGCACATTTCCCTTATTTCTTCACATCTCTTCCGGTCAAATAAAGTATGTCCTGTTATTGATCTAAGTGTTCGCATTTCTGTTGTTCTTAGAAGTCGTTTTGTTATTGTGTTCTCTGCTCTGGTTTCTATCGCGTACGTCATGATCGTTCTTACGCATGTTTTGTATATTCTTACTGTGCTCCTGGTGCCCATATATTTGTTTCTCCAAATTATATCTCTTAAGTATCCTGATATTAATGATGACTTTGTTGTTTGAGTTTTTACTTCCTCCTTAAGGTTCCTGGTACTTGTTATGTTTGCCCCTAGATATCTGAAGGACATCACTTGTTCTACACTCTGATCATAAATCGCGAGTTTGCATCTTTTCGGTTCTTTAGATATTGTAAGGGATTTTGTTTTCTTTACAGATATTTGCATATTAAACACTTTTGCAGTTTGTTGGAACTTATGTAGGAGTCTCTGTAAGTTATCTTCGTCTTCTGATATGATTACTGCATCATCGGCGTAGCATATTATTTTTATTTCTTTATCTCCCAATCGATATCCTCTCCCAGTTTTCTTTACTTCGTTTATTATTTCATCCATTATGATGTTAAATAAGATCGGGCTTAGGCTATCTCCTTGTCTGATTCCGGTTGTCATAGATATTTTATTGCTTAATTTATTTGCCACTCTTACATATGTGTGGTTGTTGATGTTCAACTCTTCGATAGTTCTTATTATATTCGGGTGAATTCCCCTTTTTTGTAGTAGGGTTATGACATCAGTTAGCCGTACCCTATCGAATGCCTGGGTAAGATCAATGAAACGCATAAAGGCTATCTCATTACACTCTATGGCTTTTTCAGTAATTTGGCGGATTATAAATATGGCGTCTATAGTAGACCTGTTCTTTCTGAACCCTTGCTGTTCTTCACAGATTCCGGTTAACATTATTTCTTCTGCTAAAATTTTAGTGAACAATTTTAGTACCGCACTCATTAAGCTGATACCTCGACAGTTTTTTGGATCTGTCCTTTCTCCTTTTTTGAAAATTGGTATCAAGATGCTTTCTTTCCATTCGGATGGTATAATCTTGGCTGTGAGTATTTTGTGAAAGAAAATCTATAATTCTTCTAGTAATTTATCACCTCCATATTTGATCATTTCGTTCTTAATTTCGTCCATGCCCGGGGCTTTTCTGTTTTTTAGTTTCGCTGCCATGTGCTGTATTTGATTCAAGGAAATGGTCCTATTTGGTACGGCAACATTTTCATCTTCATGCTGTATTTCCTGTGTTATTGAATTGGTTTCTGATGGACTATAGAGTTTTTCGAAATATCTTTCCCATTCTTTCACCGTAATTTTTATATTTTGTATATACTCATTTATTGGTTTTTTTCCTATTTCTCAGTGGATTCCATTTTTTTTTTGTCCTCCGTACAGATCATGTTCCATATCGTTCGAAAATTTCTCCCAATGCTCTCTTTTGATTCTCTGGATATTCTCGTTGGCCCTGTTTCTTATATTTTTATAATCATTGTATGTTATAGCATTGGATCTGTATTGTAGGTACGGGAATTGGTGATGAAGTTATACCTGGCATCAAAAATCGATTCAACGAAGAAACTATAAACGATAGTGGTGAACAAATGATACAACTATGCATACAAAATGAACTTAGAATTAACAACACCTTTTATCCACATAAACCACAATACAAATACCTTCGAAAATACACGTGGACAAAGTTCAATAATTGATTACGTAATCACAAATAGAAATATTCATCCAACAAGAATACAGGAGAGAGAGTGAGAACTTTAGCTTCCGCCTATGCTGGAACGAATCACCATCTTGTAATAGCAAAAATACGAACAACCATGCAACGACTTCCTAGCGAACCCGTCGAACAAATAAGCAAATACGATCATAAAGTCAAAAATGCCAAGATCACGATGATCTAAATTCAAACTGTCTCTCTCTCAATCGTTTCACCCCAATAAGAGTATTCGTAATACTATACAGTTGCTACCTCAACAGTCATTCTCTAGGCATCTCGCTCCTGCGCGACCTGACTTGACTCTTGCATACCCATACCAAGAAGAGATGTTACTTAGTCAGACCATCTTGTTGGAGACCGTCCCCTTGGTCTTCTACCTTCCCCGTTACTACAAGCTTTTCCATGGCATCCACTTTTCTCATAATGTGACCAAAAGATTTCAGGCACTGTCTATTAAGTCTATTTGAAAGTCGGTCGCTAATACTAAGCTCTTCAAGAATAGATACATTAGTACGGTGTTCGGTATATGATACTCTGAGAATTCTTCAAAATGCCCACATTTCAAACGCATTGATTCGTCTTTTGTCAGCTTGTTTAATGGTCCATGTTTCCGATGCGTAAGTTGCTATAGGGAATATAAGGCTGGATAGCAATCTTAACTTTGTGTTTTTTGTGACAGCTGGATCTTTCCAGACCTTAATGAGTTTTGATCGCCGTATTTCTAACGATAGCCAAACATCCTCTTATTTTCGCTTCACATCCACCAATGTTAGTTATGAGGAATCCCAAATAGTTGAAACGGTCTACAACAGTGAAACCAGCAATTTCATTTATATGTGACAGATCTTCATTACCACTAACAAATGTTGGGAATATGGAATCTTGATAACACTACTCAGTATATATCACCATTACACCAAATACTTTATTTTTGCCCACGACTCTAGAAATGGCAGTTGTCTAGATAATTAAAAATATTAATAGGTTAGAATTTGATATCTATAGAAAAGACACAGTAACAGATAGATATATTCCTAATGATTCATTTCATTGCAAACAACGTAAAGTAGCCGCTTTACATTTTTTAGTTCACTTTTCCTTTGAATAGATAAAACTTCAATAATGAAATGGATCGTATTAGGAATATAACTAGAGTTAATTGTTATCACAAGGACTTAATAAACAAGTTAATAAATATACATAAGTTCAGATTAAATATTCAGAATTTCATCTTTTTTACACGCGAAGCAAATAAGACCAAGTATGTATCCATACCATATAATCCAAAAATATAGCATGGAAGCCAATAAGGTATTTAATAGGGTAGGCCTCACCTTAGTTTATAAGTCATCAGACAATTTGAGGAATATCTTAGGAAATCTCTCCCTCTCCCTCCTAATTGTGAGAGAAAGTGGAATTTATGAAATTAGTTGTAATGATTACGACAAAAAGTGTATTGGGCAAACTAAAAGGTCAATTAAAACACGATTTAAAGAATATTTAGCACATTTAAAATATAGTAGAACAGAGAAGTATTGCCGACCATGCCCTTAAAGCTGATCATGTTGTAACATTAGATAATCTAAGATTAATTAAAAATGTATCTGATAAGAGATTGTTGAACGCATACAAGAGTGTGGAAATTATAAAATGTAAAAGCAGTTTAAATAAAAACAGAGAGCCTATTCCTTGTAGTCTCCTCTACTGGTTACTTAGCCGGAACTGATGGACTCGCCTATGCCGTTAATTCCGCCTGAGTAATTCAGATGTGAAGCTAAGTATAAATAGGGATAGGATTTGTAGTTTATCTTTAATCAATCATCGCTCCTGATGAAGCTAACGCCATTAGCGAAACGCGCGTCGAGTGCAAAAATAAAGTGTTTGGTGTAGTGGTGATATATACTGAGTAGTATCAAAAGATATAATCAATAATGCAAATTTAAATTCACAAAGATAACTGTTAGATTGAGAAAGAAGAGCGTTGTTTATTTAAAAGGAGATAAGGTTGCTATATCAGACTTTGAACATATAGATAACCTAATTGAAATAGGTCTTTATAAATCGATAATCAAAAATCCATTACCTAAAATGACAGCGGAAGTCTTTAAAAAAAATAATATCTCCAATGTGCTAACATTGTAAAATTTGTAAAAATTGTACTGTTATATCTAAAATTCATAATCCTGGAAAATCACATATATTTAATTTCAAAATGGTTAGCAATAGAGCTTAAGGAAGAGAGAATACCCTTTTAATGGAAAAATCTTTAGAATTCATTAACAAGAATCAAGATCAAATTGTAATTTCTCTTAACGTCAATTCTTTGTTTCCTAGAGCACCAATACCACAAACATTGCGATAACTTCAGGAGTTGCTTACTTTTAGTGTTCCGTATGGAACACTTACACTTCGGTGTCTGTCCGTCCGTCTATCTGTTTATTTATCTGTCACACCCGATTTTCTCCGAAACTATTTGACATGGAAAGTTAAAATTTGGTACTAATATAGAAATTGATGGCTTCATCAGAACCGTGTACTTTTGAACGTTAAATTTTGACTTAAAGGGTTAGTTTTGGAGGGTGAAATCGGAAGAAAAAAAAATTTACTTTTCTTTGTATTACTTTTTAAAAAATTCTGGAATATTTTCCAGAGGGTTGTAAATTGAACGAAAACTATCACGAGTGCATTACCTTTAATAATTTATGTGGCATATAAAAAAAAATTCAAGGTTATCAGTTTTCAGAAGAGATCGGAAGCAAACTTTGTTGAAAAACTTCTCTAGGTTGTGTTTTATGAAGTCGCTGATCATTTTATACCTCCGTAACAAAAAAAATTATTTTAAAAGTAATCAACGTACGGACCACTTATTGGGCAAGTTCAACTTACACTTGACCGGTTATTATTGAATAAAATTATTTTCTTAAAAGAAACTGATTTCCAAGATTGTAATATAGATATGTGGATGGGCCATTTTTAATACATGAAAATCAAATGTAGATGATTACATTATTTTTACTTGTGAAATAGAGAACAAAGTAAATTACTATTCCTGGATATCTTAGTTAGATTAATAATAAACAATAAATTAGAACTTTACATTTGCAGGAAAGATACCGTAACGTATACATACGTTTTTTAAAATGATTCATTTTCATTGTAAACCATATAAATTTGCCCCATTAAATTTTAAGTTTATTATTTAGAAACTTTTTCTTTTAATAAAAAGAATCATATCAAGAATAAAGCCAGGATTAATAGTTTAGACGAAATATTAGTCAACAAATTATAAATAGATATACGTGTAAGCTAATGTTAAATATTTGGAATTCCACTTTTTTACCCGTAAGCAAAATAATATGAAGTATGTTTCAGTACCATATAATGCAAAATATTTTAAGTTATTTAATAAGGTAAGGCTGACGTCAGTCATTAGACAGCTTGACAAATATCTTATGAAAAAAAAACATTAAAAAACATTTAGCTCATTTGAGAAACAGTGGATCTGAAAAATCAGGCATTGCCGAACATACGCTTGAACATAATCATGTAGTAACATCAGATAATTTAATGTTACAATCGAGAATGTATAATACAGAAAATTATTAGACCCATATGAAATAAAAACATATAAAAAATAGCGTAAATAAGGACAGAGAACATATTCCTTACAGTTCTCTATTCTGGTTACTTGATCGAAACTAAGGTGCCGTTAGTAATTGGCCAGATTTTCTCGGAAGAATAGAAATCCTAAAAAACTGCCGAACGCGACGAGCTCTTACAAAACTTTCTTAAATTACTTAAAGCATCAGCAGTAGTTGACAACCAAGAAATTTATTATTATACATCATTTTTATAACATATGTAACTACATAAATATATATATATATATATATATATATATATATATATATACAGAATAAAGAAAGAAAGCAAAAAGTTGCCGTATCTACCAAAATTATTAAAAATACAATCTTAGTTGGGGAACTCGGCAAATTTGGGCGTGATAAGAGATCACACAATTTTCATTAAGCCGTCAATATTTCGGTCCTGGATTGGGACCTTCTTCAGGGCAGAACTGAAAAGAAGAACAGAGCGTATTCACTGATCGTGTCTGGGACAACTTTAAATTAATGATGTTATCATTAGGTTGTTATAATAAATAAAATTAGTGTAGAACAAGAATAAGATATTAGTCATAATAAGTTAAAAAAACTCACATGAGAAGTGCAAAGATTTCGTTAGCCTGAATGGCCGTAGGTTATACATACAAAAGTTGTTACATATAAAAGTTGGTTAATCCATAAAATATATAAAATACACATTAAAACACCGTAGACAAAATTCTAAAAAACAAATTTAACACATGGATGTAATTGGGAACCTTGGATGTTGAGAACATCGTTAATTATTTCACTTGTGACCACCACATATGGCCACCGCCATTTAGGAAAAATGACAAGGACGACAGGAGACAGCTGCCCGACAGAGATAAGGGGTTTAGTCAAGAAAACTCAATTAACCAGAATGCGGGGTCGACACCTAGAAGGAACCGATAGAAAAGGAAGTGCAAATATTGGACCCTAAGTGAGAGAGAGGTAGCCAATTGAGCGCATGCATACATATATATATATATATATATATATATATATATATATATATATATATATATATATATGTATATATATATATATATATATATATATATATATATATATATATACCAGGTGTACAAGTATGAAATGCGGATTTTAGACAACAGATGGTGCACCAATGCAGTTTGTGCTATAAAGATTTGACACTGCGCCATTTTGTTGTGTCACCAACAAGTGTCAGACGCGCACGAGTGATAAATTGGAAAAGTGTGTGCATAGTGTTCAATATGTCGAAATTTATACCGAACAAAGAGCATTCGCGGACAGCATTAATTTTTTGTTTTCATTTGAAGAAAACTGATGTTGAATCATACCGATTACTTCAAGAAGCTTATGGTGAACATGCTCCATCGTAAGATATGTGTGAACGATGGTTTCGGCGTTTCAAAAGTGGTGACTTCGATGTAGCAGACAAGGAACGTGGAAAACCGCCAAAAAAATTCAAAGATGTGGAATTGTTGGAAGAAGATGAATCGCAAACACAAAAACAACTCGCCGAGCAATTGGGTGTTAGTCAACAAGCTGTTTCCAATCGGCTACGAGAGATGGGAAGATTCAGAAGACCGGTAGATGGGTACCACATGAGTTGAACGACAGGCAAATGGAAAAAAGCGCAAAAACACGTGTGACATTTCGCTCGCTCGGTACAAAAAGAAGTCGTTTCTGCATCGTATAGTTACAGGGGATGAAAAGTGGATTTATTTTGAGAATCCCAAATGTAAAAAAAATCATGGGTAGACCTAGGCGCACCATCCACATCGACCGCAAGACCGAATCGCTTTGGCAGAAAGACGATGCTCTGTGTTTGATGGGACCAGAGGAGCGTGGTCTATTATGAGCTGTTAAAACCTGGGATAATGGTTAATACTAAACGTTACCAACAACAATTGAGCGATTTGAACCGTTCGCTGCTTGAAAAAAGGCCAGAATACCGAACGAGGCAACACAAAGTTATTTTTTCTTCATGACAGTGCTCCATCACATACAGCAAAACCAGTTCGCGACACGTTGGAAGCACTCAGCTGGGAAGTTCTACCCCATGCGGCTTACTCACCAGACTTGGCGCCTTCCGATTACCACTTGTTTGCATCGATGGGTCACGCACTTGCTGAGCAGCGCTTTGGCTCGTACGAAGATGTGAAAATATCGCTCGATGAATAGTTCGCAGCAAAAGGGAAAGATTTTTTACTGGCGTAATATTCACAAATTGCCCGAAAGATGGGAAAGATGTATAACAAGCGATGGAGCATACTTTGAATAAAGCACTTTTTATCATACTTCCGAATTTAACATGTTTTTTTAGAAAAAAAATCCGCATTTCATACTTGTACACCTGGTATATATAAGGTGTTATGAAATTCACTGCATATATTGAAATTTCGAGATTAAAAAGAAAGAAACAAATCGGCGCAATCATAAGCGGAAAAAGAGGCTTTGTGTTTGTGCCAGTGTGGCTGGACACTTTGTACCACCAATGCGTATATTCAAAAGAATGAGGCAAAATCTCGAATTGGGGAATGGCACTCCTTCTGAAAATGTTGTCACCATTCCAGACACTGGCCAGTTTAACTCAAACTCATTTGTAAAATTGATGAATATTTTATAAACGTCGTAAAGCCAACCCCTAAAAATAAAGTGTTACTTCCGCGTGATTTAAATTCAACGCATTCGAAGAACCTGGAAGCGTTGAACATAGCAAAGACTAATGTTACAACTTCCAGGCCTTACTAATCGCCGGCTTCATGAGCTCTTATTATACTGAAGCGACAGAAAAATGATTGAGGACAAATCCAGGTCGGCAAGTAACGCAATATCAAGTTGCAAGCTTATTTGCAGAAACTTACCAAAGAGCTGCTATCCTTGGCACCATTGTAAAAGGATTCAAGTGGCTGAAATTTTGTCCATGGACAAAAACTTCTTTCCCGCAGATTTATTTAAAGCAGCTGAAAGTATAAATGTTCTCTCTCTCAAGCAAACTCAAGTAATGAAAGCACATCGGTCTTACAAGACGCTTGCTCAGCCACATTTAAATAGCGAATCGTCTATTTCGGTAATTAACGCTAAAGCCTTAAAAAAAAATGTAAAATCTTTATGTCTAATACTACAAAAAATAGTGTGCAAAAAAACTGTCGAAATTAAATCAAGTCCTTACAAAAATATGTTGAAAGAATCAATAAGCAAAAGACGTATAATATAATATACACGAGCATCCCCTACAGAAGAAGCCCAAAATAAAATTGCTCTTCCGTCGGCCATAATAAAATAATTTTTTGTTCACGTCTGACAAAAAAATACTTTCTAGTCTATAATAAATAAATCCATCCCAACATTTATTTTATTATCTTTTTTACAAGGAAGCAAATAACATTTTGGGGAATTACCTGTTAAAACTCTTACTTATTATAATATTGGAATATAAAATAGTGTAAATAATAAGTAATTATTTTAAAACATGACAATTATTTTTTTTTTTTTTTATTAAATTGGTTTAAGATCGATTTTTTCCTTTGTTATTGAGATCCTAGCTATTTTTTATTTAATAGCTCTTTGGAGGCAACATAAAAACAGAATTTCAAATAGGTTCTTCTCTGAACTTTTTCAATATAAATACCTAAATCGTAAACGATTTTTTTTATGTACCTTAAATCGATACCCTCTTGGTTGATTGGTTATATTTTGTATAATTCATTTGGGTAATTTTATTTAACTTCAATTGTGCTGTGTGCAATGTACATTCATGCGAAATAAATAAATAAATAAATGTACCTTAAATGTGCAACGAATCTCCATATAAAATATCCTAAGTTTTCCGTGACAAATTTAAAACTTAACCAATGGCACAATCTACCTTACTTGCTGCTGTATTCTATACTTTCTGCAAATTTCTTACTTAGTCCATCTCTCTTGAAAAAAAAAACATTGACCTTTACGACACCTTACCCCCGTGATTGGTAAACATTCCCTGAAAAGAAAACAGAAAGAACCGTGATTGCGGCATAAACGCTTTAATCTTCTTTGGAATGAGGATAACAAAGAAGCCGCAAATCGTTCGGTTTTAGAATAGAAAAATATTTTAATATATTTTTTAACACATTTATTTGAGAAAAGCCGACTGACGGGATCGAAAAAAACGACCTTCTGTCTGATTTATATATTTCCATATTGTGGAGTTCACCGTTCATCAGTGGGGTGCGAAAAAAAATATTCATGACATTATTTCTTTAGGGTCGATTTTTTCTTTTATTAATGAGAACCGCTATTTAAGGTGAATTTTCTGCAATCGGTCTTGCTACAAGAATCCACCAGTATATACAAATAATATATATTCACTATCAATGATACAAGGGTGGATTTATACGCCTAGTAAATTTCTACGAAATGGCCAAAATTTTTTTCATTAAGCGGCATGAGTGTTAGTAAACGTGATTTTTGTAATGGTAAGTTTCAAACAGATGCAACGCGCAGGTGTTTGTGGGCCAACACCAACCATTCCCATTACACAAACTTCGGTGAATCGTCTGGTATATTAAAAAAAATCCCTTACATTTTAGAAGCTGTACGCTAACTTTCCTTTGTTATTTTTATTTGCGAAGTAGCCACATACTATGAAATTTTAAATTTAAGATATTTTGCATATTTGTGATGATAAGTATGGTAATTTTGTTAAATTGTGTCAACCGAATAATTTCCGTCATTCTAAATGTGTTGCTCTTTTTTTAAGGTCCAAATTCACTATAATTAGGTAAATGCATGAAAAGATATAATTCTCATTTTTTAGAAAGAATTCTATGTCGTATTACATTATAGTCCAAATTATTTGGGCTTTCTTAATAAATTTTCGATTTTTTTATTCATTTTTAAAACAAGAAAAGAGAACAAATCAAAAAAAAATAATACAAAAACGAAACTAGAAAAATAAAAATTTACTGAAAATTCCAAACGATATCATCCCTTGAACGCTTTCATTAAACATGGCGTTTAATTTATGAAACAACCTTTATTTTATTTCCTTCCACCCAAAGCAATAAAAATGTAGCCAACCTGCGAAAAACCTCCTGATGTTTTTTACAGCGAGTATATTCTTGATGAAAAGTGCCCTTCTCTACCTGCGGGAAATAGAATATGTAGTAATACAAGGTATCCCATAAAAATTTTAATTTATAATATTTACAGCAAAAAAAAAACAATTGATAAATAAATGAAATCTTGATTGAATAACTCCTTGGAAACCTATTGTTTAAAGTCATCATCATCATTAGCTTATTCCATCCATAATCGTATTTAAGCCTTGCCAAGTTAATTAATACTGTACGAGGCTGGTTTGAAAAGTCCGTGCAAAGTCCGAGAGATGGCACCACCGGCGCGTATCGAGGTCATGTTTAATTAGTAGCATCTCTTGAATGAACGCACACCAAGTTTCAGCCATATTGGTCTATTTCTTTGTGTTTGGTATTCGTGTGAATCAAGGAAGTCGAGTGATTTTCAAGAAATGGACGAAAAAGAATTTTCGTGTGGTGATTAAACATTACTTTATGAAAGGCAAAACGCCTCAGGAGACTAAAGAGAAGCTTGATAACCATTATGGTGACTCTGCACCTTCGATTAGAACAGTTTATAAGTGGTTTCAAAGGTTTCGGACTGGCCATATGGGCACAAGTGACGCTGAACGCTCTGGACGGCCTGTGGAGGTTACGACTCCAGAAATCATTGATCAAATCCATGATATGGTGATGGATGACAGAAGAGTTAAGGTGCGTGAGATTGCTAGTGCTGTAGGTATCTCGACTGAACGGGTACATAATATTTTGCATAAACATTTGGACATGAGAAAGCTATCCGCACGATGGGTGCCGTGATTGCTCACGCTTGACCAAAAACGGAATCGTGTGAAGTGTTGCAAGGATGGTTTGCAGCTGTTCCAGAAGAATCCGGAGGACTTTAAGCGTCGTTTCGTCACTGTGGATGAAACATGGATATATTACTATACTCCTGAGACCAAACAACAATCTAAACAATGGGAATCTGCACCAAAAAAGGCGAAGACCGTTCCTTCGGCCGGAAAGGTTATGGCGACTGTCTTTTGAGATTCGCAAGGGATAATCCTCATCGACTATCTGATAAAGGGTAAAACTATTACAGGTGAATATTATTCATCGTTATTGGACCGTTTGAAAACCGAGCTGCAAGAAAAACGCCCGCGATTGGCCCACACGAAAGTCATTTTCCATCACGACAACGCACCAGCAGACACCTCAGCAGTTGTGGTCGCAAAATTAATGGAAATAGGATTCCGACTCCTTTCATATCCCCCTATTCTCCAGACTTGGCTCCCTCGGACTACTATTTGTTCCCCAATTTGAAGAAATGGCTGGCGGGACAAAGATTTTATTCAAACGAGGAGGTGATTGCAGACACTAATGGATATTTTGGAGACTTGGACAAATCCTATTATTCGGAAGGGATCAACAAACTAAAACATCGTTAGACGAAGTGTATAAGCCTAAAAGGAGACTATGTCGAAAAATAAAAAAGGTTTACCCCAAACACAAAAAGTAGTTTTTATTTTTGCACGGACTTTTCAAACCAGCCCCGTATATAGAACTGGAATAATTCCAAATGAGTGATTACTATCAACTTTCATAACGCTTCTAAAAAAGAAAAGCGCCAAGTGTTACTCAGACTACCGTACAATAAGTCTGATAGCTCACACAGTGAAAATCTTGTTGAAAGTAATTCATAATAGAATATTCAGAAAACTAGATGCAGACATCAGTAATACTCAATTTGGATTCCGTAAAGGCTTGGGAACAAGGGAAGCATTATTTGCGCTCAATATCCTGTCGCAAAGGTGCCTAGACATGAACCAGGACCTACACGCGTGCTTTATAGACTATAATAAAGCCTTTGATAAAGTTAGACATAACCAATTCATAAAAACGCTAATAAAGAAAAGAATAGACATCAGAGACATAAGAATAATATCTAATCTTTACTATGGCCAAAAAGCAGTAATACGAATGGAAGACATAACATCTAAAGAAATAGAAATCGTGTTCGCCTAGGGTGTATACTCTCGCCAATCCTCTTTAATATGTACTCGGAGGATATAATAAGTAAAGCACTGGATGATCAAGACATAGGCATTAAAATAAACGGCAAGGCAATAAATAATCTGAGGTACGCTGATGATACAGTTCTCTTAGCTGAAACACTTGAAGACCTACAGACGTTAATTAATAAAATTGTCACAGCGAGTGAAGAGTATGGACTATCAGTGAACATAAGCAAAACAAAATATATGTTAATAACAAAAACAACTCAGGAAGATCGTAGGATATATGTAAATAATTAACCTATCGAAGGAGTAAAAGAATACAAATATCTAGGCACAACCATCAATGAAAACAACGATAGCTCCAAAGAAATAAAAATCAGAATTGAACAGGCCAGAAGTACATTTATAAGAATGAAGAGGCTTTTCTGTTGCCAAGATCTAAACCTTGAATTAAAAATACGAATGATGAGATGTTATGTAATGTCTGTACTATATTATGGGATGGAAGCCTGGACGATGAAGGCGATTGATGTGAGGAGACTGGAGGCATTTGAGCTATGGATATACCGGAGAATGCTAAAGATTTCATGGGTGGAGAAAGTGACCAACGCGGAAGTGATGAGACGTATGCAAAAAGAAAGGGAAGTGATTCTAACGATTAAGACAGGAAAACTATTATATATAGGTCACATCTTGAGAGGGGAGAAGTATCGGTTGTTCCAGACTATCATGCAGGGAAAGATCGTAGGAAGAAGATCCATAGAAAGGAAACGGAACTCGTGGCTGAAGAACCTTTGAGAGTGGTTCGGTTGTAGCAGCCGCGAGTTATTTAGATCTGCCGTCTCCAAGATAAAAATCGCTATGATGATTGCCAAACTTCGCAGCGGAGACGGCACTTAAAGAAGAAGAAGAAGTTATCTCCAATGAACTCTGTTGTTTGTTTTTTGCATCCAGTTGTGTCCCGCTAATCTTTTTATTTCGTCCGTCCATCTTGTCTGTGGCCCACGGCTGCATCTTTTATGTTCATTAGGCCTCAATTCAACTATACGGCGTATCAAGCTGTTATTCATCCTTGCGATATGCCCCGCTCAATTGCACCCTAATATACATATTAGTTGTATTACTTCTGACACTTTTGATCTTGTTCGTATCTCGATGTCAAAAATACGATCTTGGAGTCTAATACTTAGCATTCTACTCTCCACTGCTCTTTGGATTATCTGGAATTTGTTTATTATACTTTTATTTAAAGGCCACATTTCAGTGCCATTTGTTAATACCTGCAGTACATAAAGATCGAATATTCTGGCTTTTATTGAATTTTGAATGTCCAATTTAAATGTACATTTTAACCTTCTGAACACCGACCAAGCTAACAAAACTGTTCTGTCCAAGTCAGCCTTTAAATCATTTTTCGATATTTCGATTTTTTGTCCTAACTATATGAACGTTTGTACCTTCCTATACTTTCACCTTCTATTAATAGTTCCTGGCTGTTATCTTCACTCTCATTGTTCAAATATTTAGTTTTGGTGAAGTTTATTTTCAGACCTATTTCTTGAGACTTTATTTAATTCCATCAACATTTTTTGTAATTCTTCTTTTGTAATGGCGATCAGAGTGACATCATCTGCGAACCTTAAGTGATTTAATAGTTCACCGTCCATTAGTATTCCTTTATTTTCCCACTTTAACGATTTGAACATGTCTTCTAGAGTCAATGTGAACAGCTTTGAGGATATCGAGTCGCCTTGTCTAATTCCTCTCGTAATTTTGATTTTATTTCTTATTTTTTTTTAAATAATGTCATCTAAATGTCAACTGTTGCATTATTAGACTCTTCTAAAGTGTATGTTTGGAGTTAATAACAGAGTTCTCTCATTGTAGATGGAAATGCATGTTGGGGTGCGCCCATTTTACTTAATTTTGCTACCTGTTCTGAATTATTTTTAAGGGTTATTTTAGACAGAAAACCTCTGCTATACAATAGAGTTATAAAATGTAAATGAGGGTTCATCGGTAGCAAAGCCGTCCGAGAGTAACTTGCTTTTAGTGTTTCATAAATAAAATTATCTTAAAAATAAAGTTATAGAAATGTAAGATGTATTACCAAAAATTTTTTAATCTACAGATCTATATATATATATATATATATATATATATATATATATATATATATACTATATATATATATATATATATATATATATATATATATATATATATATATATATATATATATATATATATATATATATATATATATATATATATAATATATATATATATATATATATATATATATATATATATATATATATATATATATATACATATATACCCAACTTCACAATTCACGATATATAAGTACTTTAATTACAATCAAAAACAATCATCATCTTCAAAATCTGAAGACTCGACTTCTCTCTAATTGATAATTAATGGTTCTATTTCCACAGTTTCTTCGATGTATTCGTCAAGTTTCCACATTTTATTTTCTTCTTCTATAACATATCGAATGGCATTTTCCTCTTTGATCCTCTTTATTTCGGTGTTTTATTCGTAGGTGTTTTTCCTTGCAACGAAACCTTTCATTTGTGCCCAAATTAGCTCTATGGGATTCAATTCGCAATGATATGGAGGTAATCTAAGCACGGTGATATTGCGTTCCTATGCCATCTCATGGACTGAGTATTTCTTGAACTGTGCCTTATTTTGTTCTGCAATTTTGAGAAGGTCGACTTTTAACATACCATCTTTATGTTTGAAATTTTTATCTGTTATCCATTGGAGAATATCCGCTTTCTTCCATGAATTTGTCGGGAGTCGTTCTAATACTCGAGAATGGTATGAGGATTGTCTAATACTGTAACTGTTTCTGCTGGTATACATTCAATCATTTGTTGGAAGTACTCCTCAAAAACATCTGCCGTAATCTCCTCATAATAATCTGTAGTTGACTTTGATTCGAATTCCAACAAGCTACCGTCGAGAAATTTGTTTTCACTACCAATATGTGCTATAATTAGCCTGCGACCTTTTCCTGAAGGGGATTGTAATCCAGTTGACCAACCTTCCATAGAAGCTTGTTTGGCACTCTAAATGTTTTTGTCAATCCAGAATTTTTTCGCTGTATGTCCCTCATTAACCCAAGTCTCATCTAAATAAAAAATATTTCTTTCTTCGGCTCGAAATTTTCTGGTTGCTCGTAGATGTTCTCTTCTCCAACAAATTATCTCTCTTTTATCGATAAGAACAGATTTTCTATCGTGTTTTTTTTTCCCAACGAAAATTCAGGTTATGAAGGATTTTCCATAATTCCCATTTTTTTTTTTAAAAATCTGGTAAGTCGTGGTCTTCTCTGATTTCTTACAAAACTTTATGTAGTGTAGATATTTCTTTCTTAATAAAAAAAAAATGGTGTACTTTTTCTTCTTATTGCGTTTTTAAAGTCTTCATCGGCCTCTAAGGGTTCCGTTCCTTTGTGATTCTGAGATTCGTTGCAATAAACGCGTTTTCTTTCCTTTAGAAATCTATAAATAGTTGCCGATCCAACTCCCGTCATGTTGGCACGGGTTTCTACAATTTCACGGACTTGGCTTATTGGCTGTTGATGCACTAGGGCATCGTGGACGTTAAGTATCTTTGTTTTTTCTCACAGGGCAAATACAGATTTACAGACTCCGAAAAGTTTGTCCAGGACAAAACAGAAAGTTGAAGCCATCCCTGTTCTGATTTGAACTAAGCATATTATAGGTTTTTGCTTTATTTTTATACTTACACACAGAATATTTTTATTGCACACTTAGGTACTTAGCCACCTACCTACCGATAAGTACTTTGGTTAATTATATTCCAATAACTGCTAAAATCCCAAATAATTTTATTATACCTATTATCATTGATTGATGGAATACATCTAAAACATCTAAAACCATCTAAGATATGCCGATGATATAGTCCTAATAAGTACCGATGTCCAAGAACTAAACACCATGATTAACGAACTGGATGAACAATCTAGGGAAGTAGGACTTAAAATGAACTTAAATAAAACTAAAATCATAAGTAGCAGCCAACAGGACGTCATCGTGGATAGCACAGTTATAGAGAAGGTTGAACACTACATATATCTCGGTCATAAAATCAAAATAGGAAAAGAGAACCAAAGCACGGAAATTAAACGTAGAATTCAATTAGCATGGATAGCATTCGGGAAAAACTGAGCTCCATCTTTAAGGATAAGGAAATACCATTACACTTGAAAAAGAAAACATTTGACAGCTGTGTGTTACCAGTAATTACATACGGCTTGGAAACCATGGCTATAACGAGGAAAATCGCGGAACGCTTGAGAGTCACTCAGAGATCTATGGAAAGAGTAATGCTGGGCGTCAGCATAAGAGATAATATACGTAACTATACGGGATAAAACCAAAATAATGGATGTTATGGAGAGGATAGCGGCTCTTAAATGGCAGTGGATTGGGCACGTGGCGAGGCAGGATGCGGAAAGATGGACGCATAGAGTTATGTATTGGAGACCAAGAGGGACAAAAAGAAGTGTGGGACGTCCCCAAAGACGATGGATTGACGACGTGAAGACGATAGCAGGCAGGCAGTGGACAAGAAAGGCTGGAGACCGACAATCATGGAAGGAACTAGAAGAGGCCTATGTCCAACATTGGATGAACCCGGGCTGAAGAAGAAGAAGAAGAAGATTATCATTAAGCTTTATAATACTGTAGATTTCTAGCTCTTAAGAATTGTTATTTGTAGTCGTTTAGGCCTCTATCATACAAATAAGATTTTAATTTCATCATTTACTCATTAAAATAAACTTTGAAATGCGTTAATTTATATAGCTTATTGTAAAGTTGAGAGGGCCTGTAATAAAATATTTTTTAGAAAAAGGTCGCACTCTTGTATAGAGATAGAAAATAATGATGATGATTAAAACTAAAAATGCAAATAATTGGTGGTAGAGAAATTTCGGACGCTTATGGTTTATGACATTTCAAAATAGGAGTTCATAACCCATGTTGTGTGCTTTCAACTCCAAACAAACGGAGTTTAAGTGACCTATAAAAATTATTGACTACTGTTCGGCATCTTGTTTTCATGCTTCCTATCATTTGTTTTCGGAGAGTTTATTTTAATTGTTTCATATATTTTATAATTATTACTGAATACTTTAGCTGAGATATCCCAATAAAAAAATCCATTGGTGTCGTCACTACGTGGAGCCAACATTTCACTAGCAGAAATGTGTCTGAAATATTTGATGTCGCCCTATACTGCTGAATCCAGATTCTGTAATACTTTAAGGGAAAGCGATAGCTTTTGATGCTTTAATTTTCTATTTCTCGACCTTTAATAACGGGAATTCTGTTTACTTACATAGCCGTTAAAGTAGACATGTGCCTCATTCGAGAATAAGACGTTAGTAAATGTTAAAAGGCGTTTAAACCTTTGGTTAACAAAACTGAAGACCTAAGAGGTTCGCTTTAAGGGGCAAGGTATTATCTAATTTAAAAAAAGAGTAGATTCCTAGCTGTCTAATGAAGAACCTCCATCTTATAGAGCTGCTCTTCGCTTCTCTACTTCGTATTTATCTTCTGTTTCTTAAAGTGTCTATTCGGTTCGAATATTCATTCTGGCTATTATTATTTTATCCACTGCAGCTCTGAAAATACCGGTATTATTTCTTGAGAACCAATTTCGCAGATTGTTTAGCCAGGAGATACGTCTGCGTCCTGGTCCCATTTTTCCAAAAACCTTTCCTTGAGGTATTTGCTGTAGTAAATCCATATCTGTGGGAATTTCTCATGTGTCCTAAATACTCCAATTTTCCCACTTTAACAGTTTCCATAATTTCCAGTTTCTTGTTCATGCGACGCAAGACATCCTCGTTGGTAATATGGTCAGAATAAGAAATTTTCAAAACTCATAATTCAAATAATGCTTCAAGCTTCTTAGAAGTGGCTTCAGTCAGCTTCAAAGATTTCACACCGTAAAGAAGGACACTGAAGACATAACATTTTAGGAGTCTTATTTTTGAGCTTAATTTTATTGCTGAGCTTTTGAAAAATGATGTCATTTTGAGAAACACTGCTCTAGCTTTTCTGATATGGCAACGAATTTCCTACGGGTGATCCCACTGTTCGTTTATCATGGTACCTAGATATGAATATTGTGGAGTTCTTTGTATTTGTTGATTGTTAACCACCGACAAGGTAGCAGGAACCGGAGACTTGCCGATTACCATCTAATTTACTTTGCTGATATTATATTCGAGGCCGTATCGATTACTGACTTCGTTTATTTTTGTCACAAATGTTGTAGACCCTTTAAGTTATCCGCCATAATCACCATATCGTATCGATATTGCTTCTGAATGCTCCCCTTCTGCCTTATTAAATGTCACCATCGCAGAATCTTTCCATCTAGCCCAAGGTCTTTCAGAATTCCGACCATTTTGTCACGTTAGACTCTATTAAAGGCCTTTAGGTAGACAATTAGGCACAGATATACGACACAATTGAGGTCTCTACATCGCTGAATCAAAATCTGCATAGAAAATAAGGCCTCTCTGGTTCCCATGGCATTACGAAAGCCGAATAGTATAGCTAACATGTTTTCTTCACACAACTTGTGTATTCTCCTGTAAATGATTTTCGGAAATGTTTTTAAAAGATGGCTTATGAGGCTAATTGTTCGATATTCTCCGCATTTTTTAGCGCCTGCATTTTTTGGGATCGTCTAAATTATAGATTTTTTTTGTAGATCACCATAAGCTACTTAATCCCATTCTCTTCTAAGAGCTTAAGAAACTCCAAATGGAACTCATCGGGACCGGTGGCTTTTTCCATTTTTTAGTTGTTTTATTGCAACGCGTACTTCATCGGTGGTAATACAGGGCCCAAACAAGTCTATTAAGCATTGTGGTTGATCTTCGTTAATATAAAGACACCCAATAAGAAAGTGCTTATTTTAAGAGTTGCACAATCGTTTTTTATGTACACCTGTGTCATCATCATCATCATCATCAGCTTATACTATCCACTGCTGGACGAAAGCCTCCCTCAGGTCTTGCCACCTTTTTTCTGTTCTGGGCCTCTTGTACCCAGTTTCTAACCACTCTTTTCAAATCATCAGTACACCGACTTGGTGGTCAACCTCTACTCGGATCTTGGTCGCCACTCTATGATTCTCGTTGTCCATCGCCCATCCTTAAACCTAGCAACATGCCCAGCCCAGTTCCATTTAAGATGTAGAATGAATTTAACTGCGTCTCGTACCCCGTTCTCTTCCTGATAATGTGATTTGGGATGTTATCTCTAAGAGTAACACCTAACATTAATCTCTCCATCTTTCGTTGCATGACACATATTTTATTGATGTTTTTCTTCGTCATTGTGAGAGTATCGGCTCCATACGTAAGAACGGGGAGTATGCATCTGTCAAATTCTTTTCTTTTTAAACATATAGGAAGGTTAGATTTAAATATATAGGCCAGTTTGCCATATGTAGCCCAGGAGAGACCTATTGGCCGCTGAATTTCATGTATTTGGTTACCTTGTTTTATGCTGATTTCATGTCCCAGATATTTATATTAATAATAATAATAATAGCTTTATTACCCAACAGTTTCCCATTAATAGGGTAAATATTTAGAGATTTACATATTCAATGACAGTCTGTAGTAATTGCTTCTTAGTACAACAGAATATGTCACAAACATTACAAATATGATTAAAATTAGTACACATTACAAGAATAGGTGAATTCAATAACAAATTAGTATTAGGTCTGTTACATCTAAAAAACATGTTTGATCGAGAGTGTATCCGTGGTACATTGATGTTAATACGAGACAATATATCCCTGCAATCAATCATATTGTGCAATACTCTATGTAGGAATAATATTAAGACACAAACTCTCCTGATTCCCAGGCTAAGAATATTTGTCTGCTCACACAAATAATCGCTGCTGATTCCCCGTTCAGAATACATTCCATTAATCTTAAACAACAGAAATTTCAGAAATCTCCTCTGCACTTTTTTTTTTTTTTTTTCAAGTGAAACTCTATGCACCTCGTACATTGGACTCCAAACGATACTTGCATATTCTAGTTTCGAGCGAACAAAGCGGAAATACAAAACCTTCAGTGATGCAATATTAGTGAAACCCCTACAATTCTTAATGATGAACCCGTAAGACTTCATTGCTTCAGAAACTTTCAATGCTGTATGCTGAGCAAATATTAGTTTTGCATCAAAAACAACTCCCAAATCCTTAGCTGTGCTACACCTACCTAAATTATGGTCTTGAGTTATATATTGACACTCTATTGACGCTACCCTCCTAGTATATGTTTGAACTTTGCATTTTTGAACATTTAGATGTAGTTTGTTGTCACAACACCAAGAATGTACGAAATTCAACAGGCTCTGTAGATAGGAACAATCCTCAGCATAAACATTTTTTAGATCATCAGCATAAATTAGTCTGTTACATTTTAAATCATGGCAAAGGTCATTTACGAAGATAATGAAGAGCAAAGGTCCCAAATTTGTACCTTGTGGAACACCTGAGGTAGCCACAAATCTTTCTGATTTGAATCCGTTGTAGGCTACAAACTGAATTCGGTTAAACAAGTATGAACTTATAAGAGCCCTCGCACAATCAGTGCAACCAAAGAAAGACAACTTATTGATGAGAACATGATGGTCGATCCTATCAAAGGCCTTCGAGAAATCTGTATAAATAACATCAACCTGTCCACCATCATCTATAATTTCCGAAATGAACTGTATCATAACAGTTAGATTTATTACCGTAGATCTCTTACTAACAAATACGTGCTGATATATTATATTGGTGCACTTGCTCTATTTCTACGTTATTCAATTTTATAGTGTCGCTTAATACAAGATTTGTCATAAACTGGGTCTGGGATAAATTGATTTTTATATCAACCTTTCCTGAAGCTTCCTGAAGCATGTACAGCATAGTTTGTGCTTCTTGTATTTTATCTGTTATTAAGACAATGTTATCGGCGAAACAGAGGCGATTTAACCGTCAATGCCCCATTCTTTCCCAGTTTATTGATTTTAGAATGCTTCATAGAAGTGTTACAAAAAGCTTGGGTGAGAGCGTATCACCTTGCTATACTCCTCTTTCGATTCGAAATTTGCTAGTGGATTGATTAGTTTGTGTTTTCACATGAGCGATGACATTTTCATATATGTACTCAATTACATTGGAACATCGATGATCAATACGACACTCAGCAAGCGCTTGCAAAAGTCTCTCCTGATTTACAGAATCAAAAGCCTTTTCGTCCACAAACATGAGTACAAGAGGATTATTATTAGAGACCGGATAATCAGCATTTGCATATTTTCATATGCATTTGCATATTTAGACCATTCTCACCGATTATTGCATATTTTATCCAAAATCTAGTAATGATGCATATTTTCCCCATATTTACAATATTTCTCGGTATTACTAGGCAATTGAATTGCTCAGGGTATTGTTAATGTCGCCGTCTGGAACCGATCTTATCGCCGGGACATTACCTGCATTGGTCTAAACATCGATTAGGTTATAGTGCAAGGGAATACCCAAAATTACGACGGTATTTTATTCCTTTGTTTCTTGGTCGGGATATTAAGTGATAAGTAGTTAGTTTCTAAGAATATTTGTTTGAGCGTGGATCAAATAAACAATTTTCTCGAAGACGAATTTTTATTTTAAAACAAGATATCAGTTTTAAAACATTATTGTTGACGCGCTTGCATCAGTGTAGTTTTTTGCAATTTTTAACGTGTTGTGTTAAAGTTTAACGTGTACCATGCCACCCACAAAAAAAAGTGTCTCTTCGTGGGTAGCTGATTATCCTGGAACATTTACATACGACGGAAATGTTTTGTATTGTCGAGTTTGCGAGAAACATGTTTCGTGCACAAAAAAGTTTCAAATTGACTAGCATGTCAAGACAAGTCTTCATATCGCAGGATTGCAAAAAAAAGGGTCCACGACAACAACTTATAACAGCAGCAAGTAGCAGTGATTCCACTTCTATATGCAAACAAAAAACCACTTTAGCATGGATTTATGTGAAGCATTGCTTGAAAGTAATATTCCTCTCCACAAACTTACAAATACTTTCTGCGAAAATATTGCTTGAATCAAAAAATACCAGACAAATCAACAGTACGTAAAAATTACATACCAACAATTTACCAACATGTTCTGGAAGAAATACGTAATGAACTTAAGGATGACATTATTTGGATTTCAGCTGATGAAACTACCGACAGTTGTGGTCGTTATATTGCGAATTTAATTGTAGGTGCATTAAGGTTAGAGCCTTCTTCTTCCTATTTGGTGGCCTGCAAAGAACTTGACAAGACAAATCGTTCTACGATCGCCAGATTTGTGAAAGAGTATTAAAAAAAATATTTCCTGGATCTTCTGCAGATGAAAGAGTGTTTATATTTCTCTCAGATGCTGCTCCCTATATGATCAAGGCAGCCAAAGTCCTACAAGTATTTTATCCAAATTTAATTCATGTGACGTGCTTTGCTCACGGAGTCCATCGACTCGCTGAAGAAGTACGATCCACGTTTGGAAATGTAAATAAACTGATTTCATCAGCAAAGAAAATGTTTCTTAAGGCACCTGCTCGCAATAATGCCTATAAAGAAAAACTGCCAAATGTGCCTTTACCTCCCGAACCAGTGGTAACTCGATGGGGAACATCGATTGAAGCTGTACTATTTTACAATGAACATTTCGAGGCCATCAAAGTTGTAGTAAATGACTTCGATAGTGCAAAGGCTAGGACAGTTCGTCAATCCAAGGAAGCATTTAACGATTCCGATTTTAAAAAATATAGCTTTGATTAGCACTCACTTTTCCCACACTGCGCATATTAAAAAGCTTGAAACTTGAGGTTTGGCGTTGACCGAATCAATTCAGTTAATGAATAAAATCCGTCAAATAAACTCCAGATTGCCAGATGTATTCCCGCGTAGAGTTAAAGAAAAGTTTGAAAACATTTTGTGCAATAACCCAGGCTTTGAACCTTTGTGTCAAATTAATAGTTTTATTAATGGGACGGGTTTGCCAGAAACAATAAGTGCTAACATAGCACCCAAATTCAAATACTGCCCAGTGTGGATGTGGAACGGTCTTTTTCCACTTATAAAAATATTTTAAGTGATCGAAGACACAATCTTACTACCCAACATTTGGAACAATACCTTATTGTTTACGTATATAAGAATACAAATGTTAAATAATTTTAAAAATTGTTAAATAATTGTTAATTAAATTTAAACATCGTCGCGTCGATAATTTGTTAATTTTATGCTGATTTTGAAATAAAAAACTAAAAATTACTACTTTTATTATTATTTTTAATATTGCATATTTTGACCCTTTTCATGCATATTTTAAGCATTTTTCATGCATATTTCAAGATTTTTATGTTGCATATAATTCGGTCTCTAATTATTATATTCTATATACCCTTCAATAAGGATTTTAACTGTAAGCAGATGGTCGTTTGTTCCATACCCCGGGCGGAAACCTGCCTTTTCTTTTGAAAGGAAAAACTCGAATTTATTTACTAGTAAGTATTTTCGTGAATAACCTGTATACACGACACAGGAGACTAATAGGCCGATAGTTTGCCAGGTCTGAAGTATCTCCTTTTTTATGCATTGACAATAGTTGCACCATTTCATTGCGATGAAATTATTCCTTCTAGGAAACATTTATTGAATAACATTTTAAGTCATTTGTTAATTTGTTGTCCTCTTTGTTTAATTGGCTCTACTACAATATTGTCTTCACCCGGGGCTTTGTTAGTTCTCATGTCCTTCAAGGCTGATGTGACCTCTTCCTCTGTGATGTCTGAGATATTCTCCGACCCCTGATTTAGTACTTTTGGCATGCTGATCTCCGTTCTCCTATCTTGCGAGGAATATAATTGCTCACAAAATAATTCGACGATCTGTAAAACACCTTTTTCTTTTGTTGCCACATCACCATGCATGTCCCCAATCTGGCATATGTCTATCCCTCCCACTGCACGTATGTGTCAGATTCATGTTGCGCATGCTTTTAAGAACATAAGTAATAATAAAGGTATGCTGAAAATAGGCGTTGCAAAATCGGTTAACTTACTGTTAATCTTCCCTTAAATAAAAGGAAAAATTAATCCTCAGGTAAATATGTTAACACCAAATAAAAATTTGGAAACGTCAAACATATTTATGTGGTAATTTCCTTTCCTAGATAATAAATTACACGAAACGTAAACAATTTAAACACCATTTTATTATGAAAATGTTTAACAAACAACCGAATACGTAAATTAACTACCAACTATGGCGCAAGAGACTGATTTGGTGTAAAGTTTATGTTTTACACTACTAACCGATATTTTATTGACATTTTGTAAACTAAAAAGTAGGTCATTAGACATTTGGCGTATTTTGTTGTCATTTTCTATTTAAATGTGTCTCTCAACTCGAAATAAACGCTGACAATTTCAAAATCATACAAGTGAAATTTTAAATAATATAAGTTAAATAGTTTCTTAAAAAATTGGTGGTTAAGGTGTTCATGTTGGGTACAACGTAAAAATCGATATGAAAATATCGGTGCCTTCTCTCATTTTTGTGGTTATTCCAGTGCTATTCGGTTTTATCTTAGAAGGTACTTTCAACCTTTTTTTACTGTCGAGCTGTGACCGTATACATTAAAAATTATACTGGACTGAATGTGCATTTGGTTTTTTATGAAACATTTTAAGAATAGTACAAATGAAAATGCTTGGGTTTTTAAAATATTTCAAATTAAATAGAGGATAGCTAGCTATATTACAACGGTTATATGATGAGTACCTGGCCTTGACAAGAAAAAAAATCTTTTAAGTGTAAAATTTATTTTATTTTTCAACATGGTCTCTTTTTAGCTCGATACACTTGTCCAACGTTTTTGCTGTCTTTTATATCCCATCTAAAAATACGATTTCTCCAACCCTTCAAAATAGACGTTTGTTTCAGCAATCACCTCATCGTTTGATCCAAATTTTTTTCCGCTGAGCCATTTTTCCATATTCAGAAACAGGAAATAATCGCTGGGGGTTAAATCTGGCGAATATGGTGGATGCGGAAGCAAATTTGTATTTTACCTCATGGACTTTTACCATGGCGATGACACATGTGAGCACGCGTGCATTGTCTTGATGAAAAAGAATTTTTTTCTTCACCAAATGCGGCCGTTTTTCTTTCACAGCTTGATTGCAACAATCCAATAAGGTAACATAATACTCTCCATTAATCGTTTTGCCCTTTTCAAGGTAATCGAAGTGGATTATGTCGCGTGCATCCCAAAACACTGTGACCATGACTTTGTGGGTCGATAAAAATCGCATTGGCCTTCTTTGGCGCCGGTTCGCCACAGAAAACCCACTATTTGGACTGTTCTTTGGTCTCTGGTGTGCTGTGATGAATCCATGTTTCGTCAACAGTTATAAATCGACGCCAAAAATCATTCAGATTTTTGGCGTCGGCGTTTTGTTTATTGTCTGTTGTGAGCAATCCATGCACCCGTCTTGTGGAAAGATTTCTCATATCCAAATGAGTTATGAAAATGTTCTGCACCCGTTCAATTGAGATGTCCACCGTCTCAGTTATCTTTCACTTTCCAATTATTTATCACTATATCGTGAGTTTTTTCAATTATTTCTAATGTGGTGACCACTCAACGACTTGGACGTTCTTCATTAAAAATGTATGTACAGCCGCGTTTCAATTTAACTGATCCCTAGTGAAGGTGCAGAGTCCCCATAAACTTCGCTGAGTTTCGCTTTTATCTCATCATTCGTTTTCTTTTTCAAAAACAAATATTTTATCACTGCTCGATATTCAATTTTTTCCATTGCTGTAAAATCACAAAAATTATTCTGTTTAAATGGCTGCCACTCACAAAATAGCGACTTGAATATTTGACAAATTTCTTGTAAAAGGTTATGTTTACGAAAAATATAATTTTTTAAATAGTAGTAGCGTCATCTCTGGTCATGGCCAGGGACTTATCATACAACCCTCGTATATATATATATATATATATATATATATATATATATATATATATATATATATATATATATATATAAATATATATATACTAAAATGCATCAATATTTTAACCCCGTTTTTTTTTTCAGGATCATAGAACTATTAGCAGGGATTTTTTTTGAGAAATCTGTCTATAATGAACATACCTTGGCAATTTTGACGGTGTGCTTTTATTAGTTTTTAAAGATTTCTAATTTTTCTAAAGGTTTAACCGTCAGCTTTTCTTTTCACTCTGTAATAATGTGACGTTGCCTGTTTCTATAAAGTAACTGTTCTCTATACAATGAGTAGATATAGCCGTATCCTTAATATTGTTTAAAACTGAATGGCAATGTTCTTTTAGTTTGGTTGTTTAATTTCTACCGATTTGTTCAACGCAAACAGCTTCACAATCCGGTCACTTAATCCTATATACACATAATTTTTGTAGAATGAGTTGTTTGTCCTTAATATTTGCTAACATATTACCTAAATTACGTTTGCTACAAACCCTGAGATTTGAATTCTTGGCAATTTTATTTATGATATTGGGTATTAGCTCAGTTGCCAGGGTTTTGAACTCTCATTAAATGATAGATTGCATTTTGGCACACAGGTAGATTTTTGGACATACGATAAAAAAAAGTTTGCTTAAGTTTGATGTACGCTAAGCCCACAAAATCCAAAATAAAATCTCAAATTCAGTTTTTCGGAAATATTTCGAAAAAAATATCGAAAAACAAACGTAATAGCACCAGGTGAAGGAGCTGAAAATATTACAAAAAATATTATATAGATTTTTTTTTTTATATATATAAAGAAAATATTATAAAATAAAAAAAAAAAAAAATAAAAAAATAATCAGATTTTTTGTGTTAGCGTCAGAATTTATTAAAAATTCGGATAGGTGATTCAAAAAGTATAGCGCGCCAAACAGGTTACTTTGAAAGTTTACGAGCACCGCTCGAAGGTTACTCGATATTACTTGTTTTCAGAGTGTAAAAAAAAATTAAGATAGCTTTTTGAGGAGGAGACTTTCAGCTTTCCGATGATACCAATCCTTTTTATTTTTGTTGCTTTGTAATTTGTAAAACTTAAAATGAAATTTTTTTGTATCTTTTTAACGGGCATACAGTAAATTACAAGTAATTAATACAATATACTATTGAAAAAAAAAATCATTGTTAATATATCATTATTATACCTTAAGTTTCAGTATAAGAATAATTAAAAATACCCACATTCTTTGTGTTATTTAAAAATTGAGTTTTAAAATATGTAAATTGGCCTGCTGTAGTGCGCCGTCGGCAATTTTATGTTTAAAGCAGTACGAAATGGTCAAAAAACGTCGGACAGTTTTTTTTTTGAGTTACAGTTAAAAGTATACTTGATATAAAAAAATCACTAAAAACTTTAAAAAACTTTCTCTTTTTTTTGTAATTTTGTTCTTAAAAAGGTGTTCATGATAAACGTATTTTTTCCTTATTATTAAACATGCAACTTAAACTTAAAATAAAAAAGTATATTTAAAGGTGGGAAATGAAAGATAAGAGTCTAAGCTTTAAACATAAAGTATTTATATTTCATTTAAAAATCCAGGTACAAAGAAAACAATTATTGAAAACACAAAAATTACTCGAAGAAATTAAATGAATTACTTATTCTATGGCCGTCATTTTGAATTTTTCAAATCTGTCATCGGTAAAACTAAAATAATATATATATACTATTTTTTTGTAAAATTTCCCGTTCTTTCACGTGGTGCTATTAGTTTTTCGATATATTTTTTATTTTTCAAGATATTTACGAAAAACCGAATTTTTCATTTTATTTTCGATTTTGTGAGCTTAGCGTACACTTTAGAGCAACAAACTTTCTTTTATCGAATTCTACATCCAAAAAACTACCTGTGTGCCAAAATGCAGCCTGTTAACATTTAATGAGAGCTTTCCATCAAAATTTGCCTCTGACGACTAGGCTATATGTAATTCAGAAATTTAGAATTAATTTTCGGTAAGTCTGAAATGCTATACAATTCTTTCCAGATCATTTTGCGTTTTTTACTTTTTATTCAAATTGTCTATTGTATACTCTCTGTAACCATAATTTTTTGCTATTCACTTTATTGTTCTTAGTTCTATATTATAATCGTAATTACTTAGTGAAAAGATTAAAAGCCTGTTAACTGAAATATAGAACGGTAACCTTTTGATTTTCCAAGGTTGTTGAATAATACGGATTCAAAATTTGCCCTGAGGATTTCTGCTATCAAAGAAGAAATTGAAGATCCCCGTTCTTTTGTATGTCCAATCTTAGAAAATAAAATGTCACAGTTCCATAGTTTAATTAAGAGACTTTTAATTCTTCTATTAAGTGATGTTGATTATAAAGTAGAACTAAGAGCAATAAAACAAATATTTAAAAATAATAGTTACAGAGAGTACACAATAGGCAACTTGAATAAAAGTCAAATACGCAAAATGATCCGGCAATAGTTTATAGCGTTCCAAACCTGCCGAAAACCAATTATAAATCTCTGAATTACGTATAGTGCAGGCAAATGCCGTAAAATTTTCGAGATTTTAAAAAAAAATTTTTACAGCTTGGAGATCGACTTAACTACTTTGAAACAGTGCCGACATAACGTAAATGAGTTTTCTCAGCCTAATTTTCACCGCAATGCCACTTTTCTACTATTTTAGTGCATTTTTTCACATTCCTCTCGGCTTTCGGCTCGCGATTTCTTAAATATCTCAGCTTCTGTTCGTTGTTATGCAATAGAAAAAAAAATCATTTTACTCGTCATAAAATTGCCCAAAAAACTGCGTAGATTGCATTAAAAGTTATTAAGTACATAACATAAAAAAAGTATTTACTACGGTAAATTGAAAAATGGTTTTTTTAAACGGGTAATTTCCATTCAATTCGATATTACGGCTTCAAATTATAGAAAAAATACGACTTTTTTATTAACAAAAAAATGTACCAGATTTTATTAAAAAATATTAAGAAGGTTGGTCAAAATTCGCATTTAAGTTCTAATCTAATTATGGATTTTTCTTGTGTGCAAAAGGAAGCTTTTATGCTCTTCAAGATAGTTAGAAGGAAAAATAAAGAATATACAAAAAAAACTGTCTTATTTTAAAATTCAACTTTTTTCGCTTTTGCTCTAGAAAAAGTCTGGTTCATTCTCTTTATTTCTCTTCAATGTTATATCTTAAATATAACATGCAAAAGTGATTTTCAAACAAATGTACCTATTTTACAATAAAAGTATGATTTAAGTAACAGAAACTTTTACTGAAAAACCATTAATACATTAATACATTTACTAAAATTATCACAGATACACTATTAATAATTTAAAAAAAATAATTCGTGTTTTATAGTGTATGTGCTTGAGCTGGTTTTCTGATATATTCAAAATCATCCGATTAGTTATCTGAATCGGATTCATACTGGCATGAGCAGCACTGGCAGGAAGAGGGAACAAATCTCGTAGGAAAATCAGTACATAGAAAATACCCGATTCCACCAAGGATGTGGCGAAGATTATACGTTAGCCTTGTGGAAATTAAAAAATTAATTAATAAACTACCAAATAACAAGGCACCAGGTGAAAATGAGATCTCCACCTTACACTTGAACAATACACCTACAAAAACAGTTGTACAACTAACATACATAATTAACGCAGTGACAAACTTACAACAGTTTCCCAAGCCGTGGAGGAGGTCAGTAGTAGTACCCATTCTTAAGCCGGGCAAAAATCCGGCTAGAATGGACTCCTATAGGCCAATCTCACTGCTTAGTACATTAGCCAAACTGACAGAAACCCTCATACTAAATAAATTAACAGATATATACGACATAGACAATAAACTCCAAAAGGAGCAATTTGGATTCCGGAGCGGTCATAGCACCGTTCCGTTGATTGCTAAAGTACTACAGGACGCATTAAATAAAATCAATAATCAACAGAACACCATGGCGATTGCTCTGGACATACGAAAAGCTTTTGACACAGTATGGATCAACGGACTAACATTCAAATTACTAACTTTACACAACTTGCCACCATACATTGTGACATTACTATACTCATATCTAACAAAAAGGACATTTAGAGTAAAGGTGGGGAACTCATTATCTACATCAAAAAATACCAAATCCGGAGTACCACAGGGCTCTGTATCAGCGCCGAAGTTGTATAATCTTTACATGGCCGATCTACCTATGTACCCGTCAACAAAAATCAGGCTGTTTGCTGATGATGCGCTAAAATATGCGCACTCTTATTATGGAAATGTTGCTCGAGCGCATATCAACAGTCATCTAAACGTCTTACTCCCTTGGCTAAAACACTGGAAAATAACACTAAATACATCCAAATGCGAGGGAAATATATTAACAAAAAAATTTACAAACAATAAAATTAATATGCCTATAAAAATCAATGACATCCAAATACCGATCAGAAACAAACTAAAATATTTGGGTGTCATGATAGACTCACGTTTAAAATTCCATCAGCATGTATCACACGTACTCCAGAAAGCATTTATTGCCACGCAAGGCTTGTATGCATTGCTGGCACCGAATTCGCATCTGGAGCCGAGAAATAAATTAATGATCTATAAACAAATTATTAGACCAGTACTAATGTACGCTGCGCCAGCTTGGTGTGGCATTTCGGATACACAAACATACAGACTAGAACGTATGCAAAACAAAATACTAAGACGGGTAATTTCAAGTGACAGATATACAAGAATTAGAGATCTACATAATATGCCAAACATACGAACGGTACGAGAATACTTGGACCAAACTGCCGAAAAGTTTTTACAGATACAAACCGCAAATATCGACATTGACGCAAGACTTGACGCAAATCAGAACTATACATAATCCCATACATAAACCCCTATACCACAGGTCATTAATTTATTTCGAAGCACCATAGTGCTTGCAATGAATGTAATTTGGATGAGTTAGGATGCATGTAGCGTTCGGCAGCTTGAACGCCTAAAACCTTTGATTAACTAAAACTACATCAACAGGATAATATAAATTGTACAAAATACACTTGAGTGTAAAATGTAGATCTGAAGAAGCTGCATCGACAGCGAAACGCGTCATCGCAATTTAAATAAACCAGTGGAAATTGACTAAAAACAGTCTTTTATTATATATTTATATTCATAAAATGCAACGTCTGTCTGTCTGTCCGTTAGTGCGCTTATCACTGGAGAACCACTTATCCGATTTACGTACTTTTTTTTTTTAAAACATACATATGTTCTCTGGCCAGGTTATAGGCTATATTTTATTACGATAGGTAGCATAAGGAATGAGCAGTGACGATAATAGTGAATGAAGTCGGAAAAAAGTATGCGCGCGTTACCTTGCAATACACAGCCTAAACCATTAAACATGGAACAATATTATGTAGCAGAGAATATCTATAATCTATAATCTATAATATATATAAAATGCAATGTCTCTCTGTCTGTCTGTCTGTCTGTCCATAAGTGCGTTTATCACGTGAGAACCACTTATCCGAGTTACGTGTATTTTTTTAAATTCATACATATATTCTTTGGCCAGGTTACATAATAATAATAATAATAATAATCTATATCTATAATATATATAAAATGCAACGTCTCTCTGTCTGTCTGCCTGTCCGTTAGTTCGCTTATCCCTCGAGAACCACTTATCCGATTTACGTCCTTTTTTTTTAAAACATACATATGTTCTCTGACCAGGTTATCTATCTACGTATAATATATATATATATATATATATATATATATATATATATATATATATGTATATATATATATATATATATATATATATATATATATTATATATATATATATATATATATATAAAATGCAACGTCTCTCTGTCTGTCTGTCCGTTAGTGCGTTACGTGCTTTTTTTTAAACATACATATGTTCTCTGGCCAAGTTATAGGATATATTTTATTGCGTTAGGTAACATAAAGAATAAGCAGTGACGATAATAGTGAATCAAGTCGGAAAAAAAAAATAAACGGTTACCGTTAGCGCGTTCTCTTCCAATACACTTCCTAAACCAATAAATATGGAACAGTACCATGTTGCAAAGAATATAATATATATAAAATGCAGCGTCTCTCTGTCTGTCCGTCAGTGCGCTTATCACTTGAGAACCACTTATCTGATTTACGTGTTTTCATAAATTTATATATACGTTCTATATAATTCGATATAAGCCTAGATAATGGGAGATAAGATGAGGTAATGGGAGATAAGTATAAATAATGGGAGATAAGGAGAAATAATGGGAGATAAGGAGAAATAATGAGAGATAAGCAGAGATAAGTCTAGATAATGGGAGTTATGGTGAGATAACGGGAGATAAGGAGAAATAATGGGAGGTAAGGAGAAATATTGCGAAATAAGTCGAGATGAGCCTAGATAATGGGAGATAAGGTGAGAAGATGGGAGATAAGGAGAAATAATGGGAGATAAGGAGAAATAATGGGAAATGAGCAGAGATAAGCCTAGATAATGGAAATTATGAAGAGATAATGGAAGATAAGGAAAAATAATGGGAGATAAGGAGAAAAATTTGCAGATATTTTATTACGTTAGGTAACATGAGGAATAAGCAGTGACGATAGTAGTGAATCAAGTCCACGCGAGCGGAGCTGCGGGCACGGCTAGTCAATTATAAATATAAATATGTATATAAAATAGGCTAACCTATATCACAAAAAATAAAAAAAAAATGTAAATAAAAGAGTGAATGGAACATATTGGTATGTTAGAGAGTATGGGAGAAAAGGAATGAAAGGATGAAGAATGAACGGGATTAGAATAGAAATATTAAAAGTAAATAATTTTGCTACAATGTACCTGATCATATCAAGCTGGGTTTTTTCTATCGTTTTTCCCCAGTAAGCAACAACTTAAAAATCGCATCAAATATAAACAACTAATAGTAGAAACACCTTTTATCATAAAATAAATAAAGAAAATAGCATGTAAGACCTTGTCGGAAATGATAATTTCATAAACAAACACACAAGGTTCTAATACCATTGGCAGAACACCAGCCGCCGTAAGGCATTCCATACGAATGAGGATGCTGTTAAAGCACCCTGTTTTCGTAAAATCCATAGAATATAAGAGAAAATGTATTTAGAATCTTGTAAGGACATTTTGAATAATAAAAAAATTGTTGAATTTGAATTTGACATATGCTATAGAACACGTTTAATTTGTTAAAATTATAAATATTGTTTCTGTAATAATTTCAGTAAATGTATTATTGTATTAAATGGTTTGTCAATAAAAGTTTCTGTTGTCTAAATCATAATTTTACTGTAAAATAGGTAGTATTTATTTTAAAATCCCTTTTTCATGTCACATTTAAGATAAAATATTGTATAGAAATAAAGAGACTTTTTCTAGGGCAAAACCGAAAAAAATTGAATTTTTCGTAACGAAGAAATTGAAAAAAATAAGATAATTTTTTTACATATTCTTTATGTTTCCTTCTAATCATCTTGAAGGACATAAAATATCGCATATTTAAAAAAAAATGTTTCCTGCGACCTGTTGCCCATAAGAAAAATCCATAAAAAGGTTTTTGGCTAATCTTCTTAATATTTTTTTATAAAAATTTCGCACATTTTTTTATTAATATAAAAAACTATATTTCCCTATAATTTAAAACCGTAATATTAAATTGAACGGAAGTTACCCGTAAAAAACATTTTTTCAGTTTGCCGTAGCAAATACTTTTGTTTTAGGTTATGTACTTAATATTTTTTAATGAAATCTATGCAGTTTTTTAGGCAATTTTATGACGAGTAAAATAATTTTTTTTTTGTCGCATAACAACGAACAGAAGCTGAAATATTTAAAAAATAGTGAGCCGAAAACCGTTAAAAATGTGAAAAAATGCACTAAAATAGAAGAAAAGTGATCTTGCTGTCAAAATTATGTTGAGCAAACTCATTTACATTATGTTGGCACTGTTTCAAAGTAGTCAAATCGATTTCCAAGCTGTAACCAGAAATCTCCAAAAATCATGAAAATTTTACGGCATTTGCCGCCATTATGTCTAATTTTTTTTTTTTCACTTCCTCAGATATGTAATAAAATATTTACAATAAAATGATGAAAATCAACAATTACAAACAAAATGATAAAAATCAACATTTTTAGCTCATTAGAGTAGGTTCTCCCTAAATTAATCATTTAAATTTTACAAAAATATCACAAATATGTTTTTATAAACTGCAAAATAAACATTTAAAAAATTATAATTTTATATTACATATCAAAAAATATTTAAAACAAACATAAGAGCCGACATAATACGTAGGCTGAAAAGTTTTTGGTCTGACACATAGATGTCGCCCTTTTCAAAAAATCCATATGATTTTTAGGAAGTACCAACCTTCAAATGATACGTGTCAAAATTTTATGATATTTCGAGGATTAATTTACAGTTGCAGTGGTTTTAGTGACACTACTTTTGACATTTTTAAAACAAAAAAAATCGAATTTCGTGTGTTGATTAAACACTATTTTTTGATCGGAAAAAAATACCGCTCAAGCAAAGCAATGGCTTGATAAGTGTTACGGGGACTCTGCCCCTAGAAAATCAGTCATCATTTACTGGTATGCTGAATTTAAACGGTGTCGTAAGTGGTTACACCGGAAAACAAAAAAATCCAGAAAATGGTTTTGGATGACAGTAAAGTGAAATTGCGTGAGATAGCTGACAACCTAAAGACATCAAAAGAATGCGTTAGTCATATTTTTCATGAACATTTGGGCATGAGAAAGCTCTGTTCGAAATGGGTACCATATTTGCTCACAGTGGACCAAAAATAACAACGTGTTGATGATTCTGAGCGGTGCTTGCAATAAAAAGTATTTTTTCATGCGATATGTGACAATGGATGAAACATGAATCCGCCACTACACACGGGAATCAAATCGGCAGTCAGCTGAGTAGACAGCAGCCGGTGAAAGCCGCCCGAAGCGACCAAAGACTCAGTAGTCAGCTGAGAAGGTTTTGGCCTCTGTATTTTAGGATGCGCATGGAATAATTTTCATAGAATATTTTCGAACTTTCCCTTGGTTAGACGTTTGTTTTCGATCCGATGACCCATCTGACTGCGCCAAGGAGGTTTCCGATGTTATTTTGGCCGGTATGGAGGCTTACATCCCTTTTTCGAAGAAATGCCCTTCCAACGGCAAGCCTTGGTTTGACCGAAAATGCAAAGAAGCTGTTGCTTCTAAACATCTTGCATACCGACAATGGCGTGAAAATCCTAACACCATAAATCTTAACACCTTTGTTCGTGCCAGGAACAGATGCAAAGAAATTATCGACGAAACAAAGGAGGCACACAATCAATGGATTAGAAACAAACTTCTCGCTTGTCCCAACAATTCCAAGTCCTTTTCGTCAGTCCCTAAGGCAGTTAGTCAAAATTTCACCAAATCCACCATACCACCACTTACACGGCCAGATAATTCTATTGCAAAGACACCTGTTGAGAAAGCGAACTTGTTAGCTGAGCTCTATGCTTCACATTCTACTGTCGATTTCCAAGGAAAAACACCACCTAATATTCCCATAGTGCAGTCAAGGATGCCCGATATTGTCTTCAGGCAGCGTATCATAAACGTATGTTGATGAAGCTAGACACCAAAAAGGCTTCTTCTGGCGCTGACGGAATACCTGCCATAGTTCTCAAAAACTGTGCGAGGGCACTAACACCCAGTTTTCTGTAGACTTTTCAACCTATTTTACAGAAAGGGAATATTTGCTTCCTGCTGGAAATGTGCCACAGTTCAGCCAATACCTAAAAAACGCAAGAAGACCTTGCCAAATAACTACCGACCAATCGCTCTGCTTTCAATAATATCGAAAGTCATGGAAAAGGCTATCAATCAGCATCTTCTAAAATATCTTGAAGGATTCAACATTATTAGCGATCACCAATGTGGCTTTCTTAAAAATAGATCAACAGGAGACCTGTTAACTTATGTAACACATGTTTGGAACAACGCAATTAAACACTTTGGAGAATCTCGAGCGGTTGCTCTTGACATATCCAAGGCATTCGACCATGTTTGGCACGATGGGCTGTTGGCTAAGCTACGTTCTTATGGTATGTCTGAAAAGTTCTGTTTGAGGTTCTCATGTTTCCTCAGAGAGTGTTCTTTGCGAGTGGCAGTCCACGGATTTCTTTCTAACACCTTCACTATCAACGCCGGTGTACCCCAAGGCTCCATACTGTCTCCTACTCTCTTTCTCATTTATATTAACGATCTGCTGGAAAAGACCGAGAATCCAATCTACAGCTTTGCAGATGACAGTACACTTATCTCTTCATTACTTTGAACGCTCGGACATCGGCTACTCAGACGAATATCCGTAGACAGCAGGAGTCATTCAACTTAACAAAGACCTGGAAGAAATTCTATCTTGGGGTGACAGTAACCAAGTGGAATTTAACGCTACAAAAACCCAGGCGGCAGTTTTTTCTAAACAAGTTAACGTTGCTGAACCTGACATAGTTATGTCGGGGCACTCCATTCCCCTAACATCGTCACTCAAATTGTTGGGCGTAAATTTGGGAGCAAATATGTCCTGGCATGATTATGTTGCAGGCATAGCAAGGAGAGCTTCTCAGAAGTTAGGAATATTATTTCGAACCAGAAAGCTTTACACTTCACAACAACTGTTAATTCTTTGCAAAGCTCAAATTCGACTAACTATGGAATACTGCTCCCATGTTTGGGGCTCCGCTCCCAAACATGCACTGCATTTGTTGGATTCTATTCTGAGAAGAGCTGTTCGTCTGATTGGAACTGACAGGTGGCCTGGATTCGCTGGAACATCGAAGAATGGTTGGCGACTTGAGCCTATTCATGGAAAGTGTTCGAAGGATGTGGCCCGCTTAATTCCTCCCAGAGCGGTGCATGTTAGAAGTACACGTCACGCTAATACTTCACATTCGTATGAGGTTCAGCTTGTTACTCCTCGTACAACACTTTTCAAGCAGTCATTTATATGGAGAACATCATCCCTTTGGAATAATTTGCCCAGGACTGTGTTTCCCACTGAGTACAATTTACAGCGATTTAAGAACAACGTGAATCGCTTTCTCCGCACACGTGTCGCTTCTGTAGCGCTTTAGGGACTTCCCTGTAGCACGTGTGCTAGACCCATAAAAAAAAATATATCGACTATGCTGAGATGGGAAAAACCATCAATAGCGAATATTAAATAAAGTGATTGATGCTTTTGAAGGCAGAAATCGCAAAGAAATGGCCCCAAATAAACAAGAAAAAAAGGGCTCTTTCATCAAGACATTGTACGGTGCCACAAGTCAATGGTTACGATGGCAAAATTACATGAATTGTAGTTCGAATTGCTTCCTCATCCACTGTATTCTCCAGATTTGTCCCCCACCGACTATTATCTATTCGCAGACCTAAAAAAAATGCTCGCGGGAAAGAGATTTGGCTCCAATGAAGAAGTTATCGCCGAAACTGAGGCCTGTTTTCAAGGCAAAGACAAATCCTTCTACAAGGAAATTATAGAAATGTTAGAAAAGCGTTGGACTGATTGTAGCGCTTTTGACGGAGACTACGTTGATGAATAAAGTCGAATTTTACAAAAAAAGAATGTGTTTTAAGTAGCTAGACCAAAAACTTTTCGGCCTACCTGTTAAATTTTCAACAACGTCAAATTCATTGTGATATCAATTCATTTTATAGGAAAATATTGTGGAATTTTCAATACATGTTTAATAGTGTACAGGGTTGTTGATTATAAATGAACCACCCTCCTATTACGCTTGAAGAGTTAACCAAAATGTTAGATAAAGAAGTTTCTATAGTTTTAAAAAAAATGTTATACAGTTAAAACAGAAACAATCGCACATCGCATTTTTTACAAATTACACAAACTTCAAATTTTTTAAATGGGACACCTTGTAAAATAATTTTTATAATAGGTTTTATAGAACTCTTAATTCGTAGTACGTCAAGATACAGTTTTATGATATTATTGTATAAAATCAGAAAAAAAATAACGTTTTTTCTAGCTTTGACTAATTGGCTTAGCAAGTTTGACGATAACGCAAATTTTAAGAATTTTGATAGCAGTGAATATGTATTAAATAGAGCAAACAAGAGTTCGACTTTATGGATGATAAAGAAGAAACCCTCCCTTAAATACATCTCCAACTATGTGATTCGAAATACTGTACAGAAACATGATTAATAATGCGTGAAGTTTTCAGTAACTGGAATGGTGGTAACGGTAATGGAGGAAAACGCATACAGAACTTACGATATGCAGATGACACATTGATTATAGCAACAAATCAAAGTGAATTAGAGGTCATTATACAAAGACTGACAAGGATCAGTAAAAGCTACGGATTGGAAGTGAAGAACAATAAAACAAAAATAAGGATCATTAGTAGAACGACTGATAATCAACGTCAACATCTACTAAGATATGAAATTGTAGATTCCTATCAATCTCTTGGGTCTCTAATTACCAATACCGGCCAGTGTCATTCAGAAATACGTAGGACACTCTTATTTGCTCGCTCTGCAACCCCCAAAATTAGTCAAAATATCGAAAAACTCGAGCATCTCGTGATCGACTAAGTTAAGGATCGCAAGAACGCTTATATTTCCGATTGCAACATATGCTTCGGAAACATGGATGCAGAAAGCTGATAGAAATATAATTGCTGCATTTGAGATGTGGGTGTATCGTCGAATTCGTAGGATATCGTAGGTGGAACATCGAACTAACCGGTCTATTTTACAAGAACTAAAAATTACTAAAAGACTAAACTCGCTTATAAACCAGACATAATACGTAGGCTTCATTGTCTTGATGAAAGAGCACTTTTTTCTTGTTCATTTGGGGCCGTTTCTTTGCGATTTCTGCCTTCAAACACACCAATAACTTTATATAATATTCGCTATTGATGGTTTTTCCCTTCTCAGCATAGTCGGTGACAATTATTCCATGCGCATCCCAAAATACAAAGGCCAAAATCTTCCCAGCCGACTGTCTTTGGTCGCTTCGAGCAGCTTGCACCGGCTGCTGTCCACTGAGCTGACTGAAGATTTGATTTCGGTGTATAGTGGTAGATCCATGTTTCATCCATTGTCACATATCGCATGAAAAAATCCTTTTTATTGCGCTTAAACAAGTCCAAACAGCGCTCGGAATCATCCACACTTTGTTGTTTTTAATCTACTGTGAGCAAACACGGTACCCATTTCGAACAGCGCTTTCTCATGCCCAAATATTCGTGCAAAATATGATCAAGACGTTCTTTTGATATCTTTAGGGTGTCAACTATCTCACGCTATTTCTCTTTACGGTCATCCAAAACAACGGTGTAACCACCTCATTTGCGCGTCCAGAGCGTTCAGCATCATTTGTATCTTTACAACCGCGTTTAAATTCAGCATTCCAGTAAATAAAGAGAGATTTTCTAGGAGCGGAGTCCCCGTAGCACTTGTCAAGCCATTGCTTTGGTTGAACGGTATTTCTTCCTATCAAAAAACAGTGTTTAATCAACACACGAATTTCGACTTTTTCCATTGTTTTGAAAATATCAAAAGTAGCGTCACTAAAACCACTGTAACTTGTAAACTAATCGCCGAAATGTTATAAAATTTTGACACGTATCATTTGAAGGTTGATACTTCCTAAAAATCATATTGATTTTTTGAAAAGGGCCACATCTTTTTTTTTTATGAGTCTAGCACACGTGCTACAGGGAAGTCCCTAAAGCGCTACAGGAGCTACACGTGTGCGGAGAAAGCGATTCACGTTGTTCTTGAATCACTGTAGATTGTACTCGGTGGGGAAAACACAGTTCTGGGCAAATTATTCCAAAGGGATGATGTTCTCCATATAAAAGACTGCTTGAAAAGCTGAACCTCATACGAATGTGAAGAATTAGCGCGACGTGTACTTCTAACATACACTGCTCTGGGAGGAATTAAGCGGGCCACGTCCTTCTAACACTTTCCATGAAAGTACTTGTAGAATAGGCTCAAGTCGCCAACCGTTCTTCGATGTTCCAGCGAATCAAGGCCGACGGTCACTTCCGGGTCTCCAGTCAGACGAACAGCTCTTCTCTGAATAGAATCCTACAAATGAAGTGTATGTTTGGGAGCGGAACTCCAAACATGGGAGCAGTATTCCATAGTTGGTCGAATTTGAGCTTTGTAAAGGATTAACAGTTGTTGTGGAGTGTAAAGCTTTCTGGTTCGAAATAATATTCCCAACTTGTGGAAAGCTCTCCTTGCTATGCCTGCAACATGTTCATGCCAGGACATATTTGCTCCCAAATTAACGCCCAACAAATTGAGTGATGATGTTAGAGGAATGGAATGCCCCGACATAACTATGTCGGGTTCAGCAACGTTAACTTTTTTAGAAAAAAACTGCCGCCTGGGTTTTTGTAGCGTTAAATTCAACTTGGTTACTGTCACCCCAAGATAGAATTTCTTCCAGGTCTTTGTTAAGTTGAATGACTTCCTGCTGTCTGCGGATATTCGTCTGAGTAGCCGATGTCCGAGCATTCAAAGTGAATGAAGAGATAAGTGTACTGTCATCTGCAAAGCTGTAGATTGGATTCTCGGTCTTTTCCAGCAGATCGTTAATGTAAATGAGAAAGAGAGTAGGGGACAGTATGGAGCCTTGGGGTACACTGGCGTTGATAGTGAAAGTGTTAGAAAGAAATCCGTCGACTGCCACTCGTAAAGAACGCTCTCTGAGGAAACATGAGAGCCACAAACAGAACTTTTCCGACATACCATAAGAACGTAGCTTAGCCAACAACCTATAGTGCCAAACACGGTCGAATGCCTTGGATATGTCAAGAGCAACCGCTCGAGATTCTCCAAAGTGTTCAATTGCATTGTTCAAAACATGTGTTACATAAGTCAGAAGATCTGTTGATCTATTTTTACGAAAGCCATATTGGTGATCGCTAATAATGTTGAATCCTTCAAGATATTATATATATATAAAGAATCTATGTGTCAGACCAAAAACTTTTCAGGCTACGTGTTACTTGAGGTATTTCGGCTACCTTAGCAGAATACTTGAGCTGGCATCACTGGTCATACAGGGAAAGGTTGAAGGCAAGCGCTGCAAGGGTAGATCACCTTCACGTTAGGTGGGTTAGATGAAACAGTTAACCGGGAAGTCATCGCAGGAAGCATCAGAGCATGTACAATACCGGGAACAGCAGCAGATGAGAGCTCAATCCATTTATTGAGCACAAAGTCGTCATATCCTCTCGAAAGTGGAAGGATTTCGGAGGAGGAGGAGGATGTGACGCTAAAACTATGTAACTAGAGAAAGGCTCAATAATTTTTCGAAAATCCAGTATATTGAAATATCTAATTTACCAATTAGACTGTCTACAAAATTTCATTTTTTTTATGCCACACATAAATTTCTGCCATATTTATAATGTTAATTATTCCTAACAATAAAATATTATCAGAAAAATTATAATGCGGAACATTTTTTTGCAATCTGAAATTTTATTTTTCTATTAAATAAGTAAAAATTTAAATTTCAACTGAACAATCAGGGTGTAGAATAACAATTTCTTAATACGACTTTCATGAGCCCCGAGCAGCATATAGATCTTTTTTAGGCGTCCAATCATCTAGTACTTCATTTCCGTGAGTATCGCTTCTACTGGAAATGTTTTGGTGAATTTTTTCGAAATGTGCACCGCTTACAGCATCTATATTTTTTGGGAAAAAATTCCTTTCTCCTTCTCCTCTTAAATCCTTTCACCCTCGAGAGAGTACGGTGACTCTGCTCAATAAATGGGTTGAACTAGTATATGCCACTGTTCTCGGTTCTGTGCATGCTCTGATGCTTCATGCATCTGTTTCACCTGATCCACTCAACGTGAAGGTGATCCACCCATGATATTCTGAGAATACGACGATACGTCCACATCTCAAATGTAGCAATTTTATTTCTGTTTGTTTCCTTTATAGTCTATGTTTTAGATGCATATTTAAAATCGGAAATATAAGCGTTCTTACGAGTTCTAACCTGGTCGATGGGGAGATACTCGGGTCTTTACATATTTTGACTAATTTTGTAGCTACATAACTACGTATTTCTGAGTGACACTGGCCGGTATTGGTAATTAGAGACTCAAAGTATTAATAAGAATCTATAATTTCATACCCTAGTAGATGTTGAGGGTGATTATCATTATTTTTGTTTTGTTGTTTACTTCCAATACGTAGCTTTTACTGAACCTTGTCAGTTTTTGCATAATGACCTCTAATTCACTTTCGTTTGCTGCTATAATCAACCACCGTTCCAGTTACTGAAAACTTCGCGTATTATGTACTCCGTATAAATGTTGAACGGTAGTGGCGAAAGAATGCATCCTTGCCGGACACCGATTTTCATGATGCAGCTTTCTGTGTACATGTTATTAACACGCACTTTGGATATGTCAAATTTGGAAAGCTGTAATAAGTGTGACGAAGTTCCCATTTCATTCAGAATGGATCATAGTTTCGACCATCTCACTTTATCAAACTCTTTCTGATAGTCGATGAAGCAGAGATAAATTTTGATGTACATATGTATTCCCTTCCTTTCTCTATCGTTGACGCACATTCAAAATTTGTTCCCCTATTCCCTTTCTTCTATAAATCCTTTTCGATCTTCTGATATTTGTGGCAATAGATAAGACTCTCATTCAGTATTGTTCGACAAAACCTTGCTAGCGTGAGAGATCAAGGAGACAATTCTATAGTTGGTACATTTTGTGAGGGAGTCCTTTTTGTATATCGGTATAAATATTGACTCTTTCCAGTCCCCAGGCCATTCGGCGGTATTCCACGCCATACTGTATGTCATGTAGTAAATCGACCCTATGCTCCCGTAGCTTTAAGGATTTCAGCTATTATGGTATCTAGGCCTGGTGCTTTTCGATTTTTGAGTTTTGCAACGGCATTTTCTACTTCTAATCTCAGAATACTTGGTTCATGATGGTTTACTTAAAAGGGGGGGCATGGACAGGGTCAGAAGAGTCTTTATATAATTCTTCGCAGTATTCTTTCTAAACCTTTGAAATTCCTTTTTAGTCCCTCACCTTTCTCATTTTCAATCTCCTGTGTTTGTGATGTGAATTCTCACACCAAATATTTTATTTTCTTATAAAGTTCATCTGGCTCATTCTGATCCGAATGTTGTTCGACTTCACTGCATATGCTGTTTATGTAGGTATAGTTGTCTCTTCTGCAGAGATTTTTTGGAGCTTATTTTATGTCATCAGCTATGTCCATCGTTATATGTCTTCTTTCTTCTATTTCTTTCATTCCATATTTAGGAAATGTATTTTTGACGGCATGTAACTTTCCAAAGTTTTGTAAAATGTTAACAGTTGTTTACTTAAATCCATATAATTTTCTGTCCTATGGTTGCGCAAAAAGTTCGTAACGACATTTCCAAAACAGTTCCAGGCAGCTTTCTCAAAAGGATTTAGATTTTGTTCAAAAATGTTATCCTTCATTACGTGTCTTTTACGTTCCGCCCAAATTTGTCCTGATACCGAACAGAAAAACCAAAGTAGTTAAGATAGCACTCGTTAATCAAAAGTGTAAAATTTGGCCGTTGATTATGAAAACTAGTAATTCAAACACTTTCTTGGCCTACAAGTATGAAATGCGGATTTCAGACAACAGATGGTACACCAATGCAGTTTGTGCTATAAAGATTTGACACTGCGCCATTTTGTTGTGTCATTAACAAGAGTCAGACGCGCACGAGTGATAAATTGGAAAAGTGTGTGCATAGTGTTGTGTTGTTGTGTTCAATATGTCGAAATTTATACCGAACAAAGAGCATTCGCGGACAGCATTAATTTGTTGTTTTCATTTGAAGAAAACTGCTATTGAATCATACCGATTACTTCGAGAAGCTTATGGTAAACATGCTCCATCGCAAGATACGTGTGAACGATGGTTTCGGCGTTTCAAAAGTGGTGACTACGATGTTGCAGACAAGGAACGTGGAAAAAAACTGCCAAAAAATTACGAAGATGTGGAATTGCAACCATTGTTGGACTAAGATTATTCGCAAACACAAAAATAACTAGCCGAGCAATTAGGCGTTAGTCAACAAGCTGTTTCCAGTCGGCTACGAGAGATGGGAAAGATTCAGAAGACCAGTAGATGGGTACCACATTAGTTGAACGACAGGCAAATGGAAAAGCGCAAAAACACGTGTGACATTTTGTTCGCTCGGTACAAAAGGAAGTCGTTTTTGCATCGTATAGTTACAGGGGATGAAAAGTGGATTTAGTTTGAGAATCCCAAGCGCAAAAAATCATGCGTAGATCCAGGCACACCATCCACATCTACCGCAAGACCGAATCGCTTTGGCAGAAAGACGATGCTCTGTGTTTGGTGGGACCAGAGGGCCGTGGTCTATTATGAGCTGTTAAAACCTGATGAAACGGTTAATACTAAACGTTACCAGCAACAATTGATCGATTTGAACCGTTTTGAAAAAAGGCCAGAATACCGAAAGAGACAACCCAAAGTCATTTTTCTTCATGACAATGCTCCATCACATACGGCAAAACCAGTTCGCGACACGTTGGAAGCACTTAGCTGGGAAGTTCTACCCCATGCGGCTTACTCGCCAGACTTGGCTCCTTCCGATTACCACTTGTTTGCATCGATGGGTCACACACTTGCTGAGCAGCTCTTTGGTTCGTACGAAGATGTGAAAAAATGGCTCGATGAATGGTTCGCAGTAAAAGGGGAAGATTTTTACTAGTGTGGTATTCACAAACTGCCCAAAAGATGGGAAAAATGTATAACAAGCGATGGAGCTTACTTTGAATAAAACACTTTTTATCATTCTTCCGAATTTAACATGTTTTTTAGAAAAGAAATCCGCATTTCATACTTGTACACCTAGACAGCGATATAGCTTCTAACACCTTAAAATCTTATTTAAAATCACTATAACTTTCGTATTTAAGATCTTCAAATAACTGAGTTAAAGAGGTGGTCCATTCATAATCAATAATCCTATACAATATTATCTCTCATCCAATCGAATAACCCTTATTCTTGTACTTGTTAAATACAGAAGATGATATTGAAGTAAATAATAGACCTTTTAAGTATACGAATAAATTTATTTCAGGTCTGTCCTTAAGATGTTACGAATGTGTTGCCAGATTGGGCCCTGCAGATTCCAGTCCGTGCCTGACAGGTGACGAGAGTCAGCTACGCAGAGTACAGTGCATGGGACCTTCAGTTTGTGCTGCCTATCATTACCAAAGTAAGAGAAAAAATAAATCTTAACACTAAGACAAAATGCCAATAATTGCACAAAAGATCTTTAAGAATAATTACAAGTAATCTGCATATATTATTTAATTTTAGATAAAAAAAATACTAATGAAGTTAATCTAAATTCAAAAATAAAATATCATGGCGGTATTAGTTGTCTATTGATGTACAATCGTTTATCATTATTTTATTCGTTTTGTCGATAAGTGTTGGAAAAAGTATTGTTTAATGCTTGTAAAGTGCATTTGTTTTTCTTAAAAGCTCACAGAGACCATTCCAACATTTAAAGAACAAAATCTTAAATTATAAAAAGCAGACTATATGGCCACAGTAAACATAAAACACAGGAGCGACGCTCAAGAAAATTTTTAGGTATCATACCAACAACATGGCTGACAGAGCTTCGGGGGTTGTGTTTACATTTCAAGGAGAATCTTTTTATGACGTGCTTCGAAATTCATTATTAATAATTTTCCAATAAGTAAATAACTCGTTTGACGTTATAATTAAAAAACAATAATCAGTCAAGTGCAAGTTGGTGTTCCGTACGTTGATTGCTTCTGAAATAAAAATTTTGTTACGGAGGTATAAAATGATCAGTGACCTCACAAAACACACCCAAATAAATTTTCAACAAAACCTGTTTCCGATCTTTACTGAAAACTGATGACCTTGAAATTTTTGTTTTTTATATACCAGATAAATTATTAAAGGTAATGAACTCGTGATAATTTTCGTTCAATCTACACCCCATGGAAAATATTCCAAAATTTTTTCAAATTTTTTGGATTAGTACTTTTCGAGATAGAAATAATACAAAGAAAAGTGTGCGCATGTAAGACATTATATATATTTTTGAACTCGTGTATTTACAAGCTTTCATTTTACACCCCACTCAATGACCTAGTAATTTTTTTTTTTCACTTCCGATTTCACCCCTCAAAACTAACCCCTTAAGTCAAAATTTAACTTTCAAAACTACACGGCTCTGATGAGGCCATCAATTTCTATATTAGTACCAAATTTCAACTTTCTACGTCAAATAGTTTCGGAGAAAATCGGGTGTGACAGATGGACAAACAGAAAGACGAACAGACAGACAGACATCGAAGTGATCTTATAGGTGTTCCGTACGAAACACTAATAATTATAAAAAATGTGCTTAAAGGAAGTTCTTGTTGTGTGGTTAGTGCTTGTAAAAATATATGTGGTTTCTCCAAAGGAGTTAGTTTTTTTAGATTTCCCAAAGATTCTAAAAGGTAATTTATTTATAATTCTTTATTTCTATTATGGAATATAATAGGTGATTCGGTTAATAATGTCGATTTTGCTAAGAGATAGCGTTACTAATACCCTTGTTGGTATAGACTAGTGACATCTATGGCGTTTTGGAAGGTAAACATACTCCATCAAAAGCCTGTTAGTTATTAATTGTCATTGTGCGAAAAACATAGTTCTTCATAGCTTTGAATATGTCGTGTTTCGTACCAGAAAAAGACGTTTTGCGGGGAAGTTTAATAACCTTCTTTTATTTTAAGAAAACGGCTGCTGGAAGTTATCCATTGTTGGTTACAGCTTATGGTGAACATACTCCATCCCAAAAAACTTAGGTAGATCCAGGCCAGCCTTCAACATCACAACCAGTGCGCAATATATAGGGAAAGCAAGCTTTGCTGTGTATTTGGTGAAACAGTAGAGGAGCTGTGTATTACGAACTACTGAAACCTGGTGCATCGATTTCTGGCGATCGATACCGACAACAATTAGTTGAACTGAACATTGAATGAAAAACGACCAAAATACACCCAAAGACACCGTAAAGTCATTTTGCAACATGACAATGCTCGGCCCCATGTTGCAAAATGTGTTAAAAACTATTTGGAAAACATCAAATGGGACGTTCTACCCCACCCGCCGTATTCACCGGACTTAGCCCCTTCAGACTACCACTTATTTTGATCGATGTAGCACCGACTTTCAGAACAACACTTACCTTCTTACGAAGAAGTGAAAATTTGGCTTGATGAATGGTTCGCCTCAAAAGATAAAAAATTCTTCTGGTGCAGAATCCATTCTTTGACAGAAAGATGGAAAAAAGTCATAGCTAACGATGGCCAACACTTTGATTATTAAGGTAATTCATTTTGTGACGGAAATAAATACTTAAATGTTGCGAAAAAATCGACATTATTAACTGAAACACCTATTATTATGTAAAGATTGTGATAATTGTGTTTTTATATTTTTAAAACTGTCAAGGTTACCGGCATGTAGAATTCTTTCATCCTTGTCCTATCTTTCCAAAATCTTTCATATTAAAATTATTTGTTAGAGTTAACATATATTATCTGCTAAAATTCGCTAACCAAACTTTCAAAACTCAATCTGGGCATGCAAAAATAGTAATTTTCCAGCATGAATGAGTTTGAATAAATCAGAGAATGGATTTAATTTTTTTACACAAGTAGTATACAGGGTGTCCCAAAAGGTATGGTCAAAAATGGAGGATCTAGTAGATTGAACCAAAATAAGATCAGAAGTTCCTATAAAAATGTCTCCTATCTCCCCCCGTTAGGGAGCTACAGCCACCCAAATGGGGAGCCTGAAGATGGGCTTTCATTGAATATTTCAGAAGCCGTTAAAGATAAAAACATGAAATTTAGGTTCTAAAGTAAAGTTTATGTGCTGAATCGGAATTTTACCTCATATTCGTCGATAATTCAACCGGTGCGTTAAAAGTAGGGGAGGGCGTGGTAAAATGGACTTAACTTTTTTTGCAATAACTTTTATTGCATTTTCGCGTCAGTTTTAGGGAAGCTTGAGATCTTTGGCAAAAAAAAGGTACTCTTAGTTTAATACGATTAGACGCACCAATTCCGAGTTAATGATAAAGAAGTTCCATGTCAGAAAAAGAACCTATTACCTGGCTTCTGCCAGTTGCAATGATAATTAATCAAATGTCAACACACAAGTCAAATCTGAAAGTTAAAAAAAATTGCAGTCGATTTTATTATGCCAAAATTTGCTCTTGTCAAGTATGCGGACATGCATTTAATGTAGAGCTTAGCTTCTGATAACGCTAGTAAAGCGGCTCGCCTTTACGCAGAACGATTTTCTGATCGATACTTGCCTGATCGCAGAACTATTGAACGAGTTGATTGCAATATGTTATTTTTTTCTAATAAATGTTTAAACACTATAAAACTATTTCATTTATACTATTCGCAAATAATACGTATAAGCCCAGGAGCACCACCACTGGCCAGAACTATTTCAGACTATTTAGCACCAAGCAATAAGAAAGGATCGTTTTCCTATTGTATTCAAATATAAGAGATTACGAATATTAAACCGATTCTAGATGGTATTCCAATAAAGTTGTGGAACTACTGCATTACAGGTAAAATGTAGGTAAAACTCTGGGGCCCTTACTACTGCTTGATGCTAATTTGCATAATTCTATATGATTTATTGTTATCACTTTCAAATAAATAGAGTATTTCAATAGTTATGGAAAAAACCATCAATCAGCATCTGGATTGCTTTAATATTATTAGCGACGATCGCGGCTGCCGTAAATAGAACTCAACAGGAGATTTTTTAACTTATATCGCACTTATTTGAAAGAACCTAATTGAATATTTTGAAGAATCTCAAGTGGATTTACTTGATATATCATGTCAAACATTCGGTCATGTTTGACATGACCGATTGTTGGGTAAGCTACTCTCTTATGGTATGTTATGTGGATAGTCTGTCCTAAAACGTAGTTTAATGTAGCTAGACGTCCAAAGAGCTTCTAGTGCAGATGAAATACCTGTCATCGTACTTAAATAATGAGAAATTCAAGATCAACTCGAAGAGCTGTTTCCGCGCAAGCGTTACTGGTATACCGATTTATAGCTGAGTCGCCAGGGGTTTTGAGCTCTCATTAAATGTTAACAGACTGAACTTTGGCACACAAGTAGTTTTTTAGACGTAGAATACGATAAAAAAAAAGTCTGATTAAGTTTGTTGTACACTAAGCCCACAAAATCCAAAATAAAATCAAACATTTTTTGGCAATATCTCGAAAAATAAAAAAATATATCGAAACACTACACGCACGTGAAAGAGCGGGAAATTTTACAAAGAATAGTATATAAATTTTTTTCCAGATTTTTTATTAGCGTGAGAAGTTATTAAAAATTTGGATAAGTGATTTAAAAAGTGTAGCGCGCCAAACATGTTGATTGGAAAAATCTACGCGCACCACTCTAAGATTAATCAACATTTTCAAATTGTAAAAAGAAAATTAAATGATAGCTTTTTGAAGAGAAGACTTTCAGCTTTCCGATGATACTAATACTTTTATTTTTGTTGCCTTGTAATTTGTAAAACTTAAAACGAAATTTTTGTTTACCTAATTTTAACGGGCATACAGTAAATTAGATATATTTAATAAACTATAGTATTACAAAAATCCTTGTGCATATATCATTTTTATACCTTAAGTTTCAATATAAATTTCAATTAAAAATACCCACATTGTCTGTGTTATTTAAAAATTGAGTTTTAAAATATGAAAATTTGCCTGCTGTAGTGCGCCGTCGGCAAATTTACGTTCAAAGCAGTATGAAATGGTCAAAAAAAAGTTAAACATTTTTTTTAGTTACAGTTAAAAGTATACTTGATATTAGAAAATCATTAAAAACTTAAAAAACCTCTTTTTTTGTAATTTTGCACTTAAAAAAGTGTTCATGATAAACGTATTTTTTGCTTATTAATGGTAAAATTTAAAATAAAAAAAATATATTTAAAGATAGGAAATGAAAGATGAAAGTCTAAGCTTTAAGTGTGTGTGTGAGTAAGTTTTATTGCTCTGACATAACCAACTGACCAGCACCTCTCTTTTTATTTTTTTTTTAAATTTATTTATTTATTTATTTTTTAAACCCAACTGAACCTTACCGAGATTAATCCGCCGTAACTCTAAACTACTTCACTTGAATCGAAAAACTTTTTTTTATTTTTCTTTTATTTTTATTTTTTAATTTTTTTTTTTCCTCTTTGAGAGCCAGTCTCCTTTTTTTTTTCTTATTAAAAATTATTTATTATTACTTATTTATTTGTTTTTTTTTAATAATTTTATTATATATATATATATATATATATATATATATATATATATATATATATATATATATAATCTCCTCAGCCTATAGTCATCCACTCCTGAATGAAGGCCTCTTCCAATCTTTTCCACGTCGTTCTGTTTAGGGCTGTTTGGATCCAATTTTCCCCCGCAATTTTCTGGATGTCATCACGCCACCTTTTTGGAGGTCTTCCAACACTCCTTTTGGTTTGTCTTGGACGCCAGTTTATCATTTTGCTGGTCCATCTTTTTGAGCTTTGACGAGCTATATGGCCAGCCTATTGCCATTTGAGTTGAGCTACTCTTCTGAGGACATCTGTCGCACACGTTCTTCTTCTAATTTCGTCGTTCTGTATCCTGTCTCTCAGGCTAATTCCGAGCATAGATCTCTCCATTGCTCGTTGTGTCACTTGAGGCTTGTCAGCGGGGAGAGTGCCATCGTCTCGAGACCATACGTAAGGACCGACAGAATACATGAGTCGTATGTTTTACGTTTAAGATTTATTGGGATTTCTCTAGATTTAAGTACATACCCCAACTTGCCGAACGCAGCCCAACCTTGTCCTATTCTTCTAATTATTTCAGAGCTTTGATTTTCTTTACCAAGTTGTATTTTGTGTCCCAAGTAAATATATTCTGATACGTTTTCCAGTGTTTGGTTTCCGATGTTTACCTGAATATTTTCCACACTCATTATTTTTATTTTATGTAGATTCATCTCGAGTCCGATGCTTAAGAATGCCTGACGCAATTTTTTCAGCATGCTCTGAATTTCCTCCGTTTTATCACTATATCGTCTGCGAATCGTAAATGGTTCAGACGCACACCATCTATATTTTATGCCCCTGGATTGCCAATTTAAACTCTTAAAAATGTCCTCTAAGGCTAGTGTGAAGAGTTTAGGGGAGATAGTATCGCCCTGACCTATGCCTCTGTTTATCAATATCTTATCTGTCTTTGTATCTTCGTCCAGTGTTATTTGGATGGTCGCGTTTGCGTATACGTGTTTGATGAGATTTGAATACCTGGTGTCTACTCTTGCGTTGTCTAGAGCTCTCAATATTGCCCAAGTTTCGACCGAGTCGAAGGCCTTTTTGTAATCTACAAATGCCAGGTGCAATGGTATGTTATATTCTGTGGTCTTCTCTATGAGAGTGCGTACTGTCTGCAAGTGGTCAATCGTACTAAAACCTTTTCGGAAACCTGCTTGTTCTACTGGTTGATACGAATCCATTTTTTGAGTTAATCTATTTGTTACTATTTTTGTTAGCAACTTGTATAAGTGTGATAGTAGACTAATAGGACGGTAGTTTTCTATGTCATTTCTATCTCCTTTTTTGTATAGCAAAATAACCTCGGCGTTGTTCCATTTTGTTGGAATTCTTTCTTTGGTTATGCATTTGTTGAGTAGGATTCGTACACTCTCTACTAGATATTCTCCTCCCATTTTTAACATTTCAGTGGTGATTTGATCTTCTCCTGGACATTTCTGAGATTTCATTTGGTTGAGCGCTGTTCTTAATTCATTGGTATCTATTTCAGGAATTTCCTCGGATCCAATATTTTGAATTTTCCGTCTGTTGTACTGATGACCTTGGGACCTGGAACTGTAGAGATGCTTATAGAAGTCCTGAACTATGGCAACAATTTCCGTTCTACTATTAACTACGGTACCACTGTTGTTCTTCAATTTACTTAATTTCGTTCTTCCATTTGATAAGTGGGATTTTAAAACTTTCATATTTTTGTTGTTTTCAATAGTATTCTTTACCAACTTTGTGTTATATTCTCTTAGATCTTTTCGAATGTTCTTGTCTATTTCTCTATTTGTTGTCTTATAACTCTCAGCTTCCCTATCTGTTTCTCTTCTCATTTTGATCAGATTTTTAGTAGTTTGGCTAAACTTTTGTTTAGCACATATTTGTTTTGTTGCTACTTGTACGCTACTTCTTATGGTTTTACTTAGATCTTCCATTTCCATGTCCTTCAATCTGTTTGTCTCTCTTAGTTTTACGTTTAATGTATCCTGAAATTTTTCTTTATTTTTTGATAGCGTTTCCACTCTAGGATATTTTTGTTTCTTTAGTATTAGTTTGTTTCTTTCGAATTTGATGTTTAGGTATATGGTTGCTCTAACCATTCGATGGTCGCTATTTGTATCGAACCGATTTAAAACAGTAACATCCTGACAGATTTCTTTTTTGTTAGTGATTATGTAGTCAATTTCATTTCTAATACTGTCATCGGGGCTACTCCAAGTCCATCTTCTCTTTTCAGGTTTTTTGAAGAATGAATTCATACAGTAAAGTTATTCATTTCTGCAATAGTCGACAAGCTTTTCACCTCTGGCATTTCTATCCCCCACTCCGAATTTGCCGATATTTATGGTATCTTGGTTTGTATTTTGCCAATTTTGGCATTGAAATCTCCCATAATAATCACATATTTCGCATTTTCATTTGTTTTTGCTGTTGATATATCTTCATATATCTGTTCTACTGCTTCGTCGTCAGATGTGCTGGTTGGAGTATATACCTGTATCACCTGCATGTTATACCTCTTGTTGATTTGTATAGTAACGTAGATGACTCTATCTGATACGGCTGTCATTTTTATGATTTGATGTTTCAATCGTTTTTTTCACCAATAGGGCCACTCCACCTATGTGGTCATTTGTTTCCGAATTATTCCGGTATAACAGATGACCTGACTTCAGATATGTAGCTTGTTCCCCTTTAAGCCTTGTTTCGCTCAATCCCAAGATGTCCCATTTTATGTGTCAGAGTTCCTCTTCTAATCTCTTCATGTGTTGTTGCGATCTTAATGTTCTTATGTTGTAAGTAGCAATCCAGAGTTTGTTATTTTTCCTTTGATAGTTTTGGTTTAGGTTTATATATATATATATATATATATATATATATATATATATATATATATATATATATATATATATATACAGGTATATATTTTTTTTCTTTTTTTTATAATCCAATTTTACTACTTACAATAAACTTGTACAGATATCTATATACAATTGGGTTTTTTAAAGATATAATTACATTTAAATTGAAAGGGAATTCAACATAGTACTTAAGATCATCAAACAACCTATCAATATATTTCTTATTTATAATACATCCTAGAATATAATGTTCTAAGTCGCCAAATTCCCCACATTGACAATCTTCGTTTTTTTGTAAACCAATTTTTTTCCTGTGCTTTGGATACAGAGCATGTTGATTTCTGATACGAGATATGACTCTAACAAAATTTTTTCTATGTTCCGAATGGAACCAGGGGGTTCTTTGTATTATAGGGAAATTGGATATATAATAAAATCCTATATCGGATTGTTCAAATTGTTCCTGCCAATTCTCACGTAACCGTTTTTTTGCTATTGAAATTATGTCAGTATGTGGGATGTAAAAATCTTTTGTGTAATTTGCAATTGTTGCCTTTTTGCTAAATCATCCACATATTCATTTTCAGGAATACCAATATGGGCTTTCATCCATAAGCTTTAAGTATAAAGTATTTATATTTTATTTAAACATCCAGGTACAAAGAAAACAACTTGAAGATACAAAAATTCTAAATTACTCGAAGAAATTAAATGAATTACGTACTCTCTGGCCGTCAGATAATTAATGTTAATTTTTCAAATCTGTCATCGGATTCTTAATCAGCACCCCGAGAAACCCCTTAATAGCCAATTTCAAAATATTTAACGGTATACAGAAACGTTAATTTAATGATAAATTGGTCGGAAGCATGATTCCTACTGCAACTGAAGTGGTTAAAACCAGCATTTTATTTTAAATATTTTTTTTTTAAATTACGGTAAAACTAAAAAAAAATATTCTATGAACTATTTTTTTGTAAGATTTTCCATTCTTTCACGTGGTACTAGAAGTTTTTCAATATCTTTTTAGTGTTCCGTACGAACACTTATAAGATGTCTTCGGTGTCTGTCTGTCTGTCTGTCTGTCTGTCTGTCCGTCTGTCTGTCACACCCGATTTTCTCTGAAACTATTTGTCATACAAAGTTGAAATTTGGTAATAATATAGGAATTGATGGCCTCATCAGAGCCATGTAGTTTTGAAAGTTAAAATTTAACTTAAGGGTTAGTTTGGGGGGTGAAATCGAAAGTGAAAAAAAAAATTTTTTACTAGGTCATCGAGTGTGGTGTCAAATGAAAGCTTGTGAAAACACGAGTAAATATATATATATATATATATATATATATATATATATATATATATATATATATGTAATCCTAAGTTTAACTACTGGGAAATGCCTTATAAGGTGAAGAGATGAGCAATCAAAGATCTAAAGACTCTAGTATCTGCTTTTTATTTTTGTTATCGAGCTTTCGCTGCCTAATGGTAGCTTCTTCTGGATTCTAAAAATGCAAACCAGGTACAGAAAATAAACCAAAACGTTCGTTTTTAAAATGTGATTAAATAAATTGTAAGACTGTATGTGAAATTACTTACAAAAATTTTAGCAGTTAATTCATCTCTGCTGAAGACAATGAAATTTACATTTTTGTTGGCCAGGTAGTATGTATGATTACACAAACATGATTAAAAGACACTTAGTTACGGCATTCCCTATCAATGTGGTTTGGTCTACGTTGGACTAACTTCACAAAAGCTCTTTAAGAAATTAGCGTTACACAAAAGTTATAGTAAACACAAACCCAATGCAACTAGCTTGAGCTTACACGTAAATAATACAGATCACAGAGTACAATATAACAACAGCTTCATTCTGGATGTTGAGACTAATTACTTCAGAAGAAGTTTCTTGGAAATGTGTTACATAAAAACCTGTAAAAATAATCTCAATCACAAAAAAGACATAGAAGGATTGAGCTCCATGTATACTTATTTACTAACACAAAACTATACCAAACCAATAAAAAAGAACGATCTTTATGAAAAAATTAGTTTCTAGTAAAGTTGACGTTTCTTTTCTCTTTCTGTCATTTTTGCTGTTTATTACCAGTTGCTTTTCTATATTTTCTTGTTAAAATTAAATAATTAAAAAATTAAATATGACATATAATAAATAACATCCAGTATTAATTTTCTGTCTCAAATTTTTAAATTAGCCTATGAATCTCTTAGTTATAAAATTAAAAAATTAATATAATTAATATAATTAATAATAAATAACTCGTCGAAGAGTAACATTCATCAAATTTAAGTCCCTTTGTTATAAAATTAAAACTGAAAAATAGATATCATTAATAATTAATAATTTGTCTAAGATTAGCATCCACCTAAAAAAATTTTTACCACATCCCTAACTTTAATACTTTTATGGTTTTTTGTCGACCTGATGACGACATAGACTACCAACAATATCCGGTTCGGACTCAAATATCATTAAATACTTCCTAAACTCGATGTCAAAAATTTTAAAATGGGTGTACCATTTCAACATCATGTTGTTTCTTGCAGTTATGTTTCAGTCTTGAAAAAGTATTTTTAACTAATGTTTATTGACAAAATTTTATTTTTAACATTTGTGTAACTCTCTAAGTGTCTTTTAATCATGTTTGTGTAATCATACATACTACCTGGCCAACAAAAATGCAAATTTCATTGTCTTCACCAAAGATGAATTAACTGCTAAAATTTTTATAAGTAATTTCACATACAGTCTTACAATTTATTTAATCACATTTTAAAAAACGAACGTTTTAGTTTATTTTCTGTACCTGGTTTGCATTTTTAGAATCCAGAAGAAGCTACCATTAGGCAGCGAAAGCCCAATAATAAAAATAAAATGCAGATACTAGAGCCTTTAGATCTTTGATTGCTCATCTCTTCTCCTTATAGGGGGTTTCCCAGTAGTTAAACTTAGGATTGTTTGTTGCCAGTGCCCTGTTATTGTCCTTCTTTCTATATATATATATATATATATATATATATATATATATATATATATATATATATATATATATATATATATATATATATATATATATATCTATATATATATATATATATATATATATATATATATATACACATATATATATATATATATATATATATATATATATATATATATATATATATATATAATGTAATTCTTGCGCACACTTTTCTTCGTATTATTTTTAAAAAATCACAAAAAATCGCTGTCCACCCCTTTTATCTCGAAAAGTACTTATCAAAAAACTTTGAAAAAATTCTAGAATATTCTCCACGGGATGTAGATTGAACGAAAATTATCACCAGTGTATTACCTTTAATTTAATTTATTTGGTGTATAAAAAGTCACATCATTTTATACCTCCGTAATAAAATTTTTAATTTTAAAAGCAATCAACGTACGGAACACTAATTGCGCAAGTTCAACTTGCACTTGACCGGTTATTTATTTTTAGAGATATTTGCGAAAAAATTTTTCATTTTATTTTCGATTTTGTAGGTTTAGCGTACACTTTAGAGCAGAAAAACTTTTTTTGTCGTATTCTACGTCCACCAAACTACCTGTATACCTGTTAACATTTAATGAGAGCTTTTTGTTAAAATTTGCCTCTGACGACTGGGCTATTACTAATGTTCCTGCATGCATTACTCGTGCATCAATTTAACGATGCTCCTGCAGTGCATAAGTTAAACCCATAAAAAAGTAGTTTTCATTATGCTTTATTTTCCAATTTGAACATGAAGAATGTGCTGTTCAAAATTTGTTATATTCTTTTAAATGATTTTAACCAACGTAGGAAATTTCGTGTTAGTAAGTAAATTACAGTATTCTAAACAAAATTGATATTTAATACTAAAAAAACTTCCTTTATTATACATAAAACACCACATATTACATAAACTTAAAAATACAGTAATCATGTATTACACTCAACTGTAGGACATGTATTACAATTGATGGCACCAACCAAACCTCCATCAACCAACGGTTGAAATAGTGAATCAATAAATGAACAGAATTCTGGACCATCTTTTTCAGTACCTCCGATGTAAGGCGGCTCGCAAGATCTGTAGGTTATAGCGTCACCTAAAATAAATAATACTATAGTTGTTTATATCCATTTTATAAATGAAAGTTGGATTCAGCTGATACTGAATCGAAATTAATAACCAACCGGGTTGTTTCAATATACCTAGTACTCCCATATATACGGTTACAATGAAAACATTGCCTAACCATTTAATTTTCTTTGAAAATTAAATCAAATTATTATACAATTAATTCGTATATTCTTAATGACAAACTTAATTTAACATTTACTCAAAATGTCTTCCTCTTGCTTTTACACAAGCCTTCAAACGATTAGGCCATTCGTCTATGGCCGCACGCACTTGATCCAATGGAAAATTATCCACCGCTTTTGTTAAAGCTCGTTCTAAAAATTCAAGATTGGCATGTCTTTTGGAGCAAACCATACCCTCTAAGAGGGACCATAGTTTCTAATCTAAAGAATTTAGATCATAACTTGCAAAAGGCCAATCTTCTGTAGTAATTCGACCGTGTTTGGCACGATGGACTGTTGGCTAAGTTTACGCTCTTATGGTATGTCTGAAAGGTTCTGTTTGTGGCTCTCATGTTTCCTCAGAGAGCGTTCTTTACGAGTGGCGGTCGACGGATTTCTTTTTAACACCCTCACTATCAACGCCGGTGTGCCCCAGGGCTTCATACTGTCTCCTACTATCTTTCTCATTTACATTAACGACTGCTGGAAAAGACCGGGAATCCACTCTACAGCTTTGCAGATGACAGTACGCTTGTCTCTTCATTCACCTTGAACGCTCGGACATCGGCTGCTCGGGCGAGTATCCGCAGACAGCAGGAGGTCGTTCAACTTAACAAAGACCTGGAAGAAATTCTATCTTGGGGTGACAATAACCAAGTGGAATTTAACGCTACAAAAACCCAGGTGGCAGTTTTTTCTAAAAAAGTTAACGTTGCTGAACCCGACATAGTTATGTCGGGGCACTCCATTCCCCTAGCATCGTCGCTCAATTTGTTGAGCGTTAGTTTGGGAGCAAATATGTCCTGGCATGAACATGTTGCAGGCATAGCAAGGAGAGCTTCTCAAAAGCTGAGAATATTATTTAGAACCAAAAAGCTTTACACCCCACAACAACTGTTAATTCTTTACAAAGCCCAAATTCGACCAACTATGGAATACTGCTCCCACGTTTGGGGCTCCGCTCCCAAACATACACTTCATTTGTTGGATTCTGTTCAGAGAAGAGCGGTCCGTCTGATTGGGGACCCGGAATTGACCGGCGGCCTTGATTCGCTGGAACATCGAAGAACGGTTGGCGACTTGAGTCTGTTCTACAAGTATTTTCATGGAAAGTGTTCGAAGGATGTAGCCCGCTTAATTCCTCCCAAAGCGGTGCATATGAGAAATACACGTCGCGCTGGTGCTTCACATCCGTATGAGGTTCAGCTTGTTACTCCGCGTACAACGCTTTTCAAGCAATCTTTTATATGGAGAACGTCATCCCTTTGGAATAATTTGCCCAGCGCTGTGTTCCCCACCGAGTACAATTTACAGCGATTCAAGAACAACGTGAATCGCTTTTTTTCCGCACTCATGCCGCTCCTGGAGCGCTTTAGGGACTTCCCTGCAGCACGTGTGCTAGACCCATAAAAAAAATAAATAAATGAAGGCACATTTTGTTGAAGCCATGTTTGTGTTGTTTTAGCTTTATGTCCTGGTGCAGAATCTTGCAAATGTTTATAGAGGGCGTACGTGAAAGTTTGTAACAGTATTTATAGGAGTACTAGATATATTAAACATGATTTACAGACATAGTTCTCCATATTTATTTATAAATACGTCACAGTGTATACAATCATTATTTACCCCTGCGAAAATTAAAACAGACGCATACTGCTAGCAATTTATATTTGAAGACGTGGTTAAAAATGCAGACTTACTTCACAAACTAAAATTAGTAAGAAGAATTGTAAAATGGTGCACCCCGCAGTTCTCCTGCTAACATGGAGTTATACTATAAACAATGGTTGTCTCATACTAAAGAATAACTTAACTTAACCGAAGCACTAAAACTCAATATTTTAAATACTAGCTATTTGATGGTGAGATGCTTATAAAAAGCTAAGCATAGGAAGATATTCTATTTAAATTGGAAATATTGAAAAAATATATACAATTTACAGATTTCCTAGCTCTGAGAACTATAACAGAGAAGTTATACGATATACATTACAACCCATAACCCCTCCCCCAACTCTTTTAATATCTTTTCAGTTTGACTATAAATTCTATTGAAACTACACAAAATTTAATGACCCCCACTTTTTTCACCACCTTTCTCTTAACCAAGACTACTAGTTCCTTTCCTTCTTGAAGTATTATGTGTGTACCAAATTTAAAAACAATATCATCTTGTTCGAGCGTTGCCGTGCCAACATACCGACGCACAGACCCACGGAACTGGAAAACTATATTATTCGTGATCTATGGGCTCTAATACGTCTACAAGGACAAGAATCTGGGAGGGTAAGTTTTTCACGAATACAATACGTCCCATTAGCACTGGAAGTAAAAAGGAATCATTGTCAGTTTCAGAAACAAATTAATAAAGTAATTTATTTGCCTGGCAAATATGCAATTCTAGAAAACAACGCAATCCAAATACGAGGGTTGTATGATAAGGATCTGGCTTCGGCCAGAGATGGCGCTACTACTATTTAAAAAATTATATTTTTCGTAAACATAACTTTTCACAAGAATCCTGTGAAATTTTTCAAGTCGCTGCGTGGTTTAATTTGTGAGTGGTAGCCATTTAAACAGAACAACTTTTGTGATTTTACGCTACGACTAATTACGATTTACTTGAACTTTGGCGAATACGACTTGCTATATACTTTTATTAATCGAATATAACATGGAACTCTAACTTTTGAGCCAATAAGAAACAACCTCCAAACTATCCTCCACTCTCAGTGGTCATTATTAGGGGACGAATAGGGGAAAAATCGACTTATTTCGATTTTTTGGACTTAACTGTGAAATTTTCAAGTCGCTGCGTGGTTTAGTTTGTGAGTGGCAGCCATTTAAACAGAACAACTTTTGTGATTTTACAACAATGGAAAAAAATTAAATATCGAGCAGTAATAAAATATTTGTATTTGAAAAAGAACGTGAATGATAAGATAAAAGAGGAACTCAGCAAGGTTTATGGGGGACTTTACACCTTCGTTATCGACCATAAAATATTAGACAGCTGAATTCAAACGCGGCCGTACAAACATCTTTGATGGTTGTACGGCCAAGTCATCCAAATGAGGTCACCACAACAGACATGAATGAAAAAATCCACGATATAATGATTAATGATCGGAGAATGAAAGTGTGTGAGATTGCTGAGACTGTGGGCATCTGACCTGAACGGGTGCAGAACATTTTAACAACTGATTTGGATATGAAAAAGCTTTCCGCAAGATGGGTGCCGCGATTGCTCACAACTGACAATAAACACGTACGTGTGTCAACTTCAAAAGAATGTTTGGCGATGTTTAAACGCAATCGGAACGATTTTTGGCGTCGACTTATAATTGTTGACCAAACATGGATTCATCACAATACACCAGAGACCAAAGAACAGTCCAGCAGTGAGTTTTTCATAGCGAACTGGCGCCAAAGGCCAAAGCGACTTTATTTATTACCAACGAGGATGTCTTACGTCAACAAGAAATTGGAAATTATAGAAACTGTTAAAGTAGGAAAATTGGAGTATTTAGGACACGTAATGAGAAATTCCCGATTACTACAGCAAATACTCCAAGGAAAGATTTTTGGAAAAGGGGGACCAGGACGTATTTCCTGGCTAAACAACAATTACTACCGGTCTTTTTAGAGCTGTAGTGAATGAAGTAATAATAGTCAGAATGATTGCCATTGGAACTGAATAGGTACTTTACGAAGAAGATACACTGTTAAGTCGGTTTTTAAAATATTTATATTTATATGCCATATCTGGCTTAAATATTAGTAAGTATGATACTATACTATAACTAACTAAAAAATTAAAAGATGTCCTATATAGATGTTTAAATACTGAAACACTATGCACAGTAGATATAGATCTTCTATGGATCACCTCGCATCACTTGAGACAGACATAAGTCGTACATTTTTCCACAAAAACCATCTTCTACTCACGCCTCTTGACTTAACATCTACCTTTGACATGACAGACAGAACTACTATACTGACACAACTCCACTCCATTGGGCTTAGAGGCGCTCTCCCCAAAATTCATTCATAACTTCCTACAACCTAGATCCTTTAGAGTCAAAGCAAATGGTATCCTCTCAAAGACCTACACATTATCCCTTGGCGTCCCTCAGGAGTCAGTATTCAGCTCCACCCTCTTTAACCTGGCACTTAAGCATCTAACTGAACGCATCGTTCCGCCTATCAAATATAAAATCTTCGCCGATGACATTATCCTTTACACATCCTCTCCTCTCTCTTCGACGTGTACTGATACCATTCAACGCACACTAAACTCAATAAACGCTTGGGCAAATGATAATGGTTTTTTCACTTTTTCACCACAAAAATCTACAGCTATCCACTTCTGCAAACGCAGAAATTGCCGAAGAATAAATACCATCCACATCGCCAATAATATTCTCCCCTCATCTGACCACTTAAACATACTGGGTTTTGACTTTTGACTACAGACTCATTTGGAAAAATCACATACAAACGCTTAAAACCAGAACATCGACTGACATTAACTTCCTGCGCAGGCTCTCGGGAATGACCTGGGGTGCTGACTTTCGCTTTCCTCTCCACATATATAAATCCCTTATGCTTTTCAAACTTAGTTATGGGGACTTTATATATGATTCAGCCAGCCCCCACCTTAAAAAATCCCTTGATCCCATCCAAAATCGTTCCCTACGTTGCGCCACGGGAGCATTCCGTACTTACCCTATTCCAAGCATTCAGTATATATCAGCTACACCTCCATTACAGCTCACAAGGCAGCTCTCTCTTCTAAAATACTATTTCTCTTCCTTATTTCGCTCCCATACCAGAACCTCTCTCAATCTAGTCAATGCTCACAAACGCAACCAAATTTTCCCTCCGGAATCTATCCCCAAACTTGGTCTCTCTCCATAACATTTCTGGTCTATCTCCATAGCATTGCCCCTCCAGAATACGATTATCCTCTTCAAACATCTTTTCCCCCCATGGCTCTCTCCACGTCCCTCCATAGACCTTCACTTGCATTCTTATAATAAATCAGACTACTCCAATGCATTTCTTAATAAACTGTTCCTAGAAAGAATCTCCAGAAACTATCCAAACCACTGTTTCTTTTACACAGACGGCTCTAAAGCGGATAAAGGGATAGGAGCAGCCTTTATTTCACAAAACACCATTAAAATGTACAAACTTCCTTTCCATGCTACCATCTTCTCTGCTGAACTCCCTGCAATTAAAGAGGCTATCAGATATTCCCTCTCAAGGACTTCCAACAAACCTTCCTTAATTATTTCTGACTCCCTGAGCGCTCTCACTGCCATTAAATCAAGAAATCTAGATTATAACTACATCAGACACATCACTGATCTAATGTACACAGCAAAACTCAAACATCCATCTCTTTTCTTTGGTTACCCAGCCACATCGGCAACAGTGGCAATGACAAAGCGGACACTTATGCAAAATTCGCTATTGAAAGAGGCTCTATGAATCCAGGAGAAAATCATTTCTCAGACTTCAACATATTCCTTAAGACCATCCATAAATTCCCTTTTCAATTACAGTGGGATCTGGAAGACCCCAATAATAAACTGTGGTCCATAAAACCAAATGTCTTCCCGCCTTTGAACTCCTCCACCATGGGAAGAAAGGACAATGTACTATTGAGAAGGTTGGCGGTGGGACACACGTTTTCTTCTCACGGTCATCTTATAAAAAAAACGAACCACCACCTCTATGTCCTACCTGTGGGTCCCCTTTTTCTGTCATACACCTATTTGAGTCGGATCACCACAAAAATATAAGAGACAAATACAACATTCCTTTAAATCTGAAATTAGCCTTAGAATCTTTTGAAACACATAAAGACAAAATAAAAAAATTTTTGAAGGAAATTGACTTCCAAGTCTAATACACAATAATCTTAATATGGGGCGCTAAATGATCTTAGCTGTCGATGCGCTCAGACCCAAATAACGTCATCATCATCATCAACTTTGCACAGTTGTTCTTTTTGTACTCGCTTTCATACTTACCACTGAGTAGAGATATAGAGTATTTTGAACAAACATGAGCCAGAGTTCCATTACACACTTGCTTCTTAAATTTAGCAATTTGCGCATCCGTTGCATCATATGGACATAGATCACCTGAACCTGTGCAGGAGTAACATTCCAAGGCAGCAGAAGTAAATCCTACAAGAATTATAAAAGTAATAGTAGCGATAAACTATACGTTATGTATCATAATAATAAGAATAACGCTTTGTTCCCTTGACATTCAGTAATAATGGTGGTCTTAGAAAGATCTGGACATGGAGTGTTTTATAGGAACATAAAGTTCGCTGCAGCTGTCAAAAAAGCTAACATTTAGTTGTCTACAATCAGCAAGTCTTAAGTCAGAGACCGGGGAATTTTTACTAACTTCTCAGGATGGCGTGATTAATCTCTATTTTTTTTTTATTTTGTAGTACTCCATGCCGATCAAAAGTCACAATGGGTTCAACCTCCAAATCCTTCATGATATTTCCAGTTTTTGTTGAAGGTGCAGATAGTGGCCAATAGTAAAGGACATCATTATAAGTCGATTTTGCTGCTTGCGATTTGTTTGAAACTATTAAATTCGAATAGATTATCGAACACCAACTACTGGGCCAATAGGTAACAACCGTCACACTACTCTCCACCCCCAGTGGTCATTATTAGGGGACGAAAAATGGAAAAATCGGCTAATTACGATTTGCTTGGACTTTGGCGAATACGTCTTGCTAAATACTTTTATTAATCGAAGGTAACATGGAACTCTAACTTTTGGACCAATAAGAAACAACCTCCAAACTACTCTCCACCCCAGTCGTCATTATTAACAATAATAATAAAAATAATCTTTATTGTCTAACAGATATACCATTTACAAGACAATTAAGCATAAATAACATAATACGAAGGAGATAGAGATACAAAAGAAAAGTAAAGTACTAGTATAGAACAAAAGAGACAGATAACATAAAAAATCACATAGAAATTAAATAAAACTGGAAAATTAAAATTAAAATGATACACTTGGAATAAATACCTATACATGCAACAATTTATTTTTTAAGCATTTGGAAAATTGTGCAAATGACAGGTTGTTCACGTCAGTGTCGTTACAAGTACTGTTGAAAACGCTCATAGCTTGAAACAATGGTGTTTTGATGAGAAAATTAGTTAATGCAGTAGGTAAATAGGAAACAGGAGAGGTTCTGACCAATCTGTTAGGAACGTGAAAGTTTACTTGAAATAGTAAGTCAGGAGAGTCAATAAGAGATTTACATAATTTTATAAGAAAACAGACCAGATGGTAATTTCTTCGATTTGTCAATAAAGGTAGCTGAAAACGTTCAGTTATAATGACCTCATCGACACCCCAATCAGGGTACACACCCATCATATTTTAATATAAGAACTTTGGCAAACTTTCTTTGAACATTCTCTACGTGTTTAATATACTTAGGTGTATTGGATTCCAAACAATTGCACCATATTCAAGCCGTGAAAGCACATAGCTGGAATATAAAGTTTTTTAATGTTTTACTGTTATGAAAACCACTCTAATTACGTATTATGAAACCCAACGTCCTCATCGCAGTAGTGCAGATCCAATTAATATGATGGGCAAATGAAAGTTTAGGATCAAAAATAATTCCAAGGTCCTTGAAGGTGTTACAACGTGTAATATCTTCATTATCTAATTTATACTGGAAGTCAAAATTAAGGGACGAATAGGGGAAAAATCGACTTATTTCGATTTTTTGGGCTTATATTGATCAAAGGATAGTGAGATACCTTATCTCACACCTGAAAGCGTTAAAGTTTACTCTTTTTTTTCAGCTATTTCATTTAAAGGATCATTAGGTGCATGCCTTCCATCTTTAATAAAAGTATTTATCAAGTCGTATTAGCCAAAGTCCAAGTAAATTGAAATAAGTCAATTTTTCCCCTTTTCACCGCCTAATAATAACCACTAAGCGTGGAGACTAGTTTGACTGTTGTTACCCATTGGCCCAAAAGTAAGAGTTCAATGTTCCCTACGATTAACAAAAGTTTTTGCCGAGCCGTAATCAACAAAGTCCAAAAAGTCGAAATAAGTCGATTTTCCCCTATTCATCCCCTAATAATGACCACTGTGGGTGAATGGTAGTTTGGAGGTTATTTCCTATTGGGCCAAAACTTAGAGTTCCATGTTATCTTTGATTTATAAAAGTTTTTAACAAGTCGTATTCGCCAAAGTCCAAGCAAATCCTAATTAGCCGATTTTTCCATTTTTCATCCCCTAATAATGACCACTGGGGGTGGAGAGCAGTTTGACTATTGTTACTTATTAACCCAGTAGTTAGTATTGGATAATCTATTCGAATTTAATAGTTTTAAACAAATCGCTAACAGCAAAATCGACTCATAATGGTGCCCTTTACTATTGGCCACTACCAACCTCTTCAACAAAAACTGGAGATGTCTCAAAATCATAAAGGATTTGAAGGTTGTGTCCATTAAGACTTTTGATCGGCATAGTGAGTACTACAAAATAAAAAAAAAAAAATAGCAAATTTACAAGCCGGATTTATATTTAAAATGTGCGGGGGTCCTTTTTTGGGTTCCATCATTAAGCTCAGGTTTTCTACACGACAGTGCAGGCCCTCACACATCACACTTTGATAACAGACGCCCCGATTCACATGTATGAAATAGTCATGTCTGCATTGTTCATTTTATTAATTGCGTAGAGATTTACAGAAGAAGTGAGTTATATTCCTCCAAAATAAGAATATCATCGAAATATTTGCAGTAATGTTGTTCAAACGCATCATCCAATTAATTATTTTTCATACATATTTTATCCTCCAGACTAACTCATCGAAATTTGTATACGAAAAATGTTATAAATTTTGTAATAGACCAAGAGCACATCGAATAAAGTACTTTAACGTTGATTTTACGGCTCCCGTGCCCTGAAATGCCCAGATAAGACCCAAAATGCCACTTGAATCAAATACCATAACATTTGTTGACACTATATCTATAATATATATAAAATGCAACGTCTCTCTGTCTGTCTGTCTGTCTGTATGTCTGTCTGTCTGTCCGTTAGTGCGCTTATCACTGGAAAACCACTTATCCGATTTACGTACTTTTTTTTAAAAAACATACATATGTTCTCTGGTCAGGTTATAGGCTATATTTTATTACGAAAGGTAGCATAGGGAATGAGCAGTGACGATAATAGTGAATGAAGTCAGAAAAAAGTTTGCCGGTAGCGCGTTCCCTTGCAGTACACAGCCTAAACCATTAAATTTGGAACAATATTATGTAGCAGAGAATATCTATAATCTATAATATATAAAATGCAATGTCTCTCTGTCTGTCTGTCTGTCCATTAGTGCGTTTATCAGGCGAGAACCAGTTATCCGATTTACGTGTCTTTTTTTAAATTCATACATATATTCTTTGGCCAGGTTATATAATAATAATCTATACATTTAATTTATATATAAAATCTAACGTCGTAACATCGAGAGATTTGAACATAATGAGATTATTATCAAACACCTCATGGGGAGCAAACTTCCCCTGTCTAATCAAGTTATATAGATCGATCATTTTATCTAAACTAAGCTATGGGGACTTTATTTATGACGCAGCTAATCCTACAATAAAAAGTTCTTTAGAAACTATCCAGAATCAGGCCTTACGCCTATCGATAGGAGCTTATAGAACCTCCCCAATTCCAAGTTTACAATGCATAGCTTCTATGCCACCCCTCTTCTTACAAAGACAAAAATCCTTAAATGAGATTTTATTCCACCTCTTTATTCAGACCCCACATTAAACAAGCTCTCAAACTTCATCAGTTACATCTAAAAACTTTCAACCCAAATTCCATACAAACCAGAATAAAGAGCCTTTTATCTACCCACGAATTAAATTTCACCTCTCCGGACTCATCTAAATTTCCAATACTTCCCCCTTGGACAGCTCCTACTCCCAAGATAGATATTAGCTTGACTAAATATAATAAGGAATCAACTTCCTCTTCTCGAATAAAATCATCGTTCCTCCAACTGATTCATGATAAATATCAAAATCACATTCAATATTACACAGACGGATCTAAATCAGATTTGGGAGTCGGTGCAGCAGTGGTTGCACCAAACATTATTCATAAATATAAACTAAACAACATTTCATCAGTGTATACAGCCGAATTATTAGCTATTAGAGAAGCTATTAAAACAGCTTTAAGATCAAATATAAATAGTAGTATTCTCATCATAACAGATTCTCTTAGCTCCCTGAAATCCATAAATTCTTCAAAAACATTCATCCCATTAGTGTTAGACATAATAGACCTTTTACATATAAGTGATATCCGGAAGAACAACATAGTATTGTTGTGGACCCCTAGCCTTATTAACATAAGGGGAAATGATCTGGCGGATAATAATGCCAAATTGGCAATCACCTCTGGAAAAATCTTAAATCCAATCTTATCACCAAAAGACTTGATAAATCATTTCAAGGATATCATCAAAAATTTATTTCAACTATCTTGGGACTTGCAAGAGGATAACAAATTATGGGAAGTAAAGCCTTCGGTTTATCCACCTTTTCACCTTTCAAGTTTGACACGAAAAGAGAATATCTTATGGAGAAGAATATCCGTAGGTCATACGAATCTAACCCATTCTTATCTATGAAAAGGGGAAACCCCTCCATTATGTCAACAATGTAATACAGCCCTCTCGATAAAACATATCCTTTCGCATGATTATCTCCCTCAAAGAACAAAACATAATTTACTGAGACCCCTACATCAAATAGTTGCACCAAACACAAATAACATAAAATGTCTAATAGATTTTTTAAAGGAATCGGATCTTTACTCTAAATTATAATATCAACATAATCTGGCGCTAAATGATCTTAGCTATCGATGCGCTACACCTAAACATACATACATACATACTTATCCGATTACGTATCTTTTTTTAAATTCATACATATATTCTTGGCACAGGTTATATAGTAATAATAATAATCTATATCTATAATATATGTAAAATACAACGTCTCTCTGTCTGCCTGTCTGTCCGTTAGTGCGCTTAGCCCTCGAGAACCACTTATCCGATTTACGTGATTTTTTAAATTCATACATATGTTCTCTTACCAGGTTGTATAATAATAATAATAATAATCTATATAATATATATAAAACGCAACGTCTCTCTGTCTGTCTGTCCATTAGTGTGCTTATCATTCGAGAACCACTCATCCGATTTACGTGATTTTTTTTTTAAATTCTTAATTTAATATATATCAAATAAAATCTATAATATATATAAAACGTAACGTCTCTCTGTCTGTCTGTATATCCATTACTGAGCTTAGCACTCAAGAACCACTTATCCGATTTACGTGTTTTTTTTTATAAACTACAAGGGGAATAAACAGAGACAAAATGCTAATATATAGGAAAAAAGATGAAAGTTTAGCAGTAAGCTTCGCAGAAAGACTGAATAGATGGGGGGAATACTTTAAAGAAACACTAAATGGAGTTGACAATGAGTTGAATGAGAAATAGGAAGCAAAATTAACTGAAGGGCAGGAGGAGACAAATAAACCCTGCAAAGTAGAAATAAGAGAAATACTCAGAACCAAAAAAAATAAGGCCCCGAGTGGAAATTGTAGAACTGATAAAAGCTGGAGAAGTAGATCTGGAAACTGAAATATGCCGGTTGGTGCAAGAAATATGGGAAACAGAAAAGATGCCAGTGAACTGGAGAGAGTCGCTGATTTGTCCAATATACAAAAAAGGAGAAAAAACTATATGTGCTAATTATAGACCAATAGCCTTACTGGATGTCGTGTACAAGATAGTAGTGTTGACTATCAAAGCAGACTAGCAGAGAAAGCCGAGTCTATTCTGGGAGAGTACCATTGTGGATTTAGGAAAAATAGATCGGTTGCAGACCAGATATTTTCGATTAAGCAAATCTAAGATAATAACTTAGAACAAAATTTGGCACTACACTTGGTCTTTGTGGATTTCAGAGAAGCATATGACTCTGTAAATAGAGAAGGACTCTACAAGATAATGGAAGAACTAAAAATTCCAAGTAAATTGATTCGCATGGTGAGAATGACCCTGAATGACACAGAAAATAGGGTGTTGGTTGAGGGCAAAGTATCAGACAAGTTTAAGGTGAAGAGAGGATTAAGACAAGGGGAACCAGTGTCGACATGTCTATTTAATTTGGTACTAGAGAAGATAATCCGGGAGCCAGAAATAAAAACAAATGAAACGATATACCAACAAACCTGCCAATGCTTGGCCTATGCGGATGATGTAGCAGTGATTGCAAGAGCAAAAGAGAACCTCAGAAAGCCATAAGTAGGATAAAAGAAAGGGGAAGGATGAGAGGACTAAAGATAAATGAGGAAAAAACAAAATACATGGAAATTACAAAGAAGAAGGATAATAAAAACAACAAAAGTTTAAATATAATTAACAACTTAGGGAAAAGATATATGTTTGAAAAAGTAGACAAATTTAATTATCTGGGAGTAACAATAACAGAGAGTGGATAAGAAAGGACGAAGATACAAGAAAGAGTAAACGAAAGGACAGAAAAGTTTGGGGGTAATGAATCCAATATTGAAATCAAAGAATGTATCAAGAAAAGCAAAAGAAAGAATATATACGACAGTTGTCAGACCCACGGTGACATATGGATGCGAAACGTGAAAAGTGAATGCAAGAGAAAAGAAGACGTTCGAGGTGTTGGAAAGGAAAGCTTTGAGAAGAATCTACGGAGAAAGGAAAGAATAGGGACTGTGGAGAAGAAGAACAGACTACGAATTAAAATGCCTATATACGAAACCCCTTATAAGCTAAATCCTAATAAGCCAGCGATTAAGATGGTTGGGATACTTGGCAAGGATGAAGGAAGAAAGACAGGAAAAGCAAGCCCTAATAAGAGGAGTGGTTGGAAGAAGAGGCAAGGGTAGACCTCGATCTACATGGATTCAGGCAGTAAAGCAAGATGCGGAGTTGATGGGAACCCCGCACTGGGAAAAGCTAACAGGAGACAAAAAGAAGTGGAGACAAGTATGCAACCAAGCCATGAGCCTCTAAGGCCCCTTGAGCTATATAATAATATAAACATAACGAATAAGCAGTGACCATAAAGTCCACGCGAGCGGAGCCGCGGGCACGGCTAGTTTATTATAAAATCAATAAATTTAGTTTGTTCTTGATAAAATAAGAGGGAACCTACAAAAGGCAGACGCGACCAATACTGAAAGACGAAGCTGGATCCGCTTTTTCCAGCAAAAAAGACCATTATTTTTTCAAGAACAGACTAAATTGATTGATTGTATATAGTTAAATGACAGTCCGTTATTGGATCGGCGTTTTTAGACCCTAAAGCTGGGTCGGGTCTCGGCGGTGTCAGCCCTTTGGGGCGCTCGATTTTTTTTTACTGTCAACAGATGTTATGGTACTTGATTCAAATGGTTAAACGACAGTTCATTTTTAGATGTAGCATTTTGTGCCTTATCTGGGCTTTCCAGGGTACGGGAGTTGCAAATCAACGTTACAGACTTTTATTCGATAGAATGAACAACTAGGCAGACGCTTAGTAGATAGATCAAAATTTCGGGTCGCCCTCTTGGTCTATAATATATATGAAAAATTTTAAGAATACGTTTTTTAATACTTTCCCTGGAGAAAAACGGGACTTACCTACTGCTAAAAAGAACACAAGAAAATATGCACTCGAATACATTTTGAACTTCATTGTTAATTGTTAAGGTGCCTATTTATATAGTTGCTATGGGCCACTCGAGATAACTTGATTAGTTTGTTATTTCATTATTGTTTTTCACATCGGTAGATAACTAAAATAAACACAGATGCCCTTGAAATGGCCTCACAATTCAATTTTTTTTTTTTGCTTTAATACTCCATTTCTGAAATAGTATAGTCTTAAGCGATCTCCAAAAGAAACCTTTTAGTTGAGATTGCACACTCGCATCTCAGTCACCTTAAAATCTCATCGACGATTTCAATCACCTATATGGAAGGTATGTGGAACTTGTTTAAATAAATACCCTACAACTTTTATTGCGTTTCCAATAGTTTGGACCTACAGTCCTTAAAAATACAAAATGGCACCATATTTGTATTTTTTTATGTTGTTTTAGTGTCAACATAGTGTCAGTTGGCAGTATGTTCGTATATTTTGTATCCAATTTGACCGTCTGGTGATATAAAATATTAACTTTTATTTCATACTAGGTGCTTATTTTAAGTGCAACCATTACTAGGTTCGAAACCGTAAGAACTATAAAGTAGTTTAAGTTAGAAATAACCGGTCAAGTGCAATTTGAACTTGCGCAATTAGTGTTCGGTACGTTGATTGCTTTTAAAATAAAAAATGTTGTAACGGAAGTATAAAATGATCAGTGACTTCACAAAACACACCCCAAATGAGTTTTCAACAAAGTTTGTTTCCAATCTTTACTGAAAATTGATGAACTTGAAATTTCTGTTTTTTTTATATACCAGATAAATTATTAAAGGTAATGCACCCGTGATAATTTTCGTTCAATCTACATCCCGTGGAGAATATTCCAGAATTTTTTCAAAATTTTTTGATAAGTACTTTTCGAGATAAGGCGAGTGGACAGAGATTTTTCGCGATTTTTTAAAAATAATACAAAGAAAGTATTACATTATATATATATATATATATATATATATATATATATATACTAGCCGGGCCCGCGGCTCCGCTCGCGTTGACTTGATTCACTACTATCGTCACTGCTTATTCCTTATGTTACCCAACGTAATAAAATATCTCCCATTATTTCTCCTTATCTCCCAATATTTCTCCTTATTTCCCATTGTCTCTACATAATTTCCATTATCTAGGCTTATCTCTGCTCATCTCCCATTATTTCTCCTTATCTCCCATTATTTCTCCGTATCTCCCATTATCTCACCTTATTTCCCATTATCTAGGCTTATCTTGACTTATCTCCCATTATTTCTTCTTATCTCCCATTATTTCTCCTTATCTCCCATTATCTCACCATAACTCCGATTATCTAGACTTATCTCTGCTTATCTCCCATTATCTCTCCTTATCTCCCATTATTTATACTTATCTCCCATTATCTCACCTTAGCTCCCATTATCGAGGCTTATCTCGACTTATCTTCCATGATTTCGCCTTATCTCCCATTATCTCACCTTATCTCCCATTATCTAGGCTTATATCGAATTATATAGAACATATGTATAAATTTATAAAAACGCGTAAATCGGATATAAGTGGTTCTCGATTGATAAGCGCACTAACGGACAGATAGACAGAGAGAGACGTTGCATTATATATATATATATATATATATATATATATATATATATATATATATATATATATATTTATATATATATATATATATATATATATATATATATATATATATATATATTGTATTCTTTGCTACATGATATTGTTCCATATTTAATGCTTTAGGGAGTGTATTGCAAGAGAACGCGCTAGCGGCAAACTTTTCTCCGAGTTGATTCACTCTTATCGTCACTACTTATTCCTTATGTCACCTAATAAAATATATCCTATTACCTGGCCAGAGAACATACGTATGTTTAAAAAAAAGCACGTAAATCGGATAAGTGGTTCTCCAGTGATAAGCACACTAACGGACGGACAGACAGACAGACGGACAGAGACATTGCATTTTATATATATTATAGATATTCTCTGCTACATAATATTGTTCCATATTTAATGGTTTGAACTGTGTATTGCAAGAGAACGCGCTAGCGGCAAACTTTATCCGACTTCATTTACTATTATTGTCACTGCTCATTCCTTATGCTACCTATCGTAATAAAATATAGCCTATAACCTAGTCGGAGAACATATGTATGTTTTAAAAAAAAGTACGAAAATCGGATAAGTGGTTCTCCAGTGATAAGCGCACTAACGGACAGACAGACAGACAGAGATACGTTGCATTTTATATATATTATAGATGTAATAAAATATATACCTATAACCTGATCAGAGAACATATGTATGAATTTAAAAAAATCACGTAATTGGATAAGTGATTCTCGAGGCATAAGCGCATTAACGGACAGACAGACAGACAGACAAACAAACACTGCATTTTATATATATTATAGATATAGATTATTATTATTATTATATAACCTGGCCAAAGAATATATGTTTGAATTTAAAAAAAGACAGATATATCGGACAAGTGGTTCCCGCGTAATAAACGCACTAATGGACAGACAGACGAAGAGACATTGCATTTTATATATATTATAGATTATACATTACAGATATTCTTTGCTACATAATATTGTTCCATATTTAATGGTTTAGGCTGTGTATTGCAAAGGCACGCGCTAGCGGCAAACTTATTTCCGACATCATTCACTATTTTACGTCACTGCTCATTCCTTATGCTACCTATCGTAATAAAATATTGCCTTTAACCTGGCCAGAGAACATATGTATGTTTTTAAAAAAAAAAGTACGTAAATCGGATAAGTGGTTCTTCAGTGATAGGCGCACTAACGGACAGACAGACAGACTGACAGAGAGACGTTGCATTTTATATATATTATATATATATATATATATATATATATATATATATATATATATATATATATATAATATATATATATATTTACTCGTATTTTCACAAGCTTTCATTTGACACCATACTCGATTACCTAGTAAAAAAATTTTTTTTTCACTTCCGATTTCACCCCCCAAAACTAACCCCTTATGTCAAAATTTAACTTTCAAAACTACATGGCTCCGCTGAGGCCATTAATTCCTATATTATTACCAAATTTCAACTTTCTATGACAAATAGTTTCGGAGAAAATCGGGTGTGACAGACGGATAGACACGGAAATGATCTTATAAGTGTTCCGTACGGAACACTAAAAACCAGCCAAGTGCAAGTTGGACATGCGAAATTAGTGTTCCGTACGGTGACTGCTTTTAGATTAAAATAAAATCCTTACCTAGGCTAACAGTGGCGGCTCGTGATGGAATTTGGTGGAGGTTCACATACCTCACAAGGCTATGTTGTATGTAGCATTATGAGCCAATACAAGCGTGACAACACGATTTCCAGATACCTACTTAATTTTAAATTTTATTTATCTATCCTAGAAGACATTTTAAAATTTTCTAAGATCCATGGTCACAAATGAAAATACCTTACCTAATATTAATTGAAAATGCTAAATTTCAATAGGTTAAACGTAATATCAAATATAAAATCACTTCCCAGTACAGAATATCCAACTATAACAGGCAAATGGGCGCGGTGTATTGACGCATATGTATAAACGCGAACATAAAAAACACTCGACGAAAGAAAATGAACATTCTAAACACAATGTTTAAACGAAAAGTCCATACGGCGATTTTGTTTAATTTGCAAATTTATCAATCACTAATTGATTAAAATCACTAATATCTTCTATCATTTTCTTTTCTATTGACAACATTCCCAATGCTGAAAGTCTTTCTTCATTCATTATACTTTTCAAAAACGACTTAATTCTTTGCAAAATGGAGAAATTTCTTTCAGCTTCAGCAGTTATCATCGGAAGGGTAATAATTAGCTGCAGTAAAGTGTACGTTGCGGAAAATACATTTTGTAAATTATTTTCGATTATAAATCACAAACAATGCACCCCCCCTGGCAAATTTCTAAAATCTAGCCGTTTATAAATAAGCCCAAGTTCAGTTTGTAATCTAATTTTGTCCAAAAATGAATATGCCTGAACAATACCATTTAAATAGTGGAATTTATTTTCAAACTCCGAGAGCTTAGAAGACATAAACAGAAGCGAACCACTTAGATGACTATTAAATGAAAACCTTTCCTTAATTTGAATTAATATATAATCACATACTTCTTTCGCTGCAACTACTTTCGTTAAATAAGAATCTTCCTTACGTCTTTTATTCTGAAAATGAACTAGATCTTCAATTAAAAGTAATTTCTTCAGCATTTTGTCTTTCAGTCGCTATATATATTTTTCAAATATATTAATTGCTGTGGGACTACCTGTGCAGGATCAGAAGTCGATTTTTGCAAACTGTTATATAGGATATCGGCGTGTGACATAATTTTGTGAAAAAATGTTAAGCAGAATACAAATTGTGCATCATATAAGATTCTACGGATTGTAGAGGCTTGATTAATTGTGGTAGATTGTTTCGAAATATTTTCTACCTTCTCTATACATTCGATAAGTGCTTCTCTGTTCTCAAAAATAATATGTATAGCTCTACTTTTAAAAAGCCAGCGTGTCGTAGAAGTTCTTGGAATATGGCAGCGTACAACTTCATTTAATATTTCAACCAGCTGAAGAGAATTTGAAAAAAATTCGTAGTATCTGTTATATTAGAAAAGAAAATACGTACTTCTGCATTCTGGCTAGTTGCATGAACTAAAATTAAATTTAATTGATGAGCATAACAGTGAACATAATAGCCGTATTTATAATCATCTTGAATAATTCTATTTACTCCACCATGGTGGACACTTATAACATTTGCTCCATCATAGCTTTGTGAAATTAATTTATTTGGTGTATCTGTAACTTTGAGCAAAATGTCTTTAATACAATTTGCTAAAGTAATTGCATTATGATCTTGTGGATTCAAAAAAGGCCAAAATCGTTCAATTGGGATACTGTCTCTAAAAATGTATCTGAAAACTACAACCATTTGAAACTTACAAGAAATATCTGTGGTCTCATCTGCTATAACAGAGATGAATTGAGCGTCTGGTATTTCATTCTTTATCTATTCGTGGCAAACTTGTAGCATGCAATCTAATAACACAAGTCTACAAAAAAAAAATTGAGAGATGTTTTGGTTTTTTTTTGCGTAATTCTTATGTTTTTGGGTGTACTGAATCCAAAAATGACTTTCATTTTGTCATAGAACGTCACGTTTTCTGACAATGTAGGTATCTATGTTATCATCTTAAAATAAAAGACTAAAAAATTTTTTTTTTAATTTATAATTGCGTAACAAAACTTATTTTTTTTATCTAAAATACATTCATTAGTAAGCACTAAACACATTTCTTTTTCCCAGTGAGACTCCATTTGGTACATTTTCGCTTGTAGGAAGCATCTGGAAGGTCTCTCTGAAGCGTCCAACAGTAGTCTGCCATCATTGAGACGCTCCATCTTCCCTGGTATCTTTTTTCCATCTCCTTAATATCTTGGTGAAATCGTTCACCTTGCTCTTCACTCAGATCTCCTAAATTTTCTGGAAAGTAGTCGAGGTGGGAATGAAGAAAATGTACTTTTAAACTCATTAGGCAACCTAAAGCTTGAAATGCTTTTAACATTCTTTTAACGATTTGTTTGTAGTTAGGGTCTTTGTTATTGCCTAAAAATTTCTCTATGACCTCTTTAAAGGCAATCCACCCTTCTCTTTGAGGATCCGTCATGGTTGTGATGAATTGTGGATCAGCCATAAGCCGTCTAATATCTGGTCCAACGAAAAACACCTTCCTTCAACTTTGCCTCCGAGAGGCCTGGAAACTTTGATATTAAGTATTTGAAGCAATTTCCATCTCTTGGAAGTGACTTTACAAATTGCTTCATCAATCCCAGCTTTATGAGAAGCGATGGTAGAAGAACTTTATGAGGAGGCACCAAAGTTTCATGCAGGACGTTCTTTTCGTCAACTTTAAGCTCCCTCGGAAGCCAACACTTTTTGGTCCAGTGATTTGCTCGGTCTCTACTATCCCATAGACACAAGAAGCAAGGGAATTTGGTAAACCCAGATTGTTGTCCGAGCAACAACCGCTTGCCAATCGTGGTCTTTATATTTTAATTTGCAAAGAACCAATTCCAAGTTCTTGTAGGTTTCCTTGAGGTGTACGGAATGACCGACAGGAATGGAAGCATAGAAACCGCCATTGTGAAGCAGAACTGCTTTAAGGCTTCTTTTTGAAGAATCTATGAAAATACGCCACTGTGCTGGGTTGTATGAGATCTTAAATGTATCCATCAAACCTTCAATATTGGTACAATAAACCAACTCGTCCTCTTGGGCAAAGTAGGAAGTGAACTACTTCTCACGATATCTAAACCAGGAGGAAGACACTCCCGGCAAAAGTAAGTTCCTGCTTTTGAGCCTTGATACAAGCAAGTCAGCAGCGTTTTTGGGAAGATTCAAGTCTCTTACCAAATCATTTAGCTCGCCCTGGGAAAACAATTTCGGACTGCTGTCATCTTCAAATTGAAAACTTGACTTGTCATCGGGTTCAGGTACGGCACCATCTTCGTCAGAACTTGGAATCTCTTCCAAGGTAGCAGGGGCCTTGGGCACTGCTATTTCGGTCCCATGAGGGATGGGACGAATAGCTGATTGCAGATTGGGGTATGAAATGGACTTCTTCCATTTTGAATTACACCCTTTCACATTACACGAACAAAAGTAACAATTATCACTATGGTTCTTTTGCTCGCGCCATACCATAGGAATCACATATCGGAAAGCTTTTTCTTGCCCTGAAACCAGTTTCGAAGGTCGTTTGCAGACTTTACGAGGTGCTCAAACTTTATCCTGATCTCCAAGTTTTAAGCCAAAATACGTGAAGTATATTTTTTTTACAAAGTCCGTAATATTAAGTTGTTGCTTTAATACCATATATTCGCCACAAATATAACAGAAACTGTCAGATGAATTCACACACTTCCGCACAGATGACATTGCACTATATTGAACCAAGATCTAGAAAACAATGTCGAGTTAACACGTAATTGTACCGCGCCACTTTCTACACTATCGGAGCGCGCACGTTCTGGTTACAACGTTTATGTTTGTTAATTTAGCTCACACAGAGCGTTCTTTATTTAGAAAGTAATGATAGTTATGGCCTGTATACATTTAAAAACAGTAATCAAAATAAAATTGTACCTATTTATTTATGACTTCAAGTTAGCCCAAAAAAAAACCTTTTTTATAATAAAATTTTGCGTTTTGCAAAATAAGCTGACGTTCTGGAATTTTTTGAGTATTTTTTTAGTTTTTAGAACATCTAGATACATAGAAATCAGTTGAAAACATCCAGACAGCATTTTTGTTGCAGACCTGTGTAATTTGTTCTGAATTATTTTTGAAGTACCTTTGAAAACCGTACATTTTTCAAAATGCTCTTTTAAAGCCAGATCCAACTCTGCTCTAAAATTGATTAGACCTTTAAAAATGCCCGGATTTTGCGAACCATCCCTTTCATCGTGTTCTCGCAAAGCTAATTCGAAGCATCCATAGAACTTTATACAATTTATAATTTTCGACAAAACGTATCTATATTTCAATACATTGTCATTATGTTTTTCGTTGCCTCTTCTGTAGGAATTATCCAGTTGTTATTTTATATCAACTTTTCCCCAGAGTATTAGTTCTAACAGCGAATCTGCGAACTTTCATGCTTTTTAATTTTTTGTGATAAGTGTGCCAGATTAAGTACCCCACTTTTCACCCAACTCGCTTCAGTACTTTCAGATGCAAATAGCAAACATGAAAAGAAAACAAGTCGTTTTTAATACTGCATCCGTATAGCCATTCTTGTTTTTCATATAATTCACTTTTAAAACTTCCTTTGAACTCACGTTTTTGTCCCTTACTTACTTGAGTAATACTAAGATTCGGAATCCGTTTTCCCACAGCTTTCATTTTAAGTTTGTCTTCTAAAGGCAACTTCGAAAAATTTTGTTTTAAATAATTCACTGTATATTCAAAGTTTCTTTTAACGCCTAACAATTTACTACACCCCGGCTGTGCTTCCATTTTTTCGTTCATTACATCAGTTATATTAGTTTAGGTCTGTATGTAATTGCACTCACAAATTATTACTAACAATATACCCTTTATTAAAAAATATTGAGCGCTAAAACCAATTTAACTACTCTGACTAGAACCACTTAGATTATATGTAAAATATAAACGAATCAACACGACGGTTCTATCCCAATCCAAATCCGTAAGATCGCCAATTAATTGTGAACCATGGAGAGAGAAAAACGACGAATTTATATCTTCGTATTAGAGAGAGACACAGTTTGCCAGAACGCAAAAACGTATAAAACGAGACAGCGCCGTATACCGCCTTGCTTTATATCCAGTTCTTGTAGTTTGTGCGCTTAGGGAGCTTCAATGACAACTCGAGGTTTAACTGTACGTAAAGTATTAGGGTTGTTATAAATTGTTCTTGTCCATTAAAATTTAGCACTAATATAGGAATTGACAGATTTATCAGAGCCGTGTAGTTTTGAAAGTTAAATTTTGACTTAAGGAATTAGTTTTTGAGGGGTGAAATCGAAAGTGAAAAAAAATTTTATTACAGGTTTTGTAAACATTTTGAGGAAAAAGGAATGAGTAACAATACAAAAATTAAAAAGTTATTATGCGTGTGACGTTATCTAAGTTGGTTTTGAAACAATTGTGATAAGCGTCAAACTGTAGATTACTAAATTAGATCCTTGATAGCATTCGATGTTTGTTTGAATTTTATTACACATAATGTGTTAAAATGGGATTTACAAATGATAAGAAATAGACATGACAATTTTTGCACGATGTATGTGTAACTCAAACAACGTACGTCAAAATGTATATTGACATACGAGGGTGGATCAAATATAAACGAGACTTTCTGTACTGAGCGCTTAGTATTGCTCGGAGGGGGCCGCCGCTTGTAGCAATGTTGGTTGAATTTGTTAGAAATGGGGAGGACGATCGGTTGGCCTCGCCAGGTGCGTTCAATAGTACAGCTCACAATGTCGGAGCGAAACGCTCACCCTTCGATTGAACAACGCGTCATTATTAAATTTCTCACTCGTGAAGGAGTGAAACGAGAGATTGACGGCACAGTTCGGGGATCAAACACTGTCAAGACTTCGTAAGTTCGCCTGGCATAAGGAGTTCTTGGAAGGCCATGAAGAGGTCGAAAATGCCATGCCGTCCTCCACGGACATAGCGTTTTGCACATTGACTTTTTGCGCGAACCTCGCATCATCAATGCGGAGTACTACTACAACCTTTTGGATGAGGTTAAATTTGCCTATCGCCACAAAAGATGTGACCAACCGATAAGAGACGCGATACTTCTCCATGACAACGCTTGACCCCACACTGCAACTCTCTGCGAAAAATTGGAGAAAATGAGAAATTGAAGAAAGAAGGAGAACATTTGGTCACCCTCTCTCTGATCGAGACGGGGAGTTCGCCAGTCTTCTTGATCTGTTTTTAACCACCAATCCGGAGATTTACACGGTCACCGTAAATCCGCCGTTAGGTTCTTCCGACCATAAACTGCTTTCGACATCGAGTATCCTGCCAATCAGTGACAGAGAGGCGCCTAGGCCGCGCAAGATTTGGCACTACAAATCTGCTAAATGGGAAGATCTCATGGAATACTTTCGAACTTTCCCTTGGATGGACGTTTGTTTTCGATCCGATAACCCATCTGACTGCGCCAGGGAGGTCTCCGATGTTATTTTGGCTGGTATGGAAGCTTACATCCCTTTTTCGAAGAAATGCTCCTCCAACGGCAAGCCTTGGTTCGACCGAAAATGCAAAGAAGCTGTTGCTTCTAAACATATTGCCTACCGACAATGGCGTGAAAATCCTAACACCTTAAATCGAAACATCTTTGTTCATGCCCGGAACAGATGCAAGGGAATTATCGACGAAACCAAGGAGGCACACGATCAACGAATTAGAAACAAACTTCTCGCTTGTCCCAACAATTCCAGGTTCTTTTGGGCAGTCGCTAAGGCAGTTAGTCAAAACTTTACCAAATCCACGATACCACCACTCACACGGCCAGATAATTCCATTGCAACCACACCTGTTGAGAGAGCGAACTTGTTGGCTGAACTCTTTGCTTCACATTCTACTGTCGATTTCCAAGGAAAAACACCACCTACTATTTCCATATTGCAGTCAAGGATGCCCGATGTTGTCTGCAGACAGCGCATCATAAAGCGTATTTTAATGAAGCTAGACACCAAGAAGGCTTCTGGCGCTGACGGAATACCTGCCATAGTTCTCAAAAACTGTGCAAGGGAACTAACACCAGTTTTCTGTAGACTTTTTAACCTATCCTACAGAAAGGGAATATTTCCGTCCTGCTGGAAATGTGCCACGGTTCAGCCGATACCTAAAAAAGGTAAGAAGACCTTGCCAAATAACTACCGACCAGTTGCACTGCTTTCAATAATATCGAAAGTCATGGAAAAGGTTATCAATGAGCATCTTCTAAAATATCTTGAACGATTCAATATTATTAGCGATCACCAATATGGTTTTCGTAAACATAGATCAACAGGAGATCTTCTGACTTATGTAACACATGTTTGGAACAACGCAATTGAACACTTTGGAGAATCTCGAGCGGTTGCTCTTGACATATCCAAGGCATTCGACCGTGTTTGGCACGATGGACTGTTGGCTAAGTTGCGCTCTTATGGCATGTCTGAAAGGTTCTGTTTGTGGCTCTCATGTTTCCTCAGAGAGCGTTCTTTACGAGTGGCGGTCGACGGATTTCTTTCTAACACCCTCACTATCAACGCCGGTGTGCCCCAGGGCTCCATACTGTCTCCTACTCTCTTTCTCATTTACATTAACGATCTGCTGGAAAAGACCGGGAATCCAATCTATAGCTTTGCAGATGACAGTACGCTTGTCTCTTCATTCACCTTGAACGCTCGGACATCGGCTGCTCAGGCGAATATCCGCAGACAGCAGAAGGTCGTTCAACTTAACAAAGACCTGGAAGAAATTCTATCTTGGGGTGACAGTAACCAAGTGGAATTTAACGCTACAAAAACCCAAGCGGCAGTTTTTTCTAAAAAAGTTAACGTTGCTGAACCCGACATAGTTATGTCGGAGCACTCCATTCCCCTAGCATCGTCGCTCAATTTGTTGGGCGTTGGTTTGGGAGCAAATATGTCTTGGCATGAACATGTTGCAGGCATAGCAAGGAGAGCTTCTCAAAAATTGGGAATATTATTTAGAACCAGAAAGCTTTACACCCCACAGCAACTGTTAATTCTTTACAAAGCCCAAATTCGACCAACTATGGAATACTGCTCCCACGTTTGGGGCTCCGCTCCCAAACATACACTGCATTTGTTGGATTCTGTTCAGAGAAGAGCGGTCCGTCTGATTGGGGACCCGGAATTGACTGGCGGCCTTGATTCGCTGGAACATCGAAGAACGGTTGGCGACTTGAGTCTGTTCTACAAGTATTTTCATGGAAGGTGTTCGAAGGATGTAGCCCGCTTAATTCCTCCCAAAGCGGTGCATGTTAGAAATACACGTCGCGCTGGTGCTTCGCATCCGTATGAGGTTCAGCTTGTTACTCCGCGTACGACGCTTTTCAAGCAATCTTTTATATGGAGAACGTCATCCCTTTGGAATAATTTGCCCAGCGCTGTGTTTCCCACCGAGTACAATTTACAGCGATTCAAGAACAACGTGAATCGCTTTTTCCGCACTCGTGCCGCTCCTGGAGCGCTTTAGGGACTTCCCTGCAGCACGTGTGCTAGACCAATAAAAAAAAAAAAAAAAAAAAAAATCCATCTTAAATATCGCCTTTTTAAAATTAATATTTCCCTCCCTACAGCCCTGACATATCGCCCTGTGATTTTTATCTTTTTAGGCCACTCAAAGAAGCGCTGGGAGGCCAACGATTCGATGACGACGACGCGGTGGAGGGTTTTGTGCGCAATTGGTTACTGACACAGCGCCCTTCTTTTACGACCACTAAATCAAAAAGTTTCCGCATGCTGGGAAAAGTGCATTTCTAAAGCAGGAGATTATGTTGAAAAATGATATGTACTTGGTTTATTTGTTATAGTAAATAAAAAAATTAAAAAAATAAATCTCATTTATATTTGATCCACCCCTCGTATATCCGTAGAGGGCAGTGCTAAACAACAGATACTTTGTAAATATGGGACTTTGGATCATATAAAAAACGCGAAATAGGCAAAAAACTGTAACTTTAGAAAGCGGTGTTAACAAGATTAATGAATTAAGCAATTTTTTAATTTATTGCTAGTAATTTTGTCTTGATTAAAGACAAGTAATTTAAAAGTGCAATAATAACCAGGGTGTTTGCTCGCTCAAAATTGAGAAATAAACTGGAATGAGCAGAGATTCTGCAAAGAAAATTGTACATCGCAACAATTTTAAACGCAACCGTTGTCGCAAGGTGCAACATTTACGACAAGAGGATTATCGGCAAATACGCATATTCTGAACGTAGCTTCTTCGTAAAACAACCCAAGATTAAAATATATGTTCAAAAAATTTTAGTCAAACGAGAGCAGGTTTTGTAAAAATAGATCAACCGGAATATCCACTATGGATGCACCCAAGAAAACCATCAGTTCTCTCGTTTGTCCATCCTAGCATGACTAATGAGCCTTGGTGGTACAGCGAAACGCCTCTCGAGAGGATTGATAAATGAGAGAACAGTGGGTAGACTGCTAAAATATGTACTTTGTCCATTTTCAGGGGTTGTACATTGAGACTATATGTATGGGTGGTATCCTTACGAATCGCGCTGCCTGCACTGACTGTTGGCAAGTTTCTGTCTGTCTGTCACCGTAGACAGCGTCCAATGAATGGCAAGTGTGCTATTCAGTTTTCGGTACAATTTATTGTATGTTACCACAATGTTTCACCAGTGCGGGGGTAAAGACTTGAAGTTTTGTTTTCTCGTCGATCCTAGCTCGAGCAATGAGCCGTAATACGCGTTTCGAGTTGGAGAGGCAAATAAGAGACCAGTAGGTAAACTGCTGAAATATGGACTTTTTCCATTTTTAGTGGTTTTACATTGATAACTCTATTTTAGCTTCGGGAAGATATGAGTTTTTTCATTTATTTACTCATGCTTTATTTAAGGCTTTATTATTTATTTGCTGGTATAATTATTCATAATTTAGAAAATTGTCTGGATATTCAGAGTACAGGGGGAATAATTAATTTTATACCTATTACTTGTATATTATTTAATATTTGCAGTTTATCTTTATGTGGGCTACCATTTTTATCTGGGTTTTTATTCTAAGGATTTAGTGGTTGAGGCTATGTCTATGACAGTTTTAAATATATATATATATATATATATATATATATATATATATATATATATATATATATATATATATATATATATATATATATATATATATATATTATACGAGGCTGGTTTGAAAAGTCCGTGCAAAAATAAAAACTACTTATGTGTTTGGGGTAAACCTTTTTTATTTTTCGACATAGTCTCCTTTTAGGGCTTATACACTTCGTCCAACGATGTTCTAGTTTGTTGATCCCATCCGAATAATAGGATTTGTCCAAGTCTGCAAAATATCCATTAGTGTCTGCAATCACCTCCTCGTTTGAATAAAATCTTTGTCCCGCCAGCCATTTCTTCAAATTGGGGAACAAATAGTAGTCCGAGGGAGCCAAGTCTGGAGAATAGGGGGAATGTGAAACGAGTTGGAATCCTATTTCCATTAATTTTGCGACCACAACTGCTGAGGTGTGTGCTGGTGCGTTGTCGTGATGGAAAAGGACTTTCTTGCAGCTCGGTTTTCAAACGGTCCAATAACGATGAATAATATTCACCTGTAATAGTTTTACCCTTTTCGAGATAGTCGATGAGGATTATCCCTTGCGAATCCCAAAAGACAGTCGCCATAACCTTTCCGGGCGAAGGAACGGTCTTCGCCTTTTTTGGTGCAGATTCCCCCTTGGTAACCCATTGTTTAGATTGTTGTTTGGTCTCAGGAGTATAGTAATGTATCCATGTTTCATCCACAGTGACGAAACGACGCTTAAAGTCCTCCGGATTCTTCTGGAACAGCTGCAAACCATCCTTGCAACACTTCACACGATTCCGTTTTTGGTCAAGCGCGAGCAATCGCGGCACCCATCTTGCGGATAGCTTTCTCATGTCCAAATGTTTATGCAAAATATTATGTACCCGTTCAGTCGAGATGCCCACAGCACTAGCAATCTCACGCACCTTAACTCTTCTGTTATCCATCACCATATCATGGATTTGATCAATGATTTCTGGAGTCGTAACCTCCACAGGCCGTCCAGAACGTTCAGCGTCACTTGTGCCCATATGGCCAGTCCGAAAATTTTGAAACCACTTATAAACTATTCTAATCGAAGGTGCAGAGTCACCATAATGTTTATCAAGCTTCTATTTAGTCTCCTGAAGCGTTTTGCCTTTCATAAAGTAATGTTTAATCACCACACGAAATTGTTTTTTCGTCCATTTCTTGAAAATCACTCGACTTCCTTGATTCACACGAATGCCAAACACAAATAAATAGACCAATAAGGCTGAAACTTGGTGTGCGTTCATTCAAGAGATGCTACTAACTAAACATGACCTCGATACGCGCCGGTGGTGCCATCTCTCGGACTTTGCACGGACTTTTCAAACCATATATGTATATATGTATATATATATATATATATATATATATATATATATATATATATATATATATATATATATATATATATATATATATATATATATATATATATATATATATATATATATATATATATATATATATATATATATTATATATAGTTATATATTATATATATATAGTTATATATATTATATATATATATATATATATATATATATATATATATATATATATATATTATATATATATGCCTTTCTACCCCTTTAGGAGTGTAAGGTCCGTGGAGTTGAGTTATTCTATATTTGTCTTTTCCATATTTCCTTCCACCTCTTTTTATCCTATGTGGCTCGTCTTGCGTGTTCCCACTCTATTCCTCTTCTGGCCACTGCCTCTCTAACACCTCCCAACCATGCCCTTCTAGGTCGACCTCTTATTCTTTTCTTGCTCACTTTGGCTTCAAACATTTGTCTAACTATTCTTTGTTCAGGCGTCCTTTCGACGTGTCCATATCATCTTAGTTGTGCTTCCTCAACCTTTTCCACCATTGCTTTCAGGTTCAAATTCTTGTATATTCCTAACCCTGTCCATCCTTGTTATGTCCTCTATTTTCCTTATGAATCTCATTTCTGGAGCCGTTATCTTTCTTTTCTGCCTTTCTGTCATTGTCCATGTTTCTCCTCCATATAAAGGTATTGGTGCTGCAACTTTCTCGAATACTTGGGCTTTAATATTTTTTGGTATCTCTTTCTTTCCTAGGAATGTATTCTTCATACTATTAAATAAATCTTCCTCCTGTTATTATTCTCTTCTTGATCTCCTCTTCCATCCTCCATTATTGTTGATCCTAAATATTTAAACTTCTCCACTTAGTCCAGCCTTTCCTCTCCTATCTTTATTTCATAGTGTCGTTTTTGTTTTCCCATTATCATAGTCTGTCTGTTCTTTATTAATTTTCATGTTTATTTTTTCCAATGCTTCTGTATATATCCGTATGTTCTTATTAAGCGTTTCCTCGTCTTTTGCTATAATAACCATATCATCTGCATAGCATAGTTCTAATATTTCTATTTTTTTCATTTTTCAATAGCCAATCTGGTATAGTATTACCCCTTTCTTCTTTGCTTCTTTTATTGCTTCATTCAGAACTATTGAGAAAAGCATGGGGCTCAGGCAATACGCTGCTTAGACCGTTAAATATGGAACAACATCGTGTAACAAAGAATACAATATACAGGGTCCATTATAAAAGTAATGCGCATTTTCTGGGAAAAATAGATTTATTGATCGGACCGGTACAAATGCTTAAAATTCTTCAAAATACTCTCCCCCAGCATCAATACACTTGCGGAGACGTGTCTGCCATGCCTGAAAAGCACCCTGAAACTCCTCGACGGGAATGTCTCTTAGGAACGTTGTGACATGCTTTTGGATGTTTTCCATGGACTCTCAATGCTTTCCTTTAAGTCAGGGAACAAAAAAAAGTCGCACGGAGCCAGGTCGAGACTGTAAGGGGGCTGGGGGACCACCGGAGTGTTGCTCCGGCCAAGGAAATTGGTAACGATGAAGGCCATGTGGCTGGGGGCATTGTCATGGTGGAGCCTGGCCGTGTCTTTGATGTCAGCCCTCACGCGCGTGACCGGGCGTTTCAATCTCTTGAGCACCTGCAGGTAAAAGGCTGAGTTGACAGTTTCTCCCTGCAGTACAAACTCAAAATGGATGATTCCTCGGACGTCAAAAAGACAATGAGCATCGTTTTGATGCTTTCTTGGGGCGGGAGGATTCGTCTCCGGTTACGACAGAGTTAAGAAAGTCCGGCTCGTTTTGAATCAAACCCAACAACTCTCGACAGCGCGAAACTTGAAGTTCTTTCTGGTCTTCCGTCAACAGTTTCGTTACAAGCTTCGCGTAGACCTTGCGCATTTGCAGATCCTCGGTCACTATCCCATGTACCGCAAATGAGGACATGTTTAGGTTCAACCATTTGGTGGATACTCAATCGACGGTCGGAATGCAAAACTTCGCGCACACTATTCACGTTTTCGTCGGTTCTGGCCGTTGTTGGGCGTCCAGAACGGGGTTCGTCGGCGATCTCCTCCCAGCCCTCCTTGAACGCGTTGTGCCATCTCCCGGACTGTGACCTTGAAATGCAGTCGTCCTTGAAGGCCTCTTGAAGCATCTGGAATGTTTCGGTTGCATTCTTTCTAAGCCGCACACAAAACTTGATTGCGTATCGCTGTTCAGGCGAACGCTCCATCGTGCCGTGTTACAAAGTCGAAAAACACACTTCACGCGGAGGCATGTCTTCCCACTCAGACTGCTCAGAGCAAACTGGCGACCGGCTGCATTGGAAGGGCAGACCCCCCACCACATTTCCCGACCCGTTTTACCCCGCTGCGATGGATAGTCGCGTCACAATAAAATCATGCGCATTACTTTCATAATGGACCCTGTATGTAAAATGCAACGTCTCTCTATCTGTCTATCCGTTAGTGCGCTTATCACTCGAGAACCACTTATCTGATTTACGTGTTTTTTTTTAATTCATACATATGTTCTCTGGCCAGGTTATATAATAATAATAATCTATATAATATACATAAAACGCAACGTCTCTCTGTTTGTCTGCCTGTCTGTCTGTCCGTTAGTGTGCCTGTCATTCGAGAACCACTTATCCGATTTACGTATTCTTTTTTAATTCTTGAACTTAATATTTATCAAAAAAAATCTATAATATATATAAAACACAACGTCTCTCTGTCCGTTTGTCCTTAGAGCGCTTAGCACTCAAGGACCACTTACCCGATTTACGTGCTTTTTTTTAAACATACATATGTTCTCTGGCCAGGTTATACGATATATTATATTACGTTATAGGATATATTTTTATTACGTTAGGTAACATAAGAAATAAGCAGTGACGATAATAGTGAATCAAGTCCACGCAAACAGAGCCGCGGGCACGGCTAGTATATATATATATATATATATATATATATATATATATATATATATATATATATATATATATATATATATATATAAATATATATATATATATATATATATATATATATATATATATATATATATATATATATATATAACTTCTTCGGGAGAAACTACAATATTAATACACGAAAACAATGATTTTCGTCTAGGTATTACAATGTTAAAAAATAAAATAAATAAATATGAACAAACTAATACGTAAATAATACAATGTACGATTAATGTAATTGTAAATGATTACTTAGTAAAGTTGTTGTCGTAAGCTAAAATTTTAACGTTATAGTCAAAATTAAAACCTGTTTTTAAAGATTCTACAGCACATGAATTATTTCCCAATCGGCAGTCGCTCCTGTGCTGTGTGAGCCTCTGTTTTAATCACTGCGATGTCTGTCCAATGTAACAAGCCTTACATTACAAACAAGACAATATATAAACTAGGCAGTTATTGTACAAAATAGGTGTTCTATCCTTTATTTTTAAAACCGTTCAGAACCTCGTAAGCTGTTATATTTCGCAACTTTTGTAGTTGGAAAGTCTTTAAATAAGGCGACAATTAAGTTTGTGATTGGCTTTATAAACTGTAGCTTGTTGTATATCCCTCATCAGTAGGGCCATCAATATTAGAATTATAAATTAATGTACGTAAAATGTGCTTAGGATAGGCATTATTAATAAAAATATTTTTTATTAAGTCTAAGTTTCTTTTTCGAAACCTATCATCACTAATGTATATGGCCCTGTTTTTAATTGCTATAGCGGTGTTAAATTTTTGGGTGATTGAAGAAATAATTTATAAATCTGCCTGAAGGGTTTTTTGTACCAGTCAAGTATAATAAAAAACGTAGGCTGAAAAGTTTTCGGTCTAGCTACCTAAAACACATTTTTTTTTTGCAAAACTGGACATTATTCATCAATATAGTCTCCTTCAAGAACAATACACTCAGTCCAACACTTTTCTAACATTTCTATGCCTTCCTTGTAGAAGGATTTGTCTTCAAAAAAAGGGCTCAGTTTCGGCGATAACTTCTTCACTGGAGCC